>JASAOG010000012.1:5459855-6141826 GCA_030265305.1 Biomphalaria pfeifferi
GTAGCTGGAGCGTTTTTCATACCAAAAGGCATAACTTTGTACTGATATAGGCCATCAGAAGTGCAAAAGGCAGAAACTTGTTTCGCCTCCTCCGATAAAGGAACTTGCCAATACCCGGACAAGAGATCGATTTTTGTTACATATGTGGCCTGTCCAACTCGATCGATTAAGTCATCAATGCGGGGAATTGGAAATGCATCTGCTTTGGTCACTAGATTCACCTTTCTATAGTCAGTACAAAATCTATATGTACCATCAGGTTTAGATACCAACACGCATGGTGAGCTCCATGGGCTTTCACTTCTTTCTATAATGTTATTTTCCAGCATATAGTTTATCTCAGAAGTTAAGAATTGAGATTGGGCGAGAGGTAGTATGTAAGGGTGTTGCTTTACAGGAGTTGCATCCCCTACATTAATTTCATGTATCACTAAGTTTGTCTGCTTTGGCACATCAGACAACAGCTGCGGGTACGCTTCGATTAAATCACTGATTGCTTCCTTTTCTCGTTGACTAAGATGTTCTAATTTTTCTGACAAGTTACACAGGGCTTCAGAAATAACACTTCTATTTCTGCCTATTTTTATATTTATATGGGTTAGGGTTGAACTATAAATACAACAGATGATATGTTTTCCTGTTGTTGGCCAAAGGGAAGATTACTTTTGAAAATAGTCAGTTTGGACCCGAAAATGGATTATTAGATTTAAGTGTAATTAGTCTATCCATTTATTTAATTTACTAGAATAGAATATTCAATTTTCCGAAATAATGCTTTGAAATATACTTTTTTTAAAATATTTTTAGGGTGCATATTAATCACGATTTGATTTTAAAAAACAAAAATTCCACTTAGTTACGCCTAAAATAACTTTTTTTTTTTTTGCATTGCAAATACAATTGTCAGATTTGGTATTAAATTCACCAGCCCTAAGTGCACTTTAAAAATTTGGAAGAACTTTCTAATTTATTATTGAGTTATGCAGGCAAGTTCAGTCCTCTTATGAGGCCTTGGGAACATATTTCATGACTAGCAGTGAGGCACATTTCAAGTACATAGGGAATAAAAAGGACATAAAAATGAGAAATTTTTCTAGAAGACATGCACTTTAAGGCTGTTCACAAAGTGAAAGGAATTTTATGGTGCTAATAGTGAGGAGGTCATTATTGACCTTAATGTTAGCTTTGATGGCTCAAGACAATAAAGAATTACAAGTTGACATTCAAGGTGCTAATAGTGAGGAGGTCATTATTGACCTTAATGTTAGCTTTGATGGCTCAAGGCAATAAAGAATTACAAGTTGACATTCAAGGTGCTGTCGGTTCTTTCTATTTTTGGTGTTGACCACTGGTCAGTGCTTAATTAGCTGGTCTATGTGACCAAGCCGCAACTTAGTTTTTTAGTGTTGTTCTCTGTGTGGACTTCCTGTAAGTTGTGGACTCGTTTTATTTTACTTCTATATATATACTTATATATTTTAATTAAGATTGATTGTTTCTAGATTTGTTTTTATTAGTTTAGATGTGAACAGATTAGTGCCGGTCGCATCACTGGCTAATTAATTAGCCATTGTCTATGATGGAACCGGAAGCTCAATTAATCCGGATAGCACCTCCCGCCACCCCCCAGCGATCCTTAGTAATGTAGATATTCTTTATTTCTATATCATGTGTAAATGTTTAAATATTTTAATGTTTTGTACAAGTATTTTTATTATTCTATTTTTTTTTTATGACAGCGTTACTTTAAGTTGGCAGAGTGCTCTTATTTTAATGTGATTGTACAAGATGGCTGCGCCCTACCCAGCGCTCCATGATGGCGGCTTTGTGCAGTCTAGATGTTTGTTGTTTATCATGTATCATTAATGTATGGCTAAATGAAGGTAATTGTTATTACCTCATGCCTGTATTGTTTTGTACGTGCTAGACTAGGTCTAGTTCATTATTTTATTTTATTATCATGTTTGTTCATTTTTATAATTGCAGGCTATAATTCCTGTCTGCCTTAAAACAACTGTCTGCCTAAACTGCTGTGTAGCTAGTTGCCTGCGCTGCTCTGCTCTAGTCTAATGATTAGTAGCCTCTGTCTAGATTGATGCTTTGGTAGTAAATGCTATTGGGTTTAGTGTTGGGATAATTTAGTTGATAGTTGATTTGGTTAGTTTGTTAGTGTTTGTAGATTTAGCAGCATAGATGATCTAGAGGGTTTTGGTTAGTGGAGTTGTTAGGTTCAATTAGTAGTGTGTATATTTATTTTATTCTGTGTTGTTGTTTTTTTTTGGTTTCATGTAAATAAAGTGTATATGAGTTTGTTTTATAAATTTAGTTTGGTTGTTTCCATTTAGTTTTTAGTTTGTTTAATTGTGCCGTCTGGTCGTTTAGGCGACTCTAGCCCCTTGGTCGCATGTAACATCGAACTTGGTACCTTAACATGCAAAGCTAAGTGCACTACAGCAGAGCCTTCAAACAACTATCTCCTTTCTCGGATAAGACAGACAAGATAAGAGATAAGATAAGATAATTTTTATTAGTTCAATCAAAGGGAAATTCAGTTTGATTACTTTTGACCACATCAGCGTAAATAATGTAACAATTTCAGAGAGATGCAAATGCGAACAATATTCACACACGAAACACATACACACTCACAACCAGCGCTTTTATGAATTAGACTTCTATGTACTTTTCGATGACGACAGAGGGCCTTGTAACGCTCTGATCGTAAGTGGGATAAAGAGTTTTTAATAGCTTACCTTATAATATGAGTCTTGGACGCTGACAGCAGAGCTAGAGAGAAGGATCCTATCAATGGAACTAAGATGCTACAGAAGGATCCTAGGCATCACATTCAAAGACCGCATAAAAAAAAAACCCAAGAGATTAGAGACAAGGGTTACTGCAGCGATCGGACCCCAGGATGACCTGCTATCGTTAAAGAGCGCAAGCTTAAAATTTATGACCATATTAACAAGATCTTCGGTGGCTCGCAAAGACCTTCCTTCAGGGAACAGTACCAGGAAAAAGAAGAAGAGGCAGACAGAGAAAGCGATGGGAAGACAACATAAAAGAATGGACGGGCCTGCCATTGAAAGAGATTCTAACTAAGGCAAAAGACAGAGAGGAATGGAAAAAGATGGTCGACGAGTCTTGCATGGTGCCCCAACGATCCAATAGACTAAGGGATAGTTAAAGGTCAATTATGGTCATAAATGTTATATTATGACAAGAATTTGGTTCAACAAGGAAACTTAGAGGCCGATTCTGTAAAAGTTTAGCAATTTTTTGATTGGTATTATTTTATTGCTTATAAATGTATTGCTAAGTTTGTTTTTACAAAGCTTATATAAACTTACTGTCTGTACCTATGGTCTAGCCCAGTGATTCTCAAAGTGGTCTATATAGCATGGTAAAAAAAAAGTTTATACACGTTATTTCTCCGACACTCACTCTCAGATCATTTTGAAATTTTTGCACAAGCATTTCTTGCACCTTTTTATTTGTTCTAACCTTTACAGAGCAGCCGACTACTTAGTCCAAAAGTAACTAAACCAGATCTACATTTACTTTAACCTACTGCCGAATGCACGTGCAGATTTTTAAAAAAAATCTTTTCCCAGCATTGACCTGATTTTTAAACAAGGGCTCAACCGAAATCTGTTAATGTAGGCTAATACAGTACGTTAGAAACGCCTTGCTTGAAACATAACAAACCTGTTAATGTAGGCTAATACAGTACGTTAGAAACATCTTGCTTAAAACATAACAAACCTGTTAATGTAGGCTAATACAGTACGTTAGAAACATCTTGCTTGAAACAAACAAACCTGTTAATGTAAGCTAATACAGTACGTTAGAAACATATTGCTTGAAACATAACAAACCTCTTAATGTAGGCTAATACAGTACGTTAGAAACATCTTGCTTGAAACATAACAAACCTGTTAATGTAGGCTAATACAGTACGTTAGAAACATCTTGCTTGAAACATAACAAACCTGTTAATGTAGGCTAATACAGTACGTTAGAAACGCCTTGCTTGAAACATAACAAACCTCTTAATGAAGGCTAATACAGTACGTTAGAAACAATTTGCTTGAAACGTAACAAACTTGTTGGTGTAATACAGTACATTAGAAAAGTCTTGCTTGAAACATAACAAACCTGTTGGTGTAATACAGTACATAAGAAACGTCTTGCTTAAAACATAACAAACTTGTTAATGTAATACAGTACGTTAGAAACATGTTGCTTTAAACATAACCTGTTGATGTTCTCAGTACATTAGAAACATGTTGCTTGAAACATAACCTGTGGATGTTCTTCAGTACATTAGAAACGTCTTGCTTGAAATAACCTTTCATAAAGCTGAAAACAAGGAAAAGAAAGTGTCGGGGGGAGACGTCATTAGGAAACTGAGAGTTTTAAAAATAATACAATGGCATTGTTGTCATAGTCGAGACCAGGGAGTGGTGACGATTCTCCTTGCAGATTTTAAACAGAACGTTTCGGCGCCATCGTTTTGCTTACTAAATAATGTAGATACGCCTCTTAACTTACTTCATGTATTTGAGAATATTGACACATTTTTTAACGATTTGTATGTGTATTTATTTCTTGTCTTATCTAGTCATAATTTAGGCATCATTCTAGCAGAACGACATTTCATTGTATAGTTTAGAAAAGATGTACCCTGACCCTAACAATAAAATGATTACTCTAAAAAAAAATCAGCCACATCTAAAATGATCATTTCCTTGATTCTAAATTAAAACACAAATCTGGACAAATACAAACATCAAATCATTGGATTCACTCCTTGGTGTTGGAAGCTCAAAGTTTGCCATGTAATCAAATAGGCCTAATGGAAGCCCTGGCCATGTTAATAACAAAGACAAATACTGGCCAGTGTCACAGAACTAGAAGTTCAATATATTCAATAGTTTCCAGTTCGTAAGGACATTTTATTACTCTTCGCTAAAACTTGGAATCTGTAATAGTTCATTGCCGCAGAACTAAAATACTTAATAAAAACTACATCTAAGATGTTTATAATCAGTTTATTTATTTAGCGTGAACCTGTTATATAACCTTTTATTTTATTATATTTTTTTTCAATTTTAGCCTGAAACGTATAGACAATTTGCATGTGATTATAATTTGGTGTAGGCATACGAATGCCTACTTCCACGTTTGGCTTCGTGGGCTGTTATCAATTTGAGGCGTATGAATACATAAAAATGTTATTTTCTTTAGTTTCAGTTCGAAGTCGTAATTATCCAATGAGATGCATCCTATTAATTTCATAAGCACGCTTTCGTTCACGGAACGAATCTGTTGTTTCGATCCTAAATGATCTCTGGACTCCTGTTCATTATGTTTCACCTCAATAGAAATGGCGAGATCTTTGACAGCGAGAACAGATCTGAGCAAGATAGCGATTCGACGGTTTCGCAAACCAAAAAGCTCTACGTGGCACTGTACGTAAGCATGTCTGTGACCTGTCTGTTTATTGTACTCACCAATGGTATTGTCATGCTGGGCCTGTGCCAGGCGCTGGTTCAAGATATTCGCAAAGGATTCCAACCAGCAGTTACTAAAGGTGGCAACAGCTTCATAACAAAGATTCTGTTAACATCTATGACATCAAGCTGTGTATTCTACGGTGCGTATATTATACCCATTTTTATAACAGGCTCCATAGTACATGGAAAACTGGTTATAAGCTATTCCGCATGCGCTGCTGGTGTGTATCTGGACTATATGCTATGTCTTGTAACAAATTTACACATAGTCTCCCTTGCAACGGACATGTACTTTCTTGTATGTAAGCCTCTTGTCTATAGATTACTAACTGCTAAGACTGGATACGCCCTGGCAGTCACTGTATGGACGCTACCAACTCTGATAACAATTTTATGGATAGCTCTACAGAGGGAACAGTTAGACGAGTGCTCTGAAAATGTCCATAATTTCAACAACTTTGACCACGCCACATTATTTTCCTTTGTATTTGGAATACTATTTTTTCTAACATTGCTTCTAGTCTGGATCATATACGGAGTCGTTCTGCATTTTATATACCTATTTCACAAGCAAGCCATGAAAAAACCAAACCAGTTTGGTCCTCGTATCGTGAACACCCCAGACACAACGTTTCAACATGGGCATTTGGAGACTTCAGCGTCGCGGTTGAGAGCTAAAACATTCAAAGATGAAGTAGTTTTAAAGTCGAGATTTCGAAGCAATGTGAAAAGTTTTCGTTTCATAGGTTTGATTCTGTTGTCTTACACGGCTGGTTGGTCGCCAAGCTGGGTCGCCTATTTGATGTATGACACCGCTGGCGCCGTTGTTCCGTATTGGCTGAATAAACTGTTGAGCTGGTGTACACACATCAGTTACGCCATCAACCCGATTCTATATTGTTCTAATAAAAGTATTTTTCGCGACGTTAAGAAATTCTTGAGTAAAACAACTTAAAATGTGACCGGGTAAAATGCTTTTAAAAAAATCCTCTCATCGTCTGCCTCTTGATTTTCGTCGTAGGGGGCGCTGTGACAGTTCACGTAACCCAAATCCCTACACTTTTCCAGTCATCGGCTGTTCTTAGCAGGCAATGTCTAAAGCCTCTTCACACCTGTTCTGAGGACTTCCGTGAAAGTGTGGCGCCAAGTTGAACTAGGATGTCATCGCAGCTCTTATTATGCCCATGACTGGGAAGCTGATTTTACTCTTTCAGATTTTCCACAATTTGGTCATGGCAGCAGATGCCAAGCTTAAACTGGTTTTTATCTCTTATATTGATCCTTCCTCTCTTGTTATGTTTGACCCTAGGTATTTAAATGAGTCAACTTCTGTTTGACCCTAGGTATTTTAATGAGTCAACTTCAAATGTTTGACCCCAGGTATTTAAATGAGTCAACTTCTAATGTTAAGCCATTAAAATTACTTTTGTATGACGCATCTTTTAAGCTTAATTTGATTTTAGACACATCGGCACAATTTAGGCCATGTCGTGCCTGCACTCCCTCAAGAACCACTGTCTCTCTCTCCACATAACAAGGGCCAAATTCCACACAGTTAAATAATTAAAATCAAGGTCTATTCACAGTTAAAATAGTAAAGGTAGTAAAAATTTAATAATTTGGTAAAAATCTAATGTAAATAGTACATGTTCACAAATTCATAAATCAGATCTTCGCAGACAACCCCACTTCCCGGACAAAGCCCAGTACCTTCCCAGGGTCGACACTGACGAACAGTGTTTTTAAGTTAGTGGCTCTAAAATATTTCTTCCTGACATCCTGGTATCTGGGGCAATCAACGAGGATATGTTCCACGGTGAGGCGAGAGTCACAGTACTTACAAAGTGGGGGCTCCTCTCTCTTCAGCACAAAAGAGTGCGTGATGTAGGTGTGGCCAATCCTAAGTCTGGACATGGTCGTGCTACCACGCCTTGTCAGACCCTTAGATGTGGGCCGCCACCTGACATCCGCCACAATCTGCCTGAGTTTATTGTGATAGGGGGCAGAGGCAATACTTTGTCTCAGGTCCGAGCAGGGAATATGGGTTCCTGACACCGCATGATTTAGGGCTCTCTTTGCTTCTCTGTCTGCGGCTTCGTTTCCCTCAATGCCCACATGGTGACATCCCTATGGTCGGCTGTTATTCATCTTTTATGCTGCAGCAGTGCTATGGTTCAATTTGTCAGTAAAAAATAAATAAATGTATAGCTTTTTTATAGCGCTACTTTCATGCTTATAGCATGCTCAGAGCGCTTTGGTCCAATCTCATTTGTGGACCAGTTGGGGGGGGGGGGGGGGAGGGGTATCTAGGAGTTGGTTTTCCGAGCTGCCTTTAGGCGCTCAGTAAACACAACTCTGCCCGACTCGGTTCGTACCGAACAGTTTTAAAGTTCGGGTTGAGTTCGGTCGAAAGTGAGGTTTGAGTTAAGGTTCGAACCCCATGTCTGTCTGGTCTAATTTTTGTGAAGGTCGCTTCTCCCACTTTCCATTCTCAGATCAAATAGAACAATTTATTGTACCGGCATCTAACAAAACACGAATCAATCCAAAAATTAACCAATAAATCATCTTATTACAGCATTGAGATATATGAGTGATGAGTTCTTCTTCTATAATCTTCTTGTTGTTTTGTTTAAACAGTATTTTTATATTGTGTTTGTTAATACCTGCAGTGGTATTCCTGACTCACATTATCAAGAACCATTTGCTGGTCTTTCTTTACTTAGGTCTACATATATTTGGGACTGTCAATGTCAGCTTTACCAAGAGTTATTTCAAGAGCATCGGTTTATTGATTAGAGCTTGTGCCTAAAATTAAAAACACCATGATAACAAGGATTCCAAAGTAAAATGTCACTTTAATAACTAATTAATAGCAGCCACGGTGGCGTAGCTGTGGGGGGGTTTTAAAATCCCCTTGTGCTCCAACATGAGTGTCTTTTACATTAAAAATTAAATATTACGCAAAATGCAGGGGCCCCAAAACGATGAGAAGTTCCTAGCTACGCCCCTGAGCAGCCGATCGGCTACATTATCTATAAATGTTTTGTTGTTCATAACAGAACTGTCGTACTAAACTCACTTAGTCTTTCTGTCTACTCCTGGACCGAGACACTCAACACAGATCTGCAACGTCACAACATGCAGGCAGTCTATATCAATACCTCGTTGCCACTTAACTCCCCACATGTTGTGACGTCGCAGGTTAGTGATCAGGCTTTCTATGACGATTAACCCTATCTTTCCGCCATTAGAGTTATAACAATGTGTGTTTAAAATATTTCATCATCGAAGATTGAAATATCCATCATGAATCACTTAAATGAGGAATTTTTTAAAAGTGTTATATGTGCATAATCAAGTTGATTAAACAATTTTTTTTTTCTGATTTCAATCCAGCCACTTATCTTATATATTACAGACGTTACTTCAACAAAAGAAGATTACGCCCTACGCATTTAACCAATGACTTAAATTCTGCCAAGTCACTGGTTTTCCTGGCTAGCTCAGGCAACCCATTCATTGCTCTAAAAGCACTAGGGAAGAAGGAGCATATGGAGCGAGGAATGTGCCTGTATCTTTCAGATTATTTTATTAGATTTTGTATTTGAAGATTATGGTTCAGTGTTTTATGTATAATTGCTACTTTACTTTTGCGTCTTCTGTCCTAAAGGTTTTCTAAATTTAGTGATTTTACTAAAGGTGTTACACTAGTCAAATGTGAATATAAATAAATCTCACTGCTCTATTTTGTGTCTGTTCCAGTTTCTTAATGTTTTCTTGAGTTGAGGGGTCCCAAACAGAAGATACATATTCTATTATAATTGGCCTAACCAAGATTAAATAACATTTTAGTTTTATGTTCTGAGAAATTTCTTTTAATAAACCCTAATTTTTTTATAGTTTTATCAATATGGGGATTCCATGACAGTTTTTCATTTATTATAACACCATCTAAGATGGCCGTGGAGTCCGTTCTTCACTTAAACAAGTCGATATGACCTAAAGCGTGGGTTGGGAGTAGTGCAGTATTGCTAGCTTTTGCCTTAGATAGCGCGTAAACAATTTAGGCCGAAGTCACTTAGTGAGCTTGAGTGATTAAAAAAAAAAAAGTCTCTGCCAATATTCTTGCAAAACTAATGATCAAAACTAAGTCATCTCGTCATTGCTAGCACGTCTTCTTGTGTTTGCATCAATCATATAAAACAGACCCAAAATAATTTTCAACAACACACAAAATATAAAAATAATCTTTATTCATCTTATTTCTCGTCCAATGCATAAGCATTATTTCATGAATATAACATTAACAAACGACCAATGGATGCACAATGCTCTTGGAGATGTGCCATACTTAAACAACTAAAACAGCATTTATATAACAATATATTTTTAAAAATGTGTAAGTAAAACAGCCATACAATGAATCTACTTCAACACAATCATATCCCTATTTACTTAATTCACTTCTCACGTCTGCAACTATACAAATATTGCACTTTCAGAAAACAAGGAAACAAATATTGAAAAGCATACTTTTGATTTGTTTAAATATTGCATTCATATAAAAATAATAATATAAGATACAAAGAACTATAACAATTAAACACATTGAGAAAACAGGTAAAGTCATAGTTATTCAAGATACAGGTAATGTCATAGTTATTCAAGATACAGGTTAAGTCAGTTATTCAAGATACAGGTAGAGTACTTTACTAATGATAATTATTGAAAATACAAGTGAAATACTAATACCAATGATAGTAAACCTAAGTACATAAATAGTTCTACAAACATAGATTTTTAAACTGTGTAGCCATACATAATTAAATAGTCCACTTCACACTAAATAAATCTGTTCATATTTCTAATGACTACATTGTGTGTTGTGTGTGTTGTCCTTTTCAACACTTTCACTACATTGTCATGAAATATTCAAATTAATCAACAGGATGTTTAAAAAAAATGGATTAGATGGCATGAAACTTTTGCATGAAGTCTTATTAATTAAGAAACTGTCACAAATAATCTTCTGACTAAGCATCATGACAAGAATAGAAGAAATAAAGCAATATAATATAACAACTCCATCAGATGAAGTCTAAGTCTTGGTGTTGGTAAAAACTATAACAAGGAAAATACTGGCACTAGCTTTAAGAACATTTTTGTTTTTACATAACTTGCCCCCTACAACTGGACTGTATTATATTTTAAGAATTCCAACTCAATAAAATAGACATGATACACATGTCAACTATGCATGCTGCCTTAAAGAAAGCATGTTCACTATCAACCAAGTATTTTGAATATAGTAATTAGATCTAGGTCATTGTGATCACCATGTAACAGAAAGTCTAATAAAACAAACCGTTCTACAATGCTTTTGGGTATTACTTTACTTGAATTCTGGTTTAAAAAAAAATAAATCAGAAAAAACTGATGCCAAATTGATGGTCATCCAACTCAATGATACAATGATGGGAATTAAGAAAAGAATTCTAAATTTGTCACACCAGAAGTTCACAACTTCAGAGACAATATTGTTTACCCCCCTCTCTCCTCATCATATTTGAAAAAAAAAACTGTAGAAATGAGTTTTGTCAACACTCAAAGTCAACTTCCCCCCCCCCCCCCCCCCAATTCCTTCATATGCTGCATGTACCAGTACATGTTTAGAAATGTCTTTAAATGTTTCACTGTTAAATTCACTGTTCATATAGAAGTATAGAAAGACTGTTAGACAGTTACTAGTACATCTATATGCCTAAGTATTCTATTATATTCTAGATATTCATTTACAGTTCGCATTTCATTTCAACAATATTGATAAAGTTTATCTTTCAGATCGGCATATACATTGTAAAGACAATGAAATATTATGGACATACTCCAAGCTTCAAGTCTGGAAAATTACTAACAGCTCCAAGGGACAAGCAGAGAAATTACAAACAGCTCCAAGGGAAAAGCAGAGAAATTACTAACAGCTCCAAGGGAAAAGCAGAGAAATTACTAACAGCTCCAAGGGAAAAGCAGAGAAATTACAAACAGCTCCAAGGGAAAAGCAGAGAAATTACAAACAGCTCCAAGGGAAAAGCAGAGAAATTACAAACAGCTCCAAGGGACAAGTAGAGATTGGAAAGTGATGGGATGACACCAAATTTCCCTGGTTCTTGGATGAAAAAAAAACAAGGCAGCTCTTAGAAAGAGTTAAAGGAAAGTGTCAAGTCTCAGGAGGAATATGAGTTAAAAACAACTAAAACATCTGATTTCACTCTTGTGAAGACAGTGTTAGAAGTTATGAATGGGTCTTCATTTTGGGACGTTCTTTATCGAGAGGAGTGGATGATTCTCGTACATTGTCAAGGTTCTCGTCCAGTTGAGATTATATTCTACAGCTCTTGGTACATCTCTTGATGTTAGTAGTGACTGAATCTGAATTTCAGATGAGCATTGTCACATAAGTCTATCTTCGTGCTACCAGCCTTGATCCAGCAGTCCAATGGTTTGGAAAGACATATTTGAAGACTGGGAATTTAAGGTAGCAACAACAACAGAAATACAACAGAAACACAGGTGGAACCTGTGACAAATATATTGGAGGAATAACAAATAAACACTGCATCAATTTAGAAATCCAACTTTGGGACACAAAAAAATCCTGGGGATCAACCAATCTCCTATTCTAGTTCAGTTGCTAGCAGTTACAAAAGTGGCAAAGGGAAAGGGCAGTGAAAAGGGTGTTCAGCTGTTCTGACGAGCTCACCATAAAAACAGTCACTCGGCAAGCTGTTCATATCAAAATATGTCCCTAATCAGGCCAAATCAAAAAAATCTAAAGAAAAAAAGAAATCAAATCTACAGAATGATGGCAGCCCATGTATATACTGTCATGGCCTGTTTTCTGAAGATATGCAGAGAAACAATGTGTATCATGCAGTACACAGTCACACACTGAATGTGCTGGGGCAGAATCGGGTACATTTCAATGGGATTTTGTGTTGACAGTGAATACATTTTTTTTTTCACATTATAATTATTGCTGATCTTTATAATAATGTTTAATCTTTGCTTTCCTTTTTTTTTTATAGGATCATAGTTTTGTTTCATTGTAATTTTAGTTAGTTTAACTAAAATGGCTCGAGTAGGGCAAGATAGGGCAAAAAGCCCTTAGGGGTAAAAGGTTTAACTTTTTTTGCGAAAGTTTTTTTGAATGATACAAATTAAGACTTCCTGGATACACTCATTCTTTTGATGACCGTTGAGCATTGCATGGTTGCTTGTCTAATTTTCATCATAAATCAATCTGAATTTTTTGACCCATCCCACTATAAGGTAAGCCATCAGTTTATTTGTCTATTGCAAGGATTGTTTGTGTGAGCTGGCGCTCCTAGATCTAATTTTATCTAATTTATTTATATAGGCCAGGGCTATGATGTTTGTAATTTAGTGTCCTTTTTAGTTTATATAGTTCAGTGCTCAGTATTTTATAGTTTCCGCTATTTATAACTTTCTGCTAGTTTTAGTCTTTTTCTGTTATTTGTTTTACTCGTAGAGGAAAAGTAGTTTTTAAAATAGTTAACTAGCCTAAGAGCTGTGGATGTTATTTCCTATTTTTTGTCCCTGGTTAGTTCTGCTTATTTTTGTCTTTTGCATTAGCGTTGGATTGGCTATTTTTTAATATCAGTTTATGTGCAGGTCTGTAAACGGTATAGAGCCCCCGTATGAGTTTAGAATAGAAATAACTTTTTGCTTAGGCGACTCTAGCCCCTTGGTCGGTAGACGAGGTGCACAGATTGGGCACACCCAGCAGCTTTACTGCTGCTAGTAGCTTACTGTTTGTGTTGGAGTAATTTAGGTTATTTGGTGGTCGGTTTAGTTAGTAATAGTTGTAGATTTAGTAACATAGATCCAGAGGCGGCAGAGGGTTTTAGTTAGTGGAGTTGTTAAGTTCAGTTAAGTAGGGTTGATTAATTATTTAGTAGTGTGTATATATAGTTTTTGTTTATTTCTAAGTTTATTTTCATTTTCGTATTCACCTATATTTTTATTGCTTTGTAAGTTGGTTGTAAATAAAGTGTATATAAGTTTGTTTTATAATTGTAGTTGGTTATTTTATCTTTAGTTAGCTAGTTGAGTTTAGTTTAGTTTGATTGTGCTGTCTGGTTGCTTAGGCGACTCTAGCCCCTTGGTCGGTAGACGAGGTGCACAGATTGGGCCCACCCAGTAGAGCTACCACCTGCCTACTGTTAATAAAGAACAAATGTTGAGCAGCAGCAGATAACCAAAAAAGGCCTCACTCAGTAGCGCCACCCTGACCTGCTCACATTTTTCTGGTGTCAGAAGTAGGATCTGTGCTTAAGTGATCAGACGCACATTATTTTTTTAGGGATTGGTCTTTTGTTAGGTTGATAGGAAGTTGTTAGTTGATGGATAGTTGAGTTTGCGGTAGGAGTTTTGTTTTAGTTGCTATGGTCAGTTATGAGTTTTTTGTTGTTAAAGTGTGAGGCGTAGTAGTGAGTTGGATTTGATGTTACTTTGAGATGTAGTTCTAGGAAGTTGTTGTAGTGCGGAGGTAGTTAGTATTTGTTGTTATGGGTTAGTGTTAGGGTTGCTAGGTTAGTTTAGGTCAGCAGAATGGCAGCAGCGGCACGAAGGATGCAGCGGTCCCAGTCTAAAGTTGAGGTGCCTCGGAAGAGTGATCCGAGAGGGATGAAGAGGAACAATTCATCAGTATATACACTATGAAGCTAACCACCAATGTGCCTCCGGAGGTTTCCTCTGGCCAGCCCCGCAACCAAGACTGGTGGATGACACATGAACCTACAGGCTGCCTCCCTTCACTGACAGACCAGGAGATACATTCGGTGCAGGCAGGAGACCCAAGCAATGGTCCTGTCTTTGACCTGGTGAAGAGACCTAACAGTAAATCTCATAGGCTGCCCCATGTGTGTCAGGCTTTGCTTCGGCAAAAAGGAAGTTGGTCATTAGGAATGAAGTGCTCTACAGGAAAATAGGGGAGCCAGGAGAGAATTCGATATTTCAACTTGTTTTGTCAGCCAAATAAAAAAGTTTTGTCTTGGAACTAGTGCAGGGAGGAAATGGCCACCAGGGTCCTGAACGTTGTCTTCATATCCTCAGGCGTCGCTGTTATTGGCCAAAAATGGAGCAGGACATCAAGCAACACTGTATGGCATGTGAGCGATGCCTACTTGCAAAGCAGCCCAAAACCAAAATCTATCAACCTCCTGGTCATGTCGCAGCTACTCTCCCCTTAGAAGTGGTGGGTACTTCACTGTACAGTCGTTGGACAAACATCTCATCTGACGTGTGTCTGGAACAGCTAAAGTTGTAGCTGCTGTCTAACCTCCGCCCAAGCCACAGGAAGTCCGATATGAAAGGTCCCCAAGTCCGGGGGTCAGCTACTGTCTACAAGATCCCCATGCCTGGTGCACCCACCCAGCCACGGTCCATCCCTGCTCCAGCATTGACAGACCCACTGGAATTGCCAAGGAGGTCCTCCAGAAGGAGAAGACAACCTACCCAGCTGGATCTTTAGTTTTTACTCCTTTTTTTTGTTTTGTTTGTTGTAAACTTTTCTTTGTATGGCTATGGTTTCGCATGTTTAATATTATTTTGTTGTGTTATATTAATGATGTATTTTGTATAAAGATTTTTAAAATATATTTTTTGTATTTCCATGTATGCTTGACTAGTGGTGTTTGCACGTGTTGCAACCCAGTAGTTGATAGTTTTAAGTCTCTATTGGGCGCTCAAAAGCCAAAATTGTGCTTAATTGTGGTAGTGGTATGCTTATGTGCCCTTTTCTGGTCATGTAATTTTCGATGTTGCCGTCAAGGTACTCGATAGTGTTATGTCACTTTGTGTACTATTTTTGGTGTGTTGCCACTGTCATTTTTTTTTTGTTTTACCATTTGCCATGTGGTATTCATGTTTTATTTTTGAAATGTTCTGGTCTGTGTGACCCTTGTAAAGCCTTTAGTGGCTGACCATAAGTCTGTGTGACTTTGTTTTAGCCTGTGTGACTTTGTTTTAGCCTGTGTGACTTTGTTTTAGCCTGTGTGGCTAAGGGACTGAGTTAAGCCTCATAGAGTTCCTGTTGGTCTGTGTGACTAAGCGTATCATGTGTCATGTTTGGCTAGGGCGTCATTTGCTCTAACCATATAGTTTTAGTTATATTATTTTTTAATTGTTCCATTTTTTTAAGATGTCATGCATTATGTTTTGTATTACCTGTATTTTCATTGGATGTATTTTCAGTTTCATTTTATAACTGATTGTTCTCAGTTGTAAGCTTTGCCACTTGTGAAGCCATTTATTAGTGTTAATGTATTTTTAGAACTGAGAGCTATGGTTGTAGTTCTCCGTTCTCTTGTATGAATTCATTTTTATTTTATTCCTACAGTATCTATGTTTTATATTTTGCATTTTGTGTATTTTTGTTTTGCGGGGACGCAAAAGTTTTGGGCGGGGGTGAATGTGAGCTGGCGCTCCTAGATCTAATTTTTGACCTAATTTTATTTAATTTATATTATTTACATAGGCCAGGGCTATGATGTTTGTAATTTAGTGTCCTTTTTAATTTTTATAGTTCAGTGCTGAGTATTTTGTAGTTTCCGCTATTTATAACTTTCTGCTAGTTTTAGTCTTTTTCTGTTATTTGTTTTACTCGTAGAGGAAAAGTAGTTTTTAAAATAGTTAACTAGCCTAAGAGCTGTGGATGTTATTTCCTATTTTTTGTCCCTGGTTAGTTCTGCTTATTTTTGTCTTTTGCATTAGCGTTGGATTGGCTATTTTTTAATATCAGTTTATGTGCAGGTCTGTAAACGGTATAGAGCCCCCATATGAGTTTAGAATAGAACTTTTTATCTTCCTTTTTGTATTTTTGTAGATTTAAATTTTAAGATTCTCTTTTTAATGCTGTTTAATTTGGTATATAATGTTTTGTAGTCCGTGTCTTTAGTAATTTGCTAGATTTTATTGTTGTGTACGGCTAGGTACAAATTAGGGAAATTGGTAGTCCAGTTTAGTTTTAGATAATTCGCGTGACGTCATGCTCTCCGATATGTTCACACTGACCAGTTATAGCTAGCTCCAGAACCACGTTGAGCTCTCTTTTGTCTTAACCAGTGGTCAGTGCTGACAGTAGTGCCTGTATAAAGCTAATTGTGTGTTGTATAATTTCAGCTGGGACCGCCTGTAAGTTGGAAAATGTTTTTATTTTTGCTTTCTTTTGTTTGTATTTGTATTGATTGTTTCTGCATCTATTGCTATAGTCTAGATGCAGACTGATTAGTGTAGTGGCATCACTGGCTAGTTAATTAGCCATGATTACCTCTACTGGAACCGGAAGTTCCGTAGAGTTTGGTAGCGTCAACCCCTTTTAGCCATCCTTAATGATCCCCTTATTGTTTTTCAATTGTTTGTCTTTTTATAAATATTTTATTATTTTATGTCTTCTAAAAGTTTTTTTTTTAAATATAATATTGTTAGTGTGAGCTTGCGCTCCTAGATCTAATTTAATTTATATTATTTACATAGGCCAGGGCTATGATGTTTGTTATTTAGTGTCCTTTTTTATTTTTATAGTTCAGTGCTGATTATTTTGTAGTTTCCGCTATTTATAACTTTCTGCTAGTTTTAGTCTTTTTCTGTTATTTGTGTTTTACCCGTAGAGGAAAAGTAGTTTTTAAAATAGTTAACTAGCCTTGGAGCTGTGGATGTTATTTTCTATTTTTTGTCCCAGGTTAGTTCTGCTTATTTTTGTCTTTGGCATTAGTGTTGGAATAGTTGTTATTTTTTTATATCAGTTTATGTGCAGGTCTGTAAACGGTATAGAGCCCCCATATGAGTTTAGAATAGAAATAACTTTTTATCTTCTTTTTGTATTTTTATAGAATTTAAATTTTAAGATTCTCTTTTTAATGCTGTTTAATTTGGTATATAATGTTGTGTAGTCCGTGTCTTTAGTAATTTGCTAGATTTTATTGTTGTGTAAGGCTAGGTACAAATTAGGGAAATAGGTAGTCCAGTTTAGTTTTAAATAATTAGTGTGACGTCATGCTCTCCGATACGTTCGCGCTGACCAGTTATAGCCGGCTCCGGGACCACGTTGAATTCTTTTTTTGTCTCGACCAGTGGTCAGTGCGGACAGTGGTGTTTGTGTAGAGTTAGTTTTGTGTAGTGCTATTTCGGCTGGGACCGCCTGTAAGTTGGAAAATGTTTTTATTTTTTTGCTTTCTTTAGTTAGATTTATATTGATTGTTTCTGCATCTGTTGCTATAGTCTAGATGCAGACTGATTAGTGTAGTGGCATCACTGGCTAGTTAATTAGCCATGATTGCCTCTGATGGAGCCGGAAGCTCTGTAGACTTGGGTAGTGTCACCCAATTGCCCCAGCTTTAATGCTTTTGTTTTTCTATACTATGTCTATGTGTAAATATTTTATTATTTTATGTTTCTTAAATATTTTTATCGTTAGGATATCCCCTCTATTGAAGTTGTCATCTTGTCCTATTTTTTTATGTAAAAGATGGCTGCGGCCTAAGCATTGCTGTCATGGCGGTTTGTTTAGTCTGATCTACTATTATTTAGATATAGCTTGTGCATTGTAGTCTAGCCTGACCTGTGTTGGTTGTGGCTGAGACTTTAGTAATTCATGTATTGCTTTTATTAGCTACATGTAGGTAATTGAAATTACCTCATGCTTGTATTGTGAGTATGCACTAGACTAGACCTAGACCAGTCCAGTCTAATATAGCGTTATAGTACATTATTATTTTATTTTGTAAATATTGTTTTATGTTTGTTTATTTTGTAATTGCAGGCTATAATTCCTGCATTGCTGTCTGCCTAACTGTCTGCCACAGTTATTACTGTATTACTCCCTTACTGTATTACTGCATAGCTGTCTGCTGTAGTTCTCAGTTACAATAGTTTATTGTTTTGTAGGTTATTTTAGTGGTTTATTGCCTTGTAAGGTGTCTTGGTGGATTTTGGTGAATCGGGTTAACTAGTGGTTTTATTTGGGTTTGGTTTGTTGGATAGTGATTGTAGTTGTAATAGTATAAATTAAGTAGAGTTGATTAGTCGTTTAGTTTTTTTGTTTATCTAGTTGTTTACGTATATTTTCTTTTGCACATATATTTTTATTGATTTGTTTTTTCCTCGTGTAAATAAAGTGTATATAAGTTCATTTTAATCTTAGTTTGTTTTTTGGTTAGCTAGTTTAGTTTAGTTTAGTTTGCTTGTGCTGTCTGGTTGCTTAGGCTACTATAGCCCCTTGGTCACCATACCGAGGTGCACAGATTGGGCCCACCCAGTAGAGCTACCATCTGCCTACTGTAAAATGAACAAATGTTGAGCAGCAAGTAACAAAAAAGGAGGCCTCACTCAGGTAGCGCCACCCTGACCTGCTCACATTTTTCTGGTGTCAGAAGTGGGATCTGTGCTTAAGTGATCAGACGCACATTATTTTTTTGGGATTAGGTTTTTGTTAGGCTGATTTAGGTTTTTTTCTAGGTTTCTTTAGGGCTTGTGTTAGGATTGAATAGGTTAGTATTGGTTTTAGGTTTTTTGGCATCGGTAGGAAGCAGTGTTAGGGAGTTTATTTTGTTGTTAGTTGATAGGAAGTTGTTAGGATATGGATAGTTTAGGTTGTTGTTTTGTTTTATGTGGTTTCCCTATGGTCGGTTATGTGTTTTTGTTGTTAAAGTGTGAGGCGTAGTAGTGAGTTGGATTTGATGTTACTTTGAGATGTAGTTCTAGGAAGTTGTTGTAGTGCAGAGGTAGCTAGTATTTGTTGCTATGGGTTAGTGTTAGGGTTGCTAGGTTAGGTTAGGTCGGCAGAATTGCAGCAGCGGCAGGAAGGATGCAGCGGTCCCAGGCTGAGGTTGAAGGACCTCGGAAGAGTGATCCAAGAGGAGACAAGTCCGCAGCTCTCCCATGCCTGCGGAGAGATGTCGGCCCCAGTTGTTGACGGATGGGGAGATGGCAGCTCAAGTCTTGAGTGACGGGTTGTCGCTAAACCTGACTATTGCTGATGACTATTGCTGATGTGATTGGTTTCAAATATTACTGCCATGACTGGTGCAACTCTGATGCAGGCATACAGGCAGCCATGTACTGGCTTGACAGAGGTGCCCTTCTGCCACCTCTGTGTTATAAACAACTGGGCCAGTTTGTCCTTCCATTTAGGGCGACTGTCAGCCCAGTTGCAACGTTCAGTTTTGTGGCCATTGCCCACACCTGGGAAGGTCCTCACCTGAAACATAATGCTATCAAGTCTATCTGAACCACCACTCCCTGGTGCCATGTGTTCTGGGTCAGCCACTGGTCGCCTCTGCTGGGCAGCGGTAGAAGTCCGTCAAGAGACAGCGTACAGAGTGGACCTGTAATTTGTTTTTTTCTCTTTTATTAATTATGTTTTGTTCTTTATATGTGTATGATTTAGCTACACTGTTTCTTTGTGTGGCTATGTCTTTTCATGCCTAATTATGTATGCATATTATTTTTAGGTTGTTCTTATCACGTCTTATGCTTATGTTTTTGTATAATGATTTTTTAAAAGTATGTTCCATGTATGCCTATGTTTTCGCATGTTTAATATTATTTTGTTGTTATATTAATGATGTATTTTGTATAAAGATTTTTTAAAATATATTTTTGTATTTCCATGTATGCTTTACTAGTTGTGTTGCCTGTATTGCAACCTAGTAGAGATGAGTAAGGTATTTAAGTTTTTTTAAAAGTCTTTATTGGGCTCTCAAAAGCCAATATTGTGCTTGATTGTGGTATGCTGATGTACCTTTTACTAGTCTTGTTAATGTTCGATGTTGCCGTCAAGGTACTCGATAATATTATTTTGCCTTGGAGGCCATGACTAAGTTGAATATAATGGTATATTGCAGTATTCTGTTGTTGCCTTTGGAAGGCATGTATGGTTTTTGTAGTTGCCTTTGGAAGGCAGGTAATGTTTTTTATAAAGGTGGTTTATAAGTAGTTTGACTTTTTTGAAGTACTTAAGGTACTCATCAATGTCGTGTTAAGCTGATTTGTCTGACAGTGGTCCTTGTCTTTTTTATTTTTTTTTATGTCTTACCACCACTATGTTAGATGCCCTGTGTTTGAGTTATAACACATTAACCTCAGGTTAGTGTTATGTCACTTTGTATGTTACTATTTTTTTTTGTTTTGCCATCTGGCTGAACATGTCAGCTATGTGGTGTTTTATTTGTGAGATGTTCTGGTCTGTGTGACCCTAGTAAAGCCTTTAGTGGCTGACCATAAGTCTGTGTGACTATGGACCTGTTTAAAGCCTTGGTGGCTTAGTATAAGTCTGTGTGACTTTGTTTTAGCCTGTGTGGCTAAGGGACTGAGTTAAGCCTCATAGAGTTCCTGTTGGTCTGTGTGACTAAGCGTATCATGTTTGGCTAGGGCGTCATTTGCTCTAACCATGTAGTTTTCATTTTATTATTTTTTTACAACGTCCCATTTTTTTAAAGATGTCATGCATTATGTTTTGTATTACCTGTATTTTTATTGAATGTATGTTCAGTTTCATTTTATAACTGATTGTTTTCAGTTGTAAGCTTTGCCACTTGTGAAGCCTTTTATTAGTGCTAATGTATTTTTAGAACTGAGAGCTATGGTTATAGTTCTCCGTTCTTTTGAATGAATTCATTTCTATTTTTTATTCCTACAGTATCTATGTTTTATGTTTTGCATTTTGTGTATTTTAGTTTTGCGGGGACGCAAAAGTTTTGGCGGGGGTGAATGTGAGCTTGCGCTCCTAGATCTAATTTAATTTATATTATTTACATAGGCCAGGGCTATGATGTTTGTTATTTAGTGTCCTTTTTTATTTTTATAGTTCAGTGCTGATTATTTTGTAGTTTCCGCTATTTATAGTATAAGTATTTTTAGTATAACGGTTCTAACAAGTTGGCATGTTGCCGATTTTAATTTTTAATGTAGAAGATGGCTGCGTCCTACTCAACGCTCCATGATGGCAGCTTTGTTAAGCCAAATCTAGATTTATGTTTATTATTGTCTGGCCCAACATGTGTTGTGGCGTAAGTTTTTAAGTAGGTATCATAATAATGTATGGCTTTTTATTAGCTAAATGAAGGTAATAGCATTAACCTCATGCATTTAGGTATGTGTATGTGCTAGACTAGGTCTAATTCATTATTATTTTGTTATATTATGTCTTATGTTTGTTTATATTTGTATATAATTCCTGCCTAACTGTCTGCCGCAGTTATTACTGTTGCCTTATAGCTGTTTTATTGCTGCTGTACAGCTGCCATTATTTCTGTGTAGTAGCTTATGGCTGTAGTCCTGCCAAATAGCTGCTTTATCTGTTAGGTTCAGTTCGGTAATGTTGATCAATCGTTTAGTAGGTGTATATTTAGTTTTATTACTGTTGTTTTGGTTTCATGTAAATAAAGTCTATACAAGTTCCTTTTATAATTTCAGTTTGTTATTTTATTTTTAGTTAGCTAGTTTAGTTTAGTTTGATTGTGCTGTCTGGTTGCTTATAATTCACTTTTATAGTGATAAAAAGTTTATTTTAACTGTTGGAATAAGCCTATGAAACAAGTAGTTTAAAAGATTCAAAAGAATTAAATGTTTAATAAACTCTTTTTTAAAAATGTTTTTCAACTTTTTAAATTAAATTGCCAGAGATTGAAAAGTAACCATAGTCTTTTTTTTTTTTTGCTTATTAATTATTATATAGATTATTAATACAAATTATTTATGATGACATAACATTCTGTAAATGGGAACAAAATTGGAGTATGTCTTTTCATCCAGAAAAAGGTCTGTTATTAAGAGTGTCAAAGATAAGAAAATGAATATATTAAATGCCAAACCTAGAAATTAAAAATGCTAAATACTTAGGAGTTATCAAAAATGAAAAGTTGTGGAGTCCACACATAGATGAAGTTATTAATAAATCTATTATAAGACATTAGGTTTTTTAAGAAATTTCTATAAATGTAACAAAAGTTATAAGGATACCTCACTCTGGCAAAATATTATACGTCTCAAAGGCGCACTTTGATGGTTTTTTTGATGTAACAATAAAAATGGCGATCGGGAATCGATTTTGGCTTAGCCATGTGGAGAAAAAGGTCATTAATTAATTAATTGAAAATAACGTTAAATTTTCATGTGTACGGTTTAAAAAGGTCGGGATTCCCACGCATTTTTTAGATAGAATGTAGTGCATTTTTGCGCTAAATTACCGTGGTTTTGGTTCTTTATTATGTGGAGCACTTTGATTACAATAAATTTTTTAGTCCATGAGTGAAGCCTTGACAATTCACTCGTAATTTTAGGGTAGCCATTTTGAAAAGCCACTGACAAAAGCGTGGTCACGTGACTTGTTTGGCACACTTTGATTGGCTATGATCAAAGTTTTTGGCACGAAAAACTTTGGTTGTGAGATTCACAAGACTTTCTAAATATTATATTAACATATATGATCTATAATTAATACTATTTACTATTGTTTTATCACAAAATAAGTATATCTAAGTCTAGATCTCGTTATTAGTAGATCTCTAGACTATAAGGGGGTAGTCAGTAGTTTATTCATTGTTACATACTGAACTAAAGTAGTACTGTCTATTGTCTAGTGATAGTGACTGAGACTAGTCTCTTTTGACTTCTCAGTTCTGTTCTACTAAGTTACTAAGTCTAAGTTCTAGTCATTCTAGATCTGATCAGTAGATGATCTACTGATCTAGTCTAAAAGTACTAATACTATTACTAATAGTAATCCTATCTCGATCTCTTTTGTTTATATTTTTAGGTCTACCTACTGTAGGCTACTTTTGCGTTACCTAACTACTAAACTAGTTAAACTTAAACTAGTCAGTTCTGGATCTAGACCTAATCTAATGTAGACTTGATTCTATATAAAAAAAAAAAAAAACAACTATCTTAATAATCTTATAATTAATAATATTTATCAATCTTAGTTTCTAGATCCAGTTATTTTATTGTTATTGAGTTTACTTTTAAGTCTAAGTCTTAGTAGTTAATTTAATAATTAATTCATCAACCGTATCACATTTTTTTACTTAGTTGACTCAAACTTAGTAACAAATATAATAAAATATCTCAGTCTGAAAGGAAAACATGCCTAAGCACACGCGCGCCAAAATAAACCAAAATTCTATTATCCATAAGCATCTTACAGAGTTGTACAATGATCTGCCTAATCCTGGATCGAGTGATTCAAGTCGATTATGTCTAAATGGTCATGTGTTATATATTTACCTCCAAAATAGTTCTTCTACTATTACTGCTGAAGCAATAAGTTCCAGATTTGGACTACAAATAAAATCCCAAAAAGTGGATCATTTAATTGGCTTAATGCGAAAATTGAAGAAAACGATTGATAAGAATTTACCTCAGTTCAAAGAACTATGTAATAAAGTATTTGCTCATGTACCAACTGCAACTGTTCCTGAACCAACCATGACAAGTAAACCAGCTGTTGAACTATGTGCTACAGAAGAACCATTAACTTCTACTTTATCATTAAGTTCAAATTTTTCGCTCACTTCATACCACTCCTTAGAGGGAACATTGCCTGAGACAAGAGGAATGTACTCCTAGGAAGAAGAAATTTAAAAAAAGAATTTCTTATTTGTCGCAGTCCAGGATTAAAGATAAAGAGCAATACAAAAAAAATCTTGCTGGCTATAAAAGCCAAAGTGAAGCATTTACCAAACTTAGAGTGTTGAAGCAATCTTTAAAGAGGAAGAACTCAACAATTACTCTACTCAGGCAAGAACTGAAAAATGCCAAGAGACTATCTGGAAAGGATGCTTATTTAAAAATGAAAACTTTGTATAACAGAGAAAGACAAAAAACTAGAGGATTGTTGAGCAAATCCAAAGATACTTCCTATCTACTAAAACAACTGAAAGAGAAGAATGAAAGAATTCAACAACTGGAATATGACTTTTTACTTTTAGAGGAAAAATGTAATGAAGAAAAACAACTCATTGCCTAGAAAGACAAAAAAAAACACCTACAGCAGTGCAATGCGCCTTCTTGTTTATGAGGCTATAGAAAGTGAAGTTTCAACAGATTACATTCCTACTATAATTGCAAATTATGCTAAGCTTATGGGAATCACAGCTGGCTCTATACCTCAGAGGAGTTCTGCAGAGGAAATGGAGAGAGAATTAGGTGTGATTGCACAATATCAAGCAGCAGATGTAGCAATGTCAATACAAAACGTAACCCTTGGATTTGATGCCACTACACAGGATGTTCATGTCAACGCCATTCATATTACAACGAAAAATGATTGTTATGTTCTTGCACTGGATGCGTTAAGTGGTGGGACGGCAGAAGATTACGACCAGCATATTACTTCCGCAGTTGATGACTTAGCACACCTCTATGCTGACTTCAAGAAGCTAGATTATGAATACTGTAGAGAGACAATAATTAAAAACATCTCCAACACAATGAGTGATCGAGCAGCAGTCAACCATGCAACAATAAGAAGAGTGTGTGATATATGGCAGAAACCTTTGAATGATTTGAAATGTAATCTTCACCCCCTGGACACTAATGCAAGTAGATGCAAAGCTGAATTAAAAACATTGGAGACTAAGAAAGGATATTTATATGGGAAAGAATGTATGGCAGCAAATTTAGTTCTACAAATTAATAAACTGGGCTTCATCAACAGTAAAGGAGACCCAAAAGGATTTGTGTGTTTTCTGATTAAAAATAATTTACCTAAAGGACTTGTACCTCGCTATAGAGGCAACAGATTGCACATTTTATTTCATATTTGTGGATTATTCATACACCATTACACCATCCTGTTAGATTTTTGTAAGAAATTACAGTCTCGCCTGTGGAGGATTACAATCAGCTGTTGTGATGAGACAGCAAAAAAAAAACAAATGTGTGCCTTAGGAATGGTAGGTAAACTTCTAACAGCCCCATGGTTAAAGCTATTTTACATCCCAAAAACAGAAAGGATGGCTTATTTTAAAGCAATAGAATTCATCAAAGATGCCTTGGAGCGTATTAAGAAATCTGTTGCTCATCCTTTGTCAATGCTATGGGTGCTGAGGATCCTTGTTTGGAATTCATTGATTGTGTTTTCACCTAAAGATGAGGAACTTGAAAATATGTTGAAATTGTGTTTAACTGGAGTGGCAGAAGTTATTGAAAAACAATATGTGAATTTATTTAATATTATTCCAAATGAGAACATTGAAAATCAAACTGAGACTTATTGATATTAAAGCTATCAGCAATCACTGTATTTAAAAACAAAATAATTTTCTCAAAGAGCCAAATTAAAAACTGAGAAAATCCACTTGACAGAGCACAGACAAAGGGTAAGAATAGCGTGACACTGAGATTTATACCTTTTAGGGCAACTTGATACCCACAGTCGGGGGAAGACACAGAAGATTTAGCATCGTTAGTTTAAGCTTTTTAGAGGATTCAGATATTCATAAGAAAAATTCAGTTCCTGAGCCGGAACAAAACATAGAAGTCAGCTTATTAATTATAAGTTGGTATACTATATATAATGTATTAATGTTCATTTATTTTCAGTTCTGTGTATCAGCTAAAGGATGGAGACATGGCTGCGTTGCAGCAGAAATTAAGTTAAGAAGATCATTTTAATGCTGTGGTAAAGTTCTGTTTGTTTGTTTGTTTATTATAACTATAAATCTTATTGACCTGTTTGTGACAAATTGAATTTTACATTTTTCTTGCCGACCAGGTGATTGTTGCTCCCGCTGAACAAAGTGCTGATTTTAGTGTCAGGTTTTTGGAAAAAAAAGTGGGAGATCCAATGTATTTCTTTGTTTACAATTGTTTCAACATTGGATTTATTTTTTTTTTTACCTTGCTGTCTTGCTTAACTTGCACCAAACAAAACTTTTAAAAAGTTTTATTAGTGTTTATCGGACTTAATTGTACCTAATATTTCGATTCATCTGTGTGATATCTGAATTTTATTAATAGGATATTTATTGAATTAAAATTATAAATTACCTATTAAGATTCACCCATGCCATAAAATATTTGAGTTTTAATTGTAGTTATAGACTTTTAATTTTACCTACTTAATTTCAATTCATCTGCATATCTAAGTTCATTAGAGTTTTATTTCTATTTCTTGACTTCATTGTTTTGTAAACTAATGGCTGGCAGACCTATTGCTCGTACCCATAATGGGGCCTATTCAATGGTTATCACTAATGAACTAATGGACAGAGTGGAGGTGAGGAATGAATTTTGGAATTTATCAGCGCTGTTGCCTCACCTAGAAGCTGATGTAATATTAGAGTGGTGTGCTAGAAGATGACTTATAAGAAATGAATTTCATTGTGAAAATTGCAATGACCCGTGCTCCTTAGTACGCTTCAGACATAGTGCGGATTGTTATGTATAATATAATAAATACAATAAATGTCGAGTGCGAAAATAGGTGCGACACTGCTCTTTTTTTACAGGCAGCCATTTAAGCCTCAAACAAATAATTATTATGACCTATTGTGGGCCTTCTGACATGCCTCAGCAACAAACGGCACGAGAAGCCGGACAAGTGAATAAATCAATCGTTACAGATTGGTGCAATTTTTGCGCGAGGAATATGGAGTATGGGCGATGGAATGAAAATCTTGGCTTGCAAATCGGTGACAGGGATGAAAACTTTAAGCCCATTGCAGTTGAGATAGATGAGTCTAAATATTTTCATATAAAATATCACCGTGGCCAACGGTGAGAGGGGGACATTGGATTTTCGGTGGAGCAGAAAGAGAAAGTGGGCTCTGTTTTCTTGTTGAGGTTCCAGACCGCAGAGCAGCCACTTTGGAACAATGCATCGTGGAGCATATATTGCCTGACAGCCATATAATATCAGATGGCTGGGCAGCGTACAAAAACATTCCACAAATACGCCAAGGGATTTATTCTCAATCAGTTATTGTTCACCAACCAAATTTTGTGGACACTTTGGACCCTGAAATTCATACTCAAAACATCGAGAATTAGTAGATGTGCGTACAAGTTAAAAAAGGCAATTTGGAACAAGTCGTGCATTGTTTCAAAGTTATTTGCAAGAGTTTCAATATCGCAATAGTATGCGCAATAAAGATATGTTCTCTAGTATGCTTGTAACGATTGCTGATAATTACCCATGATTTTGTTAGTCAAATTTAACACATTATCTTCCAATGGTTTTTTTAATTATTGTTTCCTTCTGTGTCTGCCTTCCGTGGTGGCTTCGAATTGGATACTGATATCAACTGAAAACAGCTCGCTGTTGTTTTATAAAATATTTTTTTAACTCCCTGCAGACGGCTTACAAAGAAATGGTACTCTGGTGTACCATACTTTTGACAACAAATAAAACTATTTTTTTTAATGAAATATGCTTCCCTATGAAATATAATGAAGTTAAAATAGTTTGGTGCAAAAAAAATTTGCAAATTCTATTTATATATTATTTCTCGTTCATTATAAAAACGTAAATACGAGAAAGATGGCGCGACGCCACAAGAAAGTGCGTACACGCAGTGTCGGCTTGTATAACCTGTCAGAATTATCAGATGCTAACTTTGAATTGTTGATGTTAAGAACCAAGCCTGTTGATCATTTACAAAGAGAACTGCAATATTTGCTTCCACCACGAACAGGTTCTACTCGAAAATTTTGATAAATTGCAGCGGAATTGTTGTGATCCATTCAGTAAACATCCATGCAAAGTCACAAAGTCACTGAGGGCAGTCAGTATTGACAAAGCCAAGGAGCTAACACTAACGACTGCCAGACACATCAAACCTGGTGAGAAGCTATGCCCAAGCTGTCGAAAGTACGACACATCCCAGGAACCTGAACAGAGTTGTGGACATTCAGCCAGTGATACCGAAATAGAAGACGTTGACTTGCATCTTTCTCAAGTAAATGATAGTATAACAAGCATTGGCTGCACACCAGTTAAGCTTCATTCAATGCCTGTTCGGAGTAGAATTTCATATGCCAAACGTAAAATTGCAACTGCAACAACAGAGATCCAGAAGAAAGTAAGCAAAGTCATCCAAGTACCTCTTAATCTAGTTGTGAATGAAGATGATGCTGCAGAATGTGATGGTTGCAATGACTTAACGAAACTAGTGGCTGAATTAAAGATTAAATGCATTACAGCTTCCAGGCAAGAAAAAATTAAGATGGTAACACTAGCACCATCCAGCTGGAGCCAACAAAAAGTCTCACAGGAATTTGGAGTAAGCAGGCACGTTGTCAAGCAAGCGAGAAAACTGAAGAAGTTATGTGGAATTTTGGCAGACCCACAGAAAAAACATGGCAAAGCTCTCAGATGATGTGATTGAAAGTGTACATAAATTTTTTGAAGATGATGAAATTTCCCGCATGTGTCCAGGTCAAAAGGAATTCTTGTCAATCAGAATTGATGGTCAACATGTTCATAGGCAAAAACGTCTTCTACTACTGAATCTCAAGGAGATGCATGTAGAATTCAAAAAACGAACTGCAATGAAAATTGGGCTTAGCAAGTTTTGTTCACTGCGACCACCATGGTGCATTACTGTTGACTCGAGTGGTGCCCATGCAATCTGTGTCTGTGAGACTCACCAGAATTTGAAACTTGCAGCTGCAGCACTGCCTGTTAGAACTGATTATAAGGACTTGCTTCTGAAGGTCGTTTGTTCAACTGAGAATCGAGAATGCACGTTGCATCGCTGCTCTAATTGTCCTGGGATTGATGAACTGAAATCATATCTTGAACAACTATTTGATGATGCTGATATGGATTTAGATGACACAATCAATTACAAACGATGGACGCATGATGGTCAGTCAAAGCTGCAATCTGTATGTGAGACTGTTGTTGACTTCATTACTTCACTTTGTACTTCCACTGATAAAACAACAGATCATCATTTCACGGCCAAGGCACAGTCATCCTACTTACGTCATCTGAAGGAGTGTTTGCCAGTTTTGCGAAAATTTTTCTGTCATTGCCAGTCCTTTAACAAACCTCCTGAGAAAGAACGTCCGATTTACTTGGACGGATGAATGTCAGAAAGCCTTTAACCAAATTAAGCAGATATTATCTAGCTCCCCTATTTTGATGGCTCCTGACTTCGGAAAACCTTTTAGGTTAGCTATTGACGCCAGTGACACAGGTGTTGGGTCAGTCCTTTACCAAGAAGATAATTTCCAAGTAGAGCACCCTATTTGTTTCTTTTCCAAGAAATTTAATAGACATCAAAGAAATTATTCTACTGTGGAAAAAGAATGTCTTGGGTTGATTCTTTCTATACAACACTTTGATTTTTATATCAGTGGGTCCAGATGGCCACTGGTTGTATTTACTGACCACAATCCCCTTACATTTATCCACAAAATGTCTGGCAAGAATCAACGACTTCTCAGGTGGAGTTTATTTTTACAAGAGTACAACCTAGATCTTAAACACATAAAAGGCAGCGAAAATGTTATCGCCGATGCCTTATCTAGATTGTAAAAAGTATTTTGATGTATATTTTTTTTTATATATATATCATGATAAATACATTCTGTAATGTAAATATCATTTTTGTAATTGTTCTAAAAAGATTTCCATTTCGTGGAAATGTAAACTTTTTATTTTTAGGAGGGAGGTGTTACGTATCTAGGCATTGTTACCTAGATACTATTTTTTTTCTCTTGACCTGTAGGTTGTCTGCCCCTTGTGTAATAAGTTTTTTTTTATTTTATTTTTCACGGTGAGTCAAGCCACACAGACAGTGACCGGTCCTTGACCTATGTGTGTACCTCTGGTTGAAAGGAGGGTGGTTTTTTTTTTCTTTTCTTCTGTCTCTTTGAAGAGCGTTCTAGATCTGGGTGTTGATGACTTTCTGTTCTAGAAATTACTAGATATCGACGCGCGGTAGATTATATAAAGACCGCTCGCGTAACGTTGACGGACAGACATACGGAGACAGCCGTGAGACAGAATAGCGGAGACATTGCGTGACCCGTGCGTGGTATACCAATTGATCGTGTAAGTTAAGATTTTTCTTTTTTTTTCAAGGCCTTGCTTGTATTTGTAATTATATTTTCAAACACTTGTATTGTAATATTTTTACATGCCATTTTTGTAAAAGGGTTTTGGTCAACCCTTCCATTTTGTATTGAGTTATATTATGATTAAACATTAAGTTGATATTTTACCTTCCGATTTCTTGTGTCATTTTTTTTTTTTTTTTTTGTTATTCATTGTAAGTCTCTGATTAAATTCAGACTTAAGATAAGTGACACAACTACCTATTTCTATTGTCACGTTCCCCTAGGCAAGCCATTTAAAAGTAGAATTCAATTTGTAATACGTGACAACATAGCTAGGGTTAATTCCTATATTCTTTTTCAAGACTGGAGGGATAAAAATATAGATGTACCTGAGCTGAAAAGACCCACAAGATATGGCCAACTTAATTTTACTGAAGAATTAATTAGAGAGTTAGGAGATATAGGTATTGACGATCCTGTATGAATCGCGTCTAAGCTCCCTGTTCATTTTAAGCATGCAATGTACCCACAGTTTATGGATAAGAGAGGCAATTGTAAATTATGTTACAGTAATGAAAAATAGGAGAACTAGTGTTAAATGCAAGGAGTGTGATGTGTTTTTATGTTTTCAAAAAGATAGAAACTGTTTGTCTCAGTACCACAAATTACTCTAAAACCCTGTTTTTTTGTTCTCTTTCTCAGTGTACTATATAATAGGGTGGCCCTTATTTTTGAACTTTTTATTTTCTAACCTCTGACCCTCCAGAAAGTGTCCTTATGATAAGAAAACATTGTTTGCAAAATTTTACGCAGATATTTAATCATTTAGGGGTAGCTCAATAACATTGAAGTTTACAATAGGCACTCATTACTCAGCAGCATGACATGTGAAGCAATATTGCATCATCATCATGTAATTAATATGTGTGATGCAACATTGCATCATCTAAGTAACAACTCTAGGTGATGCAACATTGCATCATCTATTTAATATGTCTGATGTAATATTGCGTCAGCCTGCAGTGTTGTGTATTACCTAAGCAAGCATGCGATTACATGACAGACTGTCATTGTTAAGTGGTCTCTTTCACACTGTCAGTGATGTAAAGCATTTTTGTTTAATTAGTTGAACAGTGAACACTTCAGTGAACACTCATCTTTTTAGTGTTATTATGGCTTCTGTAAGTACCACCACCAAAAGCAGAAAACCTGTGTACTTATTGGAGAAGTTTACAGAAGAAATCAGAGGTCAGAAGTTGCCCTCAAACCGGCAGGCTCTTGGACACTTCCTCTTTCTGCACCTACAACAGAAGAAGACTGTCCGCGAATCATCAACGCTTACTGTTGATGAAATTGAACAATTCTGGAACCGTGCACGAATTCCGGTTCGTCATAAGCAGGATTCAATCAAGAAGATTGAAGTATTGTTTGATCAATGGCGATCTCTCAAGAAAAATGCCTCGAGACGAACAGATACACAGCAAAGGAATGAAGAGCAATTCACAGAATTGTTTGATGATCTGTTTGATATAGCCCATGGTGAGGCAATGAGTATGATAAAAATTGATGAGGATAAAGAATTTCTAATTGCACAGAGAGAAAAGGGGCGTAGAGGCGGCATGTCATCAGTGGATACTGTATTAGCGAAGAAAGAAACAAAACAGCATCAGAAGTTAATTAAGGAGCAGGAACGTCGATATAAATCTGCTTCTGAACAGGACAGTTTGCAGGAACAAGTTAGTATTGACTGTAGCAGCAGTAGCAGTAGTGATGACGACACTGATAAAGATGTTTCATATCATTTGGCCAGTGGTGTTACCAGTTCCGAGTTACCACCTGCAGCAAAACGTGGTCGACAAACTATTATGACACCCGACCTGGCAGCCTTCCTAGATCGCAACAAGGTATCCGATCGGGCTGCTGTAATGATTGTTGGTGAGACAGCGAAATCACTCGGGCAGGACATTAGTACACTGACTCTCAACAGGAGTAGTATTCAGCGCCAGAGACAGCACTGCCGAGCAGAATGTGCAGAGAAGATTCAACAAAGCTTTCAACCTGGTGGTGTACTGGTCGTTCACTGGGATGGCAAGCTTCTACCTGATGTCAGTGGTCAGGAAATGGTGGACCGCTTGCCTATACTGGTGTCTTCTACCGATGGGGATGTACAGTTATTGGCCGTTCCAAAAATTCCTGCAGGAACAGGGTCTGCGCAAGCCCGTGCAGTCTTTGATGCACTGAATGAGTGGGGAATAACCAGTAATGTCCAAGGATTGTGCTTTGACACCACCAGCTCTAATACTGGCCGAAAAAATGGAGCCTGTGTTTTGCTTCAACAGCTGATTGGTAGGGATCTTCTGTACCTTGCTTGCCGTCATCATATGCTCGAACTTGTGGCCAGTGCAGCATTCACACAAGTTATGGGTTCCTCATCAGCACCAGAAGTTCTTCTCTTCAAGAGATTTAAAGCACACTGGCAGTTCATCGATAAGAGTCAATTTCAAGATTCATCTTCTGATCAGGAAAGTGCCCTTGTCATTGCTAGCATCAAGGAGGCTCTTGGAACGATGCTCATGTCTGCTGTGGCTGAAAACCAACCTCGTGATGATTACCGCGAGTTAGCAGAAGTAACGCTGATCTATCTTGGCATAACTCCACAACGTGGAATACACTTCAGAGCGCCTGGGGCTATGCATCAAGCCAGGTGGATGTCAAAAATTATCTACACCTTCAAGGTGTGGCTGTTCCGTTCACAGTTTCAACTGTCCACACGTGAGGAGACAGGTCTGCGTCAACTGAGCATATTTTTTGCGACAGTCTATGTCAAGGCTTGGTATACAGCTCCTCTTGCAAGTGCTGCAGCAAACAATGATCTTCAGCTTCTGAAATGCCTATTAAAGTACAGTTCTACAAACAGTGCTATTTCAAAGGTAACATCCCACAAGATGATGGATCACTTGTGGTACCTATCAGAGAACTTGGTTGGCTTGGCATTCTTTGATAATGCAATCAGCAACGAGATCAAAGACAGAATGGTTCAAGCAATGAATGAAGTTGATGGAGCAGCTGATCCTCCTAAGCGCATACAATTACATCAAGTTTCCTCTGCCGACCTAGAACGTATGTCAACAGCTGACTTTGTGACGAAAAATACCAGATCTTTGTTCATCACGCTGGATCTTCCACAGGGATTCCTTCATTTACCCGCCGAACAGTGGGCTCAGAGTGAAGACTACCAGGCTGCAGCCAAACGTGTTCACCATCTTACAGTCATTAATGATCATGCTGAAAGGGGAGTCGCTCTAGTGGAACAGTTTTCCGGACGCCTCACCAAGAATGAAGAACAACTACAGTTCCTAATGCAGCTGGTCTCTGACAATCGCAAGCGGTACCCCAACGCACTGAAACGCTCATTAATGGATCACCAGTGACAGTTGGTGATAGACGCTTGACATTGTAAGCTACTTTATCGTTGCAATTTACTTTGTATTACATACTAGAAGTGAAATAAAAAAATCTGTTAATTTCAAGCATCTGCTAACATTTTGTATGGACTGTATTAGAAACGTGGACAGTGAGGTAAACTTTAGATCGCTTGAGCTACCACTAATTGTTAGAATTTCTTTCTGAAATTTTATGTGTAATGTTTTTGTACCATATGTAAGATAATAAGAGGGTCAGAGCTTAGTTTTTTTTTAATTTTATTTTTTGCCTGTAAGTAAGGGCCACCCTACTATATAATAAAATATGTAAATAACAAGTTTAACTCTATTTCTGGATAGTTTATAATATAATTTTGAAGTTTAAGTAAATAAAAAAAATTTTTTTCTAACTAGTAAAAATTCATGTTGATATCTTTTTTCTATAAAATGATTGTTTTAAAAAATTTGTAACAAATTTATTTGTCAATGAATCGACTTCATTTTTGTCAGTTATATACAGAATAGGGTGGCCCAAAAAATTGAAAGTTAAAAACTAACAACTTTCACCCTCCCAAGTTGTTCCAATTGCTATAAAAATAATTAGTGCAAAATATTTCTGCAATTTGACAATATTTAAAGGTGGCCCACTGGTGATGAAGTTTTGACATGGTGTTTCCTTTGCCGGTAATTCAGGGCGAGTTATTGGTTTGTTATATAGCAGTGACTGAGAGAGTATGGATGATTAACCTATTTAAGTGTATTATCAGACATTCGGGTACTTTCTACACCTACATAAAGTAGAAAAAATGACTGTTCGCGAAGCCAGTAAACTGACAATCAACGTGATAATGGAGTTCTGGAAAAAAGCAAGCATTCCGACAAGAGCAGAACAGCACTGCATTCAGAAGCTTGAATCAGTCTTTTATGAATGGAAGGGTCTCCAAAAACACAAGTCGAGGTCTGGTGAGGCTCACAAAAAACAGGAGCATGAATTTGTTTCTCATCTTGAAGATCTGTTCGACATAGCCCATCAGGATGCACTAACTATCATTAGCAACCCAGAAGACAGGGCATTCCTGTTACGCCAGAGAGAAAAAGGGTGTCCAGGATCCATTGGTGTCCGGGATAAAGTTACTGAACGTAAAGCTAGAGCAGCTGGTGAACGCAAACAGGCTGAAGCAAGGCGGCGGCAAAAGTCAGTAGATGAAATGAATATCAGTGCTTGTGTGTGTGCCATAAGCTTGTTCGCCTTTAATGCTATACGTCTAATTTTTGTTACAAAATCCTAAAGCGCTACTTTACATAGGTATCGTAGCAATGGCCGTTTGACTATTAATTACGTACTGTATTGTAATTGTTCTGCATGTAAGTATTAGCTAGTAAGGTTTTGTCTGCAGTCCTCTAATATTGATTTATATGCCTTCAATCGACGCAAATAATGATTTAACAAACTCTATAAAAAAATTTCCGACAGAGACGTGGCACTGGAAATTTATTAAAGAGTGCCCAATTTTCCGCCTTGTCAAAAAGTGCTTAATTTACCGTGCCTAAATTTCCTAGATTCCCCCACTCGCCAGCCCCTAAGGCTGCTTCTGGATATATCAACTAGAATCTGTCTCCTCTACCGTAGTCATGTAATTAAAAGCCGGTAACTCCACCATTAGTTTGGTCCTAAGTCCAGACTGGGAAAGTGTTTGGAACAACAGCAACTGAAGTACAAATATTTTTCGGAATAACTATTCTTATGGCCAATTTAGGCTTTCCCAGAATTAAGTGGCAAGATAATTATACTGATACATATCTATTAGAGTAAAGCAAAATGAGGTTGTGACGAGTGGGGGCAGAAAAGGATCTTGACATACCCAAAACTTCAAGTAAAACTATACTACTAAACGCTATCCAACATGACCAACGAATATTTTTTTCTTCAAACCAGACCCAACAGAATGAGATTTAACATGTTCTTGAAACTGAAAATAAGGACCAGTGAAATTTGTACCTACAGAGTCTCAACAGAGAATACCAAACATGCCCTAACAAGACAATGGCCCCAAAATCACTTTAGAAGAAAAGCTATAAAAAAGACTGAGCATCTCAGACTAGCTGTTAAATCTGAACCCTCCAACATAAAAAATGAGAACAAAAGCAGCAATGAAAATAACAAGCTGACATATATGGGCATCTAACTTCCTTAAAGTAAGATATGTACATGGTTGAATTTACTTAAATTAGGCCAGCACCCTGATATAGTTCAACATGGAGAAAATATTAATATTTAAATACAACACATTTAAGGCATATATGTTCTTACCAGTTATGCATAAAGTAGGGCTTGATGATAATCTTTTTGAATTGACAAGTCCTAGAATCAAATAAAGTCTGTCACCAACTCATGCAATCTATGTTCCGTTGTCCTCAAGAAAAACAAGCTGGAGAAATGATCCATCCTATTTATTAATCTTGTTATTGTAAAATGATCCTCTTCAAGTAGATTCTTTTGAATGTAAAAAGACTCTTACTGCATGTAATAGTGGAGATCTGAATCCATTGTGACGAGTGACTGATCATTGTTTGCATTTGCATTCTGACTCCATGTGCAAAATAAGCAGGTTCAAACAAATTTTAAAAAGTAAATTACTATGAACAGTGTACACCAGCATATAATGTATGCTGTACAATAATTACTGGAGTAAGTCCATTTCGTTTGGAGTGTTCCAGGTAATGTAGCAGTGACCCTGACACCAAGATTGTTGGCGAAGAGATTTGCTGGTGTCAGAGAAGCACAGAGTTCTTGTCAACATGAGCTTAGTTGTTTGCTCGATGTTCAGTTCTTGCAGCTAGCTGAGTTTTAGCAAAGGATTGAGTGGAAAGTGGAGCCTTGTTTTAATGTTAACTGCCTACCTCCACCTGGCTCATACCAGTGTCAAACAATGAATTTTTTTTTTAAATCCAAGTTCTTTGAGAAGCTTCAGTTTTAAAGATGAAGATGTGTTCGGAGCAACATTTTCTGGAAGTAGTTCTTATACGCACAGACAGCAAGAACTTGGTATGCCTGACAATCATACATATTTATCAACTTTAGAATTCAAGCAAAACATGTTTACTAACTTTAGGACTAATTCAAGCAAACATAAAGAAACTAGCACTATATTTTTTTTTATTACTAAACAATAAGTTATGGGTATACAGGTGCTTATTTTAGAAAAATTACAGAAATAATAATAACAGACATTGTCTTAGGATAATCATATATTTTACCACATCTGAAATCATGACTTAATTCAAATGATTGTGCAATGCTAAAAAGATTATGCCGAAATATTTAAAGCTCACTGAGAAAGTAAAAAATCAACTTTGCACTGAATAAAGTCAAAAATTTGAAGACCAAAAAAATAATAAAAATTTAACTTACCCCCCTTTGGGGACTTCACAAAAAATAACCAGCTACGAAACCCTTTAACTACTGTCAGATACAGATTAACGTTGTCAGTACTCTTTACTGCCAAGTGAAATCACATTCAGGTCCACCAGAAATTAAATCCACCATGCAGCTTATGTATCTGACACTATCTGTATCCTCGTTATTTCTGGAAAATATAAATTCACATCTAATACGTAATACTGTCTTACAATACAGTAACACATAATTATGTACATATATCTAATTTTTATAAAATGGAAATCCTGTAGGCAAGAATGATGTTAGTTGTTTTGTTTTTTTTCATTTAGCACCATCATAAAAATCTTTACAAAAATGGAGCCTTTATAACTATATAAAAATTAATTTTATTTTAGATTAAAAAAAAGAAAACCTTTAATATAATATTGTAAATGTCCCCTTTCAGACCTTGCAATTTATAGGGCAGATAATGTAAAGATAATCTGGTTATGTCAGGTACACATTAGAGCTGGCTGGACTCAGAGGCCCCCAAAGATACAGAAATTAAAAATCTAGATCCAGAGAGTAGAGTTATTCTAGAATTCTAGAGTAGTATTCTATTTTATCATTCACTGAAAGTCTGCCTTTTAATTTAATACTTTAAATGTCTGTGAGAATGTTTCTTCACTGCTCTGAACTTTTTGAAGATGATAATCATAAATTATCATTGATGATAATATTAATAATAAATCAGACATCTTAGGCTTAGCCTTAGTTACAGTTACACACTTTTGACCATACTTTTAACTCAACTCTTTCTCAAATCTAGACCAGATCTAAATAGTTCTCTATAGATTCGAGATCTATAATATTTTATGCTATTCTGACACCTAACTATGGGCCATCTTTTCAAAGTTTGACTTTGACAGCACATTATTTGACAATGGTTCGACATAGAAAAGAAAATGAAGTATCAAAATCTTCTTTAGTTTAAGGAGAATAAGGATGACTACTTATATTTGTACCCCTAACCTATATTTGTTATTATATTTAAGGTCAAAGAGCCCATGTGTTTTTATTTAATTCAGATTTCGAACACCATAATTTATTTCAGACAGTCTCTATATTTAGGCACCAATAAACTCAATTTTAATTCTATATTCACATTAACTAAAGTTTAAGATCCCCAGGCATAGCCCCTCACATGAAATCATTAAGATGTTTTCAAATTATGCATAAATACGAACACAAAAAATAAAAATATGAACACACTTGTTCTACCAAAATTAGGTCACTGGGATAGTGACTTCTACACAGAGTTTTAGACTTATTTTATGTTTGAATGATTAGATGTGTGTTGACTGTTTGAGTTTTTTTGTTTATTAATTTAATAAATTTCTAACACAGGTCATCTTTTGTAGTATAGTACAGGTGAGGATAGCCATTCTTGCCTAAATTGCTGAATTCTCTATATTCCATCTATAGATATAAATCTAGCTCTATTATCTATCTAGTAGGTCTAGATCTAGGCATTTAACTTCATTCAATGTACCAAGCTCACTCCAAACATTTGCCCATTTATTCTCTATAAAAATAATAATATAAGATCATTAGCATTGATGTCCAAAACTGGCTGTTTAAAATAAATTTTAGTAAGAAAATCATAATTTAATTAAAACACCTTATTAATTTTTTTATATGGAATCAAACAACTTGGCTTATGAATCGAATAACTCATCTCCCAAAAAAAAAAAACCCAGTAAATATTGCCGGGCTCATTAGCATAGACTTAGCCAATCAAAAAATATAGTCTTAAAGGGAAACTCCGATGGTTTTTCAAATTTGAGTTATTGACATTTAAATATTTTAAAAAAGTAAAAAGTTGTAATAGTAAACATTTTACCATTTTTTATTTAAATGCCTAGAAACATTTATATTTAATAAATTAATAAATTCTTGACATCTCAAAAAAAAAAAAAAAAAAAAAAAAAAAAAAAACAGGGTTCTTTGATATTTGGATTTTAGTTAGGTTAGGCATACATCACTTCCATCAACAATACTGAAAGGGAAACTAGATTTAACCAATCGTATAGCTTCATGCTTACAGTAGCTGTTAGGTTGTTACTAATGTTAGGCTTAGTGGGGGCCTAGTCAAGCGCTATGGTACAGTTATATATAGAGAGATAGATCTAAAAGCATTAGGATAACCAACTCGAGAAAAAAAGTAACATTTTCATCTAAGCCTCTCCCTGTCCCAAGAAGTAAATAGATCGTGTCACTTGTGTCTGACTGATTCGAACAAACTGGTCAGTCTGTGTAAGGCTAATCTAGACTACATATTTATTCAACTAAGCGATAGTGTTTGTTGTGTGTTGAGTGGACAGGCGAGAAAATACACACTGCCGTGGTTAGTCATGCATGTAAATTACAGTAAATCTACTTTCAATACACATTTTTTTCTTTGCTAACAAGATCTAGAATAGATCTACTTGATCTAGATTCTAGATCTAACTGCACAGACAAAGATATATTTCTTTTATGAGAATGTAAACTTTACTGTATGGTTTTCTGTTATACAGTAACTGAGTAAGTCATATATATAGATTAAATTAATAAGCCTAATAAGGTTAGTGTGACGTCACATACTGACATAGAATGATAGATCTAGACCTAGACCGAAACCCGGTAAAAGTCTGACAGTTTTGGGTACGCAGGAAAATTTTGTCAGAAAAACATCAATTACTAAGAGTCTAAGTAAGTAAGTTATTATTGATTATTGCAAATAAAAACTTAAAAAGAAAAGAATAATATATTATATAGTCAATATATAGATCTAGACTATTCATTACCTCAGGATTATCTGTAAATTAGTGTAAATCAAAACACATAGATTATGATAGATCTATTATTTTATAATTAATTATTATTATATCAAACTAATCAAAAATTGTCAAAACCATCGCTATCAGAGTTTCCCTTTTATTTAAAGGGAAACTCCGATGGTTTTTCAAATTTGAGTTATTGACATATTTAAATTCTGCGTAAAAAGTTGTGATAGTAAACATTTTAGCATTTTTTATTTAAATACTTAAAAACATTTATATTTAATAAATTAGTCAGTAAATTCTTGACATCTAAAAAAAAATGGGGTCCTATGAGACTTTGTTTTAAGCTAGTTCATACGTCACTTCCATCAACAATACTGAAAGAGAAACTAGATTTGACCAATCGTATCGCTTCATTCTTACAGTAGCTGTTAGGCTTAGTGACGCCTAGTCCAGAGCTATGATACAGTTATATATATATACATGTATAGATAGATCTAAAAGCATTAGGATAATCAACTTGAGAAAAACATTTTTCATCTAAGCCTTTCTCTGTCCCAAGAAGTAAATAGATCGTGTGTCTGACTGATTCGAACAAACTGGTCAGTGTAAGGCTAGTCGAGACTACGTGTAGTCGGTCATGACAAGACAACCAAGCGATAGTGTTTCTGTTTGTTGAGTGGTCTGGCGAGATCTAGATCTTATATATACATATATAAAAAAAAAGAATCATATATTCATTATCTGTAAATCAAAACACATATTATATCAAAAATTGTCAAAACCATCGGAGTTTCCCTTTAACCCTAGCCTAGATAGATCTAGACATTCTAGACCTAATAATATAGTTAATATAGATCTAAATATAATCTAGATCTATAGACTAGTAGTATAATTAATAAGACATGACATAAAAAAATAAGCATTGTTGAGTTTCAGTTTTGAGTAGTAACTTACTGTCTTAGATTTAGATCTATCTATTAAGTCTAGTTTAGTAGATTTCTAATGACCACAAAAACAGCGAGTGTCCGAATTCATGCAATGACAGGATTAAATAAACTACTACTAAATAAGTACTCTAAGTGTCTATATAATATAGCTGAAACTACCTACATTTCTAGATCGTCGCTTAAAAACACGTGGAGATAAATTCTAAATCTAGACTCTACTCTAGGTCTTGGCTAGATCTTACACATAGATCTAATCTAACCATGCTGTTCTCACAGGAAATGGCTTAAATCATATCTTACGCGCGAATTATAAATAGATCTCAATTTTTTAGAACACCGACCTGTATAATTAAGATATATAATTTGTTTCGCATTTTTTATTTAGTCAAGATTGGGTTTGATAATGATGATGACAGGCTATGTATGGATGATGATGATGAAAATATTAGATCTATATATGCAGATCAACATATTACATTTATGACATTTGTTTTCACTGTAGATTGAACTGTGCAGTTTAGAAGGTCCCACTGCCATCGCTCGTCTTTCCGTGGGAAATTTGAGTAAGGATGTAATTAACTTCAGAATCTGAAAAAACATTCGAAACATGTAAAACATATAAAACAAAGAGTTTACAAAAAGTATATAAAAATTAAACACTTAACCCAAAAAGTAAGCAGACAGCTGCAGAGTGAATACATAAACAATGTAATATCTAAAGATAACAACAAAAACCTATGGTCATACATTAAGTCTAAGAAAATGGAAACAATAGGCATAGCGCCATTACAAGATGAACATAACATAATGCATAATGACAATGAAACTAAAGCAAACATCCTAAACAAATACTTTGCATCAGCATTCTCAGTCCCTGGAGACAAAGACATATTATTGAATTTGAACCAAGCTGACAACATAGAAGATATAGTAGTACAAGACCATGGAATTCAAAAACTATTAGCCAACACCAAACCAAATAAAGCGTTTGGATCTGATGGTATTCCAGCTAGATTACTCAAAGAACTAAGCAATGAGCTAGCCCCAGTGTTCAAAATACTCTTTCAGGCTTCACTTAATCAGGGCAGAGTACCAAAGGACTGGAAAGAAGCTAATGTCACCCCCCTATCTAAAAAAGGAGAAAAATCTGACCCAGGAAACTACAGACCAGTATCACTTACCAGCATCACACGTAAAATCCTAGAACACATAATATGTAGCAACATCATAAACCACTTAGACAAACAAAATGTCCTCACACCATACCAACATGGCTTTAGGAAATATAGATCATGTGAAACACAACTAATAGGACTAATCGATGATTTTTCTAAAGGTTTAGATAATAGTGAACAAATAGATGCTATCTTACAAGATTTTTCTAAGGCTTTTGACAAAGTTCACCACCATAGTTTGCTTAAAAAATTAAAATATTTTGGCATTAATGGTCCACTGCATCAGTGGATTAAAGATTTTCTGATAGGGAGAGAACAAACTAATAATAAATGGCTCTAAATCAACACCGATAACAGTGAACTCAGGTGTACCTCAAGGAACAGTCTTGGGTCCACTATTTTTAATTTACATAAATGATTTACCAAATTGCATTACTTCAGGAACAAAAGTCAGATTATTTGCAGACGATTGCATAATATATATATAATATATAGAACAATAAAAACAACACAAGACACAGATATTTTACAAAGAGAATTAGATGAATTACAGAAATGGGAATCAAATTGGAGCATGTCTTTCCACCCAGAAAAATGTCAGTTGTTAAGAGTAACAAAAAAAACTAAAACAAATTAATTCTACTTATCTTATTCATGGCAAACCAGTAACACAGACTAAAAACGCAAAATACCTAAGTGTTATAATAGATGAAAAACTGTCATGGAATCCACATATTGATGAAACTATAAAAAAAAAAATCAAACAAAGCATTAGGATTTATTAAAAGAAATTTCTATAAATCAAATAAGAACATAAAACTAAAATGTTATTTAACCTTGGTTAGGCCAATAATAGAATATGCATCCTCCGTTTGGGACCCCTCAACTCAAGAAAACATTAAGAAACTGGAACACACAAAATAGAGCAGTGAGATTCATAACAAATGAATATTCACATTTGACTAAAGTAACACCTATAGTAAAATCACTAAATTTAGAAAGCCTTCAGGACAGAAGACTCAAAAGTAAAGTAGCAATTATACATAAAACACTGAACCATAATCTTCAAATACAAAAACAAAATTTAATAAAATACTCTGAAAGACACAAAGATAAAGGTACATTCCTCGTCCCATATGCTAGGACAAATTTGTACAAATACTCCTTCTTCCCTAGTGCTATTATAGCATGGGATGGGTTGCCTGAGCTAGCTAGGAAAACCAGTGACTTGGCAGAATTTAAGCCATTGGTTAATATGCATGACTAAATGCATGACGCGTAGGACGTAATCATCTTCTTTTTTGAAGTAACGTCTGTATTATATAAGATAAGATAAGAAGATATTACTAATCGAGCAGTTTCTGTAGCTCGGACATTGATTTCTTCTTCTTCAATTCAAAACCTTACTATTCTAATGATCCTCGTAGGATTTAATCATTTGTTCACAGCACTCAACAACATTGTCATGCTGTATACGTTTCGCACTGTCGTTACGACTCACGATTTTTTCTATATCGAAACCAACCTGACGTCATCACCTACCATTAGGCCTACTGCAGAACATTGGGTCTAGTTTAAAAGTTTATATGGGTGAACATTTGTGTGTGTGACGTTCTTCCGGACTTAATTGTTGAAAAATGCTTAATCAAATATTTTTTTAACAGCCCTTCTGTCCAGTAATTTGCTAATCAGGTGATTCCTTTTTCTCTCAACACTTTAACGAGTATTGGATATACTTTTGTATAACTGGGTTTCTTCTTTTTCCAATCATTTGATTGTAGCCTATGTTAGCAGTGGGTTTGAATCTCTTTTACATGTACTTGTTTGTTTGTAGGCCTAAATGTAAATGTAGAAGTTCCTTCAGATTCTGAAGATAATTCAATCCTAGCCCAAAACCATTGGCCTATCATACGACCATGCAACGTAGACGCTCATTTGTTTTTCAGGCTGAATTTCAACAACTCGGGTAAATCCTTTTGTTAATTATTTGTTATTTCTATCTTTTCAAATACATTTTCAACAAAAAAAAAATCATTGTCTGCAATGTCATCAAGATGAATTGTGTTAATTATTTGTTATTTCTTCTTTTTCAACAAAAAAATCATTGTCTGCAATGTCATCAAGATGAACTGTGTTAATTATTTGTTATTTCTTCTTTTTCAACAAAAAAATCATTGTCTGCAATGTCATCAAGATGAACTGGAAGAAGTCGATCAATATCTAACGGCTTTTTGTCAGCATCATCAGGAATGATAAAATAGTAGGAAGCAACGAATGTCAACGCAAAATGTATTTTTAATATAGCTCTAAATATCTCTCTCTGTGGCACTTTATGTCTCGATAGACGATCTTTTCCCTTTGCAACTTCTTGTGTGACTAAAGAGGCCAATCCTTGATGCACAGCTGCGATCGCAGGTTGGACATATATAATTACCAGGCGCCGTTGCATTTTCACCCTTCTTTCTGCTTCTGTTGTTTATGACATCTGCAATCTGTGACCCTTCCTTTATGCTCTCTCTCCATGGGATCTGTCCAGTGCCACCTCTTCCCAGTTGCCAGTGTCGATTTTGAAGAGCTTCATGTCGTGTTTGCATACATCCGTATAACGTAAAAGTGGGCTCTCTCTCCTGCCTTCTATTAGATCGCCATACAGGATACCCTGTGGAAGTCGACCTACTGGCATTCTACGAACGTGGCTAAGCCAGCCAAGGCGTCTGCTGCTGATAACAGAGCGGATGTCCTGGCACCATGCTCTTCGTAGCACTTCCTCATTGGTTTTCTTATCTTGCCACCTTATTTTAAAGATCCGCCTTAGGCATCGGAGGTGGAAGACAGCTCTAAATATGCTGTATGTAAAATTGACCTGATGTGAGCAAGGTAATGCAAGCATGTAATCAAAATGCGTTTCCCAACATGGGCGAAATTCTGGTGGAACAAGGGAATGTCAAGGTCATCTGTTTCTGTGGCCTAGGGTTTACGAGGGTGTCATGTGGCCAGCAGTTCTATATTTTTCTGACCACTCATCTCCCACAGTTTGGTGTTTTCTACTTTGTCATACCAGTGTATTTTTAGGATATTTCTCATTCATCTGTTGATGAAGGTTTTTTTGTGGCTTCAGTTGTTCTCCATGTTTCAGAACCATACAGTAGTGCAGATCTTAGAAAGGAAGTGTAGATGGATTGGTCACACCCTTAGAAAAGATACCAGCAACAGAGCTAGGCAGGCCTTAGAGTGGAACCCCCAGGGAACAAGACGCAGAGGAAGACCAAAAAGAACATAGCGACGCAGTATACTTGAAGAAGAGGAGAAGACCGGGAAGAGCTGGGACACCATCAAAAAGCTAGCAAGAGACCATGGAGAGTGGCGTGTTTTTGTCGAGGCCCTATGTTCTATGAGGAACTCAAAGGAATGATGATTATGATGTGGCCAGCACAACAACCAACCGCCTTTATTTTTTCCACAATGTCAGGTACCCAATAGAGCTGGTTGGAATCAGATGCGCCGAAAAGATCACGAAATGAAAGATCCCAGTCTTCCCCAGGATTCAAACCATAGACCCCCCTTTTCGGAAGTAGAACTGGTCTATGTTTTTAGAATCTAGTCTTCTGAAAGATAACTTCTGTGGTTTTGAAATGAAATGAAATATAGATATAGACTACAAACATTTTTTTAATTAAAAAGTTTTATGTGAAAGGGAGCTACGAGACTACAAGTTTGTTGTTGTTTTTTAAAAGTAGGCCTACCGGTATTTTGATTGTGTGGGATTGTTAAAAGCCTATATCTTCTGTCCTTTTTGTACACATAGATACAATAATGTAGACTTATAGCCTTCACTTCATATATTCCTTAGTCTATCGAACCGATTGGGCATCACACATGATCTGTTTGCTATCTTTCTCCATTTGTCTTATGCTCTAGTCTCAAGACAGAATCTTTCAATTACAGGCCCGTCTATGTTTTTATGCTTTCTTTTAAGCTTTCTAAGTCTTCTTCTTCTTCTTCTTTTTCCTGGTAGGGTATAGCCTACTTAAACATACTACCTTATCCTTCCTTATGAATGACCTGGACCTTGACAACCGATTAATTCCCCTTGTCTTGACTGGCATAATTACTTAGACGTAGATCTAGGTCTAAAACTGTTTCAGTGGATCTAACAGTTGATTGTTATTGTGTTCTTATCTGTGATGTATTGATGTCATCTCATAAACACTTATTTTAAAATCTTTGATTTCTTCGGAATGTTTTTAGCGGCCCCCGAAAGGCAGAAAAGACGCTATTAGTTTTGTGTGGAATGTCTGTCTGTCCGCCCGTCCGTCCCGTTTAGATCTCGTTAAGTAGAAAAGATAGTGAAAATCCGACATCATAATATTTTAGACCATTCAAGGTTCTGATGCAACGGCTACTTTTTTTTCTTTTCTGAAAGAAAAAACAACTAATGTTTTAAATCTTTAATGCAAACAGTCTTTTCATTAGCCTAAAAATACACCACTTTTACAAATATTCACTATTAATATTAACAAACACTGGGGGCTCTTTTGTAGGGGTAATGACTATTTACCATATTTATAACAAATTTATGCAAATGGCTTTAGATTTTTGTCCAAAAATTTTTTTTTACATTTTTATTGTTAAATTATGTAGCCTACGTTCTGTCATACTAACTACTACATTTACACACACACACACACAAAATGTTTACTTTGTTTTAAAGAGAAAAAATCTATTTAGTATGCATATAAGTTAGACATAATTTAAAACAACAATTAATAAGTAGTTGTTCATATTATCGCTTGAACTGCAGTTTCCAAAAAAAAAACATTTCTTTTACGGAAATGTTTTTTTCTTTAGGATTTGTATTAGAGATTCACGATGCAAAACAATTATATTAATTAGATATTCATTATAAGACATCAGTTAGGCCAGGTTCACATCTTACTTCACATTCACTTTCACATATCCTTTGGTCTGCTGAACCGCTGGGGCACCACACAAGATCTTTCAATCTTCTTTCTCCATTCTTCTCTGTCATTTGTCTTTGACATAATTTCATTCTGATATTCGTTCTGAAAATATTGAAACCTGCCTGGGTGGACCACTGCGGGGGGGGGGGGGGGGGCGATTTAGAGTTTGTGTTTCTACACAAACTGTCTTTGTAACCGTTATTTTTTCTAACCTTGGTCTCTGTGATGTCGCCTATCACCTGGGTGTTGTTTTTTTACGCGATTACTATAGACCCTACTTTCAGGCTTTCCCCCAGCGTCTCTTGAAAAGTAAAATGTCACAGAACTTTCTGCCATGTTTTGCATATACTTTCTCCTCAAAAGTGTAATCTGGAATGCGCATTGTTTAGAAGTTTACTTATCAACTGTCTTTTGACAAGTTTGAGTTTTAGTTTAGGCACATCGGCACAATTTAGCCATGGCGTGCCTGTAATCCTTTAAGGATCACTCTCTCTTTACATAAAAAGGGTTAAATTCTATACAGTTAAATCATTAAAAACAAGATCTATTCACAGTTAATATAGTAAAAATAGTAAAAAATGTAATAATTTGGTAAAAATCTAATGTAAATATTATATGTTACAATTCATAAATCAGATCTTCGTGGACAACCCCACCTCCCGGACAAAGCACAGTACCTTCCCAGGGTCAACACTATCGAACAGTGTTTTTAAGTTGTGTACCTACTCTAAAAAAATTTCTTCCTGACATCCTGGTATCTGGAGCAATCAATGAGGATATGTTCCACGGTGAGGCGAGAGTCACAGTAATCACAAAGTGGGGGCTCCTCTCTCTTCAGCACAAAAGAGTGCGTGATGTAGGTGTGGCCAATCTTAAGTCTGGACATGGTCGTGCTACCACGCCTTGTCAGACCCTTAGATGTGGGCCGCCACCTGACATCCGCCACAATCTGCCCGAGTTTTTTTTTTGACAAGTTATGTCTGCGCATTATCAGGTTTATCTTATCTTCTTATCTTATATAATACAGACGTTACTTTAAAAAAGAAGATGAATACGTTCTACGCGTCATGCATATTAACCAATGACTTAAATTCTGCCAAGTCACTAGTTTTCCTGGCTAGCTTAGGCAACCCATTCCATGCTCTAATAGCACTAGGGAAGAAGGAGTATTTGTACAAATTTGTCCTAGCATATGGGACGAGAAATGTGCCTTTATCTTTGTGTCTTTCAGAGTATTTTATTAAATTTTGTTTTTGTATTTGAAGATTATGGTTCAGTGTTTTATGTGTTTTCTAAATTTAGTGATTTAACTAAAGGTGTTACTCTAGTCAAATGTGAATATTCGTTTGTTATGAATCTCACTGCTCTATTTTGTGTCTGTTCCAGTTTCTTAATGGTTTCTTGAGTTGAGGGGTCCCAAACAGAGGATGCATATTCTATTATTGTTTTCAATAGTTTAGGATCAGTTGGGATGATGTGTTTTCAGCAGTTGTGATGGTGAATACAGCAGTCCACTTAGTTGGGTATTTCTGTGCTGATGCACTGCGGAAAAAAGTGGACGGATTTTGTTACTGGAAATTTCGCAGATGGTCTGAAATGTGCCAAATAACTAATTGTCCATACATTTATATTACCAGAACTCGTTTGCTTATCCCCCACGTAATAGTGCATCAGAGACTCGCCTTTGAGAAGCTGACACCAGTAGCGTCATGCAATGTACCATAATACTAATACTTATTCTTCATTTCAGCACGTTACAGTTCATTATCAAATGCCCCTTTGATAAACATGAGCTGGCCATTTATTTAAAGTTAAATGTTATTAGTTTACTTTGTGTTGAAGTCATTTATCACTGCATTAGCCTGCTCAGGTAAGGAACCTGGTTAATTGAAGTCATCCCCTACTGAAACCTGTAAAAACACACCTTGACAGAGATTGGCGCTAGTAAATGAATGTATTAAATATGGTGTTAATGAGTCTGCATTACTTTAATTCTCTGGCGAAAAAGAACATTCCTTTTGTGTGTGGTAGGGTGGCATCATTGCATTCTTAAAACTTATATTATAAAATTCAGACGTTACTTCAAAAAAGATTACCTCCTATGCGTCATGCATGTTAACCAATGACTTAAATTCTGCCAAGTCATTGGTTTTCCTGGCTGGCTCAGGCAACCCATTACATGCTCTATTAATAGAGGAATCTTTGTGTGTCTTTCTGAGTATTGTATTAGGTTTTGTTTTTGTATTTGAAGATTATGGTTCAGTGTTCTATGTATAATTGCTGGTACTTTACTTTTAAGTCTTCTATCCTGAAGCCTTTCTAAATTTAGTGATTTTCCTTAAGGTGTTAGGATCAGTCCATTGGTGCTTTTCCACAATACTGACAATGTCATCCTTACAACAGAATGCAGCCTTAACCAAATTATAGTGTTTTTTTCTGAGCGTAGTGCAAATTTTATTTTTTTTTTGATGCAGAAAAAAAGATTTTGCTTGATCTTCGTTTATTACGGTTTTATTACTTGACACTATCATGTGTTGAGTTTAGGCACAATTTAGGCCATGTCGTGCCCGTAATCCTCCAAGGATCACTCTCCTTTTATATAACAAGGGCTAAATTCTATACTCGTGTGTTGGAATCTTGGGACACCACACATGACTTGTTTGGACCTTGCTCCATGTCATTTGCGATGATTAGATTCCTTGACAGGGCGCGTCCATTTCTTTATGGTGTCGTCTCATCGCTTGTCTCCTCTTCTTTTCCCAGAGAGGTCTTTATTTTGATATTGAAAAAAGGAAATAACCTTTCCATTATTGAGATATACCTTGTAAATGTGGAGTTCTTCCCATTATATAATCTTTGTTTTTTTTTTAAAGGATTTTTATTCTGTTTTGCTTGTTTTTGTGAAATGATGCTAGAGGGAGACTGTACCTAATGCCACACACATATCTTACTAAAACCTTTTTAGTGTAAACATCATATCTCATATGTATCCACCAAATTTACATTTACCCAATGCTAGTTATAGCAGTTTCCAGCAGCTAAATACTTGACTTCAATATAAAGACACACCGACTTGAACACATTACAGAAACATGATTAAACAGTTTGTTGGAAAAAAGTCATTTTATTGTATCATACAAAATATACATAGCTTCATCAACAATGAATGCATCATTTCAACAACAAATTAATAACAAACATGTAAGTAACATTAGATTTACACATTACAATTCACAAGTTTTGATAAGAGAACTACTCCAAGGCTAGCTTTGTTTTTCTACTACCAATGCATGTCTTTAGATCTAGTTCTAAAAGTAATATCATCAAGTTTAATGTCACTGCATAGTAAGTAAAGAAGCAATTGAATAAAATTCTTAAGGATTAATACTTAAATTGTTTTGTTTTTTTTCATTGATAACATGTTAAACAACAATGTTACACACATTGCAATAGTAAATAAGTGCATAAAGAAAGAAAAAAAGACATACAAAATGCAAAGCCAGAAGTTGATGACACACAGGGGTCAACCAAATTGTACTAAAAGACACTGCCAGGATTTTAATCAATGCTTTTTATTTCTTGGGAGTCACAGGCGAGTTAAAGGAGTTTCAGATCCCTTGCAGACCTTAATAAAGACTTACACAATGAAGTGAATGGCAAGAGGAAGCAATCAGAAACTGAAAAGAATTTAATTTGTCAACTTAATATAGAAGTACTTTCAAAGAGAAATCCGCACATTTACTTCACATTTGTTCTCTCCCTTGCCCTCGGTAGAAATGTGCATAAAATGTGAAGTGCCAAACAAGAGGGAAGAAACCTGGTAAACAAATGAGTGTTAATAATGTGTATCAGTTGCCAGGATGGAAATAAAAATGTGAAAACTTGTCTGAACCACTAAGACATCTGATGGTTAGGATGTGCTGCTAGTTCAAATGCACTAAGTTCCTTCTTAGAATGGAACCCCCAGGGAACAAGACGTAGAGGAAGACCAAAAAGAACATGGCGACGCAGTATACTAGATGAAGCCGAGAGGACCGGAAAGAGCTTGGAAGCCATCACAAAAATAACAAGAGACCGTGGAGAGTGGCGTGTTATTGCTGAGGCCCTGTGTTCCATGAGGAACTCAAAGGAATGAAATAATATAAAACAATGTTTTTAACACTTCTTTGGAACCATGACATTATATAGACCCCACAGCCAAAAAAGTTGAAATTTCTTTAAAACTGGTCGACTCGTGATCTATGTAGTTTAAAATTATATATATATATATATATATATATATATATATATATATATATATATATATATATATATATATATATATATATATATATATATAAAGTTCATTATTGAGATGACATTACAATTTTAAAAAATTAAATAGTAAAATTTTAATACTTTTGTTCTCATTGAAATTCCTTTAACTTTATTACTGGTATTGGATAGTGTATTGGTACTGTCAACTATTGGAGTATGTAAGGCTGTGTTTTCAGCTTTCTATCAGCTGTGATGAGAATGAACTGCACACGGCTGTTATCTTTTGCACTGTCTGCAGCACTCACTTGTGTGTGGAGTGTTCAGACATCACACACTCCACCCGCACACTAGCCAGGCACAAGCGTGTACCCATCTCAGAGAAGCCCAAGGAGAACCCAAAATGTGTTTATCATCCAATGCATCATGTAGAGTTTGCATGTCTGGAGCCAGAGTGCAAGTCATCTCCCTTAATGTGTTACATTTGTAAGGACCACGGGAGACATGAAGCACAAGGTTTGTTTTTTGGTCTGATTTTTTTATTTGTTTAAAATTGAATCATTTATTTCATTATTTATCTTTCACAAAGATTTATTGATCCTGTTGACAACAACTTGATGTATTCATGATGGAGAGGGTGGTGGTTGTCTTCAATGATTTTTCTAAGACATCTTTGTTGAAAAAACTCATTCAAATATGATATTATATGGTTTTGCAACATTTTGGATGACATGTTTCCTTGCTAACAAGTTATCTGTAATGTCTTTGTTTTTTTTTTCAGATTTTTTCTTGGTATAAAAAACTTTTGCAACTACAATATTATTTTATGTTCCTGTGCAAACATAATTAAATGTGAAATAATCCTTTATTTTTTTTTGCATTCAAGTTTGTTGATCTAATATGATTATATTTTAAGAACTATCCTAGAAATTATTAAATATAAATGAATTAACACTATCTAATAAAGTTTCATTCAAGACCAATTTTGTTGGCTTAAGAGAATTCATTCCAAATTGTAGTGTATTTCTGTAGCTCCATGACTAGATATAATTTCCTCAATTGATAGCAGCTACCTTCTAAAGCTAAATAAAAATTCATATGCCATCACATATCCAACCATTGCTTCTAGACCATGACTCATATTGATGACTTTTATTCAGCTGCTAAGCACTACATTAAGCTAGTTATAGTCTTCCTTTGCTTTAATAAGAGGAAAGTTATATTTATTTTCAAACCAGTCAGTAATTGTGAATACTAATTATTTTACACTTTCAGCATTCCTTATTAGAGACTGAAGCAGAAAAATATTCGTGCATCCATTAAAAGTGCTATACAGCACATCAAGTCATTTGCTGATGAAGTGACAGACTCAGTGAGAAAGTAATAACGTGGTGATACAGCAAGTAGAAGGTGGCCCACAAATAGCTAATGGTCAGGATGATTCATCTACCACACAGGTTAACGGTCACCTAATCCTACATCTTTGTTTTTGTTAGAACAAAAACAACTTAACGAAACTGTTTGTGACATAATGCCTGCACTTATTGTTTTGCAATTTAAAACAATGATTCTTATACACGACTTGATTTCCTTGACTAAGCCTTTTTGATGCCCAATGGAGCGAGCTGTAATAGTTCTTCATCATTAGACTGTTTAGTGCAATTTCCATCAGTAGTCGGGTCCATGTCCATCCTGCCATCTTTGCTTCTTGGTCTACTGATGTCCTCCAAGTTTATTTTGGACTCCAAGTCTTTCTCTTCCCCTTGTGGGTTCCAGTCTAGAGACTGTCTTGCAGTATTGTTCTTCACATTGTGTGCACAATCTTCTTCTTCTCCTTCTAGCTAGCTTTTTGCTGCTGAGCTGTCAGCTCTTTTGCAGACTGTGCCATGGAAAAATAGTGTGCTGTTTTCTTCAGTTGTTCAGCACTGCCGTACAGGGTGTTGGTTATGTTGGGCTGGAGTGGTAGTAGGGTCTGCCTGTGTGCCCAATCCAGCTCCATTAGCATTACTTGATTTCTTGTTCTATTGGTATTGGCTTAGCTGTTTCCTAGAGGCGTTTGAGATTATTTTAGCAATCTGACACCAATTATATGACATAAGCATTTTTTGGTGAATGCCTTGAGCTTGGCTGTATTGTTAGTTATTGCTCTCCGAGTCTCTGTGCTATACAAAAGAACTACTTTCACATTAGTGTTGAAGATTGGGGTTTTATTTTCTTGGGACAGTGCTTTTTGATCTTTAGATTGGCCGTAGGGTGTTAAAAGCATGCCTAAACTTGCTGAAACTAGTACAATAGTTTTTGTGCATGTGTGATTATTAATTATACAATTTTTAAAAGTATTTTCTTTTTTTTAATTAAAAACTTTGACATCTAAATTACATTCATCTTACGTAAATTTATTTAAAAAATATTGTTTAAGACATTGATTTATTGTAGCATTTTCTTTCACAATCCTAAATTTTATTTTAAGCTTTCATATATCTTTATTTTATATGCGCAATTTTTCATTTGCACCATTTTCCTTTTTAGATTTCTGGAACTGCCGAGCAAGCTCGACATAAAATCAAAACATATTTCAGTGATTTGAGAGAAAATCTGAGCCGGCAAGAAATGGCAGCACTTGGTGCTGTGGACACACACATACGAGAAAAATTGTGCTCCTTGAGGCAGCAGCAAGAGGACATGACCATACTCATGTCTCAGATCTCTTCTGTGTGTCATCAGTGTGAGACCACGTTACAACAGGTGCTTCTAGGTTTACATCCTCCCTTTATTCATATGACATTCACTGTACAGCAATGACCATTTTCCCAGGTCCTGCTGTCTAAAGTATTATGTACTTTATGTATTTTAATGATCATTGTATAAGGAGGATTGAATGCAGTTTTAAACTAGAAACCTTGTGTTTCCAAATTTATATATATAGCTAATACACATTTTTTTTTGTTTTAATTTTGTCCAGTAGCATTAGTCCGTTATACCTATATAATGGCATTATTAAATAGTGTCTTACTAGGTGTCTGTTGTTTTTGTCGTCATTAGTTTACATGATTATGCTGTTCAGCAAAGGGACTTGTCATCTTTACATTGTTTTCAATTAAAGATACTAAATCTAGTAGATGTTGGAAACCACCATTAATATTTTCAATAGCTTAACCAAGATTGAAATGTTAAAACTCTAGTAAATGAGAACAAGAGATCTACTACACAACTACATTTTCTCACTAGTAAAGAAACAATTAAAAATGTGTCTTTATGTGCATGGAAAATATTTATAAAATCATTTTTTCTTCCATACATCTAGGATGATACCAAAATTCTCCTGGCTAAACCAGAACTAAGTAATTTGTTAGATACTTTACAAAAACAGCAGCAGCAGTTTATGGATATCCCAGATCAAATTCTGTTAGAGCCAATGATCCCCATCACATTTACTAAGGTATGACTTAAACATTAAAAAAAAAGACTTTTGTCTAGCTAAAATTCATGTTATAACTTTTGTCTAACTAAATTTGATGTTACAAGCATGTTTGACCCCAACATGGTTTAATCCACTCTGCCACACATTCAACATAAAATGTCTGTGGTAATAACTGAGATAAAAAACATTTAATGTCTGTGGTAAATTATGTAATTTTAATATGAAAAATTACTATAGAATGAAAAATTTGATAAAAGTTGTTTTTTTTTAATTGTTTACCCTAAGAAAACAAACACTTCTATGAAGACACTGGTTCACTCTTGTTGGATCAGGGCTTCAAAGGATCTTTTACAAGTTACTGTGTGAATGATGATCTGGCTTTTATGAATTCCTCAGGATAACAGAGTACACATTGGACCTAAGATAGAAATGAGAGTTGTCACCCTTGGACTGGATGGGGCGGGAAAGACCAGCATTCTTTTTAAACTGAAACAGAATGAATTCATTTCAACAATACCTACAATAGGTAACATGTTGATAAAACATACTTGTACAAAGTCAAATACTGATGTCTACGATTTTGTTACATTTCATAACGTTTAAACAACAAAAGTATACATAGATTAACACAGGAATGAATATATGTATGTTGAAAATCTGTTGCAGTGAATTTGAATTATAAGTTTTGTAAATGTGCAAGTTACTTGATCAGAAATGTTTTGGTTAGCTACTTAGCTGTAATGTTAATAGAAACAAAAAATCTTTTTTGTGTAAGGACCAATGCTATTGGCTATTTAATTTTAAAATAAAAATAATAACATAATTTGAAAAGCATACAGAAATACTTGTGTTTTCATATTTCAATGTACTTTCTTATTTCCCAAGGTTTCAATGTGGAGACTGTTGAATACAAAAACTTTCAATTTACAATTTGGGATGTTGGTGGCCAGCATAAAATTAGACCTTTGTGGAAACACTATTATTTTAATACTCAAGGTAGGCAATTGTTTTGTAAGGCTGTTTGCTATCTTCTTACATATATTGTATTTTCATAAAGAATGCTTCAGTTGTTTTTTTTTAAAGATTACAGTTTGATGTTAACAACTGTACTGTATAATTATTCTCCATTCATTTTGGTAGCAACTGTAGAATAGGCTGAACTGAACTGAAACACTAATTGATACACCTGAAAGAAAAAAAAGTGTATCAACAGTTTGGCATAGACAGATTAAGAAACTGTGTGACCATTTTGGTATAATAAAGGCTTGATGTACTGAAAGAGTTGACCCAACACACATCTCTAACATGGTGTGAACACATTCTACTGAAGAGTTAGAAATAAGAACTGATGAACAACTGATACTTAACATTCACCCCCAGTTCAAATTGTACCTATTACTATTATTTACAATGAAAGAATTAAGCATGTAACTTCAGTAAATGCACAATAACTATAATGATACAAGTAAAAAAAAGATAGTAAAATGACATTTGAAATTAGTTGGATTATATAGCTAGTTCAATGTCACTTACTGTCTTATGGATATCAGCTTTAGCAATTTAGCTATAAATATTGGTACTGGTTTTTAGTGGGGTTTTTTTAGCTTAAAAGTATCACTATACTTTATAAGTTTGAGTATCAAAGACCTACTTTACATTCCAAAGCTGTCATATTTGTGGTTGACAGCAGTAAGAAAGATAGACTGGTAGAAGCCCAAGGGGAGCTAGTCAAACTTGTTCAAGAGAAAGAACTGAAGGAGTCGTCTCTCTTGATATTTGCAAATAAACAATAAACAGGTTTGTTAAATATAGTACTCTACATATGAAGTAAAATTAAAAAATAAAGAATAAAATAGTATGGATATATATATATATATAATATAGATATGTAAATGTAAGGTATTTATCCTAATTTCTTAATCTAACATTCTTTATTTCAATAATTGTATTTTTTATGGAAATATTTCAACTTGTTCTATGCTTCATATTATGTTAACTACCTGTTATAATGATAATTATATGCCAATTCTGTAAACTGTCTGCTAAAAATTTTCCCCAGGACCTGGCTGAATGTTTGTCTATAGAAGAATTAACAGAACAACTTGGGCTGTTAAAACTTTGTTGTAATCGAAGTTGGCATCTTCAAGATTGTGATGCCAAAAGTGGTCAAGGTTTGGCTGATGGTTTGGAATGGTTGTCAAGACAAATGGTAGCTGCTGGAGCCCCCTGAACTAGCTTAATATTGGGCATTTATTAAAAACATGTCCCACAGTTGACCCAACTTTCTGTTACAAAGTCTTTACAAAATACAGTATTAATGAATTACCATCAGTTGTTAATTCCTACAAAAATAAACCCTATATTTAATAAAAATGCAAGGTTATTGAAAAAATATAATTTAACTATGTTGGCATTGAGTCTTTGCATAATTTAGCTGAACCTGTTCAGCTTGACATTAATTATGCTGCTTATTACTGTATTTTCACACATTATAATTGCTGGTTATCATGATGATGAAGTTCTTTCAACGGTAATATTTTTTTTTACATAACATAAATACCTTTCTTGCTAAAAACTATTCCTGATAAGATTATGCAAGAACTGAAGCTTATTAAAGGTTGAGCCATCATTTAAGAACAATAATAAATTATGAAATGCCATATGAAAAAAAATTGTTAGGTTATTCTAAATAAAAATACTCTTAGAGAAGTTTGGCTAAGAGGATCTCTAATGCAACACAGAAACAAACGACTTCTCCAAGCATTCAATGTAAAGTCAAAGAGCAGTGTTGAGTTTTAGTGACTGATTTGTTTGCTGTGTCATAGAGTCCAGTGATGTTAATTGGTAATTCTTTGCTCATGAGGCAGTTCACCCTCTGAAGTAAACTGAACAAACCATGTGTTTAGTCCATAACAGCTTTAGTTTTATTTTCTTTCTGTAAGACTTTTGGACCCCTGTTTATGGTGTGCTACTTTGGTTATTATATCTCCAAAGTTCTTGAGAATGGCGGATACTGATTTGTCTTACATTTGTAGCATGACTGAATTGTTAACTGGAAGGTGTAAATTGGTTGTTAACTGGGTGGCTATTAGGGTGGTCCACAAGTATATGGAAAAAACATAAGTATTTCAGTTTTAATGTCTTACCCCTTCAGATGGACCCTATAGATGAGAAATTCAGTTTGTGTAATTTTCATGTTGATTGAAAGCCGTTTAGAACTTGCGCACATCAATTAAAATACAGATTTTTTTCATTCAGAGCTACTTATAATTTTTTACTTTAACTTGCTTTAAAAGAACATTTTGGTTAATTTGATGCTATTGTAATTTAATTATATAGCATAATAGATTGATTCTCTATATATAAATTATATATAATTTCAATCTTGCACGGTTGAAATGCCTGTCGTTTGTTCACTTTATTTGAAATGATTACATTGGTCTATGTCTTTTTAAAATTTGAAGTTTAGTTTACTTAGTTTACTTGTATCCATGCTTGTTGCTTGTATCACTTCACCTGATAATAAAATTTGACAAACAATAACATTTCATTATTTTACTGATGTTCTGTTAATTTTGTAGGTGAAATCATGAACTCTGAAAGAAGGACAAGAGCAAATTCACAAGTGTGGCTTGTGGGGACCGTGAATTCATCCATTACTCAAAAGGGAAGACTTCCAACAATTCGAGATGTTCTATCAGTATTCTTCTATCGACACATTGAGGAAAAATTGACATTGAGTGAAAGTGCAGATATCGCAGTGATGGAATTACTAAAAATTTGGAAAAAATCTGGCATCCCAATGAGTTTTGATTACAATATTAAAAATCGCTTGTTGAAAGTCCATAAAGAATGGCAAATGCTTAAAAAATCAAAAAACCGCCGAAGTGAAACACAGTTGAAGAATGAAAAGAATTTTTCTGATCAACTTGACCTTTTGTTTGATGTCGCTCATCAAGAAGCCCAAAGTTTAATTGCTGTACCTGAAGACTGGGAATTTCTCGTTGCTCAAAGAGAAGGTCGACGTGGATACATGGCTGGAATTGATAGAGATGCTGAAAGAAAGAAAGAAATGTCAAACAAAAAGGAACAAGATATCAAGAAGCGCAAGGAGAGATCAGACAGAGAGGTGGCAGCTCTCTTGGAGAAAGAAACATGTGAACTTAGCTGTGAAAGTAGTAGCACTCCAGAACAATCGGATGAAGAGTACAACCATGTTGGTCCTCGCAAAAAGAAAGTATGTCAACTGGAATCACAGAGTCCAAACCTCATTACAAAGGATGTTGCAGCTGCATTGGACCGCACGAAAGTGTCTGATAGAGAAGCCGTGTACCTACTGGCCTCAGCAGCTCATGCTCTTGGACACGATGTGCAACAGCTACCCTGTGAGCCGAAGTTCCATACGTCGTGCAAGAATTGAACACTGTGAATCTGAAGCAAACTCTATTCAGAATGTATTTTCTCCAAATGGCCAATTAGTTATTCATTGGGATGGCAAACTGTTACCACGTGTCACTAATCAAGGTAAAGTGGATCACCTGGCCGTAATTGTCACAGGACACAACGTGGAGCAGTTGCTTGGAGTGCCCGAATTGGTTTCTGGTACTGGTGAACGTCAGGCATAAGCCGTCATTACATGCATCGATAACTGGAAACTTCGAGACAATGTTTTTGGAATGTGTTTTGATACAACTGTCAGCAACTCTGGTTGACACACAGGCGCTTGCCACCTGATCGAAGAGCGCCTTTCGAAAGATCTTTTCCATCTGCCATGTCGCCAACACATTTTGGAAATTGTTGTGGAAAAGGCATTTACAGCAATGAAAATTGAAGCATCATCTGGGCCGGACATCGCCATATTCAAACGTTTTCGAGACTTCTGGCAGGACATCGACCAAACCAACTTCGATACTGCCAGTGACGAAGTAGTAATTACGTCATTCAAAGAACGTGTGATTAGGTTTGCGGAGACCACATTGGTAATTTCACAGCCAAGAGATGATTACGAGGAACTTTTGGAGCTCACAATCATCTTCCTCGGCGTATCACCGCCAAAAGGAATTAGGTTCAAAGCTCCAGGAGCTCTGCACCGTGCAAGGTGGATGGCGAAAATCATCTACGGTCTGAAGATATGGATATTCAAATCGCAATTCAAGTTGAAAGCTTCTGAAGAGAAAGCCCTAATGACGTTCAATTTGTTCGTCGTTGAAGTGTACGTAGAAGCATGGTTTCAGGCACCATTTTCAGTTTATGCTCCAGCTAATGATCTGCATCTCCTTGGTCAATTGACGTCGTACAAGAATCCGACAATTTGTCAGGCCACTTCTGTCGCATTCCGACGACATCTTTGGTATCTCAGTGAGCTGCTGGTCTGCTTTACCTTTTTTGATGAGCGAGTTGGACTGGAAGAGAGGGAGAGAGATGGTGCGGAACATGGACACAATTCCTGGAGCTATGCCACCCCCAACACAAGCGTTACGTGATTGTGACGAAAAGAGACCCCTGAGTTTCTTCGTCACCACATCTACCAGAAAATTTTTCCAAAGTCTTCAACTGCCTGATTCATATCTGACACAGAATGTGGAGACGTGGAAAGAGAATGACCACTACCAAGAAGCCCTCCGAATCGTTCAAGGCCTCAAGGTGGTGAATGATTGTGCCGAACAAGGAGTGAAACTGATCCAAGAGTATAACTCCATTTTGACCAATGATGAACAACAGAAACAGTACCTTCTTCAACTAGTTCAGCAACATCGTCATGTATTTTCTGACTCTAAGAAGACAACGGTTGTGAGTGGCCTCACTGGACAGCCAAAGTTAATGTAAAAATAAACATTATTGATTTATTACCATGTGTTTATTTCCTGTCTCATTGCTATTATTCAGGATAATTTTAGACTGTCTGCGCAACCTCTAAACCCACTCAGAATTTCTTTAAAATTGTATCTGGCACTTTTAACATGAAATGGACCTAGAATATGACTTAAGCGTTTGAAATTTCAAAAATAAATTTTTTTGAACCACCCTAGTGGCTATGTTTATGGATTAATGGATGTGAATTTGATTTGGAGTATTGTAAAAGTATTTTCTTTTACCAGGATTATTGACTCATTACAAACTGGATTGTGTTTCAGCAAGAAGTGACATCCGGAGAATCTGTGAGCTCAAATTTTTTATTGTTTCAACCCTCAATCCTATGAAGAGGTAAAACTAAAACAAGGGTGGTTGGTGTGGGACTATCTTGTGATTTTCTCATTTGATAGGATCACTTTATGAATTATTTGTTCTCCTAGCTTGATAAGGTTCAAAAAATCGTTTGAGACCATCCTTATTTGGTAGGCGCTACTAGACCATATTGAAACATATCTGTTTAGCTGTGATAGTCTTGTCTGTCCAATTGTATGTGTAATTTGCTTGTATTTATACTTGTTGTTGGTCTAGGTCTCTTGTAATTTTATATTAAGTGATTCTCCTGGTCCCATTTCTTCTATTTATTAATTTATATTATAGCAGACTGTGTTGTTATATATTTATATGGTTTTTATGTTTGTCTCTCATATATTTTATATGATTTTTCTTCGTTATAAATTAATTTTTTTTTTTTTTAAATTATCTGGCACAGAGTCACATATAGTGGATGATCTCTTACATCATTGGTTTGATTACTTAAGACTATTGAATATATTATTGTTGAACACATTTATTGCATAATTTTAATGAAGCACATTAGAATTAATTGTCAATATATTCATTGTATAAACATTTTTGTCATATTTTTCACTAATTCTTCTTGTGTGAGCTTACAATTACTGATCACAGCTCTATAACATTGTACACATTTCTTTTCAAAGTGCATACTATTATTTAATTTGTTCTGTAACAACTGCATATACGGATTTAGAGTTATAGGATCATACTGAGAACATAGAAACCTAACTACTTATTGTATAGAAAAAGAAAGAGATGAAAGAGCTGCTGAAGGCAGCTCATCAAAAAGAATTAAAAGAGTTAGAAACCAAACAAAAAGAGCTAGAGACTGAACAAAAAGAAAGTGAAGAGAGAATAGAGTTAGCAAAATTTGAAACAGCCAAAGTCAACCCTGTCAAGAGCAGGGGTGTGTAAGATGTGAGATTGTGTGTGTGTTTTTTTTTTTATTAGTTGTGAGTGGTGAACTGTTTTAGCACAGGGTTTTCAAAAGGGGGGGGGGGGGCAATAAGGTTTCCTGAGGTCAGTCTAGTCAGTTGGAGAGCTGACCTGATCTGAGTAGGGTATTGGTGATTGTTGGTCAATCACATTGCCTAAAATAAGGAGATATTATTTCTGTTATGTGTGTGTACTGAATATTTGAGGTAATGCTATGTTGTGTCATGATTATTGAATCTAGTCTAGGCGCCCTGGAATATTTAATTTGGGCACATTTATTACTTTTACTATTGATGCTTTTGTATTCTGTATTATATGTTGAACCAATTGTAATGCTGTAAATAAATACTAATTTCTACTCTATTGTTGAGTGTATTTTCGTAATACTTTTTGTTGCGCCAGCAGGCAGCAGTCGTGTTTTTTCGTTTCTCGTTTTGGAGGATTTTTGTGTTGCCATTTTGTAGGGCCAAGTGATCTTTCTTATACCATTAGATTTGTGTAGATTTCGTCTATAGATTGGTGTATTTAGTTCGATAGTCACGTTAATTAAATTTAATTAGTTTTTGCATTCATTTACTATCCTTTAGTTTAACAAGCATCTATATAAACAGTGGCAGAGTGATACTCATAGCCCGAGGGATCGATGTGCTTGGTAAAACAGTGTACCGTGGCCACTACATAGCAGTCGCAGCGCAAACCTGTGTGTCATCATTGCTAGTGTGTCAAATCGCCGTACTGGAGTTATGGACGCTAATCTACTACGTCGCATAGGACGCACATGTGTGTTACTCAAATCACGACTAGATAGCGAGGTTTTCCGAAATATTTGTCGACTTGGCATCGTGCGTAAACTGCCGACAGTTCGTGGGTCTAGGGCTGGGCGTCTTATTCGCCTATGATATAACCCATCGCAATTCAACTCAACAGATACATGTCACACATCCTCCAGTCTGCTTAAAATAATGCACCTGAACGCCCGGTCATGCAGTAACAAAGCTCTTGAGCTTGCAGACACCATCACTGATGATAGCTACGACATCGTTTTCCTTAGTGAGACATGGTTTAAAGAAGTTGGTGATGAGCCAAGAACCACTGAGCTAACGCCACCAGGCTTTATTTAAAAGAGTCTCCCTCGTAAAGCAGGCAGCGGAGGGGGGTCTAGCAATACTGTACAGAGATAGTCTAGCCAAGTATGTAACAATAAGACCTGACAGCTCAACGTACACCACCTTTGAGATGTGCGAGTTTCGCCTTTCCCACCACAGTAGAACACTGACTTTTATTTTCTGTACCGCCCAACACTAAGCAAGAGAAATAAATTGACAACAAAAGTTTTCATCGAAGAATTTCAAGACCTCCTTGACAGTCACATATCAACAAAAGATCTATTTGTCATAGGCGATGTGAGACATACGCAATGTCGCTGAAAAATGCGCTAAAGGATCGCAACTTAGACCAACTGATAAATGTTCCGACACACGTCAAAGGCCATACTCTTGACTGGATTGTTACAAATGCAAGTGAGCTTATAGACAAACTCAATGTCTCAGACCACGGCTTGTCAGATCATTTTCTTGTACACTTTGAAATGCGCCTATCAAAAGCAAAAAAGCCAAAGAAAAACGTGACTTCCAGTAAACTTAAAGCCATAGATATTGCCTCCTTCAAAATGGACGTGACCTCATTGCTGTTGCAACAGAGCAACACAGATGTTCTCAGCAATTACAATTCTTGCTTGAAAAAGTTGCTGGACAGCCATGCACCTCTTGTCACTCGTACAGTCTCAATTAGGCCATCTGCACCTTGGTTGACGGAAGACATAAAGACTGACAAACTTATTCGCCGATGTGCCAAACATACATTTCAAAAGACAGGTCTGAGGATACATCGACAAACATACATTCTAGAAAAAAACAAGGTTAACCGTATGATAGAGACGCTAAAGCTAGTCATATTCGACAAAAAATCGAAACTTCTGATTCTTCAAAGGAGCTATTTAGGATCACCGCTGAAATGTTAGGGGGAGCAAATAACGAACGTTTGCCGTCATCTATCCCAGTATCTGAACTTCCTGATTTAAGCATGCACTTGTCAGGCCCTTATTAAAGAAATCCAGTCTTGACCCGGAATGTCAAAAAAACTATCGCCCGGTATCAAATCTTCCCTTCCTGTCAAAGCTTCTGGAGCGCATCGTGTTAGTGCAAATTCTTTCTCATCTTGAACAGTACTGTCTCTTGGAAGAATTTCAATCTGCATATAGGAAGTGCCGTAGCACAGAGACAGCAGTGGTCAGGTACTAAACGACTTACTTCACAATTCCAACAAAGGCCACATATCAATTCTTTCCATGCTGGACTTGTCCGCAGCCTTTGATACGCTAGACCATGAAATTATGATGGCCAGATTCTCTGCAACTTTTGGTTTAGCAGGAGTTGTCCTAAGGTGGCTTAGATCCTACCTGACGGAATGCACCCAAGGTGTCGTTGTTAGCTGGACGGAATCAACAAGCTTACTTTTGAAGTACGGAGTACCCCAAGGATCAGTTCTAGGCCCAGTACTGTTCACTATGTACACATATCCACTCAGCGGTGTCCTACGGCCTACCGGTATCTTAGACCATTTCTTTGCCGATGACTCACAGTTATACGATTCATCAGTACCCTTAGAGGTGTCGCATCTGGCAGAGAAAATCAGTAGTACCGTTGCAAGGGTGAGCGATTGGATGGTTGAAAATAAACTCAAGATGAACGAAGACAAGACAGAAATAATTAAGATTGGCACTAGGAACAATGTCTCAAAAGTCAAAAGTTGAGAGCACAGATTCTCTCTTTATCACGAACTGCCATGTTCCTTTTGTCCATGTAGTGCGGAATCTTGGAGTTTTCTTCGACTCAACACTATCTTTCGACCCACACATAAGTCAGCTCTGCAAAGGTCTTTATCTGCAGCTGCGCAGATTAGAACAGATCCGACCATATTTAACAACGGAGTCAACAAAAATGCTAGCTGTGGCATTCATACTCTTCCGCCTTGACTACTGCAACGCCGTGCTAACAGGTATACCTGACGACAAAATAGCCAAGCTGCAACGTATACAGAGCAACGCCGCTCGAATAGTCCTTTAAAAAAATAGACAAGATTCTGCAACTACGCTCTTGCGCACGCTCCATTGGCTTCCCGTGAAAGCGAGAATCGATTACAAGGTCGCCACACTTTGTCATCAGTGTATATATAACAACGAGATGCCCTTGTACCTTAGAGAACTGATTACTCCATATGTCCCCCAAAGAGCCCTGCGCTCAATGGACTCAACGCTTTTAGTAGTGCCACATTTCTCCCTCAAAAGCTACGGTCTGCGGGCTTTTTCAGTTCACGGACCAAAGGTTTGGAACTCACTCCCCATTGATCTCAGACAGACAACATGCTATACCACTTTTAAGAAGAACATTAAGACCTATCTGTTAAAAACTTTTTTAGATTAGTTTGTCATGTTAGCTCTTGTGTTTGTAATGTTGTTACAGCTCCTTGAGCCTACATTTTGTTTGTTAACAGCGCTTTATAAATAAAATTATTATTAATACTTGTACCCCTTTAAGGATCTACATTTGAGAATCATACCCTTAGTACATTGAGCCATTTGTCTATAGTAAGAACTACCCTAAGTTCTTTACAAACCCCAATATACTACCTAAACAAACAACCAACAAACCATTTACTTCTAGATTTCATAAATTTAATATGAAGGAAGAAACTTTGAAAAACTACCTTGTTCAATTTGAACATATTGCTTCCACATACTCATAAACAAGTGAAGATATGGCTAAACATTTGTTAGCAAATTTATCAGGGAAACCCTTTAAACATCATTAGCACATTGACACTAAAACAAACCCTAACCCTAACCCTGGAACAGACACAAAATAGAGCAGTGAGATTCATAACAAATGAATATTCACATTTGACTAAAGTAAACACCTATAGTAAAATCACTAAATTTAGAAAGCCTTCAGGACAGAAGACTCAAAAGTAAAGTAGCAATTATACATAAAACACTGAACCATAATCTTCAAATACAAATACAAAATTTATCATTTATCATTAATCATCTTCTTTTTTGAAGTAACGTCTGTATTATATAAGATAAGAAGATGTAAACAAAAAAAGAATACACATCTTGTTAAAAACAGATCACTAGAACACTTTAGCAAATCAGAGGATCATTACAGAAAGTTATTCAATAAAATTAAATTTAACAAAGAAGGAGGGGTTACTGGAGTGTGAAAAAGTCCATTTTGGGTTTTAAAAAAAAATTAATTTTTCGATTTTGGTGTAATTAATATAGTTGGACATGTATTTTACAAACTGGCACCAAAATTTTCTAAAAAAATTGCATTTTTTAATTGAAAAAAGTATTTTAATGATGCATGGTAAACACTATTTTCCATGTTTTTCTTAATACAAATTCACTGTTTTTGAGTGATTGCATTTTTGTGCATTTTACAGGTAAAAAAATCACCTTTTTTAAAAAAATTATAAAATGCACAATACTAAGGAAAAATGTATAAAATCTAGCTAGCTCCTTCCATCCATCTTTATACTTTAAAGTGTAAGTATTTTTAGCTTTGAAATTTATCAATTTTGAAAAATTTTAGAATTTTGTTATATATTCAAGATGGCCGCCATTACCATGGCAACCCAGAAACATTAGACAACATTTACTATATATATTTTTTTTTATTGAGTTTTCATATGATATAATATAACAAAAGTTATTAAAGCAAAATTAAAAAAATAAATTTCGCACTCCAGTAACCCCATAAGTTTGAGTTTTTTGGCACATCGGCACACTTTAGCCCCTGTCATGCCTGTAATCCCTAAAAGGTTACTCTCCCTTCATACCACAATTAGGTAATTAGGATTTAGTTAAGTTATAAAAAAACAAGGTCTATTCCCAGTTAAAATAGTAAAGGTAGTGAAAATTTAATAATTTAGTAAAAATCTTTTCTAAATGTTCACAATTTCACAAATCAAATCTTCCTTAGACAACCCCACCTCCAGGACAAAGCCCAGTACCTTCCCAGGAAAACCTAAAGCTATTCAGGATAGCTAGAGCGTAGGCTTGACAAACCACACAGTCAGCCAAGAGGAATTCCGGGAGAAATTTTGTCGTCAGTCTGGATGCCAAAACTTCTGCTAGAACGGTATGGAAGGCAGTCAGGTGAAATCAAAGAGAAAGTAAATGCGATAGGGCATTTGAAAAACTAAGGATAAACTGTTACGTCCCCCAGAGACATACCTGACTGCCTTGCATCCTCAATAGCAGATAAATCATCCACTGCACACTACACACAAAAATTCCAAAAAGTTAAAAACCAATGAGGATAGACACCCCATTGATTTCAGCTCAGAGAACAATTGAGGGGAAATGAAGCCGCAGACGGAGAAAAAGAGAGCCCTAAATCATGAGGTGTCAGAAACCCAAATTCCCTGCTCGGACCTGAGACAAAGTGTTGCCTCTGCCACCTATCGAGAGAGGCAGGACCGATGAGAGGCTGAGGCTCACAACAAACTCAGGCAGATTGTGGCGGATGTCAGGTGGGGGCCCACATCTAAGGGTCTGACAAGGCATGGTAGCACGACCATGTCCAGACTTAGGATTGGCCACACCTACATCACGCACTCTTTTGTACTGAAGAGAGAGGAGCCCCCCACTTTGTGAGTACTGTAACTATCGCCTCACCGTGGAACATATCCTCGTCGATTGCCCCAGATACCAGGATGTCAGGGAGAAATATTTTAGAGCCACTAACTTAAAAACACTGTTCGACAGTGTCGACCCTGGGAAGGTACTGGGCTTTGTCCGGGAAGTGGGGTTGTCTGCGAAGATCTGATTTATGAATTTGTGAACATGTACTATTTACATTAGATTTTTACCAAATTATTAAATTTTTACTACCTTTACTATTTTAAAAATTTAATAATTTGGTGAAAAAATTAAATTTAGTAAAAATTTAATAATTTGGTAAAATCTAATGTAAATAGTACATGTTCATACTTAATAGTAGCACTGTTCATATGTTCCTAATAAAATTATACATGTATGGTCATTTTTTTCTCTCTTAATTGGATTAGTTATTTGGATTGCAATGAAAGAGACCCCAGTATTGGATTACACATGGAGTCTTCTTTTAGAATAAATTTAAATTTTCGGACTCCAAAACAGTTAGACACACAGAAAGTCTCATCCACTGCACCCAAACTCGTCCCCAGACGAGATATGTTAGATTATACAGAAGAAGCTTTTCTTAAATCTCATACTTGGGATTTAAATTTAACATGCCTTAAGTGTTCATTATTTCTAGTTAATAGTAGGCCATGTCGTGCCCATAATCCCTAAACGGTTACTCTTCCTTTGTACCACAAGACTAGTCCTAAGAAAAACAAGATGAGATTCTGCCATTACTCTCGTGCGCATTCTCCATTGGCTTCCTGTTAAAGTGAGAATCGACTACAAGGTGGCCACACTTTGTCATCAGTGTATTTATAATAAGAAAATGCCCTTGTACCTTAGCGAACTGATCACTCTCTATGTCCCCCAGAGAGCCCTAGGCTCAATGGACTCAACACTTCTAGTGGTGCAAGGTTTCTCCCTCAAAAGCGACGCCCCGCAGGCATTTTAAGTGTACAGACCAAAGGATTGGAACTCACTCCCCATTGATCTCAGACAGACAACATGTTACACTACATTCAAGAAGAACATTAAGACCTATTACTTGAGAGAGACAATTCAAGTGAATCTTCATGAAATGTATTTACATAGAGTAAAATGTAAACAGGCTGATGGCTTTAGAGAGAGGCACATGTTATGGATGTAGAGATTTAGGTTGATGACATTCAATGGTTCCCTTCATGAACTTCTTGTTGGCATTCGCTATCAGCGCAGACTAGCTTGTATTGTTGGCTTTTTGCCTGTGTTCTTTGATTTCATTATTTGAGTGTAAGGCTAAGTTGGACACCAAATTTGGGTAAATAGGTAAAAAATATCGATTTTCAGTTTTAACCTATTTTAAATATCCCAACTATTTCTGTACAAAAAATACCATTTTCATGATTTACAAATAATTACTTATTTTTTATTTTTTTTTTAAGGTATATACAGCTTGTGACATAATGGGGAGTTAACTATTTTTATGTAATTGTAAAGACAGGATTCCCCTCAAGAAGGTTATACAAGGCCTTGCAAAGTGAGTTTAGATGCCACTTGCTCTCTAGTTACCAGCTTAGCCACTGGATCTTGCTATGTGTGTTTTGAACTGTATATACTTTTTTTTGTTAGTCACCTGGTTGTGTGTCTTGGAGTACTTGGGAAAAGTGTGCCTTGCTAAGGTGATATTTAGGCTAGGTATATCTTTGATCATTATTGTATTTTACGCATTTTCGTTAATTAGAAGATACAGCCTCAAATGACGGATTCAAATTTGTTTTGAATCATCTGATAGGCTTTTCTCAACTATAAGTGGGCTTCCCTGAAGCTTATAGCTCATCAAGACCTAGAGTGGATAAGAACAAAAGTAAGGGACTTGTTAAACGCAACTCCAAGATCTTATAAGATATAAGATAAGAAGTGAGGAAGGCGGAGCATACATAAGAAACAGAGTACACATCAGACCACAGCAATCAACAAATATAGAAAATACGGACAAGCAAGACGACGAAGATTGGTGGAGAGATTTTAGAACAGTTGATCCAGTCCTAGAACTAGACACTGAAACTAATATGCAGTTGACCCCGCTCGCGCTACCAAACGAAAACAATCACCCATCAAATGTCCAACCTGAATTAACCACAAATCAAAATGGACAATCTAACCAACCCTCCACATACTCCCACTGAACCAACCACAAACGAAACATACAACAGAAGACCGGCATCAAGAAGAGAAAGAAAAAAGCCTATATGTCAAAAAGACTATCTCACGCAGTAAAACTAAGGACTGCAACTTTATTATCTTTTTTGTTGATCAAGAAAAGATGATGTTGTTATGTTAAGAACACTAAGTCTAATGGTCAAGAACTATTGTGGTTTTTGTTGGAGTAGTCTCCCTTGTGTTTGATGTTTTGTTTTGATGTCATGCAATATGGCGGCTGCCTGGAATGTAGTGTTTTACTAGTAAACTACTCTTCATTATTTGTTCACTATGAGTCTAAGTGTCGTAGAATCTACGATCAGCTAGCTATTAACAGCATTGAATTTTTTTTTTTTGCCAAGAAAGTGATTTTATAAACATTCCTTATGATACATCTCACACAGATGACAGTGTTTGCAATAAGCGCTCTAAACCATTTTCAGTAAACAGAGAGGTTGTTGCAGCTGCTTTGTCCGTGGACTTAAGACCACACAAATTAAAACAAATTTGCCAGGACTCTGTCACAAAACATTTAGTAAATTTTCAAAAAAAGTCAAGTCCCATGCTTTTAATAGGGAAAAAGACATTTTTTCTAAAGCTGCATCAATTGTAAGACAAGTTATAAAAAAGCAGAAGGCGATGCCCCACATCCTTGATAGTTTAAACTGGACTTGTACTTCATGCTTATGTAACCAGACTTTGTAATCAAAAATGTGGTACCACTGAAAAGATTCTGAAGAAAAATCCAGCAAAATATGAAACCTGGTATGCCCACCATACAAAAAAATGGATGTACAATAAACTATGACGGTAAGAAATAATATCTTTTTAAATTAATTAAATAATTTCTTACAGTAGAGATTAATTATTAAGAGTTCTTTTTATTATTGAAGTGCCTATTCATAACCAGCTGGGAATAGGCTAAAACGTGTGTATAGGCTGTTACTCTATTTATAAAAAGCAAGAGAAGTTTATAATATTTTGTTTATATACACAAAGAGTTTAGGATGTTTTAAATTGTGTATACATCTGTTAAATTTAATAAGGCTTTTAAAAAGAGAATTTCATTTCCCTACACACAATTTATAATGGCTAAATCTTTTTTTTTTTTTAAGCTTATCAACGGGCATCCAGTAAAATAATCTTTACTAAAATAATCTATACAGTACGAGTGGCTAAAATTAGTATGTAAACAAGGCAGAGACACAAAACCTACGTCAAGTAAAGGTGTCTGGCCGAATCAAAGGTATTTATTTTAATATTTCATAACAATGGGGAAAAAAAATTTGGTATGGCAATTTACAAAAGATGTGTAGAGATAAAGTGATTGTCTTCCAAACAGAGGTCCGGGGTTCAAAACTTGGTGAAAACTGGGATTTTTTAATTTTAGGTTTTTTTAAAGATGTCCATCTAACCTGAATTTAGAAGTGAAAAAGTAAAGGCAGTTTGTTGAAGTGCTGTCCACATGATACACTCGTTAGCCATCTGCCATAGATGACCTTCACAACATGTACCCTTATCAGATCTAAGAAGTAAAGGGGAAAATTTACTATTTCTTTACAATGCAATAATTGATACTTCTTATACAGTTGCCAGGTCCATAATGGTATTCAGTGCAATTTTATTATTGACCCCCCCCCCCCTTTCGCAATATCTCTCAGATTAAAATAATGACAGAGTAGAGTGATTTTGAAATTTATAATATTGACATTAATTTTTTTTTTAGGCTATGGAAACATTCGGATGTTACTGGGTACCAATCTGTCATCAAAAAGGCAATACTGTCACATGAAAATCATCCCACAGATCATTTGGTAAGTTATTTAAAAAGCATATCTACTCCTAACAATTATCTCTCATAAATTTTCACCTGTCAAAATTGATTTCCAATAGCTATATACAATTTTTTTAAAAATCATTTTCAGACTGCACTTGTGTATCCAGAAAATAGGCGAATCAAGCCTGATGAAACTGTGGATCTGACGGTTGGCACCAAAATACCAGTCAGCATTGAGACAAATCATCTCGCAGAAACAGAACAAATGTGTTCTTGGGAAGGACATGGAAAATTACAGGAGAAAACTGAAAGATCCCTGCACTGACTGTGAAGGAGTAGAGAAAATTATAAACAGTATAAAGGCCTGGTGGTGGAATTGTGAAATATGGTGTGACAACAAATAATGAATTTCTGTATTTGGCATACATAGGCTGTAGACTTAATAGATTTAAAAAGCACTGATGTGTAAGAGAATTATTAAAGCATTATGTTTTATTGATATAAAAAACAACAACAACATAAATGACATAGTCAAATGGAAATTAACACAGAAAAGTGTATACAGGGGGAGCTCGGATTACGATGTTGATCCTTTCCTAAGTAGCACAGTAGACTAAAAATATGGCAAAGATCACTTGCTTTGCATAACTTCAGGTACACAACCATGGCAGGAGATAAGGATTCAAAGGCCTAAGAACTAATCAAAGCTTTGAATGTTTAAGGAAAGAAATGATAAAAAAAGGAGGAATGTCTCAATCATGTCTCCAAACATCTCGGGACTGCTAAGAAGGATACGTCAGTCTGAAAAGCTGAGCAACATCAAAAATCCTCATGATCTGATTGCTCCTGATTTTAAGAGTAAAGAAATCTTTTTGCCCTATTCAAAAATTGAAATAGGTATTGCATCGACTACAGTGTTGCAGAAAAGTAAGGCAACATATCTGCTAAAAATGACACTGAAAAATTAAGGCAGACAATACTAGCAAGTCTAGTGGCTAAATTACTAAACAAATCAACAGTCATGATTCGTTTGGTTCAGAAATTGTCTTGTTTAAGTCCAGCATTAATGGGATCATCTCCCCAAGTAGCAGCCTCCCGTTTTAGGGATTTGTTAACAATTCCGGCAGATTCTGGAAAGATTGCTTTAAACAAAATTTCGAACCGTTTCATCCAACAACAGAGTGCTTGGATGATTTTCTGGATGATATCATTTAAAATGATATGATATAATTTAAGTTTTTGATAAAATAAATTTTGGATAAACATTAAAACACATTAAACCAATAATTGACTATTAAGAATAACATAATTGAGCCAATAGAAGAGATGGCCTACTAATGAACATACATTTATTAACTAGTTGAAAATTTACCACTGGATCTATAAAATTTATATTTTGATTATTTTGAACACAGTTGATACCCCTATTTAAGTAATGTACACTATTTAGGAATTGAAAAACAAACATAAATTAATTAATTAAACATTTTACACTATTGATTACTGCAGTATTTTACCACTAGGGATGGTTATGACCATATTTTAGCATAGGCTGATAAGACTGGACAGTGTTTCCCAACCTTGTTCTTTAACCCTAACACTTCGCACATTAAGAGTCTTTAACACAACACTTGGCTTCTTTTTATTAGATAGATTAATAATTCACTTGGTGGCCTACTAGTCCATGATTCCAGTTGTTCCCAAAACACCTATTCAGGCCTCACAGAGACACTAGGCTTCCGTAGAACACAGTTTGGAAAACACTGGATTTCTAGAGCTGCTTTATCTAGTGTTAATGTTTATTGCTTGCTGTTTTGTTGATAGTGAGAGGATGGTGTAAGTTGTAGGCTTCTGCAGAACACAGTTTGCAAAACACTGGATTTCTAGAGCTGCCTTATCTAGTGCTAAGTTTTATTGCTTGCTGTTTTGTTGATAGTGAAAAGATGGTGTAAGTTGTAGGCTTCTGCAGAACACAGTTTGGAAAACACTGGATTTCTCGAGCTGCCTTATCTAGTGTTAATGTTTATGCTTGCTGTTTTGTTGATAGTGAGAAGATGGTGTAAGTTGTAGGCTTCTGCAGAACACAGTTTGCAAAACACTGGATTTCTAGAGCTGCCTTATCTAGTGCTAATTTTTATTGCTTGCTGTTTTGTTGATAGTGAGAAGATAATGTAAGTTGTCTTTTTTTGGTGTTGATGGACATGCCCCGGTCTTTGGACCACTCACTGAATTTGTCAAGAGCTTCTTGTAGACGAAATTTTGATGTTCCCAAATATCCTTCAGTGCTTTTCGATTGTTTAGATATTCTTTTATACAGTTGTACATTCTGTGGGAATATGTGATAGTCTATTAATTTGAGTAAAAGGCCTTGTTCCCAGACTTTATCGAATGCTATTTCCAAGTCAACCCAGACACTCATTGTTGGCTTCTTCCCTTGAAATCCATCTTCAATCTCCTGCTGTGATGAGACAATGACAGTTAGGTCCTCAAACCCCCCAAAAAAGAAAGAAGAAAAAGAAATGCTTCAAAATCTTTTAATGCTAAGCTGAAAATCAGGCAGAATCCCAAATATCTGGAAGAAAGCCATCATTATCCCCATACTGTATCATGGCATACAAAGAAACAAACTAGATAGCTATCGCCCAATCAGCCTCATCAGCTGTACATGCAAGCTTATGGAAAGAGTGGTAAATAACAGACTCACTTGGATCCTTGAGTCAAACAATCTATTATACCTACTTGGCACATATACTAGTCATATATAGGGACTAATCTTTTGGACCACATATTAAGTAATCTATGAGATCTATTTGATCTATCGATGAGTACTTTTATGGTACAATTTTGCTGAAGCACATTTAAATTGATTATTAATAACATGCATATTGGTTAAATATTTTTTTACTATATTTTACACATTGTTCTTGTGATCGCTTAGAATTACTGATTACTCTAGTTAAGTATTTCGTACATTTTTTCAAAGTACATACTATGATACAAATGCTTGAGTAATAATTGTATATATTGATTTAAAGTTGACATAGGATCATACTGAATTTCACACAAATTTAACTAATTATTGCAAATTACTACATACATTTGTAAGCTACCTTACATCATGTTTACTTATGATAAGATATTGGAGTTGGTTAAAGTAATGGAACTTACACGGGATAAAAAAGAGGGAACTTATTGAGAAAGAACTAGAAAAAGCAGAAAGAAAAGAAAGGGAAGAAAAAGTAATTAAAAGAATGAAAAAGAGAAAGAAGAAATTTAAGGGATAGGGAACTAAGAGAAAGAGATGAAAGAGCCGCGGAACGTGCCCATCAACAAGAATTGAAAAACTCAGGAGCTCAAAAGAAATAGATAGAGGAAAAAGTGAGAGTGGGGGCACAACTAGAAGCAGCCTTAATAAAAAACCCAACATACTAACTCAGCAAACAACTACAAACCCATTTATATCTAAATTCCATACATTTAATATGAAAGAGGAAACTTTTAGAAAAAACTATTTAGTTCAATTTGAACATATCGCTGCTACACATTCATTAAAAAAGTGAAGATACAGCTAAAAATCTGTTAGCTTGTCTGTCAGGGGAACCTTTAAATATTATAATAATAATAGAAGATTAGTGAGGTCGGGTCTTAAGCTTCCATCTGAATGCCAACTCTGTGGCATGTTCTGCGTGGTGGAACAACAAAGACTTTAAAAAATTACAGCTGTATATGACATGTTCTTCAAAAAGTTTCCAAACAATCCCTAATCAGGCATTCGTTTCGGGACCCTTTTGACATCCAATGAGGAGTGTGTGTTAATAAACATGTTAGGATATATGCCCCAGGTATACGGGTTTGTGAAAAAGAGTGACATTGTAGGTTACATATACGACCCTCAGTCATTGAATGTGATTTAAAAGATCCAAAGCAAATTCTAGACATGGTACTCATTGACAATGTTGTGACTAATGTAACAGCTATGCCATTTACATGACATGATTCAAAAAAGCATCAGCAGAGTTACTTATATCACAAGTTTGAGACCATGCCACAATATTAAGGAGCATGCAGAGTTACATTGTGTGATGATTGGACACAAAACATGTGTCCACTTTATGAAAGGATAGACAATAGTAGCTAAAAGGAATCCTAATAAATTTCAGAAGGACCAAACAATTGATACATGAACTGCAGATAATCAATATACCGGGGCTGAACTCATATAAATATCTAGGTGTCATTGATAACAAGCTTTCGTGGGAAGATCATCTTGAATCTCTGGCAAATAAAATTGCACAGCAGCTTTTTTTTCTTATACAAGCTTAACTTGGATAACTTTTACTGTGGGAAAATGCAAAATTAGCTAATATATGGAATAACTTGGCAAGGCAAAACTGTTGCGCCCCTTAGACAATCTTATAAAAAAAAAGCATCAAAAACCAAACGCACAACACTACAATAATGAAATAACTTTTTTTGAAAAAAAAAAATGTCGCAGCGAAACCAAGGAAATCTTGAAAGACAAGTGCCACCCGCTCCATTAAACTAGGTCAAGTAGTCAGAAAGTGGTCGACTTCTGCCGATTAAGACTAGAACCAAATGGTGCGAAAACTCATTTATTCCGTACTCAGTCAGACTGTACCATCTCTACTCGTGGACTAGGAAATGTGAAAAGAAACAAGACGCCTATGTTTAGTCACTCAATGAACTCTTTATGCTGTGTCTGTTCAATTTATGTGAGAATGTTTCTGTTGTTTTAATTTAAGAGGATGTCAAGATTATTTGTCAAGACGGCTGCTTTTTTGTTTTCAGTGATCTTATTAGAAGTTAAGTTTTACTTTTCGGTGTTACAATCAAAACCATATTTCTTATAAATCTATAAAACTAGGAAATTAATAACCTTAAATGACAATTAGAACTAATTTTAGCATTATTTTCATTAAATAATATAGCTGTCCATATCTTTTTTAGACAAAGACTAAGACTGCTTTATTGATCCTTACGGAAATTTGTTGTGATTACAAGGACTCTTTTCTCATGTAAAGACAACACAACAGAAAAATACACACAAATACAATACAATACAATTTAGTATGTTAATTATGACTGTTTGTCTGGATGAATCCAATTGACTCCACAATGTTTTGATTTGCGAGGATGACCAGAGCCTGTAATGTGTATATAGAAAGCAAGTAGCCCTGTAACATGTAAGATGAGGCCATGTCAGTTCCGCATTACAGCTCCAGTTGGATGCATTTTTTGTTTAACTAGCTCTGAGGCTAACAAATGTCCTGTATAGTACCTGTGAAAACTGTCATAAAAAAGACAAAAAATGGCAATGAGCAGATAAGACAACCAATAGTCATTTCCCAATACACCCAATACATGGGTGCAGTTGATAGATTCGATCATATGTGTAGCAGCTATTTATTTTTGAGAAAAGCCCTCAAGTGGTGGCGAAAAACATTTTTTTGGTTGCTGGAAGTGGCTGTTGTTAACAGTTTTATTCTTCACAATGAAGCCATCAAACAAAAATGTCACATATACAGTATAGAAAAAAGCTAATAAAAGAACTAGTCATAGATCAGCGTCATTCTCATTCTCCTCACCCGTCAAGCTAGGGGGAAGCAGTAATCATTGGACCACAACCAGCGACTAGAGACAGCATTTCATAACTCTCTTTGAAAACAAAAAGACAAAGGACTGAAGTGTCTGGCAGCAGGCGTAAGACAGCATACTTCTGTGAAACTTGATTACGCCAACCTGGATTACACCTTGGAGAGTGCTTCAAAAAGTATCTTACGCCAACCTGGATTACACCCTGGAGAGTGCTTCAAAAAGTATCACATAGAAAAATATTTTCAGAAATGAACATTTATTCATCATGATTTAATAAAGTTTTCATTGTTATAAGTAAAACAAATACATGGAAAATTAATTGGATTTATATTTTTTGTTACTCCTCTGTAGTCTTGTAAAATCTTATAAATTAGCTAAAATTTAATCCAGACCTGGCTGCCAACTCCTTAAGAAATATATAAGACCAGTAAGAGTTAAAAAAAAAAAGGCAGAGAAAAAGAGGGATAGATTAGCAGCAGAGAAAGACATTATTACTTGCTTGTACAAAAGAATGGGTTATAAAACTGATAGTGTCCTTGACAGAACTTCCATAGTAAACATGGTTAGAGAACTTGGAGTTATTTCAGAGCTACGAGCTGCTGAGGTTGCCATGAACACCCCAAACCTTACTATAGGGTTTGATGCTACAACCCAAGATGGTGTTCACTTCAGCAGCATCCATCTCACCACTAAAACTGATACTTTTGTTATTGCATTGAATCAGTAAAGTGGTCGGACACCTGAGGACTATGAAAAGCGCATTGGCCAATCCATTTACAATCTGGCTAATGTGCACTCTGATTTTAATAAAGCTGCGTTTCACAAGTGCCGGGAAGTTATAATAAATAACATTTCTAATACCACATCTGACCGGGCTTGTGTTAACCATAAAGCTATAATGCTCTTAAGTGAGTCTTGGGAGAAAACCTTTAATGAGCTTCATTGCCACCCTCTTGATACTATTGCGAGTGAGTGCAGGGTGGCCTTGAAGTCTCTTGGGAGGGAAAGGGGAGGACCTTTTTGGAAATGATTGTCTAGCTGGTAATATTGTTCTTGCCTTTAACAAACTAAGGTATAAAGATGGACAAGGAGATCCTAAAGGATTTGTCTTATTTTTAAATAATGAGGATTTACAAAAGGGCTTTTTCCTTGGTATAGGGGAAATTGCCTCCATATCTTTTCCATACCTGTGGGATAATGGCCCTTAATAAGGGCACAATACTTAGATTTTTGGAAAAGAAATATTTGTTATGAGCATAATAGGGAAACTGTTGACAAGCCCTTGGATGAGAAAATTGTACACATCACCTGATGCAGATTTTAGATTTTTTTTCTGTTTGAGAATATTTTAATAAATGTAACAGATGGAGCATTTTCATTTCTGAAAGAAAGAAAAATAAAAAATGAAGCTGAACTTGTATCCAATTTAATAACATACAAAGACTCCACCCAAACATCACCATAGACAAAAGAGAACTATATAATGTAGCAGCAACAGTCACAGAACATCAGTCAAGATCTCCAAATAAATTCAAATAGAAGCCTGCAATGTTTTTTTTTCTGTGGCATATTGGGTCACACCAAAGCAGAATGTAGAAAGAGAAAAGCCTCAGAACAACAGCAATATTCAAATAGAAATAACACATGAAAGAAATAGCAGAAATTTTTCAGAGCTTCAGTCTCCAAACTATAACAGAAGATCCTATCAACAACAATATAACAGTGAAGCCAGAAACAGAAGAACATGGCAAAACTACAGCCCAACTAACACTAGATCATATCAAGCAAATAGAAAATGGCAAAACAACAGTATCAGAATGTCAAGAAGAGATCAATTTCAAAGTCAAGATAGACAACATGCATCATACCACAATAACAGCCATAGCAATAGACAAAATATAGCAGCAGTAGTGACTGAAAGACCAATGCAAAATAAAACAGCAGCATATGTGCAAACAAAAGTAGCTAAATTAAAAGTTTATCCTGCCTATGTAGATGGCATTAAAGTGTTTGCATTACTTGACAGCGGCTGTACCTCAATCATAGTCAAAAAATCACTTGTAAAACCGGAGCGGATATTAGAAGACAAAGTCACATTGACATATGCTAATAAAGATCTATGTTTGTGAAACAGCATTAGTCTTCATAGAATCACCATGGTTAACCGGTGAACATAAAGTCATCATAAAAGATAACCCAGCTGTGTTTGATTATAGGAGAAATACCAGGAATTAAAGAATTAACTGAAGAAGATTTAACAGAATGGACTCAAAGACATGAACACATTGAAACTACTATGTCTACAACACAAACTCAAATAAATCAACAACTGAATGAAGTCAGCAAAAAACTAAAAAGAGCTGAAGTAGCAAATAACAAATCATTATAGAGATCATACAGTCAAAGATGAAAACCTTTCAAGATACTAGATGGCAAACCATTCTATTTTAATTTTATTCTATTTTGAACAACATAACTTTTGTAAAATGGGTAGATATCATAATAAGTGAAGACAAATCAAACAAAACAGCTTTAGTCTATTTGAAAACACAAAGAGATTGTGACAAAATTATCAATACATTTGATAATACTTTATTTCAGGGAAGATATTTCAGAGTTAAACACTTTAAGGCTAGCATAAGTACGACAGACAAAAAATTCCAAACACAGTCAATATGCCATACAACTACAATAAACAGAGTGTCAAACTGATTTAATTGTAAACACACCTGCACTACATAAGGAATGTCAAACTCATTTGCTAACAGAATTAGAAAAGAAAGAAAGAGAAAAAAAAAGGGAAGATAGGGAAAAAGCTGAGAAAGGAGCTGAAAGAGAAGAGCTTAAGGACTGTAAGGACCTCCGGGACTATTCACAGTCCCCAAAATTTAAAGGACGGGATGAGTTCTTTACTACAGACATATAGCTCGATATTCTAGGGTATGATTCTCACATGCAGACCTTTACATGTATAAATATTATAAAGTACCACTCAACGAAGGAGTATGAAATTAGTATTTATTTACAGTCAACTGCAAGTTACACATATAATATTGAATGCATCATAATCAATAACTGAAATACTAAATGTGCCAGAATTAAAACTACAGGGCGCTTAGACTAGATTCAATAAACAAAGGCCATCAATGCCACACATAATATTACTCCCAAATAGTCCGTTCACACACATAGCAAAAATAATAATATAAGTTATAACATCCCCTTACGCTAGGCATAAAAACTGGTAAACAAACACAAGCACCCTACTCAGACCAGGTCAGCTCTCCAACTGCTAGACTGACTGCTAGAAACCTTATTATCGCCCCTTGAAAATCCCGTGATAAAAACAATTCACAAACTAACTAATAAAATAAACAAAACACACACACACAATCTCACATCTTACACCCCCCCGCTCTTGACAAGGACCTAGAAATAAAACAGAAAGAACTAGATACTAAACAGAAAGAATTAGAAACTAAACAGAAAGAATTAGAAACTAAACAGAAAGAATTAGAAACTAAACAGAAAGAATTAGAAACTAAACAGAAAGAATTAGAAACTAAACAGAAAGAATTAGAAACTAAACAGAAAGAAAGTGAGGAGAGAATTGAAATAGCCAAATTTGAGGCAGCTAAAGTTAATCCTAATGTAATAGCCACACAAACGTTCACAAAACCAGTCATTTCCAGATTCCACAGACAGACAGAGACCATTTCATCTACCCCATGTACTGTGCTACCTAGACGACATCTGCATTCATGACATTACTTGGTCAGATCCAGGACAAGCCCCCTAATATGTCACAGCTTTCCTATTCTATTTATACTTATAACTCGATAGAATCTACCTTAGGTCTCCATACGTCTAGGTGTCCCTGGTTCAGTTCTAGTTAATGAAATAAAACAATTAAACCACTATATCAAACACATAAACTTTAATCAGCTTTTCTGCATATCACACGCTGGTCTCTGTCTGACAACAAAACACACTTCCGGTCATTCGTGCAGATTGTAAAAATAGATTATACATACACACATTCATCCGTGACAAATATTAAAGAAGAAACACTAGAGAATTATTTGGTTCAATTCGAACATATAGCATACACATACAACTTAAACAATGAAGATATGGCCAAACATCTATTAGCAAATCTGTCTGGAGAACCCTTAAACATTATTAGTACTCTTACAGTTGAGCAAAAGAAAGACTATACTTCTGTCAAAAACAGATTACTAGAGCACTTTGGTAAGTCAGAAGATCATTATAGAAAGCTTTTTAAGAATATTAAATTAAACAAAGATGGAGACTTTAACAAAATTATTTTTTAAATGAAAGCCAATGTGCTCAAATGGCTGGAATTAGCCAAATGTGACTTAAAAGATCCCTCACAAATACTTGACATGATATTAATAGACAATGTTTTAACAAATGTAACCGACCTAATATTCACATTTTTGAAAGAAAATAAAATAAAATCAGAAACTGACCTCATTACAAACTTAGATCTCTTCATGGATAGTCATCCAGGCCATACCATGGATAAAAGAGAAATCCATCAATTGGTAGCAACAGCAACAACACCTAATTACAACAATGACAAATTTAAATTTTCCAACACAAAAAACCCTGTTTTAATTGTGGTAAAAAAGGTCACGTCAAAAACCAATGTAGATCCCCCAGAACTAACAGCAACAACTTTAGATATAGAAGTTACACAAACTACCCCAGCTATAACAATTAAAACCAGAACAATAATAATAGCAGATACTACAGATCAAACCAAAGCGCCAGTCCAAGGGAAAGAAGAAGCCTTAGAAACAATAACTTTCAATACAATAACTATAGCAACAACAGACAGTCAAGAAGAGATACATACAATTACCATACAAATAACAACTCAAATAACTACCAGAACAGAAATAGAAACAATAGAGTCAACAATAATGGCAACAACACCAATGCCCACAGAGAAGAAAATGTGGCATACAAGCAGTCAGACAAGTCCAAAATAAATGTATTCCCTTCATATGTGAATTCAGTGGAGGTCAGAGCCATGAGGGACAGTGGGGCGACAGCATCTATAGTACATGCCAGATTAGTGAAGCCAGAGCAATACTTAAAATACATAAAATATTCAAAAGTTTGATATCTGCAAGACAGTAAAAATGTGGGTAGAATCTCCCTGGATTACAGGCGAAATTGAAGTCATAGTAATGGACACTCCTGCACAAGATCTCATTATAGAAAATATTCGTGGTGTCAAAGATTTAACTGTAAATGAAGTAATGTTTTGGGTGGAAAAGAAACATTATTTACTAGAACATAAAGCACTGTTAGTACAAACAAGATCACATAAAAATATCACACCAGAAATAGAATTCACAAAAGTTTTATTTAATGAGGTAGGTGTAAATAGAGAAGAGCTAATCACCCTGCAGAAAGCAGACCCCACAATAAAAGAGCTACTGGATAAAAGTTATAGCAAAATTAATGTGAATAATCATCATTTAATGATTAATAATTTGGCCATCAGGTGCCAATAGGAAAGTAAATGATACTAGGCTGCAAATTATAATACCTGATGTACTAAAAGCAAAAATCTTAAAATGGCACATGATGATCCTACAGCAGGTCATCTAGGGAAGAAAAAGACCTATAACAAGATAGCTGAGATATTTTTTTGGCCTAAAATGGGAAGACAAAAAACTATACAGAAAGCTGCCCAGTATGTGCCAAACAAAAAACAATACATAGAGCACCACTAGAGAAATCTGATAAATCTTACTACTTCTGGGACAAAATAGCCATAGACATAATGGGACCACTAAATACCAGCAGCAAAGGGAATAGATACATCCTAGGCATTAATGATATTGTTATGTGCGCATGTTAGTGTAAATGTGGAACAGTGCGAATGCGTGTTGAAAGGAGAATCAAAATGGAGACATAGAAACGAAATAGTGTTTTAGTGTTCATGGAAATTAAATGAGTTATAAACGAGGACATAGTTGTTTTAGTGTTAATGTACTGTTCAAAGAGTCTCATTCGCACCATTTCACATTTACACTAACATGCGCACGTAACAGATATGTCCACTAGATGGACAGAAGCCTTCCCTCTTAAAGACATTACATCAGAAGACATATGTAACTCACTAAGAGCATTATTTCTCAAATTTGGTTTCCCCAACAGGCTTCTTTCTGATAATGCCTCTAATTTTAAATCACATCAATAAAGCACTTGCAGAAAGTGACCAATATACATTTAGTTCACAGCACGGCTTATTGACCACAATTGAATGGGTCATAGAGAGTTGAAACAAAACTATTAAACAGATTATCTACAAATTAGAAAAAGAATCAATGAGTACATGGGATCCAACTTTGAACTATACCCTTTTTGCATACAACACCAGCACACATGAGACCACCAAATTTAGCCCATATGAACTAGTTTTAAACAGAAAACCCAAAAAGACCTTTAGAGCTATGGGCTGATATGTTAAACTTAGAAAACTTTGAGGATTATCATCCCTGGATAACCCAAACCAAACAGCAACTTAGGCATGGGATGAAGAAATCAATATGGACAAAAACCTAAAAAGACACACAGAAATCTAAAAAATAAAAACAGAAAACTAAGAATACTCAGTGTAGGAGAGCAAGTTGATGTAAAAATTGAAAACAGGTATAGTAGGGATAAAAATGAAGGGCCATACAGAGTAATGGATTGGGTCAATAACAAAGTATATAAAATAGACCAAGATGGAAGAGAGTGTACACTTAGCATAGATAACCTAATCAAATTTGAAAACAGGGAAGTAACTTGTGACAAGAGGAACAATAAGGGTAGCTACTTTTGCTTTCAATAAGAGTTAGTCCACGTTAATATTTTATTTAAGTCCCTGTTAACTGTTTACAATTGCCACTCTCTCTTGAGTCCTTGAGCTGACCAGTGCAGTTTGACCTAAGTCTCCATAATGTTTAACTAATACTTGTGTTGTTGTTCTATGACTGTGTTACTCTAGAGGAGTGTGCCACTGTTATGGGAAGAGTGTTTCGATAATACGCTACGTAGACTTTATTTATTTGTTATTAATAAGTTGGTTTATGTAAATAGTACAAGTATTCTACTTAGTCTCTTATCCTTCCCTATAATATATGTTTTTTGTAAAAGACATCTTTTGTTTTTATACGAGACAATAGTGTGTCTCATGGATGACGTCATTTAATTGTCAGGACATGTATTATATTATGTAAACCATCGTTTTGGTTGTTGAGATGAGACACTATTGTGATGCTGGTTCTTTGATTATTTTGAACTGAACCTGTCCTACTATTTTGATTTGTTTCATTATTTCATTTTCTTTTGATAGCTTTTATTTCCGTTTTTATTTTACACGATCTATTCCTTTTGTTTCTAAATAAACTCTTTGTTTTGTTGTTGCCACTGAACTCTCAGACTTATGACTTGTCTGTCTCAGTAATTTTGTATATCTAGAGGCTATAGTTATTAGCCTAGATAATATATTTTGGGACCACAGAGTACCACTGGACTAACTTGCCAGTACAGCAGTGGTCACTGGTCTTATGACCTAATCAAAATACAAGGTCACATAACTGATACACAAGTAATTGAGGCAGATTCAGAAAGTAATAACTAACATACAAGAAGAGCACCTAGCAAGCACTATAACTACTACATCCAGTAATAACTAACATACAAGAAGAGCACCTAGCAAGCACTATAACTACTACATCCAGTAATAACTAACATACAAGAAGAGCACCTAGCAAGCACTATAACTACTACATCCAGTAATAACTAACATACAAGAAGAGCACCTAGCAAGCACTATAACTACTACATCCAGTAATAACTAACATACAAGAAGAGCACCTAGCAAGCACTATAACTACTACATCCAGTAATAACTAACATACAAGAAGAGCACCTAGCAAGCACTATAACTACTACATCCAGTAATAACTAACATACAAGAAGAGCACCTAGCAAGCACTATAACTACTACATCCAGTAATAACTAACATACAAGAAGAGCACCTAGCAAGCACTATAACTACTACATCCAGTAATAACTAACATACAAGAAGAGCACCTAGCAAGCACTATAACTACTACATCCAGTAATAACTAACATACAAGAAGAGCACCTAGCAAGCACTATAACTACTACATCCAGTAATAACTAACATACAAGAAGAGCACCTAGCAAGCACTATAACTACTACATCCAGTAATAACTCAAGCATTGAAATTAATAAGATAGAAAGTTTACTAACAAAATATAGTGAAGTCATCACTCAAAAATTAGGATGTACTGATTTGAGTGAACCCCTACAATAAAATGAAGTAAAACTTTACCAACGAAGACAAAAGCATAGGAAGAACTAGTAAAAGAGGAAATGAGTAATTTAATTAGAGAAGGCAAAATAGAAAGATCAGAAACCTGCTCATATGCATCACCTATGGTGATAGTAAAGAAAAAAGATAGAGGAGTCAGAATTTGTTATGACTTCAGGGAATTAAATAAATGCACTATTATTGACCCGGAGCCTCTACCGGATACAGATAGTATACTTACTACTCTAAGTAAAGCCTCCTAATTTACCAGAATGGATTTGAATAGAGTGTTTTGGCAGATTAAAATGGAAATCACATCTAAAGTGTATACGGCCTTTAAATGTATCTTACCAGGTTTAGAAGGAATTTATGTGTGGAACGTTATGCCATTTGGCTTAATCAATAGTACTGCGACCTTTTAAAAATGTATGTCTAAATTGTTAGAAGGTTTGAGCAATGTAATTTCCTATGTAGATGATATTTGCATTTTTACTACTTCAGAAGAAGAACACCTTCATACACTAGAACAGATATTCTCTAGATTAAGAAATCATAACATGACATTAGCTCCTAAGAAACTAAACTTAGCAAAGAATAAAATTCAATTTCTAGGATACTGTATATCATATGACAAAATAACACCTACTGAGGCAAACATATCCAAAATCAAGAACATTAAAGAACCTAAAAGATATTAGATCACTATTAGGATCATGTCACTAAAATGAACTTAAACACTTGACATCATAAACCATTAAACTACTATATATATGTGTATTGATAATATTGTCATATGTACTTTTGGCAAAGATTTTGGGCAAAATCTTTTTTGGGGAAAGGGGCGTATGTCACATACTAGTTTTAGAACAATTGTGACACAAAGTGAGTTGATAGTCATTTGACTATTCCGTGCATTTGCACGAAGTAATTTTTGGTCTGTAACTGACCACAGGATGAAAACCTCAGTTGATTCAGAGCTCCAGTAGAGTAAGGAGCGATATATGTTTCGGCGTAGTATCATGTAAAGTAAATTGACTTAGAGATTTGAAGTGAATCATATATATTTTATAACATTTCTATTGAATTGAATTTGTACTGTTTGCTATGTGCAAGTCTTGATGGCTGAACTAGCCAGGTTATTATGTACTATTTCGTTATGATTAATAAATGTTTTGTCTGCTGAGAAATTGTTACTTCTAAATATATTTGTGTCGTGGTCTGATAATTCAGTAACTTAGGTAGCACTATGCGTTAACAAAACTGATGAAGACAAAGTTATTCTAAACTCTAATAAGGCCAGAACAGGCCCTAATATCATACATTAGCAGAACACACCAGGACTTGACATATGGTTCCCAGTAAGATATAACAGTAGAGAGAAACTAAGGTAGTTACTAGTGAACTATAATTATAGATATAATAGAGAAGCAGTAACAATAAGAAAATGGTAAAATTTCATTTTTTAACCAATGTCTTGTATGAAATTAATCAGGCCAAAGGATGCTAATTTATCAGCTAGAGATTAACTTGATATTGATGATTTCAATGAGGGGGAACAAGTAGGAACATAAAAGGAATTTTTTCCTATTACTATGACACACATTATGAAGACAAACAATGACCATGATATGAGCTACGTGACTATAGACGACTAAAGAAATGATATTACAATAGTAGAAAGTTGGGCAGAAGACTTCAGAGACATCTAGTTATTCAAATGGGACTCGACCCAGTAGAGAGGAGACCTTTTCTTTTCTACAATCGTGTCAGCTTAGAATTAAACTTTGCTTGAACAAGTGTTGAGTACAATATGGTTGATGATCACATTCAGACTACTGGCACATATCCCCCATTTAAAAAAAACAAACCCTAATTATGTGCTATGTGTGTATCCATACAGGTCAAAGTGACAGACCTGTTGATTCAAGACATTAATGATTGCACATGAGATTGACTGGAATATAAACATTATATCTAAAATAAATTGTGACCTAATAGAATGAAGTGAGACAGAAGCTTACATTGAACAAAGATTCCAAATAGGTGGGAGCTAAATTTCATTAAACTTTTGAAATTAAAACTTAATTTGTCAATCATGTATGAAAATGCGTTTTAACTCTTTCAACTTTAATTGCTCTTACCTAGTTACAAAAGTCAAATGTAAATTGTAATTCAACAATATTGTAATGAATAGTACTTAACGTGATGATTCAAGTGATCTCAATGTGAAACGGGAGCTTAATTCAACATGCACTGAGTTCAAAGTACTTTCTACTTCTACATTGGTAACTAGGTTAAGTCCACAACATAACACTGCACCAACTTGTGTTGCATCAGGTCATCATTGATTAACTCAGAAAAAAAAAACATGAGCTAAAATGTGTCACCTCTCACACAGGTTCAACTGGCTTGAAGGTCGTTACGAATCAGGACCAGGCTTCAACTTGATACCTTTTTTGTCGTTCTAGCTCTTGAAGATAGGCAGCAGCCTCCGCTGTCGTCATGTTGCCATGGCTGCTTAAAACATCACAAAGAGCTTGTCTGACATCATCAGGCATGCTTTTGGCATTCCTGCAATAATCAATACATTATAATATCAGATTTAGTTCTCGGCTATCATGAAAAGTAAAGTTATCTACCTTGTTCTGGCCTTTAATTATGGTTCATCTTATAGAGCACAACAAGATGACAGCCTGGGCATTAGCTATCTGATCTTATCAAATACAGATGTTACTTCAAAAAAGATGATGATTACGTCCTACACGTCATGCATATGGTTACAATGATGTTTCCCACACAGCGTTCCCCCCCCCCCCCCCCCCCCCAAGCAGGGCATGAGCTAACCTAATTAGCTAACAAAATTAGAGTAACAAATAAATCTTGCTTATGCTTACCCAGCTATATAAATTGAAGCGTTATCCAAGTATATCATTTTCCAGATTAAGTCCCCTTGCTCAAGAATTCTTTGTTGAACGTACACTTTGTTTTCCTGTAATGAACCAATCAAACTTTTACGTTAATTGACACGGAAGTTTTAAACGAGCTACAACTCAAAAGATTTTGTTCTCACCTGATCTCTAGAGAAAGCAGTAAAGAGTTTCAGTGGTCCACTTTGAGTTAATGTACAGAAGTCTTCTTTACAATAAAAGTCTTTCAACTGACTGCGGCAGCCAAAGAACAACACTAAGGCTGAGAAAGAAATAGTACATACTTTATGTATCTATATACATAATGAAATGAGGTGATTTCCAGAGTTGCCCATAACTCTCTAGGTTACCTTTTAACATTTTTGACCTTTCACAAAATATATGTATAGAAATGAAATCTAAGAAGGGAAAAAAGAGAGTAGGCTGGACAATCAGTTGTGGTCACTTCTTCAGAGATACACTGTTTTACTCTTTCTCTCCAAAATTATTTTACCTGTTCCGACAGAATTATTCATTTTACTAATATATATTCCACTATCCTGTCATGATAAAACTTTAATAACTTTTTTGTTTGTTATCAGAAAATTTTATATTTGGTATACGATTAAAGGAAAATGCACACCCTTTTAAGATAATTTAAATTGATTCTAATTAAACCACTCAAATGTTATAGATGAAAACAAAGAAGTCAAAATGTAATACCTGTTGAGTGTTCTGCAGTACATCTATCAAATATCACACTTCTAAATGGGGCCAGACCAGTACCTGATTTAAAAGATAATATCCAATTGAAGAGAAAGGATTAAGACATTACAAAGTGTATGCAATTAACTCTAAACCTTATACCATTTACACAGAAAGCAAAAAAAAACCTTAATCAGGGCTTCAGTACACCAACAAAAAAAGACAATGAATCGCTTTTTTTCAAATTGCCTTGTATAGCACATCTTTCATGTTATAGCATGCTCAGTGCACTCTGGGCAAATCTTTTTTGTGGGCTAGTTTAGGTAGGGGTGTCTGTATAAGAAGGGGACAATCTCTTTTGTGGGCTAGTTTAGGTAAGGGTGTCTGTATAAGAAGGGGCCAATCTCTTTTGTGGGCTAGTTTAGGTAGGGGTGTCTGTATAAGAAGGGGCCAATCTCTTTTGTGGACTAGTTTGGTGAGTGGGTATGTATGCGCTGCCCTTAGAGACTTAGCAAACACAACTAAGTTCAAGCCAGGATTCAAACTCAATTCCCCCTTGATTGGTAGCTAAACAGTTTGTAACACTCAGCCACACATCCTCTCTTTCTTACTTCACTAACTAACTTGTAACATTTACAAAGTTTCAGGGAACACGGAAGAAAAATGTCAAACTGTAAGAAAACTGTTTAACTTTTAAGCCAATTCAGTATTTGCGACTCTTTGGTTATTTAACATAAGATTTGATTGTCCAGCAGTGGCCCCTTTTTGAGTATTTAGCCCTCTGTAATAAAGCCTGATTTTAAATTACACATATACTTGACTGGTGGCTTAAGTTATACAGTTAATCATACCAGGACTGATGCCAATTACAAAGTTTGTAGTGAACAGATACCTATCGAAACATGAAGAAAGTCATATTTACCTGGACCAACCATTATCAGCGGGACAGTAGGGTCAGGAAATCTGATGGTCCCCTGCTTTACCCAGATGGGCACAGTACTTGCAGGATCATTAGGGTCAAGGCTGGCTAGCCAAGTAGAACAAACTCCACGCCTGGGAAGGTGAAGCTTAGTCTTATAATTGACAACAGCCATCAACAGGTGAATCTTATTAGGGTGTGCCTGTGTCATTTGTTATTCAATAAAACAGCGTTTCATATTTTGTTTTTGAAAGACATTTACACTACTCGATCTCCAGATGTATGTATACTTTTCAAATGTCATATTTATGCTACAAAAACATAATTGCTTATTATAAACAGCATTATTTAAACATTTTACTACATAAATAAGAATAAGGTCTAATGTGACTTAATTATTGTAGAGGCATAAGAGATCACATAAATTCATTCTATAAAATTGGTATGCATAACTTATAAACATAACAGAAAAAGATCAAAGCAAAAAGTAATGTGCCCATTTACCTTAGGAGATGAAGCGATGGAGAAAGACCTTGGCTGAAGAGGTGGAATGATATCAAACAGATACTCCAGTGGAATGTTGGCAGCAGTTTTAGAAAAATCTTGCAAAACCTGAAAAAAAAAGGCAAGATTAAATACACATCCAAATTAAACTAACCAGACTAATTATCACACATTATAAAAGTGAGATGCAGTGGCTGAGTGATAAAGTGCTTGACTTCGATTTCTGGTGAAGACTGGGATTTTTTTTTTGTCTACCCATCTCTAACCGTATCTGATAAAAGTAGGAGAAAAGTAAAGGCGGTGGGACGTTATGCTGGCTACATGACACACTCGTTACCGTAGGCCACAGAAACAGATGACCTTTACATCATCTGCCCTATAGACCACATGGTCTGAAAAGGGAATTTACTTTTAATAAAAGTGAACCCATAAAAATGATAATTGCAGTACTGCTAGTATAATTCATTTACTTATAAAATCGACAATTCTCAAAAAAAGAGTCCCAGATCAAAGTAACCCTAAAGGATTATTGACTGCATGATGTCAAGAACAAACCACAGGAAAAAAGTGAAGACCATGTCACTCATTAAAATAAAGAAAAAATATGTATGATTATCTGTAGACACAGATTATATAATGAAAAAAACTTATAATACTTTTAGAAAAAAATAAAAAGCCCTCATGCATTGATATTAATAATAATAATAATAATCTTTATTGTCCTTAAAGAAATTTGTCTTACAATTTGTGCACTACACTAAACAAAGCATTGTAACTATAAAAAAAAAAAAAATGTACATTCACAACTTAGCATTAGTGTTAAATATATGAAACTGTTTCTTTATCCTATTTAAAACTAACATGATAATTATCCTTAGCAACCAACAGCAACACAAAACTAACATGATATTTATCCTTAGCAACCAACAGCAACACAAAACTAACATGATATTTATCCTTAGCAACCAACAGCAACACAAAACTAACATGATATTTATCCTTAGCAACCAACAGCAACACAAAACTAACATATTTATCCTTAGCAACTAACAACAACACAAAACTAACATATTTATCCTTAGCAACCAACAGCAACACAAAACTAACATGATATTTATCCTTAGCAAGCAACAGCAACACTCTTAGTAAAAGGATAGGAAGAAGAAAAAAGTGATCTTAATTACAATTTAATATTTTCAATCAACATTCACAATTAACGAGAGTAACAACCTTGTTGTCCTCCCACTAAGGGGAGGTAGCATCTAACTTCAATAAAGAAGTAGAACATAAAGGTAAGCAATGAGTTGATCAAGACTGAATGCGATTCAGTACATTGAATGCATCAATAAAAGGGAATTCATCCACTATGCTCACTCTCACTATAAAATAACTTAAGTCCCAAAACAACTACTGAACGACAACTCAACTGCATAATTAGATTCTGTTCCATCAACTAGCTTTTTAACTAGCTAATTAACCAAAATAAACAATCCCACAGTTTAACCATGCCAGATGTACTGTTCAGTCATAAAACTGTTGTTGTTTTTTTGTTCCACAGTCTGAGATGCTGATTCTTTGAAATCAAATCTGATAAATTCAATCAATATTTGCGAGTGAAATATACCATGGGCCCAAGAAAAATGAAAACTTAAAATGATGACTAGTCTCTGCAGTGTTCTTCTCATTTCAATTTCATACCAATACTAAAACTACTAAGTATCATTGTTTTCAAGTATAATATATTAAGGCTCACTTCTAAAATTGTTCTTTTCACTCTATTGCAGTAAGAAAACAATTCTTCTTGGCCCTGGGCTGAACAAAAGTCTTCCAGTTTTTCTTTCTCCAGCTCATCTTGGGAGTGATACTTGAGCAGCTCAAAGAAAGATCTGCGAGGCACTGAGTTAATGTCCAGGTAATGTGTCACAAGCCATTGAACAGTACACGGATCAGGGAAGTTGGGCGGTAAAGGTACATCTGGTACATAGAAGAAATAAAAAATTAATATTGGAGTCATTTGTTTAAATATCCTTTTAAGGGATTAACTATTTCTTTCAAATACTGAGGAAAGAGGAACCTTGCTCTTCAAATCTAGTTTTATAGAACTGTGATATCATTTAGAAGTTTAAGGACCATTTCTTTTCTTTTTTTATATATATATATATATTCATGTTTTCATGCTGAGTTTGTCAAAGTGAGTCAGACACAAGGGACAACAAAGACTAACCTACAGGAATGTCTGCAAGCGGGACTCAGGACATGAAATCGTGTGGAAGGAAAAAGGCAAAGATGTGACAGCATGAAGACGGTGCATGCTAGTACAAGCCTCGCCGAGAGAAAAGGGAATGAGAAAGAATCTAATCAGATAGCGCTAAAACATACGTGTTCAAACGCATGAACTGTGGCAAAGTTTGCAGCTCCAGAATCTTATTAGTCTCAGCATGATAAAAAAACAAAACCAATAATTCAGCTGGGACCATACATTGTCTTCTGAGACAGAAGGAGCCATATAAATATGTTAGTCAATGAATATTTTGCAGGTTCCATTTAGTCTCATGGTCAGAGCTTATAAAAAGCAAACTATTCTGTAAGAATACAGCATGAGTTTTTTTTTTCTTTCATATCTACAAATGCAATCAAATAATAACATTTCTTTAACCTTATTTGACATCATTACCTGGGTCATTCTGTTCTAAAGTAAATAGTGTGTTGGGGTCAAGGCCAGTCACACTAAGGAATGCCTGAATTGTGTCTGGCATATTCTGGGGTGATACTACAGCAACGTCCCCTGGAATATAGCTGTAGAAAAATGAACTAAGTAAGAAAATGGATTCATGTAAGTAGCAACAAAAAAAAAATAAAGATAAAGAAAACTCTTGAAATTGGGAGAGGTCATGAAACAAAAAAAAAAACAAAAAAAAAAACAAAAGGCAACCCGTTGCTTATTTAGTTATCACAATGTTAAGGAATGAGTTTATCAACTAACTCAGAAAAAACAACATACTGCAAATTGGATCCTGATATGTCCAGCTTGATCAAACGTACATCTTGAAAGTGATCAGGGGATGTTACCCTTTTGTTCTCAATCATCCTAGCATGGAAAGGGCACAAAGCACCAATCTTGACATTCTTCTGCAAATCTGATTTAGCCTCGTGGAAATTTTCTTTCACATTCTCTGAATCTTTTAGCATGACAGTTTCCAGTATCCACACCTTATACTTTGGTGATGGGCTGAAAGAAATGAAAAAAAACAAAGTTTCTCTGATGTATGAAACTTTAGAAGAAGGTTTTTTATACTACACAAGACAGCAGGAGTTCTGTCCAGGACTTTGGCAGGAGAGGATTTGAACTTCTCAAGCCCTCACTTAAATGAAACTAAATGATGATGATGTTGATGATGATGTTGATGATGGTGATGATGATGGCGATGATGGTGAAGATGTTGATGATGATGGTGATGCTGATAATGATGATGATAATGGTGATGTTGATGTTGATAAATACACAGCAACAAAATAAAGAAACTTGTTTGTTAATCAGCTTAGAACAACTAACGTTATTCATAAACTACAAGCCTTTATATAGATCTTAGGTGTACATGTTCCTAACACCTTACTCGTTCAAATATAGACAACCAAACCAACACTGCTATCAACAACTCATTAGTACAGCCAGTCGATATGGTTACAATCCATCCCTAGCAGTTACTAAGGTCAGACACACACATATTTATGTCCATCATTAATACTGTTACATAAGCAATAGACTAATGATTGTTTCTTGTTCTTTTTAAATCAGCCATTGTTACAAAAGAAAAATGAGGCTGTCTGGATATCTAGTTTCATAGTATAATTTATTCTTGCAATATTTCTTGAAACAAATGTCAAATATTTTCTAGCCATAAATTTTGATGAAATTGTTAATAAAATAATCATTATTATGAAAAAAAAAAAAAAAAAATCAAAGCTCTAAAATAAAATTACAAAGTCAATACTATTGTATCCCTTAACCTTTTTACTGTTTTAAATTGTTTGGTTATAAAATTCTTAATGGACGTTACTAAACTTACCCTAACATGAAGGAAGGACAGGCCATGAGTTAATAGAGAGAAAATTAAAACGTACCAGACATCACTTCCAATGATCCCAACACCTGGAGGCAAAGGATACAATCGCAACACAACCTCCCAGAGGTCATTTAACCATGGACCCATGACTGCATCAATTCTGAAAGGTAATTTCATTTTAAAAAATCAATACATTTCAACCAAAAATAGCCCAACACAGAATTGCATACTGAAGCTTTATTTTCATTCTTAGATAACATTTATTCACATTTCATTCTAAGCATAGTGATTATGATTAATGATTATATCATGGTTTTTAATTAAATAAAATGATTAGAGAATCACAAACAAAACTTGTTTATAATTTTCAGTAATATTCACAAATGATCCAAAAGTGTTTTCACTGTGAATATATTTATGCACATTTGTACTTTTATCTAATCATTCTTAATTTATAAATACATCACAACATTAACACATACACATCTGGATTTCAGCAAGACTACAACAATACTCTACCCTAGGTCATGCTGGTCATCTGCTAAACCAAGCTTCAATATAGAACAAGCTCCAAGTTGTTCTAATCTTTTCTGCAAACGCTTGGCCACCACGTTGTACCTGTTCAGTCAAATACGGTGCTAGCCTATGAAGCTATTTATAATATTTATAAAAATTATGACTACAGAAACTAATAAGCATTTAAATCCTTTCATGATTTTATTAAGTTTTAATAGCAAATGTAAATTCCTAAAGTAATTAAATTAAGTCTTTTGAAATTTCATTTATGCATATACCAATATATTCTTGATTTGAAGTATTATAAAGTATGCACACAATTTGTTGACTTACTTCTGGTAGGATGAGTCTCCTAGTCCAAGAACGGCAAATTTCATGTTAGTCAATGAGGTAGCAGGTAAATCTTTTCTTAACAAAAATTTCCAAAATGTCTGGAAACAGAATTTTTTTTTTTTTTTACATTTGAACAAGAAGAGCAATACTTAAGACTAAGACTAAAACTGCTTTATTGATCCTTACAGAAATTTGTTGTGATTACAAGGACTCTTTTCTCATATAAAGACAACACAACAGAAACATGCACATAAATACAACAGACACAACATAAAAAGTTCATTCAGGGACTACACACAGGCATCTTGGTTCTTTTCATGTTTCCTGATCAACGAGTGGCGTTGATAGAGTCTGACCGAGTGAGGTAAGAACCAGTTTTTGTACTGCTCTGTTTTTTTTTCATTGACAGCATTCACCCACTTTGAGACGACATGGCGTAGTTCTGTTGGAGCGGGTGGCTGTTGTCTTCCAGATTTTTTCGATTTAGTTAAAAAACAACATTTTAGCTTGTTAATTACAGACTTAAACTGTACTAAATCGGTTTTCCTTGATGATTCTGCCTAAATTCCATGCTCTAAAGGCACTAGTGAAGAAGCACCACTGTTTAAATTGATCTTAGGTTACAGAGTAAGAAATGTTACCTTCATTTTTGTCTTTTTGAGTACCGGTACTTTATTAGATTGTTGCTTTTTGTGTAAGTTATGGTTCAGTGTTTTCTGCAATATTGCTACTTTACTTTATAGTCTTTACAAGAATGTAGTCAAAGCAGTTACCTTCATGTTGTCTGGAGGGTCACCCTGTCCAGTAGTGGAACATACAAACACAACAAGTTCCTCATTAAGAAGATTAGCCTGTCAAAAAAAAAAAATAATAATAACTATGCAAATTAAATCATTTAGGCTTTTCTTTACTTTCATACTTAAATATTATTTTATCTTCTAACTGCTGGCCCAAAAAGTTATTCTGATTTATTCTGCAGTGAATGTGATTTATTATCATATATTTTACTTTTTTCAGTTTATATGTCTTTGTCATTTGTTGTGAGAATGTTAGTTCATTTAGTGCTTGAAACCCAAACAAGACAGGGTATGTTTTAGGTTAATTGTTTTATTATTTATAACAACTACCTAAGATACTCTAGAGTAAAACAATTACAATGGATGGAAAATTGTATAAGTAACATTAAAATTCTCAATAAGCATTTTCATTAAAGATGCTGAGCCTGATCCTTATTTAGTATACCCCAGAAAGAAGTTGTTCTTTTTTAATTATACATAAGGAGTCAACAAAACTATCCAGCTCTAAAAGGTTGTTCACTTATGTGTGTGGGCAAACTACATCATATCTTTGCTCACCTAACAGGTGCCAGCACTAAATATTTGCTGTGAGAAAATAGGGAGGACTTAATTTCATGATCCTGTCAGGAACTAGATTTAAAGATTTTGTAATTTAAATATTAAACTGTATTATTTTTTTTTATTATATATTAGACAGATATTACCCGCTGCCCGCAGGTCTTAACTAGCGGATTGCAGATATAGTCACTGATATGGTGCATTAGAAACAATTAAAGAAAACAATAATGTTATAAGTAAAGCAAATGCATGAATTCATGAATAAAAAAATATGAATGGATCTAAAAATAGCTAATTGACCTGAATTCATGCAATATTAAGAATAGAGTTTCATTCATGTAAAAATGCTTTTGAAAAACAAATTTGAATGTTACTTTGATTAAAATATGAAATGAATGGACTATAATTAGTATGCTCATTTGTCAAAGTATAAAACTATCTTTGCGAAGAGAAGTTCTATCATCTTGTATTTTCATGTGTCAAAGTAAAAAAAATTTATGTGCAAAGTGTAGTTCTTAAAATTATATCTAGATCTTTTCATGTAAACATTGGTAAACATAGCCTAGATCAATGAATTTATAATGCTTTCATAGAGTTGGTCAACTTTTTTTTTTTTGAGGGTCTTAAGTTAGTTTTATGGCTACAATACATACACTACGGTCTAAGTTAGTACCCAAGGAACATTTATGCCAAGTTTTTTATCAAGATTGGTCAAACGATTTTGATTTCTATTTGTAACATACATACATACACCTTACTTTCTACTTTATAGTATAGATGAACACCAAAATTATCAGCAGAATCTACTTAATGAGAATAAACCCACTAATTAACACAAATATATATATATATATAAATATATATAAATTATAGTTAATTTTTATTTTAATCAGAAATTTTGTTTTTGGTACAAGTTAACTTCACTTACAATGTTATACAAGTCCATGGCTACAGCTCTCGATGAAAAATGTCTCCTTTTTGCTTCTCTGACAATTTTTTCAGCACAGTCTTGAGCAGTACCAGTCTGGCTTCCAAACAAGACAAGTAAGTTACATGCACAAGTAGACATTCTGGTTTGTTAAGTTCTAATTACAACTTGAATCTTTGATAAGAACTGATTCAAAAAAAAAAAAAAAGGAAAAAAATTTCATAAAAGTAAAGAGTAAAAATGTTTTTAATTGAAAAAATTCAACTAGAATCTCAATATTGTGATCCAAAGAATATTAAATATTGGCAGCCGAGGCAAATCGCCCCAGGCCAGCGCTAGACAAGCGGTCAACCATTACGAATTTTGATGGTCAGTCAAGACAGTTGGAGAAGGATCTCTGTTGTGAATAGAGCTCAGAAGCATCATGAGGGATGTGGTCATTTAATTAACCAGAAAGGTCATCAGTCAAGACAGTTGGAGAAGGATCTCTGTTGTGAATAGAGCTCAGAAGCATCACGAGGGATGTGGTCATTTAATTAACCAGAAAGGTCAAGCAATGTTCCACCTGGTTCTAGAAGGCCAGTAGGGACCCTATATAAGGTGTCAGAATCAAGAGGCTTCACGTTACCTTGCAACTTCACAAATACGTGTCGAAGTCTGAGTCAAGAATCAGTCTAGGTGGAGTTGGTCCGGAACAGAGAATCAAGTGCAAGTCTAGGAAGAGAATTGATACAGCGTTACAGAGTTGATACGTCGGAGTGTGAAGCTTTTGTACAGTCTGTGTTACTTTGATGCCATTTGTACAGTATTGGCTGTAATTTATTGAACTGTTAAGTTACTTGGGAGCCCTGAGTTGTTAAGTTCTTTAAGTTGGTGGTGTGTTGTAGTGCAGTTTGCAGAGAGTCTGGATAGTGAGATTCGAACAATATTTAATGTAAATTATAATTTTTAAGATTTCTAGATGAACTAGATGATCTAGTTTGCTAAATCCATTTTTTTGTTAAATCCCCTTCATCTATCTATAGAGATCCAGATGATCTTAGTAGATCTATACTAACTATAAATATCTAATAGAATAGATCTATGATCTACGAGTATTCTAGACTCTAGATTTCTAGAATGTCACTGGATCTATATTTAGACTAATTTAGATTTTAGAGTCTATTATTTTCTAGGAACAAGTGTAGCATAGGACACAGTCATAGATCTACTAATCATCTTCTTTTTTGAAGTAAATTCTCTTAAGACACGATGATGATCATCTATCTCTATCTTATCCATGGGAGTAGCCAGGATTTTTTTCATCCCCCCTCCCCGGCGAAAAAAATTTATATGTACTTAGTGTGTGTACATAGTCTTTATTACATTCTGACCCTTCATTCTTACAGAAGATGTTTATTGTGCCCTAGAATAGGTTCTTTCCGGAGTAAGTGAAAATTGTAGAATCCTGCCATTGATAGCAAGGGGGTCTGCAGGAGCACTAGGAGCTCCCCATCGTGGGACGGAGCCCCGCCGCCAAGCACTATTTCTGGTATTGAAAGCCAAAAAATACATATTCTGATGTATCTACAGTGCATTTTCCTGCTATTAAAAAGTTTTATTTCAAAAACCTAATGTGCTATTTTTACTGACTTATACCCTCCCGCGCCATTTGGCACATTTGCCGTCAAGCTGTTTCCATAAAAACCTGTCACTGGTAATGTCTGAAGCCTCTTCTCACCTGTTCTGAGGACCTCCATGAATGTGTGGCGCCAAGTTGTACTAGGATGTCATCGCAACTCTTCTAATGCGTAATTCATTTTGTCGGAGAACATGCCCCGCAAACCTCATGCGACGCTCTATCACAATCTTACTATAACGGACTCCTAAAATCTGTATTACCCATCTTTGTTGAGCCACATTTAGTGTTTTTCAATTTTGGCAGATGACTATTCAATGCACTTTATTAATGGAGCCCCGCCATTGATAGAAATGTGTAACCTATCTTGAATATGCTCTTGGAATTAAGTGACTGTAGTTTGCTTTAGATTTTATATCAAAAAGAGAAGTTTTATCATCAAAATCATCTATTGGGAGTTTTAAACTAAAAAATCTCTGGAGTTGTTTTTTTTTAATTCAAAACCTCATTTAGCTACGGTAATAGAACTTAGTAACTGTAGTTTGCTTTAGAATAATTTGAAGGGAAATTTTAAACTCAAAACCATCTGGAGGGGTTTTCAACTTTAAAAAAAAAAAGCCATCTGTTGGAGAGGGGTTTAAACCTAAAAACCCCAATAGGATTGCCTACACTCAAATAATTTTGGTGTGTAATTGTTGGGTTTTTTTATATTGAAGAGGTATTTTTTAGCATCAAACACCTCTGAAGGGGGGTTTAAACTCAAAACCCCTTTGACTACACTCATAACATTTTGAGTGTATAAATTGCTTTGTTGTTATTATTAAAGAGGTATTTTTTTTACCTACAAACCCCGCTGAAGGGGGGTTTAAACTTAAAACTATGTCAAAAACCCATATAGCTACGCTCATAACATTTTGAGTGCGCAATTAGATTTTTTTATATTGAAGAGGTATTTTTTAGCTTCAAACCTAACTGAAGATGGGGGGGGGGGGGGCGGGGGGGGGGGGGAACTCAAAACCCCCTTGGCTATGCTCATAGAATTTTTTGTGTGTAATTTTTTTTTTTATATTGAAGAGGGGGTTTATCGTAAATTTTGGAGGGGGTTTTAAAATCAAAATCTACCTTAACTCTTCTCTTGGAATTTGGGGATTTTTTGTTTGCATTTTTTTTTGTTTTGTTTTATAGAAGAGAGAGATTTAACTGCAAAAACCCATGATAGGGGGTTTTAAACTCAAACCCCCCAGGTAGTGGGTTTTAAACTCGAACACCCTTGGTAGGGATTTTTAAACTCGACCCCTCCGTTAGGGTTTTTTTAAACTCAAAACACCCGTGTAGGGGGTTTAAACTCAAAACCCCCTTGGTTGTGCTGGGACAAGTGATGGTTTAGTATTAAAATCTCACCTAAAATAAACAAAATCAAAGCAAAAAATCAGTCATTAAATTCTGATTCATCTGGGGGTGGCGGGGTTCCACACTGGCTACGCCCATGATCTTATCTACCTATAGATTCTAGATCTACATATAATCAATATAGACATATAGATCTAGAATTCTAGATGATACTAGAATCTAGTTATTAGATATCTTGAGTCTGATTGAGTCTATCACTACTAGTCTAGTCTATGCCTTATTTGTAAAGCTTAAATTAAATGCTAGATTAGACTAGCTATCTAATAGTAGATCTAGAGTAATCTAGACTAGTAGAATCCAGAGACTCTAAATTGAAAATTCGGTAATCTGATTAATGATAATGTTTCGGTTCATCACGACATTAATAAAAAGTCATTATCAAGTTCTCTGGATTCTGGATGTATTTAATTATTATAAAACTTTTTATAAAAGCAATCCACCTCACTGAGTCTGTGATAGATAATTCTACATAAATCTAGATCTAGTACTGCGAGTACTACTGAGCCATATTGATGAAACTACAAAAAAATCCAACAAAGCATTAGGGTTTATTAAAAGAAATTTCTATAAATCAAATAAGAACATAAAACTAAAATGTTATTTAACCTTGGTTAGGCCAATAATAGAATATGCATCCACCGTTTGGGACCCCTCTAAACTCAAGAAAACATTAAGAAACTGGAACAAACACAAAATAGTGCAGTGAGATTCATAACAAACGAATATTCACATTTGACTAGAGTAACACCATTAGTAAAATCACTAAATTTAGAAAGCCTTCAGGACAGAAGACTCAAAAGTAAAGTAGCAATTATACATAAAACACTGAACCATAATCTTCAAATACAAAACTTAATAAAATACTCTGAAAGACACAAAAATAAAGGCACATTCCTCGTCCCCTATGCTAGGACAAATTTGTACAAATACTTCTTCTTCCCTAGTGCTATTAGAGCATGGAATGGGTTGCCTGAGCTAGCCAGAAAAACCAGTGACTTGGCAGAATTTAAGTCATTGGTTAATATGCATGACTAAATGCATGACGCGTAGGACGTAATCATCTTCTTTTTTGAAGTAACATCTGTATTATATAAGATAAGAGGTGTGACTGGCTTAAGTCTAAGTCCTTTACTGCCTTCAGCCAAGGCGGACAAGCCCTAAAAAAAAGCCTAGGCGCCCTAACTAAAAAAAGCCTAGGCGCCCTAACTCCAAGTCTAAGCCAAGGCCAAGCAAGGCTACGGGCGGCCTAAGGCGCTCCAATCTGATACTCCAAACCAAAACTTTGAGCCAGTTGTAGATATTAAATTGCATAGGAACGCAAGAATTCAAATTATTACAGATCTTATAAATCTAGATTTAAATAGAATACTACATCTACAATCTAAAATTTAGATCTGATTATCATCATATTGAGCTACCAAATCTGAATGTGGTCAATATTAATATAAATAATTCAGAATAACCTCCCTTGTCTAAATAGCAATTTTTTTTTTTTTCATAACGAGAGTTTTCGTGATGCTGCCAACTTTACAACTGAATATTTATTTTGGATTTCAAGGATAAAAAAAAAAATCGAATGCTGATGTAAGCCTATAATTTAAGTGTTAGATTCTTAGTCCAATTTTATAGTATATGCTTTTCAATTTTTTGAAACTGTAACAAAGTTATAGCGCTCAGTGTCAATCTCAGTGCTCATTCTTTTTCTAACAGCTGGCTAGTTGATTTAACATCTGCATCAGATGTGGAAAAATATGCAGGCCGCAAATGGGTTTGAGGGGCCGTGTGAAACACTGCACTCATCCTTAATCTTCGGAATTGAAGACATTGTCATTGTTACTATTTAAGAGTTAAGATGAGCATGAGATGATGTCCAGTGGTGGGCTGACCATATGGATCTTATGAATGGCAGTAAGGTATGTATTATAAAAGATTTTACAATATCTATCTTTATATATATAATTCTCTTCTTCCCTAAACAGGTCAAACAAGAAGTAAAGGAAAGATCACTCTCTTATTTCTGCGGATAGTCACCCCACGAAATAGCAAGAGGGGGAAAACATTCACACGTCTCTACGGATGGCTACGCGCTGGACTGTTAAACCCTGCCCGCTCCCATCCCCTTTCGTCTTGCGGGATGTTTGGACTAAAAAGTAAACTATCTTCAACTCTGAAGGAACATCCAAAACATGTAAAACATTTTACAAACAAACATTTTACAAACACTAAATAGCAGGGCCAGATTTAAGCATTGTGGGGCCCTATTCGAAACGGATTTCACGGGGACAAGTTTGGGTAGGGAAGCGGACAATAAGAGAATTTTAAGAGTTTGTATTAGAAAATAAATTCGTCTTTGCATTTTATTCATTCTCTACTATGTACAGAATTACTTTACGAGCCTTGCGTATAGCAAAGTCATACAGTATATCATAATAATTCTGTTTCCTACATAGATCCCGCTCAATAGCAAGAATTACCAAATGTTTCAATCTATCTTTGAGAATTGTTGACCTCCTGGTTAATCGACATGAGGATGCGGGAAATCTGTTTTAAGTTAAAAATTGTTTAATTTAATAATTTATACACCTTGAATTAGCGCAGGTCCTATGAAAGTGCGGATCCTTTGAAAGTGGGGGCCCACTGCGGTCGCAGTGGCCTAAGACCGGCTATGCAAAATAGCGGCGTATGCTACGCCGCAGGTCGACTAGTGCTCTTATAATAAGGGCACGTGGATCGTCTTGCTTCAATCCATACACTGAGTGATAAACAAAAACAACAAAAGACCTCTATTTCTTATTGGTGTTAGGTCTAGACATTTCTTATAGACATTTTTTATAGACAGAATTCTCGTTAGTATGTACACATTCGAACAAATCTATCAAGGGGCAACCACTAATGTTCCCGATGTTATGAGGTTAGTCATTTGCCTCCTTCAGTCGTAGAACGACTTTGGTTCATCTCAGAGCACACTTTCTCATGTGGCTGTAGAGCCCTATTTTGAAAAGACACTCCCGTCCACAAATAGCGCAGGTTAAGGCGGCTTTCGCTTCGGTGGTAGAGGAGCTGGCCATGTTTCGCATTGACCGTTTTTCTTCCATGGCTGAGGCCCATGTTCTTTCGCTATCCATAGCTTTCTTGGTCACTGTCTCTCTCCATCTGGTGCGGTCTAGAGCTATGTCTTCCCAATGGTCAGTATTGATGTTCACTGATTTGAGGTTCCGTTTTATTACATCTATGTAACGGAGGTGGGGGCGACCAGTTCCGTGTCGGACATTTCCCGATAGGCGTTTACTTCGGCATGGCCGACCTCACGTAATTGGAGGTCCTGGGCAAAGTATATATGGAGGCCTTACTAACCTAAGTGAATATGGAGACCCCAAAATCGACACTAGCAGCTGGGGAAAAGTAGCATTGGATTGATCCACATGGAGAGAGAGCATAAAGGAAGGGTCTCGGATTGCAGATGCCATACACAACAGAAGCAGGAAGAGGGATGAAAATGCAACGGCACCTGGTGATTACATATGCCCAACCTGTGGCCTCTTTAGTCACACACAAAGTTGCAAAGGGAAAAGATTAGCTGGAGACGTAAAATGCCATAGAGTCCCGCGCAAGGCTCTCACCAACAGGCGGCCCTGTAGGTGTCTACCTAATTGCCTTTGCCTAAGACCGGCCTTGATCGACTTAAGGCGTTTCAGAGAGTAGTGCCTACTATGCATCGAAGACGTTGAGACCGTAGACCACATTCTTTATGAATGTCGCAATCTGCACGAAGGACGAAGGGGACAATGACCTGAGAGAGGAAGAACTAGGCTACTCCAGTCTGTGCAGTTACGAGCTTACGATTTTTCAAAAGGTTTAGATAATAGTGAACAAATAGGTGCTATCTTACTAGATTTTTCCAATGCTTTTTGACAAAGTTCACAAGCATAATATGTTTAAAAAATTAAAATATTTCGGCATTAATGGTCCATTGCATCAGTGGATTAAAGATTTTCTGATAGGGAGAGAACAAACTGTAATAATAAATGGCTCTAAATCAACACCGATAACAGTGAACTCAGGTGTACCTCAAGGAACAGTCTTAGGTCCACTACTATTCTTAATTTACATAAATGATTTACCAAATTGCATTACTTCAGGAACAAAAGTCAGATTATTTGCAGACGATTGCATAATATATAGAACAATAAAAACAACACAAGACACAGATATTGTACAAAGAGAATTAGATGAATTAAAGAAATGGAAATCAAATTGGAGCATGTCTTTCCACCTAGTAAAATGTCAGTTGTTAAGAGTAACAAAAAAACTAAAACAAATTAATTCTACGTATCTTATTCATGGTAAACCAGTAACACAGACTAAAAACGCAAAATACCTAGGTGTAATAATAAATGAAAAACTGTCATGGAATCCACATATTGATGAAACTATAAAAAAATAAACAAAGCATTAGGGTTTATTAAAAGAAATGTCTATAAATCAAATAAGAACATAAAACTAAAATGTTATTTAACCTTGGTTAGGCCAATAATAGAATATGCATCCTCCGTTTGAGACCCCTCAACTAAAGAAAACATTAAGAAACTGTAACAGACACAAAATAGAGCAGTGAGATTCATAACAAATGAATATTCACATTTGACTAGAGTAACACCTATAGTAAAATCACTAAATTTAGAAAGCCTTCTGGACAGAGACTCAAAAGTAAAGTGGCAATTATACATAAAACACTGAACCATAATCTTCAAATACAAAAACAAAATTTAATAAAATACTCTGAAAGACACAAAGATAAAGGCACATTCCTCGTCCCATATGCTAGGACAAATTTGTACAAATACTCCTTCTTCCCTAGTGCTATTTGAGCATGGAATTGGTTGCCTGAGCAAGCCAGGAAAACCAGTGACTTGGCAGAATTTAAGTCATTGGTTAATATGCATGACTAAATGCATGACGCGTAGGACGTAATCATCTTCTTTTTTGAAGTAACGTCTGTATTAGATAAGATAAGATAGTCAATCTAGATCTATGTTAGTATATTATATATAGATCTAGATCAAATAATATATAATTATAATAATACACACCTATTAACATTCCTCCTTTCATATGGTGATATGCCAATATAATGCTATATGCTAGGTAGAATGTATACAAATGATCTTTCTATACCCTAGTGCTATTACTATTAGAACATGGAATGGGTTGCCTGTGCCAGCCAGGAAAACCTGTGACTTGAAAGAATTTAAGTCATTGGTTAACATGCACGACTAGATGCATGATGCGTAGGACATAACCATCTTCTTTTTTGAAGTAACGTCTGTATTTTATATGACAAGATAATGGCGATTTTATAATATTAGAGAATGAATGCATATGTTGTTGTTTTTTTAAATACATTTATACTGTGGAATCTCAGTGGCGTAGAAAGATCTTGATTTAGCACAATTCTAAGGTCCTTTTTAAAATTGCTTGATTTAAAAAAAAATAATGCCACAACCCAGCATGCCACATTTACCGATCATGAAAACTGTAGCTGTCTTTTGTTTCATCTATAATTTCCAACGTATCCTATTTTCTTTTTTAAACAATTTGGGCTAAACTTTTGTGAAGAAAAATATTAATTAAAGCTTTTTTGTTTTTTATCGAACAAGGAACTTTTAGACCCATTAGCTTGACATGATGGCTGATACCGAGGATGACTCTACGTTTGATCTGAACAAACTCTTAAAACACGTGAAGAAGGAAATGGAAGAGACAGAATCGTTATCACAACCGTGTGAAGAACGAGACTTTAAAGTATCAATATTAAAAATAGAGAAAACAGAAAGAGATGAATCATATTCACAGCCATCAGAAAACTATGATCAGGCTTCTAATGTGAACTTTGGATATCAGGTATTCATATTAGGGACCCAAAACAGATTTTTCAAAAGGTCACATTGTTGTTTTTTTTTTTTATCTATTCAGGTAGAACGCATGATCATAAGACAGAGGATATTAAATTTATGCCCATAGTGAAAATACTTTTTAATATTTTAAAAATAATTGTGTGACCCTAAAAACTGCTCCATTAAAAAAGTGACACAGTATATCATTAAAAACTATGACTTCCACCAACACAACTCATGATAAGCCTCCACTTACACACAAAGAACATTCCCCATTTTTTTTTTTTAAAGTTGTCATTTTGATTTTATTTCGTTGTACTGATAGTTGCATTTTATCATTTTGCTTATTTCAAAAAAGGACGTTTAAACAAAAATATTTTGAATTTTTTCAAAATATGGTGCAAAAATATCTACTAGAATAAACCTTGGTTTACTTAAGCCCTAAAATGAAATAAAATTGTAATAGACTCAAAGTATTTTTAAATTTTTCAATAATTAGTTTTTTTTCAGTCATATTTTAGAGTAACCTCACATTGTAATCCTTCAAACTTCTTAACAAATTAGTAAATATTGTTACAATTGTGGGGGTGATGTGGATAGGGGTAATCATGTGTGTGTAATCACTTGACACAGTTAACACAGGTCAGCGTTTGCCAAGCACTCAACCATGACAAGTAATGATGGGAGATGCTTCAGGAATCTGCTGTGATCTGAACACTATTCATACAATTCACATATGATATGGTTATCTTTTGGAAGGCAATGTTCTACATAGAAATTGAAGGTGTCAAGAGTCATGATGCTTAATGATTCATAATCCAACGGTTTAGGATTCAGTCTGGTACAGTGAGTGAAGTGTGAATTCGGTCCAGAACGGTAGAATCTAGTCACGAGGACGAGATGGAGAGGCCAGTTTGGTACCATTTACAGTAAAGCATTCGTTAAGTCAGTGCTATGGGTTGCCAATAGTACAATATTGGATTTGAATTTATTAGACATTCAAATTCAAGAGTTATGCTGTTTGGAGCCTGAGTTATCAAGTTCTTTGAGTTGGTTGTGTTGTGTTGTGCAGTCATTACATTGAGTATTTAGAAATTATGACACCATCCAACTTATAAACTCTTTGAAATGTATACCTTCATAACATCCTTTTTGTTGGCTAATTCATACAGTAATACTATTAATTTATAGTAAGATATTATTACAACATTATTCTAATATTCTTTGTTCAGTTGAAAATTTTCATAATCAGTTAATAAATGTTTATGTAATATTACAAGTAAATTCTTCATACTGGTACTTTCCAAATGGATTAGAAATCTGTGGTAAACATCATACTCAAGGATATGTATTTGTTTAAAAAATAGTCTTTTGTTTGGCCAATGCTTTTTAATTAATGGTAGAAGCCAATGTCCTCTCATTAATATCTGTCCAATCTCCGCCTCAGCTTAGGTCTGAAGGGCTAGTACATTAGGTAAAGCCAGTTTAAGTCTTGAAATTAAAAAAATTATTGAGAAAAGTAAATCAGTTTATTTATAATTATAATCTACAGCTAAATCTTTACAATTCTATAATGCTTGAAGAATAGTTAGAAAAAGTTAAACATAAATTATTCCAAAGATTTTGGAGAGCTTTTATCATAGTGAAAGTCAGTATTATTATTGGATCTAAATATCTAGATTTATTTGAATGAAAAATGGGCCAGCTTCTTAATGGTATTGTTAACTAAGAATATTTGTGACTTAATCATAATGCAATTTCAACATTTTAAAAATCTGACAATGAAATGGAACATGTTTTTCAATAGTACCATTGTAAATCCCATTTATTTTTCTATAAAATATAATTAAGAAATGAGTATACAATTTAAAGCGGATTTGTGTGTCAAAAGGCAAATGTATTGAAGACAATTTTCAAACTTCTTTTTATGCTGATAATGAAACCTAGAAATTGTTGTCATGTGGTATGTACTCTAGATGGTCCTAGGTTTGAATCTTGCCTGCCTCTCCCTCCCCCCCATCCTGCAGGATGTTTGGCTAGGATATAATAACTAAACTTTCAAACCTGGTCAAACATCAGAAATGTATAAGTTGTGCACTAGACCTAGTAAGAAAAACATGAATGATTTTTATAGCTTTTCTACTTTATAGAAGCATTGACTCTACCCTTTAATCCTTTGAATATCTAGTCCATATTATAAGTCATTAATTAAGTGGTTTACCTTTTAATTCTTTGAATATCTAGTCCATATTATAAGTCATTTATTAAGTGCTTTACCTTTTAATTCTTTGAATATCTAGTCCATATTATAAGTCATTTATTAAGTGCTTTACCCATTAATCCTTTGAATATCTAGTCCATATTATAAGTCATTGATTAAGTGCTTTACCTTTTAATTCTTTGAATATCTAATCTATATTATAAGTCATTGATTAAGTGGTTTACCTTTTAATTCTTTGAATATCTAGTCCATATTATAAGTCATTGATTAAGTGCTTTACCTTTTAATTCTTTGAATACCTAGTCCATATTATAAGTCATTGATTAAGTGCTTTACCTTTTAATTCTTTGAATATCTAGTTTATCTTATCTTATATAATATTGTTATGACCCTATTGGCGGCGCTAAAGGGTTAACTATAGGCTCAGCTGACACACACGTGAATCACTCAGGTCAGCTGGGCCATGGACAAGGGACATTACTACGATAACACGAAAATATTACCAATGTGATGGTCATGTGATCAAAAGCCTGCGTGTATGAGTGACACAGTGTGTAGGAAAGCGGCAGTTCAAGACAGGACACGGAGGAGACCAGGACTGTTAGTCTGGCCATGAAGTCGGTCCTGGTTGAGTCCTCAGGTGTTGATGTACAAGTCCAGAAAGAGAGACAGTAGAGTTTTGTACGGTGATGTACAGAGTGACATTTTAGTTGTTGATGTGTTTGATGCCAATTGTCTAGTATTGGCTGTTATCTACTTATTCACTCATTATTAAAGCACCCGATATTGTGGAGCTCTTGTTTAAAAAAGAAAATAGGATACGTTGGAAATTATAGATGAAACAAAAGACAGCTACAGTTTTCATGATCGGTAAATGTGGCATGCTGGGTTGTGGCATTATTTTTTTTTTCAATCAAACAATTTTAAAAAGGACCTTAGAATTGTGCTAAATCAAGATCTTTCTACGCCACTGAGATTCCACAGTATAAATGTATTTAAAAAAACAACAACATATGCATTCATTCTCTACTATTATAAAATCGCCATTATCTTGTCATATAAAATACAGACGTTACTTCAAAAAAGAAGATGGTTATGTCCTACGCATCATGCATCTAGTCAAGCATGTTAACCAATGACTTAAATTCTTTCAAGTCACAGGTTTTCCTGGCTGGCACAGGCAACCCATTCCATGCTCTAATAGTAATAGCACTAGGGTATAGAAAGATCATTTGTATACATTCTACCTAGCATATAGCATTATATTGGCATATCACCATATGAAAGGAGGAATGTTAATAGGTGTGTATTATTATAATTATATATTATTTGATCTAGATCTATATATAATATACTAACATAGATCTAGATTGACTATCTTATCTTATCTAATACAGACGTTACTTCAAAAAAGAAGATGATTACGTCCTACGCGTCATGCATTTAGTCATGCATATTAACCAATGACTTAAATTCTGCCAAGTCACTGGTTTTCCTGGCTAGCTCAGGCAACCAATTCCATGCTCAAATAGCACTAGGGAAGAAGGAGTATTTGTACAAATTTGTCCTAGCATATGGGACGAGGAATGTGCCTTGATCTTTGTGTCTTTCAGAGTATTTTATTAAATTTTGTTTTTGTATTTGAAGATTATGGTTCAGTGTTTTATGTATAATTGCTACTTTACTTTTGAGTCTCTGTCCTGAAGGCTTTCTAAATTTAGTGATTTTACTATAGGTGTTACTCTAGTCAAATGTGAATATTCATTTGTTATGAATCTCACTGCTCTATTTTGTGTCTGTTACAGTTTCTTAATGTTTTCTTGAGTTGAGGGGTCTCAAACGGAGGATGCATATCCTATTATTGGCCTAACAATGGTTAAATAACATTTTAGTTTTATGTTCTAATTTGATTTATAGAAATTTCTTTTAATAAATCCTAATGCTTTGTTTGATTTTTTTATAGTTTCATCAATATGTGGATTCCATGACAGTTTTTCATTTATTATTACACCTAGGTATTTTGCGTTTTTAGTCTGTGTTACTGGTTTGCCATGAATAAGATAAGTGGAATTAATTTGTTTCAGTTTTTTTGTTACTCTATTGTTACTCTATATTATAAGTCATTGATTAAGTTAATTTTTTTGTTTTACAGGAAAATATTTTGAAGCAAGAGATAGAAATGAAGGATCTTACAGACAGTAATAAACCATTCTCCTTAGCTTCAAGTTTTCTGGCTGTGTCAGTAAAGGCAAACAATAGTCTTTGTTTTGTACCTATCATCATTTCAAAATTGGAACTCCTTGGACACACTCCAGTCCTAGAAGTGTCTTTGAGTGAGGTATGTATACATAACTGATTAAACCTATCTTTGTTTTCAGTAATTTGACTGCCACACATTTTTTAAAATATTGAGTGTTACTAGACTCTAAAAAACAAAACAAAAACATTAGTCTACTTTGGCCCCTCCCTCCCCCTCTTAAAAAAAAATTATTATTGACTGAATAATCTTTAAAAGTACAAATCTATATAGATATATGAAATAACATACATTCCTGATTGATGAGCACACTATTTTAAGGTAGCGAGAACTGTTCTGCATACATGTAACATGAGCATAACTTGAACACTTGTAAGGCACTATCCCTTACACAGCATGCATATGCATATCTTCTAAAGAGATCATATCTCTAACCAGAATTGATAGTGGAAAGATAATGTCTAAGGTTCTATTGATGCAAAAGATTATGTTATCTTGAACATGTCTCCCATAGATGAAGATAGCAGATCTATCTGATAGCTCTAATTCATATACATTTTCATGTATAAACTATGTTAAATTGTGTCACTTTAGAATTGCTAGACCCTTCCCAACTTTAAGGGAAACTATTTCCACCAGCATCTTATCAGGATGCATCCATTGTCTGCAAGTCATTCTAAACACTGGCATATATAAGTAAAACTTTTTTTCAATTTTCTAAATAAGAAAGATGTCTTCCAATATTCAAATTTTAAATTCATTTAATGGACTATGTTTTCAGAGCTCCATATAATGTTCATATATTTCTTACCAACCCTTTTAGAATATCAGTATCTTGAATAAAGCCTATGTAGACAACTATATATTAAAAACATAATCCTAATTAGATTGAAATATTTCAGAATCCTTTCTTTTTTTAAGGGTTCAAGTAAGAATAATTTGACTTTTTAATGTTTTTTATCTCAGGAGATGCAATTCCCTGAAGATAAGGAAATGACTTCTGAAAACAAAGAAATGACTTCTGAAAACAAAGAAATGACTTCTGAAAACAAAGAAATGACTTCTGAAAACAAAGAAATGACTTTTGAAAACAAAGAAATGACTTCTGAAAACAAAGAAATGACTTCTGAAAACAAAGAAATGACTTCTGAAAACAAAGAAATGACTTTTGAAAACAAAGAAATGACTTTTGAAAACAAAGAAATGACTTCTGAAAACAAAGAAATGACTTCTGAAAACAAAGAATTGACTTCTGAAAACAAAGAAATGACTTTTGAAAACAAAGAAATGACTTTTGAAAACAAAGAAATGACTTCTGAAAACAAAGAAATGACTTCTGAAAACAAAGAAATGACTTCTGAAAACAAAGAAATGACTTTTGAAAACAAAGAAATGACTTCTGAAAACAAAGAAATGACTTCTGAAAACAAAGAATTGACTTCTGAAAACAAAGAAATGACTTCTGAAAACAAAGAAATGACTTCTGAAAACAAAGAAATGACTTTTGAAAACAAAGAAATGACTTCTGAAAACAAAGAAATGACTTCTGAAAACAAAGAATTGACTTCTGAAAACAAAGAATTGACTTCTGAAAACAAAGAAATGACTTCTGAAATCAAAGAATTGACTTCTGAAAACTCTGTACAGACTGAAACTATACAAGTTAAATTAGAACAGTGCCATCCAGATGAAACAGTTTTAAGAAAAGAGACTAATTTTGTTTCTTCCCATCAAACTAAAAGAAACCAGTGTCACATATGTTTCAAAGAATTCACTAGACATGCACATTTTGTAAGTCACCAGGCAATTCATACTGGTGTAAAACCATTCAAATGTAATATGTCTAAGGGAATTTTCTTTTTCTATAAGATTTACAAATCATATACTAAGTCATACTACTAAAAAAACTTTCAAATGTCAAACTTGTCTAAAAGAATTTTCCAGATCTGCTAATTTGAAAAGACATCAGTTGATACATAGTGGTGAAAAACCATTTAAATGTCAAATATGTTAAAAAGGTTTTACTGTTCACCTAAGCCTGAAAACTCACAGTTTGTTGCATACTTTTGGAAAACCATTCAAATGCTATATATGCATGAAAGAATTTGTCCATTCGTCAAGTTTGAAAAAAACATCAATTGTTACATTCTGGTGAAAGACCATTTTTTTGTCAAATATGTCAAAAAGGATTTACAGATCTTTCATTTATGAAAAAACACCTTCTGGTTCATACTGGTGAAAAACTATTCAAATATTCAATATGTCTGAAAGGATTTTCCCAGTCTTCAAATTTTAAAAGACACTAGTTGATACATACTAGTAAAAAACCACTAAAATGTCACATTTGTTTTTTTAAAGAGTTTTCTAATACTGCAGATTTGAAAAAACATAATTTGTTACACACTGGCGAAAAACCCTTACAAATGTCAAATATGTCAAGAAAGTTTTAGTGATCTTACACATATGAAAAGGCACCAGGTGTTTCATACTGATGAAGAAGCTTTCAAATGTCAAATATGTTTCAAGATTTTTTTACAATCTTCAGATTTAAAAAATCATTATTTGGTTCATACAGGTTAAAAAACATTTAAATGTCAAATATGCCTAAAAGAATTTTCCCGATCTGCTAATTTGAAAAGACACCAGTTGATACATAGTGGTGAGAAGCCATTTAAATGTCAAATATGTCAAAAAGGTTTTAACATTTATTTAAGTATGAAAATACACCAGTTGTTTCATACTTTGGAAAATCCATTTAAATGTCAAATATGTCTAAAAGAATTTTTCCAATCATCAGATTTAAAAAATCACCTTTTGATTCACACTGGTGAAAAATCATTTAAATGTCATATATGTCTAAAAGAATTTTCTAAGTCTGCAAATTTGAAAAGACACCAGTTGATGCATACCAGTGAAAAACTATTGAAAGTCTAATATTTCTTATAGAGTTATCTCAATCTTCACATTTGAAAAATCACCATCTAACTCATAATTTTAAAAAAAAATTACTTTGTCAAATGGATTTCTAAGGTTGTCAAAATGAAAAGACACCTTTCAGTTGATATTGCTTGAAAATGTGAAAACTTAACCAAGGTAACCACACACTTATCATAGTAAATGTCCAGATTGTGCAGCATGGAAACAGATTGTTTGCACTTGATTGATCTTTGCAGGAAAAACAAAAGACTGAGACAGAAGACTGACAAAAAGCTGGACTCATTGCTGAAAATATGCCTTTGAAAATTCATTATTTTAATTATAACTGGTTTCCCCTTAATCAAGTGGAAAAAAAATTACAGTTATATATAACTACTAAGGAACTTATTTTATATTTTAGACTAATTGATTTGCATTAATTATTAATATAATTATAGCTTTTATATAGCGCTACTTTCATGCTTATAGCATGCTCAGAGCGCTTTGGTCCAATCTCATTTGTGGGGGGGAGGGGGTATCTAGGAGTTGGTTTTCCATGCTGCATTTAGGCGCTCAGTAAACGCAACAGGTTTCATTTTTTTTTAAATGTTCAATCATTTTGTTGAAAAAAAGTTATTCTACTTCAAAGTAACTTTCTCAATATTTTAATATTTAATCTGTTTTGTTGTTGTTGTGGTTTGAATTTTTTTTATTAATACAAAGCTGTATCTATTTGATTGTGTTGTCTTAACTCCAGATTGTCAAGTGGACAGCTTAAGCCAGGGGTTCTCAACCTTATGTCGCGACCCCCCTGGGGGTTGATTGACAATTTGCCAGGGGTCACCAAAGACCATAGAAAAAATGGATTGTTATTGTCTATTCTTCTATTGCTGTGTGTGTGTGTGCGGAGGGGGGAGGGTCGCGGCTAAGTGGGGGATTGTAAAAAGGGGTCGCCGAGCATAAAAGGTTGAGAACCGCTAGCTTAAGTAGATCTTTAGGATGTCCAGCAAAACTTTGCATGACTGTATAGGTGATGCTCATTCACCACAATCACAAGAAAATCACACTCAATCCCCCCCCCCACTCTTCAGAAGCTGCTGGTACAACAGAACTTCTCTGTTTCATAAACTTGCTATATCCATGTATAGTAACCAACTCCTAACCTAATAACACAAATATCTTGTTACAATTGTTAACACAAAGACAGAAACTGAACTGAACACATTACATACATCATGAAATAAACATAAGGACACAAAACAACATACAAATAATAATAAAAGGATGATGATTATAATGAATGGAAACTATTAAAGGATAATAACAATCAAAATATATCATTAAAAAAATACTTTGAAAAAACAAAACTTATCTGAAGAAAGGGGGGAGGGAGAATTTCATTTATAAAACTATATCAATAATGTAGAATTTATTTCCCTTTTTTCAAAATCAAACAAAATAATTAATTACCTATAATTTGTTGACTTATTGGTTATTTTTTGTTAGTTACAATAAAATAATAAATAATTGTGTAAAGTTTCAATTTGATTCGAGAATTCGTGTTGGAGAAATAAGGTGTTCTAAATTTTTACCAGAGTGAGTTGATTTAAGATTTGTAATATAAATATGTATATAGATATGAAATTAACCAAGTTCATCATCATCTTTCCTTTGAGTTCCTCATGGAACATAGGGCCTCGGTAAAAACACGCCACTCTTCACAGTCTCTTGTTAGTTTTTTAATGGCTTCCCAGCTCTTTCCGGTCCTCTCAGCTTCCTCTAGTATACTGCGTCATCGTGTTCTTTTTGGTCTTCCTCTGCGTCTAGTGCCCTGGGGGTTCCACTCTAGGGCCTGCCTAGCTCTGTTGCTGGTATCTTTTCTAAGAGTGTGACCAATCCATCTCCACTTCCTCTAAGATCTGCACCTCTATATTTTTCTGTCCACTCATCTCCCAGTTTGGTGTTTACTATTTTCTCATGTATTTTCAAGATATTTATCAGACATCTGTTGATGAAGGTCTGTACTTTTTTTTGTTGTTGCTTCAGTTGTTCTCCATGTTTCAGAACCATACAGTAGGACAGCCTTGACATTAAAGATTCTTATTTTAGTCTTGTTTGAGATGTGAGATTTCCAGGTTGGTTTTAGCTGAGTAAATGCGCTAGATTTACACGACGTTTGAAGTCTTCACCTGTTCCACCCGATACACTGACTACACTTCCAAGGTATATAAAATTATCTACTTGTTCTATGGTCTGAGAATCCAGTTCTATGTCTCCAATTTGTCTGTTGTAATTGAAGTAATTTAGTTTTTTGATGGGTTATTTTGATGCCTACTCTTTTTTTCCTACTGTGACTTTTTTCTTGTACGAGGAAAAGGCGACCTTAAAACTCACTGCCAGATTCCTCTTCTGTGATCTAAGGGAGTAATCTCAGCATGGTTCGTTACTAATGGGGTTTCTGATTCGTGGAGGGGGGGGGGGGGGGGGGTCAGGTGGCGGGGCGAAACTGCGGTAGCGGGCTGTTAGGGGTGGGGGTGTAGAGCTATATACGTGGACAAACACGAGATATCTGATCGGGAAACAATAGATTAATCATAGAATGATGACGTCCAGGTGGGAATGTTACTGTAACGGGTGCCACATGCGTTGTGCAATCAGACGGGAACTCTTGTCGCTGTAGGCCAATGAAGGTCATGCTTTGGAGTGACTATTCGTGCTTGCTTAATGCTTATGCAAAAAGTGAGCGGGGCGAAAGACTGGCTAAAAGTTCACTATAATATATCTCTTTCAGCATAGCAAAAGCACTTTTTATTCATCTATATTTTCTTTTTATTTAATTACTATCAAAATGTATATGCCATTGTTATACAGAACCTGCTAGTTCCATTGCTTACTTTAGTATACATAGTCCCTATTTTGTCAAAGACAGACATTGAATTTTAAGTCCTGATTAAAATATGTTTACACTGGACTGTAGTTGTGTCATAATTCTTAGAAATTAAAAAAATATTTCTAATTTGACTTCAAGTTTTTTTTTTAGATTTATCTGAATATCAATATTGAACAGAATTTGAATTCTGCTCTCCTTCCTCAAGCACATCTTAAGGGTTAAGGTAGATGGGGATAAGGCGATTATATTTATATATTTATCATCATCACACCCGATCCGACTCTGTATCTATCATCGGAATCTTTTGCTTTATAGTTTAAGGTGTGGTTGGGGGGGGGGGGCTGAAATGGTAAAAGACAATACTCAAACTTGACTTTGCATTTATTAATGATTTATGAGTGGCTGAATTTTACATTAGAGAGAGGTAGCGACTTAATATATAATTTTTTTGAAAAATACTAAAGCATTAAGCAGGGAATCATCTCCCCTCCCCAGAATCCTTTAATGTGTTGGCCTAAATTATATAATGTGATTTCACCCCCCGCATTCTTGTGATTGTATTTTTTTTTTCGTTTTGTCAGCTTTTCTTTCGAATCATGAACATTCTGTTGAAAATTAGTTATTGTTGGTATTTACGGAAAAAAACATGCGCTAAATTGAAGAGTACCTAATTTTCTGCCTTGTCAAAAAGTGCCTAATTTCCCGGTCCCGGGTGCCTAAATTACTGGGAGCTTACATTTCCAGACACCAGTCGATTGTGAGTTAGAAAGAATAAAATCATATGCTAATAGCAGAGCTGAGTTTGTCACCCAGTCCACCTACTGTAAACACACACACCCTTTTCCATTCATTGGACCAAGGCAGACTCAACCTCGGGTCACAGAGGTCGTTTAGCTTCCCTCCCCTTATGAGCCGCTAGCCGAAAACGCCATCGTCTGGATGTGATGTCATCCTGGATGTCTAAGCTACGTCTGTTCCCCCTCCCCCTTTTTACTATTAAGACTTTGTTTTCTTTCTCCACTTCTCTTCCCTCCCCTCGTCTTGACATTCTTTCATTTTCCACATATGACTCCCCTCCCTTCTTGTGAATGGTGATTGGTGTGCGTGTGTATAGTATCGTATGAGTGTGACTTACGTAACGCACATGTGGTGTATTGCTCCAGTGGTCAGAAATGGGACGCCTAGTAAGTGAGGTATGTCTTTGATGGTTGTGAGATATGAACAATATGGGTATTTGGCGCAGTAGAAAGAGAAAGTGGTCGCTGTTTTCTTGTTGAACTTCCAGACCACCGAGCAGCAACTTTAGAACAGAATTACAATGCGACTAATTTCGTATTTATCACCAACTACCAGGATCCACTTGTCCAGGTACTAATGTTGTAATTATCTTTGACTCAACTCTTTTGACACACAGAATAGTCAGCTATGCAAGGGTTTATAGTGCTTTGTTAAGAGCGCTTAATAAATTAAATTATTATTTTATAGTTATTCGCAGGAGCTTGCATACCTAGATAAACCTAACCCTAACCTGAACGGTATCTAAACCGTTAATATGAACATTAAGCCTATATCTAGAGGCGCATTAATGTAACCGGTAGCTAAACAGTTAATGAGCAGATCAGCTAGCTTAAATATATATAGCTCCTCCTTCGTTGCTGAGGATGAGGTTATTTCTCATTTTCTATGAATTTGAAGATGGCTATGGAGTCCAATTTTTTCTTTAAAAAAGCCGACCACATAGATGGCATGGGTTGCTTGGGTCTGCTGCAGATATGCCTGCTTCTTTTCTCACCTTCCTTTTTAAATCTTAGATCTACGTTCTCACATTCCTTGAGAGAACTCTTAAGGATGTCTTTGTAACGTTTGTGTTGACCTTCCCACGCAATTGTTGCTGTGGCATGGGTACTGTTTACCTGTAACAACGTCTGTTATGTGGTCAAGCCAATAAATCAAATGGATTATTATCTAATGCAACTCTAATGTTTAGCTAAGATTAGCTAAGTAATGTGCACATCCACAGATTTTAAGCTTTAGCGGTATTGTATCAGCGTGCACTTGTCTCCTCTATCGCCATAAAATCGTTTTCAAAACTAAAATGTACTAAAATGCTGGTACTGGCGGTAAATCTACCTTAGTCTAGTTCCCTGTCTGGAATGAGAAAGGAGGGGGGGGGGGGGAATTAATATGTCTCATTAATTGTTTTACCATTAATAAGATACCTGGTAGGCTAAGTATTTTTTTTAAAACTCTCATTAATTTCATATAAAACACACGCACGAGCACGCACACACACATATGTAATATACTGTACCGGTACTCTATTAAAAAAAAAAAAACACTACACATTTCTATAGTCATACCACACACACACACATAATGATCAGCAAATTTAAAAATAATGAACATGCATAAGAAAAACCAAAAAAAAAAAAACCACAAGTAGACCTACCGATTTTTAATATCTTAATAAAATTTGTCAGATTCAATAGAACACAAAAACATTGTATCCTTAACAAACTCAATCTACACCAACACATAAAAAATAAAATATTGAGAAATAATATAAATTCACACTAGTGAAATGTACATTTATTTTCTATTTAAATAAATAGGTCTACATTCCATAACGCTATCTAGATTTATTAAGATTTTATTTATGTAATAGTTGGCAGCTAACTATAACATGGAGGCCGACAGCCGAAACCTGACCTTACCAGTATTGTATTGATAGTATTGTAACTGCTCAAAATAAGAAGGTGACAGGTTCAGAAGTTGAAGTAGATCTATCTGCTATCATCTAGAAATCTAGCTAGTAAAAAATAAGAACTTACCATACCCACCGTAAGTAATAAGTAGATATAGATTATCATTACTAATAACTGAGTAATATATTATAATATTATTATAATAGATGTAGTACTACTACTAGTACATCATGTACTAGTAAGTACTACTACTACTCAGTCAGTCTCAGTACTAGGACTAGAACAACTCACCTGGAATAGGTAGAAGTACTACTTTACCACTTAGGAGTAACTTAGTACTAGATCTAGAAGTTAGAAGATAGTTTCCTGATACTAGTTATTAATAGTGATACACTATGAATATCATACAGTGATAAACTATAAGTCAAAAGAAGATTAGTTATACAGTTATAGTGTATGAGTTAAAGTAACATAGTTACATAGTATAGTAATAGGATCATACCTAGAATCCAGTAATAATAGTAGTAAGTAATATATCTAGACTCTCTCTAGTAACTCTTAAGATTCTAAGGAAGGCTACCTGGTTTTGATTTTTTGTACTAAACTTTTGGGAAATTCAATTGATTAATTAAAGCTTTTTTCCACAGTTTTTTTTTTAAAAAGCAATAAGTAAGTCGAAATTGAGATACATTAACTGCTGAGGATGGCTGGTACAGGTTATGACTCTACTCTTGATCTGAGCAATGTCTTAAAACATGTGAAGAAGGAAATGGATGAAACAGATTTGTTGACACAGCCATGTGAAGAACAAGACTTCAAAGTGCCAATGATAAAAATTGAGAAGAGCGGAGATAAATCATATGCACAGCAATCAGAAAACTGTGCTCAAGATTTCAATGTAAACTTTGAATATCAGGTATTTTAGTAGAAGCCTAAAGCCAATTTTTCAAGATGTTCACATCACTGTTTTTTCATTTCTTCATGGAGAACTTTTATTTTATTTATTTTTTTGGGACCTTAATAAACATTTTATAAAACTAAACAGACTTCCATTAACAAAAGCTTAAGCATACACATATAAACAAAGTTGTCATTGATTTTATCATAATAATATTGTAATTTTATCATAATAATATTCTAACTTTATCATAATAATATTCGAATAGATGTATCTTGAAGCATGTTTCTCAGTTACGTTGATTCATTGACCACACTTTCTATCCAATTTACAAGTAAAGAAGGCTTGATTTTAATTTTATGTTTCACCACAGTGAATTAAACAATTTTTTTCATAAGCTGTGCTTTATATAGCTTGATATTTATAGGTGACTATTACGTTTCTCTTCTAAGATTTTTGTTCTTCTAGAAACATTAATAAATTTGTATTTAATTTTGTGTAACCTTCTGCCTTAAAAATTTTAATTTTGGACTGATATTAAATTATTTCATAAAAACGCAAAATACCTAGGTGTTATAATAAATGAAAAACTGTCATGGAATCCACATATTGATGAAACTATAAAAAAATCAAACAAAGCATTAGGATTTATTAAAAGAAATTTCTATAAATCAAATAAGAACATAAAACTAAAATGTTATTTAACCTTGGTTAGGCCAATAATAGAATATGCATCCTCCGTTTGGGACCCCTCAACTCAAGAAAACATTAAGAAACTGAAACAGACACAAAATAGAGCAGTGAGATTCATAACAAATGAATATTCACATTTGACTAGAGTAACACCTAAAGTAAAATCACTAAATTTAGAAAGCCTTCAGGACAGAAGACTCAAAAGTAAAGTAGCTATTATACATAAAACACTAAACCATAATTTTCAAATACAAATACAAAATTTAATAAAATACTCTGAAAGACACAAAGATAAAGGCACATTCCTCGTCCCATATGCTAGGACAAATTTGTGCAAATACTTCTTCTTCCCTAGCGCTATTAGAGCATGGAATGGGTTGCCTGAGCTAGCCAGGAAAACCAGTGACTTGGCAGAATTTAAATCATTGGTTAATATGCATGACGCGTAGGAAGTAATCATCTTCTTTTTTGAAGTAACGTCTGTATTATATAAGATAAGATAAGAAGAAGATAAGATCATCCTATTTGACAGTCAATAAGATTTTTAGTTCATAATTGTCTTTATTCTGAAATACACAGTTAAATTTAAAGTAAGATGTTGTTCATGAATTGTTTTAATGTTCAGTTTTTGTTCAGTTAAAAATTTTTTTACATCAGTCAGTTACTCTCTTTAAGGCTTTATTTAGCTACGTTAACACAATAGAAATGTTAAAAATCATGCTCTTTTCAGATAAAGTTAAAAATATATTCCACATTAATTTTATCACTTAAAGTGGAATTACACACAGCTATTAAATAAAACTTTGTTTTTGCGGTAAAAGGTGAGGGCCAGCTATTATTTAATAAACATCGTATTTTTTGCCCTTGATGCACTAGATTTTCTTGATTGGTATCTTTTTTTTTTTTTAACAAAAGAGAAAATTAAGAAATTATTAAGAAGAACATGAATAATAATAATTATTTTGTTTTTACTTTTCAATTAAGTATTTACACTGTACCCTTTTACTATTTGAATAGTGTGTTCATATTATAAGTGATTTACTATTTGTCTTACAGGAAAATATTGTAAAGCAAGAGATAGAAATGAATGATCTTACAGATAGTAAGAAACCATTCTCCTTAGCTTCAAGATTTCTGGCTGTGTCAAGAAAGGCAAACAATAGTCTTTGTCCCGTACCTATCATCTTGCCAAAATTTGAACTCCTCAGTCACGCCCAAGCCCCAGAAGTGTCTTTATGTGAGGTATGTGTATATATTTTGAATAAACCCCATAGTATTAATTTTAAATAGTGACACAAATTTGAAAATGTATGAATGTTGCTAGATTTTTATTTTAAAACAAACAAAAAATTGCCAACTTTCAATCTTTCTCCCCCCCCCCCCCCCCTTAAAAAAAAATATGCCACGCTTTTGGCTGAACAATATGTACAATTACAAATCTATAGATATAGTGTTGAAATATGAAATAAAACACATGACTGTTTATTAAGCACAGTCTCTAGCTAGTCAAACATACATGTTTCAAGAGCATAAAAAGAACAAGTAAACTGCTTTTAACTCTTTGGCTCTGGAACAACGCACAGGACGTTGATTTTAAAAAGGGAAAAAGGTCAGACCAACGCTGTTGGCATCGGCTATTTGAAATTTATTTTTTCTTTTCTATTTCTCCAATTCATGTTTTTTAATGCTTAATTTTTTATCTAGAACAGTTTCCTTTGCTAAACATCCACAATTACCTTCATTTAACATGTTTTTATTTTGTACAAAGTTTGTAAAGAGATCAGATTACATTTATTTTTTCTGTGTGCGTGTTTTTTTTAACATGGAGCTTCAACCAGGGCCATATAAACTTTATAGATCTAAATATTTCTTTGATGAGGAAGTATAATAATTCAGATGACAGTGATTTTGTTTCATCTGATGGTGATATTAATTCTAAATCTAATTAGATCTATATAGATCTAGTAAATTAATTTATAGATCTAGACCTAGGGCTAGGTCTAGTAATGATGAAGTTTATCAGCTGATGAAGCAGCACCACCCCCCAGCTAATGTTCAAAGTAGATCTAGAACTAGTTTAGCTGTCTCTACATCATCTAGATCTAAATCTAATTCGATAGAGGTAGATCTATCATCTAGGCACTGAAACAGAAAAATTTCAGATTTGTTCCACCAAGAACTTTGGTGTCAACCTGGACTTAGTCAGCACTGCATCTAATGAGCTAGAATGTTGTTTTTTTTCATTGACAATGACATTGTTGATAGTCTTGTCAGCAAAATAAATAGCTATGCTGAACATAGGATTAAATTGAACATTCCTGCTAGAATGGAGACCTATAACTATAAAGAAAGAGAGTATGGACTTGGACAGAACCATACTTAAATCAGACTCTCTATTCAATATTAAAGAGAGACTAACATTTATTACACACATTACCACTTTTCATTTTCTTAATCTTACAATGGTACCTCCATTAATTCACTTCTTTAGTCACATCTCATTCAATAATGATAAATTAACACAAGAATCTTTTTAAAACTTGACTGTTTGATGCAGGCCCCAAAATGAAATTGTTTAAAGCAAAGATTAAACCTCTCTATTCTCACTCTCAGTGGCCTTTAAAACAAACATATTCAATAATATGTACACGTTCATTCCTAACACTGACATAAAATAGGAAAACAGATAATTCAATTTCCTAAATACAAATGCTGTATTGCGAGGTGTGAAATTGTAAATTGATTTTGTGGAATCCTCTTGGAGCTGCAGTTTAATGTGAGTTGCAGAGGTGTGAGGGGTGTGTAAGATGTGAGAGTGTGTGTGTATGTTTGATTATTTATTTTGTTGTGAGTTGTGTTTTAACCAGTGTATTTTATTCAGGGGAGGTTAATGTGTGTTAGATCAGTAGTTAGTTAGTGTGCTGATTTGGTGCTGGTCAGGAGAAGTTTATGAAGGGGATAGATTTATGTTCTTATGTGTAGTAGCTTGTTGTGCAGCTCACTGGGGTAATGTCTAAGTCTTCTATGTGTTGTAGCTTGTGTGCAGCTTCACTGGGGTAATGTCTAAGACTTATGCTTTGATTGTTATTACCTAGTTTTATGTCACTACTGCATGTCTAGGTGCTGTTAGTAGTACTTGGCAAATTTGACTGTTTTATCACTATTATTAAAATATATAGTATATTGCATATGCGAAATAGTCTCTGTTGTAAATAAAATCCTATGACTTACTTCATTGTTGCTTTGCTAGCATGTACTTTATTCTAAATTACTCTACAGTCGTCAGCCTAGGTAACATTTCCATCATTCAATACGTAATAGCCACTCTTAGAATCATACCAAGCATACAGTCGAGCATATTTTAAAAGACAGTTGGTCGTTGTGCTGGCCACATGATATCCTCGTTAACAGGCCACAGAAACAGATAGTCTTTACATCATCTGCCTTATAGATCACAAGAACTGAAAGGGAAACTTTACTATACTCCATATACTCATCTGTCTAAATCTTGATCTTATAATAGAGAGCTCAAAGCTCGTTACATGTCTCTTACTAACTCTCATACAATAATTTATAAAACATATGTAGACAAATACAATTTATATTTATGAACCATCACCTGCATTTGTGTGGAATCATGCAGAATTTTTTTTTCTAAGTAAAGTAAGAATACCGGTAACATAATACTGACTTTAATGCTATTTTGTTTTTGTTTTTTCTAGCAGGTGAGGTCCATTGATGAAGATAAAGAAAAGACTGAAAACTATGTAAAATCTGACACCATACAAGATCAATTAGAACATTGCCATCCAGTTGAAACAGTTTTAAGTAAAGAAACTAATTTTGTTACTGGTAAAAAAACAATCCAATTCAAGTGTCAAATATGTCTAAAACAATTTTCCCAGTCCTCCAATCTGAAAAAACATCAGTGGTTACATATGAACCAAAAACCATTCAAATGTCAAACTTGTCTAAAAGAATTTTCCCGATCTGCTTACTTGAAAAGACATCAGTTGATACATACTGGTGAGAAACCATTAAAATGTCAAATCTGTCAAAAAGGTTTTACTGATCCTTCATGTTTAAAAAGACATCAATGGGTTCATACTGGTGAAAAGAAATTTAAATGTCAAATCTGTCAAAAAGGTTTTAATAATCCTTCAAGTTTTAAAACACATCAATGGGTTCATACTGGCGAAAAGAAATTTAATTGTCAAATCTGCCTAAAAGAATTTATCCAGTCTTCAGCTTTAAAAACACACTATTTGTCAGATACTCATGAAAAACTGTTCAAATGTCAAATCTGTCTGAAAGAATTTTCTCAATCTTCACATTTGAAAAATCACCAGCTGACTCACAATAGTTTAAAACAAATTAAAATGTTACTTTGTCAACGTGGAGTTTCAAAATGAAAAGACACCATTAGGCTTATATTTCTGGGAATATTCCCTTTCAGACTTTATGATCTATAGGGCAGATGATGTAAAGGTCATCTGTTTCAGTAGCCCACAGTTAACGAGGGTGTCATGTGGCCAGCACAACGACCAACCGCCTTTTCGTTTCCCCATGAATGAAGTCAAAGGAGACAACGAATTAAAAATCCCTGGATTTGAACTAGGGATCCCCGGTTAGGAAGTCATTCGCATTACCACTCAGCCACCTCCCCTCCAGATTGCTAGGAAGTATGAGAATTTAGCCACGGCAACCCCCACTCAAGGGACAATCCAAATTAACTTACAGAGATGCCTGCATAGTGGAAGTAAATGTCCAGATTGAGCAGCATGATGGTGTGATCATTGCAGAAAAGTTTAAGAACTGAGATACATAGAAGGAAAACTGCCTAGTGGATAGCTCTACAATGAAATATTTGTATGCCACCTCTTGATTTCATGCATTTGTTTATTATAACATTTTCCAATACTCAAGTGGAAAAAAAACAAAAAACGTAACTCTTGGGGTCCACTCCTTCCCTCGGGAGATTAATGAGCCATATTAATCTTTTTATTTATTTATATTCGTTGCATATTCATTTGTTTTTTTTTTTTTTGACACAATTTGTTTGGATGATAAAATCTAACACTTTTGCAATAGCTTAATGAGTATGAAATAGAAAAGAAAGATCAACATTTGAGCTGTAGAATTATCTTACTTTATTTCTTTGCATACTGGTGCCAGGAGTGAAAATATTTAGAAAGTTGGTTATTGTTCTTGAAATAGGGTGTACATATTTTACTTTAAAAAAATATATTGTTTATATTTCTTGATGAATTAATTTGTGGATCATTTTTAAATTTATAAGTTTGAATGCATACCATTCATAGCAGTGTAATTTTAAAAAAGTACTTCTAAGAATGTAATATTAATGAATTCAGCTTTTGGACAAATGATCCAGATATTTGATATAAACCCTGGTCTCTCAAATGCTGTTTTGGTAAAAGAAATGATTCAAAGTGGTGTTTTGGACATTCAAACTTTAAAAAAAAACTTGTACAAAATTGTAATGTCTGTGACTGGATACATTAATAGTATTAAAAATTAAACTATTACGGAATTTTATTTTTTTTATACTAAATGATGTGCTTTATCACTAAAGGATTGTAGATTTTGGCAGTACTAACACCATATCTTACATAAACTATTTTGTATTCATAGTAACTTTTACTCGTTTCATAATTTGACAATGTTCTCTCTTTTTTTTTTTTTGTTGTAGTTTTTGTTTTGTCTGTATCCATTCTACATTCGACTACTAATTGTGGACTTCTCAAAAAGGTCAGAATTGAAATAAGCACATGTCAGGCAACATTGTTTAGTAGTTTTGGGCTAATGTGTGAAAAATGCCTAGCTTTAACTCTTGTGTTTAATTTGATTGTATATTTTCATTTTCCATCAACTGAACTGAATCCTTTTTGTCTTCTGATTTAAACATACAAACTGTCCCAAGCAGAAGAATGTTAACAATGATGATGTTCTTAATGAACACCCTAAAAATTCCAAAGTTAAAAATCCCTGCCTTCACAAAGATTTCAACCCAAGACCCCTCAGTTTGGAAGTCAAGCACTTTACTACACGGCCACAGTGCCCTGAAGTCAGACTAGATCTTCAACATTATTTTCAGGATGTCTTGGAAAACTTTGCATGGCAACCTTGAACAAGTCTTGTATCAATACAACAGAAATTGTTAGAATTATTGTAGTCTCTAGAAAAGTCTTTATAAAAGACAATACATAAGATAGCATTTGATATCAGAGTTCATTGTTGTTCACTGCTAGGCTGTGTTACTACATTGTTTGTGATTTGTTCACTTTATCTCATCTTTACATTTTTTCATTTTTCTGTGATACAATTTGCAATTAAACATGAATCAAAATAACAACAATATTGAGTCAGCTTAGTGTAAAATGTTTGTTTGTTTGTAAAATATGTATTGATAGAAGAACCTGCTAGTGTTGGAATTACTCAGCCCCAACTGAACTAATGGAAGACCCTCTAGAGTAGGCATTATATTGAGACATTTCTGAGGCAGTCCCAACTGAACTAATGGAAGACCCTAATCCATCAAATAATTATAAAAAGTATGAAATTAACAATATTTCATATATTTATTTTCATTTACATGACTAAAAGAATGACCCAGAATAAAATCTCATCAAAAATATACAAATGTAACATCAAGATCTATAAATAAAGAGATAATGTAAACATTGTTTTTTGCGTGTTGAAATCAAAAAGATAGAGTATTGTACAACAGACGATCCATTGATTTATATTGCTGCATTTACATCGTTTGTATTTTCTTGACCAATGTTGAAGTCAACGTTTATTAGAATAAATTAAACGTTATATCAAGGTTTGAATTGACAAGGTCATAATCAAGAAAGAACAATTAACAAATAAAGAGAAATTGACGTCTGGGGATAAGTTATCAACGACGTGATCATTATTATTCTCATCTCTTAAAAGATTTCTACTACTTCCGCCATACCTTCGGCGCACCCTTTGCCTTTTATAACTTATGAGCGCAGAGCGACATGATCATAATTATAATAATCGTAGCCCTAATTTTATCTCTCAAAAGATTTTCTCTACTTCCACTACACCTTGGCCTTTGATCAGTACATTTAGTATAGTTCCGTGATTACATCATGACATAGTAAATAAGAAAGGAATAAAATTTCATCTATAAATAAAGAGGAAAACCAGTGAATTGGCAGAATTTAAGTCATTGGTTAATATGAATGACGCGTAGCCCGGCGTAGGACGTAATCATCTTCTTTTTTGAAGTAACGTCTGTATTATATAAGATAAGAGGCAATATGCGAAGGATAGTATTGTTGTAGCTCCACTCCCGCACCACACTGATGGTGCGCATCAGAGCACCATGCAACACAAGCAGGAGAAGTCATGTTGATACAAGGAAGAAGGACTGTTGTGGATCCGGCTGAAGTGAGTCCTTCTTGTGGATCCGGCTGAAGTGAGTCCTTCTTGTGTATCCGGCTGAAGTGAGTCCTTCTCGTGTATCCGGCTGAAGTGAGTCCTTCTTGTAAATCTGGCTGAAGTGATCTACAGGTTATTGAGGTCTGAGCTGTATTGACTCAAGAGAACGTCCTTTGTGCTATCTATGTTGTGGACCTGGGGCGACACTGGGAAGTGTGTCGGTGGTCTGTGCTAGTATTTAGATAGAGAAGGACTGGTGTCACTTAAGATAAGACGCTCTGGAACTTGATCAGAGTGATGGCTTAAGTCCATACCTGTTGCGCTATTTGAATAAAAACCAACTTTTCATTCAGCATAGACCTTTGTTTAGAGTTTATGGTTGGGATATTCTTAAAAACAAACAAACAAACTGTTTTTCTCAGTCAAAGATCGAGCTCCATCAGTTGTTACACTTGCCGTCTTGTACCTAGCTTACCCAACACTCATCACAGTTCTTCATAGCTTTGAATATATACTGGCCTGAGATTATGTCTTTGACTGAATGTATTTCAGTTTAGCATGATCTTCGATTACCGGGTACTTGAAATTTTTTAAAACGAGACAGTTTCAATAATTTATAAAAGTATTATTATAATATATCTGCATTTTTATATGTATATACTGTGGCCCGCTGTCCGTAATTTGCCCACCCCTGGTCTACACGATTTGAGAGTTATCACGTCTTATACTGGTTTTTTTTTTTTTTTACAATCATTTTCCTGAATTATTTTTTAAAGATGTTTTAAGTGAATATCCTTGGAATACGCCATTACCTCATATATCTTCACTGACTGCAAACCAGTTGGTATTCACAGCTAACCATATAGGCCTATCTAAAATTCCCCCCCCCCCCCCCATCCGCCACCTGACTTGTATGGTAGAAGATGGTAGCTTCCCCAAGATCAAGAGTTATAACTTCTTAGGCCAGCGGTTCTCAACCTTTTTAGCTCCGCGACCCCTAATACAATTTTTCACGAGGGGGCGACCCCCAATCATAAAAAAAAAAAATTGTCAAAGGTCTAGGTAAATGTGATTTAGCTATTCATATAAAATGGTTATCAAAATGTATATAACTAATATCCATGATGTTAATTTCATTGTTACAAACGTAGCCTATTTATTAATTGTAAAATAAATTTGTGCTTTAATTTTTAAAAAAGCAGATTTTATTTATTTATATTTTTCATTGCGTGTTTATAATATTCACATTACATACATATTTGATAATTTAAAAAGTATTACAAATCATGGAAACTGTTTGTGTGAAGGTTGAGCTTGTTTTTATTTCACTAGTTTAGTAATTCACATCAAGTTTATTTCTGTATTTAGACTTGATCATTGACAGGCAGAAAAAAAACAACATGTTTCACAAAGATACAGTGTTGGAAATGGAAGCGGAAATCTAGAAGAATTGTCATCTAGAACAGAGTGACTGCAAACACTTGATCCAAAGTTGTGTCACTGACATTGAAGAGAAATATTTAGATGCATTGCTGTTGACGTTGTTAATAGATCTCGATGAACGAAGCAGGACGTTTTGGCGCCGCCGTTCTTTTAAAAGAAATAATACAATAAACGTACATAATGTATTTCGCGCCAAAACGTCCCGTCGCCAAAACGGCTTGCGCCAAAACGTCCCGTCGCCAAAGCGGCGGCGCCAAAACGTCACGTATCGGTCGATGAGTCATTAATGAGCTACAATGGATTCTTATGGTGACTCATTCTGTAGCAAACATTGACATCCAGACCGACATCCTATCAAACTTAGAGCACCATCTGTGCTGACACCTCAAATATTATTCCAAGAAGTCTTTTACTTTTTCAAATTTAACCAACTTTGTCAGTTACATCACGCGCTGTATATGTCGTTTACAGAGGTTTGCATAGAAACTTATCTTTAAAATCGCCATTATGTATATATCTTAAGTATACAGGAACTAGTAAATTTGAACAATTTATAACGCTTGTTGATTCATCAAGCTAAACATTGTAAAAGGAGTAGACATCATTTTCTTAATATCAGAACTTATCTTCTGTGAACAGTGTTCTTAGGTATGGAAATTGCACTAAATTTATCAATAAATTTGGCTCCAATCATAAGGAGCAATGTCTTTGGCTGCTGACAATAACTCCTTGGTAATGGTGTAAGGTTTCAGAACTATAACGATTCTGAGAGCCACCAAAATAAGAAGCTTCTAAGGCTAATATGTTTTAATTATGTTACTTGCCATCTGAGTAAAGTCTTCACTTCATCAGGACTCAAAACTAAACTACTTGATGTCGTTATAGGCAAAGCTCGGACGTTTGTTCGGCCTCAATACATACGTCAGAGAGAACTTCATTACAAATGCTGCATAGTGGTCTCTGAATTCCTGCTTGGACTATTGAAGTAAAACTTTACCGCCAAATGATCGTCATTCTCTTTTCTTTTATTATCTTTCTTTTGTTCGAAGTCCGTGGGTTGTTCCATAATGATTTTATTTGCATTGACTATAATACGTGACGTGATTAGATCTTCACCAAAGAAATAATGATCCTGCGATGTGGTTTCGACGCATTGATGGACAGTCAATTCATTTGTTGAAAAATTTATTCTGCAACTACGGAGATGTGGTCTGTAGGCTAACATCTATTTTTGAATAACAATTATAAAATCAAACAAACAATGAAGAACCAATAACAAAAAAAATGTCTACTTTCCAACAAAGATGATACATTTACTAAAAGTGCCCTCGGTATCCTCTGGCAGTATGTCCGCGTTTATATTTGTCACCCACACTTTTTATTTATTTATTTTTCATTTAAGCTCGACGATCGTTTCATAATTTGTTTGGTAATAATATAATTTGAGTAATGTCCCTTACCGTTACTACTAGTTGCGTAAATATATATCCACTATTGGTACAAATATGCTTGTTACAACTTATTAGAAACAAAAAGATACAAAAAAATTGCCAACTCCCCCCCCCCCTTTTAAGTTTTCCATGGTCTTAGGCGACCCCTGGCAAATGGTCATTTGACCCCCAAAGGGGTCGCGAGCCTCAGGTTGAGAACCCCTGTCAATATTGGTAGATTCTCATCTTTATTGTGGCGTCTGTGCTGCAACAGTTTTAAAAAAAAACAACTTCTTCGCTCAAATAGGTTGCTAGGAAACCGAGGTCGAACAAAGTAAATTACAGCTGTTGGAAATAGTGTGGACTCCTAAGAAAAACTCGATCATAAATTGTTTAATGATTGATCTTTGCTTCAATCAACTCAATGCATCAGTTCAATCAGAGGTCATAGTGATGTTGTAATTTAGTTTTATCCCGTTACCAACAAGACATAATTTATATTTTCTTCTCTTTATTTACTAAATTTTCTTGATTTATTAAATCACAATTTAAGTAGGACTAGTGAATTAGTTCGTGGCTCACCCTAACCATAGTGTTTGGTAAACAGTTAACACTGAGTTAAATGCAAACGAGTTATTGGCGCATCCGAAGCATGTATTTATTATAAAACATTTTACATAACATTTTTTTTTTTTACAAATCAACATCGAGTGTCACGTGATATAATGTTTTCTATTAATAGCTGACCAAATCACATGATTGGAAGTTTTATTCATTCATCATTGATACACTTTGTAATCAACTTTTGTATTAGAGTTAAGTCTGGATAAGGTCTAGATCTATAGTTATATAGTAGTATAGTAGACTCTATTACTAACTCTTAAGACGTCATGATTTTAATATAGATCTAGATCTATGTAATCGACTATCTACTCTATAATAACTCTATATAATTATAAGTCATCTTAATTTTAAAATCAGTCAGCGATTACAAGTAGTAGTAACAAACTAAAACTTTAAAATTAGTATAAATTAGAATAGTATTAAATGTAAATATATTAATAATTATATAAATTATATTGACATAGTGATGCTAGTGACAGTCACACAGATTGATAGAATGATAGACTAGACATACACTGATATAAGATATAGATTTGATAGATCTTCTAGAATAATCTAGACTATCTAGTATAGTAATCTACTATTGTACTAATCAAGATCTAGGAATCTACATTTACATGATTTATCTTAGAAAATACTTGATTTACTTTTAGTCTTTTGTCTTATTTGACTGATTTGTTATTCAACTTATTCATTTCAGTTAGAAACAATGTACTATTTAGATCTAGAAGTGATCTAGACTGTAGGTAGGAGATAGTCCTATGTATAATTGTATTAGATCTATATACTATAATTATAATCTGTATTAACAAATATAATCCATAATGATAATAATAGTAATAGTACTATTATTTACTTTATCATAAATCATGTTTGTAAAATGTTTTGTTTCTCATGTTTCGGATGTTCTTTCAGAGTTGAAGATAATTTATTTCCTGTCCAAACCTCCCGCAGGATGACAGGGGGTGGGAGCGGGCAGGGTGAACCCGGGACCATCGATAAGTCAGAACGACAGTCCAGTGTGCAAACTGCACGACCAGGTTAAAATTTGTAGTTAACCACTAGTGTAATGTCTGTAATCATAAGATAATCTAAGGATCTCTTTTGCTGTCTACAGCACTACTCAGCTGAGTTTACTTGCCAACTCTTTATCACTTCCTTCACCAGTTTTTATTGTTTGAAAGAACTTTTGGATTATAGAATATCTTTGTAATAAAAATATAGAAGCAAGCAGCTGATGTGATCTGTAGACCAGCTTGTAGGTTCTTCAATAAGTTCAATAACTTCTTCAACATTCATAGAATTTATTAAACATGTCTTTCCTAAAACAATCAAAAATCAATCAAAAGTATTGGAGGATTTCACTTTATAAACTAAATAATGTCAAGGACAATTAATTGAACTTCACTCTTGCCAACTTAAAAAAAGAATTGTGTTTTAATTTTAATAATATCTCAAGGAGTGCAGTTCATCTTCATATCAATTTTTTTTATTACATCTAGTTAGTTGCTCAGGGTTCTGGGTTTGAATCTCAGTGAAAACTGGGATTTTGAATTTTGGAATTTTAATTGCACCTCTGAGTCCACCTGAGGACCTGACTTTAGTTGGGGGGAAGTAAAGGTGGTTGGTCATTGTGCTGGCCACGTGACACTCTGCACGTTAAGTGTTGGCCAAAGAAAAAGATGACCTTAACATCATCTGCTTATAGATCAAGTGGTGACTATTTAGCTTTTTATCTGTTTTGTGTATGTCTTAAGTCATAGAGTCAAAGTGTAATACTTCCTTATGATTTAACTTATTTTATGGTATAAACAGAAGAACTTTTCAGAATTAAAAAATAATCACCTATAATTTAAAAAACATAGCTTATCAACATTTTTTCTCACCCAGATACACCTAAATTCTAGCTATTTTTAGTTTGTTTGTCATTTATGACAATCTCTAATACGTATCTTTAGGAACACCTTGATTTCAGGATTGGTTGGTGCAAACCTTTATGTCGTCCGATAATCTTTACCTTCTTTGTTTCCCTGAATATGGTTCAGTTTTTTTCCATGCCCTATGTGTATACCATGGAACAACCAGATAGACCTGTTAACTACCTCACCCTAAGGTCAATGTTAGTCAACAATCACAAAGAGGAGTGGCTCAACCAATGGGCATCAGGACACACCGGCAGAGCCATGAACAGAGAAATGACTACGCCTAACAAACTGGACAATATTAACTTCCTCCCCCGCAAAGAACAATCTACAATCTTCCAACTAAGAACAGGACACACACCTCTATTAAATTACCACCTGAACAAAATAAACTCCACATAACTACCCCTTTGCAGACACTGCGCCCACCCCGTTGAAACCGTAAACCATATCCTCTTTGAATGCCCCTCCCTAATCCACCTTAGGCAGACCCTACTTCCACTACAGCCCAACATAACCAACACCCTGTACAGCAGTGCTGAACAACTGAAGAAAACAGCGCACTTTTTCCTTGGCACAGTCTACAAAAGAGCTCACAGCTCAGCAGCAATAAAGCTGGCTAGAAGAAGAAGAAGATACCATGGTCCATCTTAGATTTTTAGCTTTGCCAAGATAAGCTAATCTTATTTGACTATAATTCAATATAAGCGGATTCCTTTTTTTTTTTTTTTGTTAATACTTATTCTGTAATTAATTTTATTAATTTTTTAGATTTTTTTGAGCCATGTCACTGCCACACATTTTTACATTATTTCTGCTGGTTACACTTTGTGGAGCAAAACAGCATGAAAGATCTGACCATGTAAGTTCTGAAAGAATCATAAAATTTTGTTTAAAATTCAGCTGAATCTTCTGTTATTTTGTATTCTTTAAAAAAGACTCATAGTTCAAGTTCAATGTGCCACCATCACTCTGTGTTATTGTGTTGGTTAATTGATAGAGTTCTGAATTTCTTTTATAATATACTTTGATTTTAAAACATGGCAGTGTCTTTATTTTTTATTCTAGGTGATGCAGATGAGCTCAGAACAGAAGATTAATAAAGTCCACCTTATTTTTATGAATCATCTTGGTGAGTGAATATTAGAAGCACACATTTAGTATTTGAGTAATTGTTGTCACCTTCACCTATCTCTTAGTCTGTTGGACTGCTGGGGAACCATGCATCCTGTCATCTCATCTTATCTCTGTAAAAAAAAATGTTTTACATGTTTCAGATGTTCCTTCAGAGTTGAAGATAGTTTACTTCCTAGTCCAAACCTCCTGCAGGATGACGGGGGATGGGAGCGGGCAGGGTTTGAACCCGGAACCATAGATAAATCCAAGTGACAGTCCAGCACGCAAACTGCACGACCAGGCAGCCATCCTCTGCTCTGCCTGTGGTCCCTTCTGGGGCATAGGCCACCAACCAGCTTCCTCCAGGCATCTCGGTTCTGGGCGAGTCTCTCCAACTGTCCCCACGCATCCTGTACCTTGATTAAAATCTCTTTCAATGACAGGCCTGTCCATTCTTTAATGTTGTCTTCCCATTGTTTTCGCAGTCTGCCTTTTTTTTCTTGGTAGTGTTCCTTGTAGGAATTTCTTTGTGAGTCATAAGAACCTGGAGATATTTTCATACAGTTTTATATTGTCATTGTTATATAACTTTTTCAATATAGGGTTATTGTTATATAATTTTTCAATATAGCAATTTATTTCTAACTAATTAGTCATAGCTTTTATGTAGCGCTACTTTCATGCTTATAGCAAGCTCAGAGCGCTATGGTCCAATCTCATTTGTGGACCAGTAGGTGGAGGGGGTATCTGGGAGAAGGTTTTTCATGCTGCCTTTAGGCACTTGGTAAACACAACTCAGTTCGAGTCGGGTGTCGAACCAAGCAAGCCAAGTTCAAGCGTACTTAGCCTCTCGACCACGCTTCCCACTAGACATTAAGATGAACTTTGTGAACATTATTAGTTAGCATTATGACTTACAAAGTCTACCAAACTAAAGGAATAGTGAAAATAAAAAATAATACTAATTAACCTCTTCTTCTGGGACTGGCCTACAAATATGACTGCAGAGCTATAACATGAGATATCAAGTTATCATTGACATTGCAGTACCACTATCTGATAACATTAGAGAAACGGAAAAATGTTGAATGTGTGGCTGAGATGCAAAACCTGCTTGGTTACCTATCAAGGGGGCTTGAGTTGGAGTCCCATTTTCAGCACAGATATGTTTTTTGAGCAATCTAAAGGCAGCATTCTCAACAAAACATAATAATAATAGTGATAATAATGTAAATAAGATTTATAAAGGCTCTTGCTATTTACATCTAGAATATGATATCATTGAACTTAGCCACTTATTAAATTTATTGTGTTTCCAGATGTTGGTTACTATGATGGACTGGATAAGGATGCAGGGTTTGCTGTGGAGGTTTTGAACCGCTACCAGTCAGAATACTTTGTGCGAGCTATCAATGTCTCCAGAACTTTGATTAGGCTTGGCTACTCAGAAAGGTTTGTGTACACCACGCATCCTTGGCTGGTCTCTCTTTACTTGGACTGTCCAGATATTAAACTGATGGGTGTCCAACTAAAGGTCAGTAGCTACGTTAATATTCAATCAAGGTACTTCTGTTATTTAAAATTTTGACTTTTTAGTTAAGAAAAGCACTAACTTTGTAATTGTACTGTTTTTTTTTTTCAACAAATGTATTTTTGTTCTTCTGTTATTTAAAATTTCACTTGGTTTGGCATTGACTTTGTTATTGTTGGTTTCTAGTGCCCCAACAAGACAGAACAAGATGACTTTAAGAAGGCAGTGATGGAAGGACACATTACATGGCATGCTTTTGCTATGAACATCCAGACAGATTTCTTAGGTGCTAAGTTGTTCACTTTTGGGCTTGACCTCAGCAAGAGCCTGGACACCATGTTTGGTATACACAGGACTCACGCAACCATGAGTCAGAGAGATGTACCAGGTATACATAGAATGTTCTAGTGAAGAGGCCAATCATTGAAAATCATCTTTATGATATTGTTATAACAGATGCATCAGAGCACTATTCAATACATAACATAGTGATAGAAAGTTATGGACAATGTTATAAGTTTGTTGTAATTGCCCTTGTATTTTAGTTGCCATGAAACTTGTGTTATTGTTCCCTTTCTCATTGAGTCGCCTCCCTTAGATTTATAACATTTTACTGTTTATCTAATAAATTACAGGTGTTACTTCAAAAGAGAAGATCTCATTAAACATATTCATACTGACATTTTGGTATTATACACTAGTTTGAACACTTTGGCTGTTAACAACAGAATTACATAAATGTTGGTCCCCTTCTGTTGTAGAATGACTTGTTCATCTCCTAGACATATTTTTATATGACTTTATAACCCTATTCTGGAGAGACTCATCCACATATGATGCAGATTAATGGCATTTGCTGTGTTGGGTTTAGGAAACCAGCCATTTTTCACTTTTGCAATGCTTTTCTTCTATAACTAAAGCAAATGTTTGTTCACTGTCCATCACATTCTTTGCCACCATCTCAAACTACCTAATAATCTTGTTAATATTGTCTGTATACAGATTAAAATCTTACCAAAAAAAAAAATAATTGTTATAATTTGTTTTTCACAGTTTTGGTCTGGAAAAAATAGTTGGAATGTAAATTAAAAATGTTGGCAGGACCTCGGATATGTTAACTTTAAGATGATTTCAGCTGCAGCCGATTTTTTGTTGTTGTTCACCTATGATAGGCTTTATTATTTCCTTTTTTTTTTTTTTTTTTTTTGTTTTGTTTTTATATCATCAGTGTTTCTTTTTCAGAAATATTAAAATTTTTATTCAAGCAAACTTTACTTATAAAATAACTAGAACTGTACAATGTATGAAATAACAACATCCTTTGTTTTCTCCAGGTATGACCAAGGCTGTGTTGCCACTTTTGGCCTCAAGGGGAGTTAAGGCTATCTCAGTTGGTGTAAATCCTGGCACAGCACCTCCCGATGTACCTTCACCTTTTGTCTGGAAGCTAAGAGACTCAGACAAAGAAGGTCTCCTGGCTTTTTGGATAAAAGGTAACCATTTAGCATTAAAGTACGAAGCAATTTGATGTGCACTTTTGTGGTCCTCTTAGCGAAAAGAAAATGTTGTAGCTATGAACAAAACAAAATCTCTGTGTGCATTTTAGGAGGATATCCCTTGAATCCAGGCCCTGACCCTGCCCACCCTAGAGGCTTAGCTAAAGAGAAATGTATCATAGCTGCTGGTCTGAGTGAAGCATTGTGTTTTGCCTTTAGGACTGATAACACTGGACCACCAGTTGATATTCAGGTGAGATTTGCTGAGATAAGTGACTAGTGTAAAGCACTAACATGCTAATGTTATGAAATATTGCTAAGATGTAAAAAAAAATTACACTCAATAAAATAGTATGAATGTTATTAATGATGGTGTGTTTGTGCACTGATACAGTTTGGAATCAGCTGCATTTCTGGTTCTACCAGGGTAAGTACTGCGATCTACCTAAGGCCTCACAGGCTCCTGTTTTTTCACAGGGTTGACTCCCAAAGTCTTTCCCATGTTTGGGTATAGTGACAGGGCAGCAGAGGTTTGAATTCAGTTTTTCTACTTCTTGATGAGCAGCAGCCAACCAAGGCTAACGAGCCCCTCCTACTCAAAGCTTATTGGCTTAGGTGGCAGCTTATTGGCTTTGGCAACAGTTGCTCACTTTTAACCCTTTTCATATCAGTGATCAGTTTCTACCAGATCCAATATTTGAGCCACATATGAAGGCCAGAAGTTGGATTGGTTGTCTGAGGCTATTAGATATGCATGCTATTGGAAACATTTGTGCAGCAGAGTGCTTATATCCATTACCACTAACTGACCTCATCTTTATCTTGAGAAAGGAAAAAGAGAGAACATAATATTTCTGTTCATACTTTAACAAGGTTGACTTGTAGCAAAGGGTTTACGCACATTGCTTTAGCTTAATAGCTGTTTATTTTTTGTGGTTATCTCTTTCAGGAAATTTTAGGCTACTATGAAATAGTTCGAGCTGAGTTTCCAGGGGCAGAACTTGTAGCTTCAAGCTTGGACAATTTTGTGAAAGCCCTCGAAACAGTAAAGCCAAGCTTACCTGTACGAACCTTTGAGATTGGGGACACCTGGGTGCAAGGGGTGACTAGTGATCCCAGGAAGTACATCAAATACCGAGCTTTTGTCAGAGCTTGGGAGACATGCTCGAACTCTGGTAAAATATTTTGTGTTAACTTTGGTTTAGCCTCACTGCTTCTGTGTTGAGTTTAAACTTTTTCAACCACTCAACAGATGATCTTTTCCCCTTGTATTTTTTCAATCATCATTAACGAATGTCTTGTTTCCATTACAACTGCACCGACCTAAATTATATACATAAATGTTGGAAGAATATGTACATAATTGTTACAAATGTGATCATTTATTGGTTTAAAAATAGAACTTTTGTTTGGCTATTAACATCCCAGCTTGCATATTCAATCATTTTCTGTATAAGCTTTAAACATTAAATTTTTAAAATATATTTTATACATTTTATATTTAACATATAATATTTGCTTTTATCAACCAGGCAAATGTCTAGACAGTGATCCTCGTATTCAAGACATGCTACGCTTCTTGATTAAACTTCCTGAACATACTTGGGGAGCTCATGATTTCCTGGACCATGTCAATTGGACAAATAGTCAACTAGCAGTTGCCAGACAATGTAAGTGGATTTTTTTTTCCCATATATACTACAAAATGTAAATTTTATTTGTCTTGAAAATCATCATCGTATGTCAGTATCTGCCAGATTTTGTGGTTTTTATAAATAAATTGCATTTCAATTTCTTTTTTTTTTAACTTTGATTCTTTAAAATCAAAGCTGAAAAGAATGGGTTTATTATGTTTTTAGAAGAGTACATTTTCACCCTCCCTTTTCAAAACTAGCACATCTTTGAGGGAGATGATGTCAAGGTCATTGGTTTCTGTGTTTGAATGTTAATAAGGTGTCATGACCAACCACCTTTATTTTCCCCAGCAATTATCAGGTACCCATTAGAAATAGGTGGAATCAGGAGAATCTTAAAAATCCCAAATTAAACCCAGTCTTCTTAGGGATTCAAACTCTAGAAATGTTATTTTTGAAACTAAGCTCTTTATCACTCAGCCACAATGCACTCCCTTTAGAAAGAATAGGCTTGAATCTCCGATATGATCCAAACCTGTCAGTCATTTCATTGGGCGAGTGTTCATATTAAAGCATGGCTGCCTGGTTGTGTGGTAAAAGTTTTACCTAAAATCATGGAATAGGTTGTCTGATTAAATTGGAAAAACATTTATAGGTTAGTGTAGTTTAAGTCTTTAATTAACATGAATGACACACTGTGTCAAAAACCAATTAGCAGTAGGCTTATCCTAAAGAGTCTGCTTGTTGTAATCATTGCAACTTAAGATTTACACTACTCAACACAGCAGAAGGTCACACATTGGTATGTTTTGGACATAATAATCTTCTTTATTGGAAAAAAATATCTTTAACTTATAAGCAAAGAAAATTGGATTAAATTGTTTTTCTCCTACAGCTGAAGTTTATAAAACTTGTATTCTCCTACATCTAAAGTTTATATAATTGCTGAAGATATTATTTTCTCCTACAGCTGAAGTTTATATAATTGCTGAAGATATTATTTTCTCCTACAGCTGAAGTTTATAAAACTGCTGAAGATATTATTTTCTCCTACAGCTGAAGTTTATAAAACTGCTGAAGATATTATTTTCTCCTACAGCTGAAGTTTATAAAACTACTGAAGACACGTGGAGAGAGCAGCGTCAGTTCCTTGACTTTGCCTTTAATGCTCTACAGGACCATCCACTGAAAGATATGGTGAAATCTGAGTATGATGACACTTTGGCTGTACTTCCTGATCTTGGAGGTACTCTCATCAATTTTACTTAAAAAATTATTTTAAGGAAATATTTGACTGTGGATATTGATCCGGCAATTTTGTATTCAATTTCAATATTTTAAGAAAATACTCATATTAAGGAAGTCTTCAGTTGTTGTACAATAGTTCCTTTTAAGAAGTAACTCAACATAACAATAATAAATGGTATTGTCTTAGCTGATTAGACATATTGTAAGACATGACTCGCTCTCAAAAGTAATCCATCTAGGTACAGTGGTGGTAGCATGAAGAAAGGGTCGCCCAAAGAAAAGCTGGATGGATAACATAAAATAGACAGGCCTTTCTCTTGATATCCTGCTAAGAACAGCTTCTGTCCAGAAAAAAATGGAGGGGTTTGGTTATGTAAACTGTCACAGCTCCCCATGACAAAAGACAGATAAGAGGAGAGAAAATTGTTATAGAAATGACAGTTTAATATTTAAGCATCTATTATGCTGTAAAATTTTCTTAAGGTCCAGAAATTGTAGTGTGAAGTGTTTTTTTCACTGGAGGTAGAAGCATTGCAGTAATAATTTTAAAGACGCTTTTGTATTTAAAGAATTCAGGCTTCATACTGTCTAGAATACTTTATGAATAGTTTTCAATATTTTTTCAAAAGCTACCAATCTTTTAAGGATCCTTTGGTCATGTAATGTGTGGTTATATGGTAGTGTTGTATGCACTTTGGAGTGTCTTCATGATGGACCCTTGTTCAAACCCCTCCCGCCACTATGCCATTCTGCCTTGCTGGTCTGGACTTGAACAAAATAATTTTCATTTCTTAAAGAATGTCCAAAACTTGTAAAACTAACCAATTAGCCTGCCTACCATTCTGTAAAATTAACCTTGTCTGTTTCTCTGCTTCTACAGGTTACTCTGATGGCCAAACTGATGTTGAGTACACATGTCCTGGTGGTGTAATCATTCAATTTGCCAAAGATGGGTCTCTGTCAAGATTATATGATCCTGTCAATCAGGTATATTCTTCTTCTAGGTACCTTTTAATTTGCTGCTGAACTGCAGGCATTTCTTTTCGTCTATCCCATACAAAGGTAGATTGATGCCATTTCACACTATTATTCAAGCTGTTGGTTAAACTTGGCTTAATGAAACTCGACTGTGATAACTCGAGTGTGATAACTCAAGACATTGAAAAATGAAATTTCAAGAGTTTTTTTTATGCAGTCAGCTTTCTAAGTCAGATACTTAAAAATATTAATTATTAATAATTTCATTTTTGCTGTCACTTTCTCTGTGTCATTTTATCAGGTTTTGAAAGTAAATCATGTATAGTTTTTCCTTCTTTTTTTTTAAATCTTGGGAAATCCTGTGTAGTTGAACCAAATGTGACAGCTGATAATCTCTTACAAAGGCTGGATTGATTCACATTTGAAAGTCCAAAAGGAAAGCTATTGCCAAAGACACTGGTGGCAAAAAGTTAACTTAAATTGACTGTCTACAGTCAACATTTTTGTCGGTATTGGATGTGGCATAATATGTAAATCACAGCTCTGACTGCATAATCACATGAAATACTGTAATTCTCCTAAATCTTTGAACTCAAAGAAGAGTACACTGTATAGTTTTACATTAAGCTTTGAAGTGGGCTGTGTCACAGACTCGTTTTTGGAGCTGTAACTTTATTTCTATGATGTTAATATTTGAGTGTACGTTGTGCCTTTGGGGCTGGATTAGCCAATGTATATTTATTCAATGATTGTGAATAAAATTGTTGTCTGCTACCAAGTATCTTTATTCTATGTATTTAGTGCGTTGTGTCCGTTGTGTAAGTAATAAGCTCTAATAGACATTCACATTAGCAGAAGTAAAGAAACACCAAGAGAGATGTGGACATATTTATTAATACAGTATAACTGCACACTCATAAATCAGCCATTGTGTTGCAGGCTGCCGTCAAACATTTGAATAGCAGATAATATAGGATCTGAAAGCTAATGTCTAAGCAGTGAATGGCATGATACCATCAGGTTGCCAGGCTCAAAAGCTTCATTAGATTATTGGGCATAAGGGTTTTCTTAATTCATTATCTTAAAATTACTTGGCACTATTTTATACATATCTTTAATGAGAATTTGCTTCTATGTAATTTGTATAACAGATGGATTATAATTTATTTAAATATGTATAAATATGTATCCAACATTTTCCTCAGCGAGACTGGGCTAGCCCCTTGGCACCTCTTGGTAAGTTGATCTATGACACATTTGTGGAACAAGACTTTATCAGCATGGCCAAACTGTACAACTACGAGGCAGGTGTTGGCTATGACAAACCCAATGTTACTAAATATGGCAAACCTGAGAAGAAGAGATGGGATGTTTCTGTACTGAACGTGTACAAAAAAGGTAAGAAACAATTTGAAATGGAAATGTTTTTATTTAGTCGAATTTAAAATGTTTCTTTACTTAGAATAGAATATGAAAAAGTTGTGGTGTATTATTTTTCATTTATTGTCAGGTTCTTTATCTTGGCTCAAGTAAAGTTCCCCTTTCAGACCTTGTGGTCTATAGGGCAGATGATGTAAAGGTCATCTGTTTCTGTGGCCTACAGTTAACAAGGGTGTCATGTGGCCAGCACAGCGACCAACTGCTTTTACTTTTCCCCAACTTAAGTCTGGTACCCATTAGAGCTGGGTAGACTCAGAGGTGCACAAAGATCCCTTAATTAAAAATTCCAGTCTTCACCAGGATTCAAACCTGGGACCCTCGGTTCAGAAGCCAACCGCTTTACCGCTCTACCACCACGCCTCCCTTGGCTCAAGGGGTTACTAATAATTATGTCTCATCTTATGGAATACAGACATTACTTCAAAAATGTTATATATAACAGCGGTTAAATCAGAGATACTGTAACTTGTATCGCTGCAGATTGATAATACACACTGTAAATAACAACAAATATGCAATATATGAACCACAAAACTCCAGCTATTCAGGAAACAAGATAAATAACTATAGGAAAAAAACACTGTGACAGCAAACTAACACCTCTTCTACTCCCAGCACCAAGTGACAAACTCAACTCTATCTCTCATACATATCTCTCATACAAGGAAAACTTAAAACAATCAAAAACTTCACATCATTTGCCTGATTATACTTTTACATCTAGCATTTCTTACATGTAAAACACAGCAATAAGAAATAATATTTAAAAATTGGCATTAGGGTGAATTGGTCGAGTTTAATCTCCACAGATTTGCATTTGCACCCTGACAAACATTTGTCTCAAAAATAACTCCATTATTATCTCCAACAAGCTGCTTTTAAAAATTGGCTGAATAAAAATATTTCATAGCTCAGTATAGTTTAAATTATCAAGGCATCATTTCATTTGTTTCCTTACCTCTTGAACAGTTAATACCACAAACTGTGATTTTTGGTTGAAAGCCGCAACTACAGATAGTCAGACTGTGACCAAGTATGGAGCTCCTGAAGTGTTCTATGTCCAGTACTTGACCAACCCAGTAACTAAAGGTAAGTCTATGTCCAGTACTTGACCAATTCAGTTACTAAAGATAAGCCTACATCCAGTGCTTGACCAATGACCAATCTTCAAGTTAAGTTTATTTCCAGCACTTAACTAATCATGCGACTAAAAAATAAGTCTGGCATAATTAGTGGTTATATTTTCCCCTGTAGTCTTCATAAATTAAAGTTTCATTTTTTTATTTACTTTTAAAGTCAACTGGGGAAGTGTGGAAGTATACAGATTTTATTAAGCAATTTAGTAATCAAGTCATTAGAATCATAGCAATGCTTTCTAGAGTAGTTGCACCAGGCTTGTCTAAACCTTAATATGTGTAGTTTTCAAAAAATGGTAGAAGAACACTCATAGAGGAGTTGTATTTTGTTTTTAAATTTTTCACATTTTAAAAATTGTATACAGTTTTGAATACTTTGATAACATAACATAACTAAAAGGGATTAAAAAACAAAAATTAACAATTCAATTTGGGAAGCTTACAAAAACAAACTACAAGAAAGAGGAAATGAAATTATGGAATTTTAATCAATGGTGAGAACATCCAATTTTATCAATTTGGGCCCCTTGTATTGTCTTGTGGAATTTTTAGTTTAGATTAGTGCACTAAAGTGGACTTAGCTGACATAATTAAAATTAGATTATCACACTTCATAACACTATTATTTCAGATATGTATTTCAGATTCTATATTTGTGCTTTTGTTGCAGGTATTGATGTCACATTATTGTTGCTGGGTAAAGTAACCACGCGGCTTCCAGAGTCCATCTCCTTTGGCTTTTCTCCGTTGAATTCCAATGCAGCGTGGTCACTTAGCAAGATGGGTCAGAAAATCGACCCCTGCAATGTTGTTCTGAATGGTAGCCAGTATGTACATGGTATGTAAGCATTAGCTTTTAGCTTGCATTTATAGGGCGCTACATCGCCTAAAATGTGCCGATGTGCCAAAAAAACTAAAAACTCAGCATTTATACTGCCTTTACTATCGGTCATTAGAATAATGGTTGATAGTTGAATGACTTGCTTGAAACGAATGATTTGAAGAAAAAGAATGCTAGATCTTATTTACCCTACTAAGAATGTAGTGGATTCGAGACAAAATATTAGCTATAAAAATATGGTTAATTATAGAACTGTGTGTCAGGCCTTGGGTAATAGGAGGCACAAAGCAAAGTGAACTTGGTAGCTTTAATGAAATTAAAGAAAAAGAAACTTAGAAAAAATAAAATTATGCAATTTATTAAAAACCTGCCCATCTATAACTAAATAGACTAATAACTGAAATTCATGTATCACAATTTCTGTAGTGGGACTGGTAAATGAGTAGTTATAGTGCTCTACTATGTTTGAGGTCTGATCCAAGTTTTGCTATTTTTTTAATCTAAAATTTTTTGAGTCCTGTGCAAGGCCCCCACCAGAGGCGTTTGCCTACTTTGCTTATGACTAAGGCCGACCCTGTTTGGTGTGGTGTGTGGTTGAGTGACATAACTGTTTGGCTACCAATCAGTGGGACTTGAGCCGAGATACCCCCTCCCCCTGCATGTCCACAAAAGACATAGGCATTGAGCATGCTGTACAAAAAAAGTTGTAAAGAAAAGTTACATTAAATGAGTTGTTTGTCAATGAGTACATCTTCTACTTCAAGAGATAAATAGACAAGTTTTAGTTACCTGGTTTATTTAACTTATCTTGGTTTATTATTTTGCTTGTTTGTTTTACAACTTATGGCCGTTACTTCAGAAAAGATTATAACATCCTAGTCAAAACCTCTTTCAGAATTGCGAGGAGGGTTCAAACTTGGGACCATTATGGTGACTATTCCAGAGTGCATACCACTTGCAGCTTGCCAACTGAGAGATCAAGAAAAGTTGGAGCTATCTTTAAACATTGTGGACATCATTGTTTGGGAAAATTGAGCTATATAAAGATATCAAGAGCATTAAGAGTTTAAACTATTTCACTTGTGAACATTGTTGGCCAGGAAAATATCTCCTGGACAGCTAAAAAAAAAACTTTTGATTCCTTGCTGACTAAGAATGTCCTTCTATAAATACCAAGTTAGGGGAAAATGGTGAACATTGTACTACTAAAAGAAAATTATGTGTGTACTTGTCACATTAGTGATTTTTTTTTTAATGTGTTTTTATTTATTTTTAGAAAGTTTTTTTAATTTTCTAATGCCGTCCTTAATTCAGTCATTGGTTATGATAATCTGGAAAAAAAAACATGTAAATGAAAGAAATGCTTTCAATTCACTAATAAAGACGTCAAATAAAAGACATTCCAAAATGTATACCACACGACCATTTTGCAAATGGAAGAATCAAGCTGAGAGGGTTTGGAAGATAGGATTAGTGACTTAAAAATGAAGAAATTTGTTTAGGATAAAAATGAATGAAGAATGCTTAGTTTTATGTGGCTTCATATATTCAGTTTTGAACCACCTCTGACCTACTTCTTTTATAACATCTGAAGCAGATGATGCTATTGCCTTCTTATAATAAATTTCTAAACGAATAAAATAAGTTTGCATTGTAATCAAATATCTATGGCCTCCTTCAGTTGCGAAGCGACTATGGATCATCTCATGGAAATGAGATGAATGCCTGGGCATTAGCTGTGGTCGGAACAATGTCGCCCACACATCAGTTCCCCCCTCTCCACGCAGCTGATGTATCCAAAGGAACGGTAGTGCCTATTTAGTTTGGGGTCAGCGGCGTCGCCTATACAGTTTGGGGTCAGCGGCGTCTCAGGTTCTGCCAGAGTGTAGCACTGGGTGCTGCAAACTGCCTTAGGGTCGCCAGCTCCATATTTTTCCTCAGGGTTGACTCCCGAAGTCTTTCCCATGATTGGGTAAAGCTGCAAGGCAACAGAGGTTTGAATTCAGAGTTTTCCTTCTCTTAGGTGGGTAGCCAGCCATGGCTAACAAGTCCCTCCTGCCCGAAGCTTACTGGTTAAGGTGCCAGTTACAGTTCCACAGGACTCAATATCTGAGCCACATGTGAATGCCAGGAGTTGGACTGGTTGTCAAAGTCTATTTGAGACTATCAAATATACCCTTGTAAATAAAGGATGAACCTATTAGTTTCTACAACACTGCTGTTCTCATTTCCCTCCACATGTACAAAAAAATCAAATGCAAGAGACAAATTTTCTCTGCTTTAATTAATTAAAAGCTCAACATTGAAAAACACTCATTAATATAAGTGAACATTGAAAAACATTCATTAATATAAGTGAGCATTGAAAAACACTCATTAATATAAGTGAATGTTACTGATCATCTTTCCCTTACATTTTTTTTATTATACTTAACAGTTGTTTAATAATGTCATTTAATTCTGTTCCAGGTGTGGACACGGGTATCAGTCTACTGAACAGCTCAGGTCACGGTTTACAAATTCTAAGCCGAGACGTGCCGATAGTTTTCATAGGCACATCAGATAGACAGGATGTCCCTTTCCCTGTGCCACTTCAACCATTTCAATGCTCCAGCATCCAGACAATGTCTTTCAATATCTTCAATAACATTTGGAACACTAATTATATATACTGGTATCCATTCAATAAGGAAGATGCAGATATTAAGACTAAATTTGCTATTAATTTTGTTTAAATTAAATAAGTATATATTGTTTACTTCTTTTTCTCATTGTCAGATCTTTGCTTCTTTAAACTTCTTGCAAAACGTTTTTTTTTTGTCTTTTTACATTAAGAGAAATTATTATAATTTGACATTTAAAAAAGAATAAATTTTAGATTCTATAATATCCTTTTACCAACAAATTTGTACATATTTGTATATATATAAATAAGGCCTTGTCTTCTATTTCTAAGGCACTACATGAGTGAAGTATTTCACATGACTATATAAACCCAGTGGCAACCTGCGTATTTTGCCACACATAATGTAAACAAAGCATTGGTCCACTAGAAGTGTAAGTTTTCTTTTCATTGGCTGTGTCTGTCTTAGGCAATGGCCATGTGACCTTCATTTCTGCTCTCCTGCTGTCTCTTTTATTTCAATACTTTGATAGAGCTGAAGGACAATGTAGAGGGAGGAGTAACTCTTCTGTCTTAGAAAACTTTACAAAAATGTTTTCCCTTTTATTTAAAATTAGCATTCATGTAAATATTTGTTCTCCACCTTATTCGCAACTATTTTATGGAGTCACACCATCTCTACTTAGATTTCTCCTAGTCACATATTTTAATATAGCCACATTGTGCCATTGCCAAGCAGCTTTGCTAAACTGCCCTGGTTCACATTTCATCATGGCCAATCTGATACTCAGAGCTGCTCTCTTTTCATTGTGCCTACAAAAAATAGCTACTGTCAGTATGCTCAAGAATGAAGAATGCAGACAGTCCTATGCCTCCTATTTCTGCCATTACTTGATCAAGTTTTGTTTATAAATATTTGTTTCAAACCTGGTCTCTATTTTCTTGCATACATAATTAGTAGGACTGTAGGGAATCAACAATAACAAGATTTGAATAAGTTTCACATTTCATTGTGTTGTCATTGGCTTTATAGTTTTATTAGAAAGCTTTTACAGTTGCTGTTTCAAAGCATGATAACAAAAAAGCAATGCACTCAAATTTTAATCTGTTTAAACAAAAATTATGTTTTTGATGTATCTCAGTCTCTGGAAATGTTTGGTGTATGGTTACTTACACAAAATTTAATTTCATTTCAATTTATTCTCTGTTAAGTTTCATTAGAAATGTAGGATATTTGCAAATGTTTGATATTTTTTCCATCGACCATAGATTTTGATATTACCCTTGGTTTTTAGGGATGTTTTTTTTTTTTTTTTTTTTTTCAATTCTCTGTAAAGAATCTTAAACCAAAATATAAATCTTTATTGTCACAATGCAAGAAGTTTGAAATTACTTTTGCATTGGTTTTATATATAATTGATGTAAAGGTAATACTTGTCTGTATGTAGTATGCAGTTGTATGAGATATTTAATATATAATATTTATTTATAATAATATTTAATTTTTTTGATGTACTATTTTTTAGAAATAATATAACATACATAATACTTTTTTTTTTGTTTAAGCATGAAATCTGAACCTGCTACATGTTAGAAGTGATGTATTTTTTTTTTTACTATGTTTTTTTTCTCTACTGTCAAAATAATTTTATTTCATAATTTATTATTTAAGAGTTATGTTTGATGAGGGAAAAGCAAAATAATAATTTTTAAAATATGAATTGATCTGAATCATCCTGGAAAACAAAATGACTTAGCAGAGTTTAAGTCTTTAATACGCATGCAGGACTAGATTGAGAGTTTAAGATTTAATTAACACATGACTAGATTGATACATACATGGATTGTGCAAGACAGTGTTTCCCAAACTTTTTCCTTGACAGGCCACTTCACACATTCGGAGTATTTAGCAGAACATTATTTACTTTTTTTTTTTTTAGATTGGATTTTGTTTCCATTTGTTTAAAATAAAACAAAAAAACATATTAAATCTATAAATTGAGCTTTATTTTTCTAGTATAACTAATATTAATATATGTAGATATGATATTATAATTTTAATTATAATTCTAAACGTGTTGCGTCAAGTCTGTTTCCTAACTTGACTTTGCTGGATCATAAGTCAAAGTTCTATACTGCATTCTATAGTATAGATTTACAATCTAGATCAGTTCAAACTGATGTTACAGAATTTATTTTGTTATCAAGAAGTTATAAAAATATTTTTTTTCCCTTAATTTATTTAGAGATTAATTCAAGTGGTGGCCTACTGGTTAATTTTTCCGGTAGTTCATGAAACACTTATTCAGGCCTCACAGAACACTGAGAGTTCCGCAGAACACAGTTTGGGAAACATTGATATAAGACACAGTTATCTTCTCTTTTGAATGGACATTTGTAATTTATAAGATAAAAAGATCTGGTCTTCTTTTAAATATTGATATACAAATTAAGCCTTTTTGTGTGTATTGTATTAGATCTAAATACATTCCATCACCAAATGAAGTCAGTGTCTTGGTTTATCCTTATTTGGTCTTCTTGGTAGTGTGTCCAGTGTTGTACTAAGTGTCTTGGTAGTGTGTCCAGTGTTGTACTAAGTGTTTCACATAGATAGTCCAAGAATTCGTTTTATAATCATCCTAAATTTTGAATTGAAGCTATAGTAAATGATAAATTTATACCCAGAGTGGGAGAGAATTACCAAGCTGACAACTATAGCACACACACTGTGGGTGTTGTTATATTTCTTGCGAGCAAAGAACTCGGGCACTGCCGCTTCAGCTAAAGAAAATAGAGAGAGAATGAGAAGGACAAAGCCTAACACTAATGTAACCAGTGTCACGGCCTTGACAAGTTGAACCTCTTTTGTATTAAGAGTTTTTGTTGACACGTTCACGTGATCTGTTTTAAGCGCAATGGCGTATACGCTTTCGGGGTTACTTTTCGCACGCGTCATGAGATTCCTTTTGAGCGAGGCGTCTACTAGAGAGGTTGTCAGTATTACTGAACATAGAGTGGCTATGCAAAACAAGATGACTGGAAATATTGTGTGGGATGCTATCTGCTCTAACGAGCTGTAGAACTTGAAGTCATTGGTTGAATAAAAGGTAAATATCGTCTGATTGGTGGATGGATGCGTTTGCCAAGTGAGCGTGTAAGATGAGAGTAGAGGAATCCGGAAGACGAAGTTGCAGACGATTAATATCAAGATGATCACCAGCGACCTCTCATAAGCGAACATGTTTTTGAATCTGAGCGGCATAGCTACGCAGCAACACCTGGTCACCGCCAGGAAGGTCTCCAAGCAGACGGAGGTGTCGAAGAAAATGTATTGATAGTAATGTATTCCTCCGCTGATGGAATAGAGACTAACCGGAAGGTTCTGTTGCCACGGAGACATGGCTATGTTTAGACAGACGGTGTCCGAGGCGTCCAATAGTACACAGAACAAATCGGAGATAGACAGAGCAAAGAATGTGATGTTAAAGCTGTCCCTCAAGCCCATTCGAAAGAAGATCGTCATGGTTAGAATATTGAATGAGATGGCGAAAATCTGGCATATTGGGGCAAACATCTTAGTGTAGACAAACATGGCGTTTGCAAATTGTTCGTCGCTGACCACATCGTAAATATATGGCATTTTTTAAAAATAAATTCGACTTGTATAATACTAAGATAGTAAAATGATTAATTTACTCAAGCATTGTATTTTGAAAGTCTCTTATGTGATGTGGTGGCTGCTACCGCTTTTAAAGAGAGTAACGTAGTTTATAAACGAGAAATTGTAGACGTTTTTTGGCTTGAGAAGAAAGTGAATATTAATGATGCGGATCTAATTTTTTTTAAACTTTGTAACGTAATAAAAGCTTTAAGAATAGATCAAGATATATTTATTGGCCCGAACAAACGAAAATTCAGTTTGACCACAATTGTCCACCTCAGAATTACTACTATAACAATAACAACATAGATGCAAAAGTGATAGCGATAATCATGGATACTGGTGAAATTTATCGACACCATGTCTTGAAAATCAATGTTTATACTTTAATTATACTTTAATTTATTATTATTATTTTTTAATTGATGACGCAATTACTTCATTTAGAGTTTTATATAGGCCATCGATTTCTTTAAACTTTTGCCGGTATGATTCAATGTCATTCTCTGTTTGTAAAAATGGTTTGGTTATTACTTTAAAAAAAACACCCACACCACGAAGTTATTCACTAACAAGAGTCGAACTGCTATAGAGTTGGCCAGTGTTTCCCAGATTTTTTTTTCTCCAACGAAACACCTCGCACATTCTGGGTATGTAGCGGAACACTTTGCTTATATTTTAAGGAGATTAATTAACCCTAACCCTATTAGTTAATTATTCCAGTAGTTCGTGGAACACCCATTCAGGTCTCGTGGAACACTTGGGTTCCGCGAAACACAGTTTGGGAAACACTGGAGTAGGCTATAATTACTACATACATAATTACTGTCCTTAACAAGCAGCTGCTGTGAATCTTAGAACGTATATATTTCTGTGCGAGATAATTATATAACTATTATTTACATTGACTGAATGAGCATAGACACTAGATCTAGTAGTCTAAATGCGCGTTAATGCTAAAATAATGTATACTAAGCGGACTTAATTAAAATAAATATTAGAGCAATAATGACAAAGTTTATGCCAAGATTGGCGTGTTTAAATTGCTGAGAACAACATTAATAACATTTATATGATAAAGTAAAGCGAATGTTATATGTCTATGTCGAATGTAACAAGGGAAGAAATTTACAGACTAGATCACACCCAGTTTAATTACAACTTTTTTTCCCCTTATCGTACACAAAACTAAGTCATTTGTACGCTTGTAGTAAAGGAAGTCCTGTACGTATATTAATAACCCTAATTATGGTAGTAATTGCTCCTAATGATAACATCTTAGAGTTAAAGCAACTGATTATATCTACTTTTTTTTTTTGGTGGTGGGGGGGGGGGAGGGAAGTTAGTCATCTTGAGCCTGACATTGAGACAATCTCGTGATGCAAGATTACGTAATTATCTTCTCTTTTGAAATAAAGTCTGTAATTTATAAGATAATATAATATTCATGAGTCTTTCCACTACCAAAACTATCGCATGTAATACTAAATTGTGCGAGTAGTGGGGCATTTAGTTCCGGACTTTTCTCTCGCTCGTGAGTCTAGCCAGCTCTAAAAAAGTGCAAGACATTTATTGGGAAAAGAAGAATAGGGTGGTCATTGTGCTGGCTATATGATCTCCTCGTTATCGTTGGCTGAAATAAACACCTCAACTTCTATTTCGTCAGCCACCTATTCCACTAAGCTAACTACTTACTGTATTCTTACACCAACCTGATTGGTCGTTGTGCTGGTCACATGACACCTTCGTTAACCTTGGGCCACAGAAACATCTGCCCTATATATCGCAAGGTGTGAAAGGGGAACTTTACACCAACCTGAGATTATATGCGTGCCCTGTCTAGTTTTCTCTAAAAGAAAGTGTCATTCATTGAAAAATGACACATGAAAATGTTTTAATATTAGAGATTTTCATCTTCACTGTGAGTTATTATATGCCTTATATGAATCTTGTAAGGTTTCAATTTCATTTCATTAGTTCTAATTACTTTCCAAAGTAGGCCTACATTTTTCGCCTCCTTAGAATTCCTAGCGAATTCCCCCCCCCCCCCCACACACACACCGATGAGAATTTCGGTGCCCTTTCTGGACAATAACTTAAGCCCTATTACTGACACAAATATTTACTTTTGCTCTAAAACGCAGCTAAGTTTGTCAGATGCAGGAAGCTAGTCACTTTAAATCATACCATGTGTAACTATCCTTTTTTTCTAGGGAAAAAATGATTCTATTGTGTGAAATGTTCAGACCTAATTTAGTTCTCTTTTTTTAGGCAAGTGACATACTACTGATAATACTGTTACCGTCTTCGTTTCCGAAGATTTAAGATGAGTGCAGTGTTCATGACATGCCAAACATGAGGACTTCGATAAACACATAAATGATTGCCACGAGGTCAGAGTCATCTTTACAGCCTAAAGTCAATACATTAAGACACAAATTCTCATGTCTCCAGACTCTGGACTTTCACATTTGTGCAGTACTGTGAAGATGCAGCAGGCATCCTAGGCTTGACATCGAAAGGTAAACACTGACATGGTCCTATAGCTTTCATTCAAAAGAGATACATTAAGAAGCATTGCACACTATAGGGAGTGAAACCAAAACTTTATCAATGAATTATAGTCACTATAGATCTAGCTAGAGTGTCTTTTAAAATTGAAGAACAGTTGTGTAGGGCTTGTATAATATAAGCGCATACGTATCTTAATCATTGAGGCATAGATTGTTGAATATGTGGCCGATTGGCATAAATGCAAATGCAATTTTTGTTTGACATGTGATCCGATTACATTAACAATGAGACATCCTTGACTACAAAAGCAAGTTGTGTCTGTTAGGAGCAGGACAGTGCTCGTTAGGTGTACATTTCAGTAGACTTGGTAGTACATCTCATTTGACTTGGTAGTACATTTCAGTTGACTTGGTAGTACATTTTAGTTGACTTGGTAGTACATTTCAGCTGACTTCGTAGTACATCTCAGTTGACTTGGTTGTACATTTCAGTTGATTTGGCAGTACATTTCAGTTGGTTTGGTAGTACATTTAATCTAGGTCGCTTAAAGACGTCAGGTGATTATTGTTTTAAAGTCTATACAAGTCTGTTATAGTTCAACATAGTATTGGAAATAATAATAAGGCTTGTCTTCAAGTCCAAAGATTAATGAGAAATACAGTATTTTACGTGGCTACGCAGCCCCTGGTGCGACCTACATACGTTGCCACATCTAGCGCAAATATAACCGTTGTCGCCGGTGGTCGATCTAGATTTTCTTTTCGCCCGGCAGTAGACACACTTTTGGCCTCAAATGTGTATTCCATGGCTTTTATAAGTGATCTCCAGCTGTCTCCTTCCGAAGCCGCCCGCAACCAGGTGCTGGCGCCTAAGTTGGTCTTTAAAACGTTACCGTGAGACACCTCTGTTACGTGGACCACATTTCAGCTCACCAAAAAATAACTGCTTTTGGCATACGATCGTTCCCATACGTGCCCTGCCCAGTATAACTGTCGGACCACAAGAAGTCCCTCTATACTGTCCATACCGGCGTTCGCAAGGACATCGCTGTTTGTAGTGCGGTCTTGCCACCGTATGTCCATGATGGAGCGCAAGCATCTTTGGTGAAAGCGTTCAAGAAGTCTTATTTGCTGTCTGCATAGTAACCATGTCTCAGATGAATGGAGATAGTTATCGATATTTCTTCACTAGAGCAAAGCTTGACATTTTGGACCTGCAGATCAATATGGCAAAGTTTATTTAAAAAGTAGCTGCAATTTCACAAAACAAACATTTATTTTATTTCTATTTATATACGTTTTGTTCTGTACCCACATCACATACCTATATATATTATACCTAGACTGGACGCGCCGATCTCTTAACACGACACGAAAATGTGAAAAACTTCAAAAGGCTGAAACAAGAAGTTGTTTTGTAAAAGTAGTTATAAGAAGTAAAAGTTGTTTTTTCAAACCTAACCTATGTAGCATACCTACTAATAATCATTATAATGTTTAGTACTAGTAATAAATAAGAGCATAGGCCTGCTCGTCTCAATATTATTATTTTGCAATTTTTAGATCCAGAATCTAGATATAAAAAATGCTAAATGTTCAATCTAAAATCATAAGATGATTAAAATCAACAGGCTTGAATTATTTAGATCTAGGATTATCTCAATGGAAACTTAAAGGTAATGGTTTTATTATCTTTATGTCATAGATTTGCGTGAATATATAGTTCTGTGATTTATAGGCCATTCTATTTAAAATCCGCAAAATGAGATTGCATTATTACCAAACTTTGAAAACTAAAGATCATTACTTTTCAAAGACAGAAAAGAGCGATTTTACAACATTCAAGGTGATTCCTTTACTGCTTGAAAAAAGATTTACGTACATAACGATCGGATACGAACTCTTCATCGTTTTCCATTCTAGGTTTAATATATATAGGTCTGTGGCACACATTTAACTATTTAACTTTTCCACTGGAAGTTAAATGAATTCTGACTTCTTGTCAAGATTAAAATTGAGAGACAAATTTTTTTTAGTTAAAGACGCTATAATGATCTGAGTCAGTGTTTCCTAATCTGTGTTCCGCGGAACCTTAGTGTTCTGCGAGGCCTGACTAGGTGTTCCACGATTTACTGGAATAATTAAATAGTAGGCCACCTCTGAATTAACCTCTCTAAACCAATAAGCTAAATGTACGAAGTGTTCCCTTAAAGAAAAAGTTTGAGAAAAATTGATCTAAGCAAACTGTTATTATCTGTACTGGTGTTTCCAGGGCCGGATTTAAGTAAGTGGAGGCCCCGGGGAAGAATTTCTATCCTAAGCTGGTCTTTCCATAGGGCATCTCTGTTACGCCGACCACCTTTCAGCCCACCAAAAGAAAAGGACTTGTAAATTTTATCTTATTTTCTAAGACAAAATAATTGCCATCTATATTTTTTATGTTTATAAGTTTGTGGAAAGTAACACCATGGGTGACCTACTGCCGTAGATCCGACACTGCATTTAAATATCACGAGCACGCTACCCTAGTGGACACTTCTGAACCACGACATAGTTGCCTCCCGTGAAATGGCTTCTTCTGTCTGTTAAGACAATGGATGCGCACCAGCAATCGTGCACTGTAAATGGAGCGATGGGTAGAGCATTATACAAACTCTAACAGATCGTAAATGCTATAGTGCTAAACACTTTGTCTAACTTCTCAAGACTTTGTATGCAGTTTGTATGCATTAAATGAAACGCTCTCTGTATATTGAGAGCAGCCATTGACAAGCTTATATTTTGGAGAAGTTGTGATTCCTGCAGAAAAAAAAAGATGTGTTCTGGCCCTAACACTATTCGGCATCTTCTCTCTCGGTTGTAATCGCCATATCGTAGTAGACTAGGTAGAAAACTTTTTAAACTGGCTCGACTTCAAGCTAAAACGAGGATTACAAAGGGAGGTAAATGCAAAGGAAACATATCAAGGGCTAAATCTTACATACAACAAGATTCACTTAAACTTAAATTCTGGCACAATACGTCACAGAAATACTCTTGGTAAGTCTCGGAAATCACACTCTTACGGTGGTGCAGACGTATCTACTATTGCCAACAACCTAAATTTAGACTCTGAAGTGACAAAAAAAAAAACTATTAGAAAAGTTTCTGAAGCAATGATTGTCAATCGTAAGATTTAAAGCATTGGTAAAAAATGCGTGGAAAAAAAATGGAATAAAGGTTTTAAAGCGTCTAAATTTTGAGACTATAAAATCTGTTTTGTGAAGGTTCCTGTTTTTTGTCAATGTCCCGTGGCTTTAGCTTCACCTGCCTTACCTTAAATCCAACACTGTGTTTGTTTTGTAAAATGTTTTACATGTTTCGGATGTTTCTTCAGAGTTGAAGATACTTTACTTCCTAGTCCAAACCTCCCGCAGGACGACGGGGGATGGGAGCGGGCAGGGTTTGAACCCGCGACCATCTTTAAATCCAAACGACAGTCCAGTGCCCAAACCGCACGACCAGGCAGCCGGGTGCTCCTGTATTAAAATATCTAAAAAGAAAACTACCAAACAACTTTAAACTATGACTTGAAAACTACCGACAATTACAACCGGAAAACTACCAAGAGTTATGACCAGAAAACTACCAAGATTTATGACCAGAAAACTACCAAGAACTGTGGCTTAAAAACTACCAAGAACTATGTAGAAAAAACCTATGGATAACTCTGACGATAAAATACAAACATGACCATTACCTCCAGTGATAGAAAATGGCTTACATTGAGTGCACTTCCTTGCATGACTTTTAAATTTGCTGCTTCAAACCTAATTGTACATCTTCAAGCAGAGAAAGTAACTAAAGAACAGAAATGACAACTCTTTCTCTCCGTAATTATTTACCACATTCTGGTGGAATCGACGTTGATATCGTCAGTTCGGAGAGAAAGAGTTAAAGCATTTTAGAAGTAGAACTGACATTCATCTTCATTTTGCATTAACGATGAAAGGAGTTTTGAAACTATTGTGTTGCGCGTATAATGACAACGTCTTCGATTCCTACGGTTAAAGGTAAGTGCAGTGCTTCACATGTGGCCAGGCAAACCCAGTTGCGACCTGCATATTTGTCTACATGTGATGCTGACATTGTCGTTGTCCGCGGGGGTCTATTAAGTTTTTCTTTACGTCGTCTGCGCATGCCTACAACTGCCGTCTGCCAATCGCGCATACGAAACTAACGTTTCTATGGACTGTGGCAACACTTGGAGCTAAATCTCTATCATCCACAGTCCTCTGTAATGTATCAAAATATAAGCCAATATCATTAATATCATCCTTTATTGTTTTGTTTTTTTGGAAATGGTATAATACTAACAACAAAGTAATAAAAAGATGTTTGGCTGAGTGCCTTAGTGATACTCGAGCATGGAACGGGTTGCCTGAATCAGCCAGGAAAACTGATGACTTTGTAGAGTTTTAACTTTCTGATTTACATGCACGAATAGATTAAAACATGGATTGGATTAGGACGTAATAATCGTCTGGTAAGAAGGAACGTCTGCAAGATACGAAGTAACAAAAACCACTTTGCTATCTCTAGGGAGGTTCAAGTTCGAATCCCAACTCGAGCTAATTTGTGTCTTCTGTGCAAATGAATGCAGCACAGAAATCTTATCACAGATAAGGACTCATGCAGTCCAACAGAAAAAGAGATTGAACCATTGCGCACCTAGCACACTCTAGCATTAAAGTTGCGCTTTACGAAAGCGATCATAAATATAATAATAAAAAAAAACCAACTGACAGGCCTTACTAGGAGGCTAGGCAATGAGATGTCACAAAGAAAACAGGGCCGGCCCTAGGTAATTGGGGGCCCTAGGCAAATTGAATTTAGTGGCCCTAAAAGGAAATAAAATTACAATTACTCAATTTAGGCATTCAACATTTCATAATTTATAAGTTCCTCAAAACAATCCGCGTCTCAGAACTTCTTGTGGAAACTTTGTTCTAGAATCACGAACCTTTTTTTATGTGTTGACCAAATCAACACGTTCTTCGTTCCTAAATGAAGATGACAATACAATCTTTCCAATCGAAGCAAATATAATGGACATCGTCTGCCTCGCTTGAACCTGTATCTTCACGCATGACGTCATCTCGCAAACTATTGGCAATTTGTTCGCCCTTCTATGGTTGAGATTTAATCCGAGTTACGCCATGTTTTCTCGAAACATTTTTTTTTAGCCCTGTGCGATGATCCTGCCAATCAGAGGCCCCAGGCCGATGCCTAGTTTGCCTATGCGTAAGGCTGGCATTGAATCAATAGAACTAGTCCTTAAGCTACTTTTGGTGAATGCAATGTGACAGAATTGAAGTTTAAATTTCAAAGCTATGACTTGACTGTCATTCTGTTTGTTTAGGATGTTAAGGACCGGATTAAACTTTTCGGACTAAGCCCTCTGGCCGTAGGTTGACAACACTGACTTAGGCTGTGCAAAGCAAACGAAAACAAGCAAATATTTTTTTTAAAATCCTTTAAAAAAAAATATCTAAAGGGGAAGAACTCCGTCCTTAAAACTATATCTACCAATAATGTACAAGTTATTTCCCTTATTTGATATCGAACAAAATAATTACCAATAATTAATTGACTAATTGACTATTTTGTTTAACGATTCATGTTTTGTTAGGTACAAATAAACAAATTTAGCCATATCTGTGAATACTGAAGTATTAAGTTTCCCTTGTTGCTATTAAAAAAATAATAAAGTACCAGTAATTAATTGTCTAATTGCCTAACTCTATTTTTATTTGTTCATGTCTTGTCTATGTCAATGAATAATTGTGCGAAGTTTCAACTTCATCAGAGAATGGGTGTTGGAGAAATAACGTGTATACACTTTTTATCAGACAGACAGACAGTAAGAGGGAGTTGCAAAAAGACGTTTGCAATTCTTTCATCATAAGAAAGTTTCATATTTCAAAAGAATGTATGAAATAAATCCAAGTCATGTTCAACATTGATTCTTCTTTGTTTTGTTATCTCCCCCTTTTTACGTTGGAATGTTCAGATCACTAAACCTAGGCATATATCTAGATCAGCGGTTCTCAACCTTTTTATCCCCGCGACCCCCTAATACAATTTTCCACTAGGCGGCGACCCCCAACCATAAAATCTTTTTCGTTTATTGGCTCAGGTAAATGTGATTTAGTTAGTGTTAAAAATTTTTTCACGACGTGATTAGATCTTCTCCATAGAAATGTTTCATCTCCGCAATGGCGTTACGACGCATTTGATGGACAGTAATTTCAGATGTTGAAAAAGTATTCTGCAAACAACGAAGATGTGGTCTTCAACAAAAATTTTCGAATAACAATTATATAAAAAAAAACATATATATATAGTTAAAGAAGGGTTTTCGGGGCCAAAAATTGTTACAGCTTCCTAATTAATTATAAATTAAACAGTTAAACCTACCGTTTATGCGCCCCTCGGGTTCTTGCTGTAACTATAATACACTAAAATAACTCGGTCGGATCACACACTGATAACTGTCTTGTGCAAGCTAACACACTTCCGGTCATTCTCTGATACATCCCAACTGACACATAAGTAAAATTTGATTATATTACAAAACATTCATTCGTGACAATGATGGAAATTGTAATGTCTTCGATTCCGAATATTAAGGATGAGTGTAGTGTTTTCCGTGACTTAGCAAAACGTTTGCGACCTTTGACACATCTGCTGCAGACAAAACAGTGGTACGCAGTTTATTTAACTTATCTTGTACGCCTTTCTTCGGCATCAACTTTTCTGTGGATCTCAAATGTGTCCCGCGACCTTCGTAAGAGCTCTCCAGCTGTCTCAGATGTCATCTGCTGCCAGTTCCTCTATGCCAGTGAATAGAACCCTTCGAAAAAAAAAAATATTCCGAGTACATGTAACGCGCGCAACAAGACGGACGGACGGACATGTATACCACACATAATAGCAGCTTTTCCCCTTTGGGCTGATAATAAAATATACTTACTATAATTCTATTACCTAGCTACTTACTTTCTGTAACTGAATTTACAAGTAACAAAATGTAAACATGAGACATAATGCTGGGTGTGAATTTGAAATGGAGATTGTTTTCGACGTAAAGCTGGGAAACTGTGGTTTTAGCAATAGTATTATTGTCACTTTCACCTGTTAGAAGATAGAGCACCTCCCACTTCCATTCTTCCCAGTCTTTTGCTAGTAGTCGATTCACTTTCATTGCCAGGCACATCCATTCTTTGATGTAGTCTTCCCGTCGCTTCTTTTGTTGGTACTTTCTTTTTTCCTTTGGCATTTTTCTCTGCAGACATTTCTTTGCGAGGCCGCACAGTTTTTACAGTCTTCACAATGTTTAGAACGTCATCGTGGGAATCCAAACACCTCTTTTATAACGCGGCCTTTGTATGCTACACTTAGGGGTCTTCATGTAGCCTCTCAATGTCACAATTTAGATCTAGGATACTTCTTATTATGAAGTTAAATGTGTAAGCATACAGAATATTGGAACCATTACATTCATATGTTTTGGGGGTGGCGACGACCAGTCTTTCGGGATGCGATCCATTCGGACAAATAGCCAAGCCAGCGCAAGGGGCGTTGTCTGAGGATAGTTCGAGTAATCGGAGGCAACGCAATTGGAGTGAATTTAGTTTTCTCTCCTGCATTGTAAAGATAGTTTAAATATATATATATATATATATATATATATATATATATATATATATATATATATATATATATATATATGTATATATATATATATATATGAGCGCCTAAAGGCAGCACGAAAACCAACTCCTAGACTAGATACCCCCTCCCCCCACTGGTCCACAAATGAGATTGGACCAAAAGCGCTTTGATCATGCTATAAGCATGAAAGTAGCGCTATATAAAAAGCTATAATAATATATATATATCGAGACACTAGCTCCAGCTGGAATAACCTGCCCAGTGTGCAGCTGAACATTCCGGGCTCACATAGGTCTCACCAGCCACACGAAGAGGCACAAAACCCCAGTGCAAAGCCCTCAGCCCTCAAAGAGGTCATCAGAGAGACAGACAGAGAGAGAGAGAAAAAGAGTAAAGAGAAAATGCGATAAAAAATGAAAATGACAGAGACAAAGAGAATGTTTAGCCTAATAAAAGAAAGAGTGACAGAGAGATAGACAGCAAAAGAGAAAAAGTTATTTAACTAAAGAAAGAAAGTATAACATTAACTAGTTAATTTGTTACTCTGAGTTTCTTGGGTGGTATCAAAATTGACACATAAATAAGATAAAGCTTTCTATCTAACCAGAATGTTTTTTTTTTATCTTATCTTACATAATACTTTAATTAAATGAAAATTAAATTATGGCTTTTATATAGCGCTACTTTCATGCTTACAGTATGCTCTGAGCGCTTTGGTCCAATCTCAGTTGTGGACCAGTGGGGGGGGGGGGGGGGGGGGGAGAGGGGGTATCTAGAAGAAGGTTTTTCCGTGCTGCCTTTAGACGCTCAGTAAACATAACTCTGCCTGAGTCGGGTGTTGAACCTCGAGCCTCCATCAAAGGTAGCCAAGCCAAGCTAAGTTCAAGCGCACTTAGCCTCTCGACTACGCTTCCCAATAAATAAAATATATAATAATAAGTCGGAAATCTTATTATCGATAATATGTTGTTCAGTCTTTTTTCAAGATAAAAACAGCGCTAAATGAATATCTGAAATCGTTCTTTTCTTCATGTATTGTAAATTTAATTGCTGATTACACGTGAACATGGAACAACATCTTGACTATAGTTCTAAATCGTGTGTTAAACAAATAGTAGATCCCTATTTTATAAGCACAATGTAAGATGATCAGATGGTTGACAACATAGGTGATCACTATATGGAGATTACCGTACTCCATGCCTGGGAAAAACTCGGGCATTGCAGCTTGGGCCAGAGAGAACAAAGACAGAACCAGTTGCAGAAACCCTGACAGAATGATCACCAGGGTCACGGCCTCGACTAGCTGTATTTCTTTAGCCTTTAACGCATGGTCATTGCCATTGTTTACATCGTCATGGTAACCTGTCACGTGGGTCATCCGTTTCCGATTCAGTGAAGCCTGTATCAAGGACCTAGCCAGGATAAGAGAACATACCGTGGAGATGAAGAGAAAGACGAGAGGGCAGACAGTTCTAGCCACGACCAGTTCGATGAAGTTCAATATCTGAAAGTGGCTGTATGGATAGAACGTCAGCTTTGTGAGGTTGGTGAATGCGTTGGTTTGCCATGTCAGGTAATAGGACGAGAGAAGGGGGATTCTAAAGACAGTGTTGCACATTAATATAACAGCGTTGATAAACACAGTTCTTTGAAATGTGAAAATTTTTTTAAATTTAAGTGGCATGGCAACACAGCAGCATCTGGTAATGGCCAGGTAGGTTTCTAGGCAGGTGGAAGCATCCAGAAAGATATATTTGTAATACTGCATTATAACTCCAATTGTGAGCATGCTGACTGGAAGATCTTTTTGCCACGGAGACATAGCGATCACAGACGCGATGCCCTGACAGGTGTCCAGAGCAACGAAAGCCAGATCTGAAACGGAGAGAATCAGGAATGTGATGTTCACACCGTCTCGTAGTCCAATTTTGCAGAATGTGATGACATTTAGGACGTTTGCAAAGATGGCGATAATCTGCGCGCTGGGACTCAGGACTTTGGTGTAGGCAAACATGACAGACAGCAGGTGCTCATCACTTATTGTAGACATTTTCTAAACTAAGTCTGTCACCTCATCAATGTTCTGTTATTGTCTTATTTATGTAGCGATGTTGACAAACATCATGTAGACTCAAGCCTCTAGTCCTATCAATGTTCTGATAATATTAGGTAATTGTACTACATAAATTAATAATTGTTTTTATTTGTATTTCATTTATACAAAGATGTTAACAAACATAATGTAGGCTCAAGGCGCTATGATAACAGCAGACATACAAAGGAGAGTTAAAATTATAAACTAATTTTTAAAAAAAAAGGTTTAGTATAGGACTACGTTTTTAAAAAAAAATTATGGAAGAAGCCGCATATGCTAGGACAAATTTGTACAAAAGCTCCTTCTTCTCTAGTGCTATTAGAACATGGAATGGGTTGCCTGAGCTAGCCAGGAAAACTAGTGACTTGGCAGAATTTAAGTCATTGGTTAACATGCATGACTAGATGCATGACGCGTAGGGCGTAATCATCTTTTTTTTTTGAAGTAACGTCTGTATTACATAAGATAAGATAAATAGATAATACACTTCGTAGCTCAAACGTTGGCCTGTTGTTATATAATAGACATCAGCAGTCAGATAAGATAAGAGAATTATGTTTATGATGTTTTTTTATGTTCTCTCTAAATGAAACACTGTGATCGCTTTATATTTTTTGATATTCTCATGTTACTATTCGTAATCACTTTATTTTACGAGATTAGCTTTGAAACCCTGATTTCTGTACTTATTTCAATTTCAATTTAACTTGCTAGCTCGTTTCTCGGTGGAGCTGCATAGTGCTGAGCATGATAGATTTTTAGTTTTTAGTGAATGATGTATTTGTTGAAAGTATTTCTGGGATGGAAGATACTACTTCTCTACTCTACAAGTAGTTTAATGTTCCCTCGGTAATGTTTAGTTATCGTCTAGACTGCGCAAGTGTTTCAACAAATATAATGATAGAAAACACGGATATTGATTTGATGACAAGATGATTGCATGAAATTTTTTTTTTTAACAATGAAGTTCAAAAGGCCTCGCGCTACGAACTAATAAAGATGACAGGTGTAGTATAGATTAATCTTTGAATTTCCACGCATCTTTCGCCCAGCCTTAAAATTAAGTTTCTTCTTCAAAGAACTAATTTGACATTTCTGAGATGTTGGTCCTGCGTCATTTTTAGAATTCAATGTAAACATACATAGAAACGCTATTGCACTTTAGTGAACAGTCATCTATTTGGTTGTTAGGTATGTTTAAGTTAAGAGTAAAGTAATTATACTGCAGTAGGAATAACCATTGTGTTTGCCCGAGACACAAAGCCGTATAACATAAAATAATTATGTGGATTGTCTAAATTAATGTACGATTTGAACTGGTGTTTGTTTTACAATTTTAATTATGTATTGTTAAAAGGAATTAATGATCAATGTATATATAATTCAAGTATAATTTTAATTACAATAATGGTAGTTTTTTTTTTAGCAGAATTATATCTCTTTTGCTTTAAAATTAATCCCTAGGTTCAGCCTAACAGACACACACACAGTCGCACATAAAGTGTTAGCCTATGTGGATGATGATTTTAGGATAAAAATGTAAATTTTATACAATGATATTGACACAATGATGTTTGTAACACCTCTATAACTACTCAATTTATTGGATGTTACTTTGCGCGTGTCTTGAGCCTTAAGTAGAACGACAGGCGTTAATATTTACCAAGCAACACACTTGTCAGCAGACAATATATATTTATTAATATAAAAAAGTATACATAGGCGATCCAGCCATAAAGGCGCAATGAACACATGAATATAAGTTCAAGAACAAATCATAATTCACAAATCATAAGTCCAAAATATGAATGCATTTCACAAAGACACTTAATACAAATCTACTTTTTACAAACAATAATTATATGCCCTTCTTCTCTGAGGAGCAAGTAACAACTGCTATTTGACCGCGTGGTCAGATGCAGACCGAGATTCTTCACGTGCAATAGTAAAGTAAAGTTCCCCTTTTAGACCTTGTGGTCTATAGGGCAGATGATGTAAAGATCATCTGATTCTGTGGCCTACGGTTAACGAGGGTGTCAAATGTCCAGCACAACGACTAACCGCCTTTACTTTTCCCCAACTAATGTCAAATACCCATTAGAGTTGGGTGGACTCAGAGGCGCACAAGGATCCCGAAATAAAAATCCCAGTCTTCACCAGGATTCGAACCCGGGACCCCCAAGCGCTTTACCGCTTAGCCACCCCGCCTCCTGTTCACGTGCAATGAACATGAATATTCTTAGTGAACACTAGTCACGTCATTTTACAGTGATTCTCAAACGAGTCTGTGGCAATATTGACATGAATAATGGGAATAATGAGATATTCAAGTTAAATATGAAGTCATAGTAATTAATTAAAGAATGTTAATGTCATAAGCCCCTTTTATGATGTTGTATAACAACAGGGGACAAGACGCCGACAGTGACTTCAACAATAGCATCTGTTCCACAACTTGCACCAAAGATTCTACACTGTAGCAAGATAATTCAGAAACTGTCAATGAACACCATTAGAAATTGTCATGTAGAGCTGTGCAACAGCACTTGGAACCCTAAGACCAGCAAAAGCGAACAAGATCTCCATTCTAGCGGCCTGAATGAACGATATACACCTCGTATACACCGTTTTGTCTAGCTGGGGGTGAGACTCGGGGTTAAACTCGAAGTTTAGTTTTGCGTTCATTTCCGGTGGACACGGACACTCCAGACTCGCTGACTAGAGACGCGACCGAAGGCCGCACCACAAGGACCCCGTCATTTTCCTTTGATCTACCAGGCTAACCTTTAACCTCTAACCTTTAAAGATGGCAATCAAAGACTGGCGTGAACTTCTGAATGCCAACACTGGTCAAGATGACGACTACACTGTCAAGAGTAAGACCAGTACCGACAATTTAAACCTAACGTTGGAATGGGTAACGCCAACACTGAAACCTCAGGATAGATCCAAGTCAATACGGCTAATGCGGTCTAGTAGCATAGAACCAAGAAGTATTTATGACCAAGAGAAACACGGCTTGTCTCTCAAGCCCAAGATGGCGAATGGCAACCCAAACTAAGAGTTGTCACAACAAGCGACATGGAAAAACAATATACTACACAACATTATAATTGTAAAAATGACGTCATTGAATCTAGCAGAAAAAGGCGCTATCAATTTGTGTACTGTTTTAATATACAAATAAACTCCACACCAAAACTAATAGCGACAGTTTTTCTATAGACTGTTACAGGTAAAAATAACTTAGATGTATTAGGAGGCTTAAAATGTTAAGAGATCTCTCCGACATACGATTTCTCAGTTGTCTGTATTGGAAACTTGAAAATAAAAAAAAACAAACTTATTTTCAAATGTAAATCTACATCATTTCATAAGATCATGAGTTATGTTAAGTTTTATGCTGAAGCATGCTCAGTCTGCTGCGATCAATCAATAAGATCTTAACATGGTATGCTACTTTCTGATACTGAAAAGAGTATCGGTAATTCTAGTCTAATTTAACGTAATCCAGCTAAGGGTTTAAAGGTTGAATTGGAAGTGAAGACTTCAACTCTTTCTCTCCTAATCGACGAAACCATCGTTGATTTTGACCTCCTTAAATTAAATTAATGTTTAATTTTTTAAACTTGACTTTGATTATATAAAAAGAGCATGCATTTCCCTTTAATTCTATACCAAATACATCATTTTCTGATAACAAACAACAAAGCTATTTAAGCCCAATCATAGCAGGGAAGTGAAATAGTAATGAGCTAAAAAAAGAATTCCTTCAAAACGTGGAAAAATAATTACGGAGAGAAAGAGTTAGTTCACTTATTACGTTTTGTCAATAGAAGAAACTCATTCGTTTTCCTGGCTGATTCAAGCAGCCCGTTTCTAATGGCAAAGGGAAAAAGGAGCTCATGCAGGAATATGTCCTATCATATGGAATTAGAAATGTAACCTTTATCTTTGTGTCTTTCTGAGTATTTTATTACTAGGCTTCTATCAACTCACTCTGTCTGTTTGTCTGTCTTGTAAAAGGTTTGTTCACGTTATTTCTCCCTCTCCTTAGACTTATTTATTTTACCTGACTAAACAAAACTCAATTAACTAATTAGTCCATTAATTATTGGTAATTAATTACTTTGTTTGGTATCGAAGAAAAGAAAGAAATTGTACTTGATTCATGTTGTGGTATAAGCTGAATAAGTCCCTTCTATACTTTGCTTTAAAGTTGGAAACTAAAAATAGATAACTATAAAACCTTTTATTTTCATAGTCTGTTGACTTGAGGAGGCTAGAGCACTTGAGTTCGAATCCAGGTCATGTTTCTTTTTTTTTATTATAAATATTTGTTTATATTTTAAAAAGCGATCACGGCTATATTCAAACAGATACCTTCTTTCTCCCCCACCTCTTTACCAACTGGCCCAGACAAGTGTTAGGATCATTATGTTTCTAAGAAAGCTAAAAGCATGAAATTACTTAGGCTTAACAAAAACAAGTGTTAAAAATGTTTCTAATCGCCCAGATTTACGAATTGTCAATCTACATTTATTACAAATTTAATTAGATGACTGATCCAGACTATTGGATACAAATACGCTTAAAAAAAGATTTTTTTTAAAGTGTTTTTTTATTTTATTTATTATGGTGTTACTCAAGTCAAATGTTACTATTTCTTTGTTATAATTTTTACAGCCCTACTCTGCGTCTGTTTTAGTCCCCTTTTTTCAATTGAGGGGTCCCAAACAGATGATACATATTCTAATATTAGCCTAACAAAGGTTAAATAGCATTTTAGTTTTATCTTCATGTTTGATTTGTGATACTTTCTTTTAATTGTTAGACACTTGGTTAGTATAGAGACGCACCATAATTGATGGAATTTGAACGCGACATTTTGCGACGTTAAGGCTTAGTGGATTAGTGTTGTTATTAGTTGGTGTTAGGACTTCAAGAGGATAACTTCGTATTACGGACAAGGACTAGACTGTGGCCTTTTCAGTATTTAACTTCATTCAAGTATACGACGGCCTGGACTTACTTTTTCTGCTAGTTAATGTGTAGGTCTTGTTACTTAGTAGTTTAAACACATCTAATACACCCAGAGGCGGCCTTAGCAGTACGAGGGGGCCCTGGGTGAGTGTCATATGCAGGGCCCTGAGCCGCAAGGGTAGATTATATATACCGTACCACGTCACGCTAACGGGCTCGTCCGCCCTTACGCTTATTTTATTTTTACAAGCATAGTACTTTGCGTAAGTACTGTACTAATGGCCGTTTGACTACATTACATACTGTATTGTAATTGTTCTGCCTTTAAGGTTAGTGAATGCAACTAATGATTCAGAAACCATTGCATGAAGAGAATTTAACAAACTAGATACTAATTTCTTCCAAATCTGCTGGAGTCGGTAAGTAAAGTTCCCCTTTCAGACCTTTTAGGGCAGATGATGTAAAGATCATCTGTTTCTGTGGCCTACGGTTAACAAGGGTGTCATGTGGCCAGCACAACGACCAACCGCCTTTACATTTCCCCAACTGATGTCAGGTACCCATTAGAGCTGGGTGGACTCAGAGGCGCCCGAAGATCCCGAAATTAAAAATCCCAGTCTTCACCAGGATTCGAACACCGGTCTCCGCTTTACTGCTCAGCCACCGCGCCTCCTGCTGGAGTCGGCAATCAACTTTAAATTACAAAGAAGAACCTAAATACTAAATACAACTTTTAACAAGTTGAGCAAATCCTATTTTATGAGAACAACACGGAGATTAGTGTACTCCATGCCAGGGAAAAACTTGGGCATTGCTGCTTTGGCAAGTGAGAATAAAGGCAGAATCAGTTGCAGAAACAGAATGATCACCAGGGTCACGGCCTTGACCAGCTGGACCTATTTTGCTTGTAACGCATGGTCATTGTCCTTGTTCACATCGCCATAATAGCCCATCATGTGGGTCATCAGTTTTTCGAAGCAGATGATAACTAAGAATCACAAATGCCTCTTACGCGCGGGGCTTGGGGAGGTTGCCCCACTTGCCACCCCCTAAGGCTGCCACTGAATACACCCGTACAAGAAACTCAGACATCTCCAGAGTAATCTGTCCACCTCAGACAGCCATCAACAACAGCAATGTCAAGGCCGATCACGTGATAAATCCTAATGCTTCGTTTGATTTTTTAAAATAATTTCGTTCATATGAGAAATGTATGATTTTTATTTATTTATAACACCTAGGTATTTTGAGTTTTTATTTTGTGTAACTGGGTTGAATAAGTTGTTTGTGTTTATTTTAGTGTTTTTTTTTTTGTTGCTACTTTTAATAAAAATTAGGTTGCTAAAAAGACATGCTCCAATTAAATTACTATTCATCTAATTTATCTAATACTCTTTATAAAATTTAGTATCTTTCGTTTGGGCAGTAGAATAGAAATGTACTTCTGGGCCTGGGTTCAAGAATATGATAGAGGGCTCCATCCCGTAGGTTGTAAGTAATTTAAAAAACAAAACAAAGTGAGTCTTCCGCTATATATCAGTACATCTACAAGACAGTATTCCATTGCAGGTTCTTTAAGTATTAGTTTCATTATAGTCAATCTAGTCACGACTAAGTAGATCTAGTTATAGAATATACATTCGATACATCTAAATTCACTGAGTGCCCCTAAAAGTCATGGTCCCGAGAGCAAATGAACCTCCTCGCGCCATGGTTTGTACTCGAGTGTATTTATTACTTAATTAAATGCAGGAAAAAAAAGTTGTAATGAAAGAAAGAGAGAGAGTGAGTGGCAGAGAAAAAGAGAAAATTTCATACATAGAAAGAAAGAAAGACAGCAAAAGAGAGATTCCTTGTTCTTTATGCTGTGACACATTTGAACTAATTCTCCTTTTTTTCCCTAGTGCTACTAAAGCATGGAATGGGTTGCCTGAGCTGGCCAGGAAAACCAGTGACTTGGCAGAATTTAGGTCATTGGTTAACATGCAAGACTAGATGCATGACGCGTAGGACGTAATCATTTTCTGTTTTGAAGAAACGTCTGTATTATATAAGATAAGATAATAGAGATATTTAAATGGAAAGAAAGAAAGATAGGAGATCTATCATTTAACTGGTTACGCTATGATTAGCTTCAGTGATATAAACATGTCACTCAAAAGAACTACAACATTCTATCTGACCAGGCGCTGTTTGTACTTCATTTATGTATATTATGTAAACTACGTTTATAATTTACACGAATAATAATAATTATTATAGCTTTTATATAGCGCTACTTTTATGGTTATAGCATGCACAGAGCGCTTTGGTCCAATTTCATTTGGAGGGGGTATCTAGGAGTTGGTTTTCCGTGCTGCCTTTAGGCGCTCAGTAAACACAACTCTGCCCGAGTCGGGTGTCGAACATCGAGCCCCCTTCATTAATAGGTAGCCATGACAAGCCAAGTTCAAGCGTACTTAGCACCTTGATCATGACCTACCAAACTGCATTAGTTCAGAAACAAAAGCCAGATTATTACCAGGCGATTGCATAATATATAGAATAATAAAAACAACACAAGACACAGAAATTTTACAAAGAAAATTAGAGGAATTATAGAAATGGGAGTCGATTTGGAGCATGTCTTTCTACCCCAAAAATAAAAAGACAGTTATTAAGAGTAACTAAAAAAAACTATAACAAATACAAATTAATTACTGTATTCATGTTAAACTAATTGCACAGGTAAAAAACTCAGAATATCTATGTATAATAATAAATAAAAAGGTAACATGAAACTCCTATATTGACGAAGCTATAAAAAAATAAATCAAAACATTAGGGTTTATTAAAAGAAATTTTAGAAAATATCAAATAAGAATAGAAAAACTAAAGTGCTATATACCTTAGTTATTCTAATATTTGAATATGCATTCTCTGTTTTGGATCCCCCCAAGAAAACATAAAAAAACTAGAACAATCACAAAAAAAGAGCAGTAAGATTCATAACATACGAATACTCACATTTGACTAGAGTAACACCTTTAGTAAAATCACTAAATTTAGAAAGTCTTCAGGATAGAAGACGCAAAAAGTAAAGTAACAATAATACATTCTTATTCTTGAAACTGTCAGGTAGAGTTGAGTCTTCGGCTCTTGGAACACTAGGCCAACAAAAGAGAGCAGAAGCTCCCTCTCACCGGACTGTCTGGGTGGGTGGGTGGGGGGGGGGGGGTTCAGACTTGCGCCAGAGGTCGCCTGCCGTTTTCCTCTTCTATACCTGGCTAACCATGCAGGACATGTCATTTATGTAACGGCCCCTTGAGGAACACTGAACCATGATTTACAGTTAGAAAAACAAAAAATAATAAGATTTTCAGAAAGACAAAAAAATAGAAGCACAATTCTTATTCCATACGTTAGAATAAATTCATACAAGCGCTCCTTCTTCCCTGTGCCATTAGAGAATGGAATGGGGTTGCCTGAATCAGCCAGGAAAACCAACGACTTTGCAGATTTTAAGTCATTGATTGACATGCACAACAAGATTGACACATGAAATGCGTAGGACGCAACTATCTTATTTTTTTAAAGTAATAAAGATAAGATAATAGCTGATTACATGTGAACATGGAACAACATCTTGACTATAGCTCTAAATCGTGTGTTAAACAAATAGTAGATCCCTATTTTATAAGCACAATGTAAGATGATCAGATGGTTAACAACAAAAGTGATTATTCCATGGAGATTGTTGTACTTCCTACCTGGGAAAAACTCGGGCATTGCTGCTTGGGCCAGAGAGAACAAAGACAGAACCAGTTGCAGAAACCCTAATAGAATGATCACCAGGGTCACGGCCTTGACCAGCTGGACTTCTTTTGCTTTTAACGCGTGGTCATTGCCCTTGTTCACGTCGCCATGGTAACCCGTCACGTGGGTCATCCGTTTACGATTCAGTGAAGCCTGTATCAAGGACCTAGCCAGGATAAGAGAACATACCGTGGAGATGAAGAGAAAGACGACAGGGCAGACAGTTCTAGCCACGACCAGTTCGATGAAGTTCAATATCTGAAAGTGGCTGTATGGATAGAACGTCAGCTTTGTGAGGTTGGTGAATGGGTTGGTTTGCCATGTCAGATAATAGGACGAGAGAAGGGGTATTCTAAATACAGTGTTGCACATTAATATAACAGCGTTGATTAACACAGTTCTTTGAAATGTGAAAATGTTTTTAAATTTAAGTGGCATGGCAACACAGCAGCATCTGGTAATGGCCAGGTAAGTTTCTACGCAGGTTGAAGCGTCCAGAAAGATATATTGGTAAAACTGTATTATAACACCAATGGTGATCATGCTGACTGGAAGATCTTTTTGCCACGGAGACAGAGCGATCACAGACGCGATGCCCTTGCAGGCGTCCAGAGCCACGTAGACCAGATCTGAAATGGAGAGTATCAGGAATGTGATGTTCACACCGTCTCGTAGTCCAATTTTGCAGAATGTGATGACATTTAGGACGTTTGCAAAGATGGCGATAATCTGCGCGCTGGGACTCAGGACTTTGGTGTAGGCAAACATGACAGACAGCAGGTGCTCATCACTTACTGTAGACATTTTTTAACTCTTTCTCTCCTAACTGACGATACCAACGTTGATTCCACTAGAATGTGGTAAATAAATACGGAGAGAAAGAGTAAAAACTGTCTTAAACCTCATCAATGTTCTATTTCTATGTTCGTAAATTTTCTATATAATAATAATAATAATTTAATTTATCTAGAGCTGTTAACAAACATAGTGTTGGCTCAAGGCGCTACGATAACATAGCAAACAGGAGATTTAAAATGAAAAACTAATTTTGTAAAGGTTTTGGAAGGTAGGTCTTAATATAGGACTACGTTTTAAGAAACTGTGAAAGTAGCAGCATAAGTAGATAATAAACTTTGTAAACCGAAAGTAGACCTGCCGTTATATAATGGAGTTATGGAATATAACAAACTGCAGCAGTCAGATAAGATAAGAGAACTAGGTTCATAATGTCCTCACTAAATGGTACACTACATCAGCTGCGCGGAGAGGGGGGAACTGCTGAGTAGGCGACAACGTTCCGACCATAAACAATGCCCAGGCTTTCATCTCACTTGTGCGAAATGAACCATAGTCGTTCTACGACTGAAGGAGGCCAATGAAATGGTACACTGCGATCGATTTATTCACTTTAAATTTATTGCCTCGAGAGAGGCTTTGAAAACTAACGAATTGATACCTTAATTTCTGTACTAGTTTCTGTTTAACTTGCTAGCTCGTTACTTGGTGTCGCATATTTCTGAGCGTAATTATGTTGACTAGTGACTGGTGTATTCGTTGAAACTAGTTGTGGGACGGAAGAATCTTTCTTCTCTACTCTACAACTAGTTTCTGTTACCCTCAGTAATGTTTAAACAAATATAATTAAAGAAAACACGGACATTGATTGGATGACGATTACATGAACATTTTTCTCTTGATGAACTGGAGCATGCCTCGAGCTACGAACTAATCAAGTTGGCAGGTGTAGTATCGATTAATCGTTGGACTTCCACGCATGTTTACTTTCTCCTACAAAAGTACTAATTTGACATCTCTGAGATGTTTGTCTTCCATTACTGTATATGTTCAATATAAACAAACATAGAAATGCTATTACACTTTAGTGAATATTGTTTTAAAAATTCCACTTTTTCCATCCTTCGGCCTAAGTTGGCAGACGAGTTTCTTGACCAATCAAACAAAACTGACATTTTATGCTTCAAATACTTTTCAACTATTTAACGGGATAGAGCAAATTCTAGCACGGACGGTGTGTCCGGTCATATTTCTGGGCATCTCAACATTTTGTTCTTTTATTCTGACCAGCGCATTAGCCCGTGGTTCTGTGAGACGGAAACAAAATGATCCGAGCTGACAGTCGCCATGATGATGACGCAATCTCATAAATAAATCTAAACACTATACTAATAAGAGCGCTAATACTCTCGCTGCAAAAAAAGTCCAGCTGGTTAAAGCTGTGAATCTTGTTATCACGTTACTTGGTATCCTGCTCTTAATTCTGTCACTATTTTCTTTAGGTCAAGCAGCTGAACCGGAACTGTTTCCGGGAAAAAAGTACGGCAACCTGCATGGTATATTCTCTGTGACAGCTAACCTGCTAATTATTTCCCATACTGGCTATAAAATATTGATGTATTACGCATTTAATTCACGATTTCGTTGCATATTAAAGACTTTGCTTCATTTAGATAGAGATTATTAAAAACAGCTTAAAAAACTCATAACACAATGTTTTTTGGTATTTTACAATGTCAGATTTTTAGATGCAGGATATTACATGCAAATACATTAAAAATACTTTTAAAAAAAAGACATTACCTCATTTATAAAACTTATTGAGCGACTTGCTGAAATCCGTGCTACGCTACGGTTTGAATAGTTGGTATGTAGGCTTATTTTGCCTGGAACACTCTTAAAGCCCTTAATAAAACGACCAGCATTACACCTCTGCTCCACATATAAACACAATTTTCTAGCCCTCAAAGTCTAGGTCCTTATTTGTCCCTTTTATCCTACAAACGCAGGGCCCGCAACCCCCTGTTATAGAGTATGCACAAATACTGCTTAGCATCCTAGTTAAAGCGAATGTATAAATCTACTAGCCATTATGATATTCCAATGATAGGCCTTTGGATCTAGACTTAGAAGACGATGCGCACATTTTCCCTGAACATTAATCAATTAAACTCTTCAACGAATGCGGAAAACATTAAGAAACTGGAACAGACACAGAACAGACACAAAATAGAGCAGTGAGATTCATAACAAACGAATATTCACATTTGACTAGAGTAACACCATTAGTAAAATCACTAAATTTAGAAAGCCTTCAGGACAGAAGACTCAAAAGTAAAGTAGCAATTATACATAAAACACTGAACCATAATCTTCAAATACAAAAACAAAATTTAATAAAATACTCAGAAAGACACAAAGATAAAGGCACATTCCTCGTCCCATATGCTAGGACAAATTTGTACAAATACTCCTTCTTCCCTAGTGCTATTATAGCATGGAATGGGTTGCCTGAGCTAGCCAGGAAAACCAGTGACTAAGCGGAGTTTAGGTCATTGGTTAATATGCATGACTAAATAGGCGTAGGACGTAATCATCTTCTTTTTTGAAGTAACGTCTGAATCATATAAGATGAGATGATATACGAAAATACCCGAAGACGTCTAGTCCGTTCAAAATACATTTTTTTTCGTTCTCTATCCAAATTTAAGTTTGTTTCTTTTTTTAGTGAAAATCCCAGTCTTCACCAGGATTCGAACCCGGGAACACTCAGTTCGGAAGCCAAGCGCATTATCGCTCAGCCACCGCGACTCCCCTGGCCTAACTGATGTCTTATAATTGATCTAATTGTTTTGAAAAGGCTCTATCTCTAATTCGAATTCTGTGGTGTGTCGGCTTATGCCGTAAAAATTTAGGAAAATGAAATTTACAAGATTACTATTCGTTTTAAATTAGGTCTAATTTATAATGCATACTAATTAGCTTTTTCTCTTTAAAAAAACTGCTTGCATAACTGATTTTAAAAATTAGATTTTTCGCTTTCAGAAAAAAAAAGTAGCCGTTGCATCAGAACTTTGAATGGTCTAAAATATTGTGATGTCGGATTTTCAATATCTTTTCTAGTTTACGAGATCTAAACGGGACGGACGTCAGACGGACAGACATTTCTCACAAAACTAATAGCGTCTTTTCCCCTTTCGGGGGCCGCTAAAAAACAAAAGAGTGCGCTTACAGAAAACCAAATACTGTCATTGTAGTTTGTACATATTCTCAGCTCGATACTTGAGATGGTAAAATCGGGTTTTTAATAGTACTTTAATTTTTTTTAAAAAATCTATCCGTGACAGACGGACAGCACAAAATCCATTGCAAATATTTCTTACAGGAACCTTTAAATAGAAAGTTAACGTAAATATTATCATATGGAGACATTACAGCGAGTTAACAACGTATAGACTAGAAAGCAGAGCCTGTACTAAAGCCCTGTAGCGAGAGTTCAGCTTGACGTAGATAATTATTTTATAAGCACAATGTAAATTGATGAGTAGGTTAATCAGGAAAGTAAACACTGTATGGATATTGCTCAACCTCTTTCCAGGAAAAAATTCTGGCAGTGCTGCTTGGGTCAGGGAGAACATAGACAGAATCAGCTGCAACACTCCAACAGTTATGACCAACGTTGTAGCTTTCACCATCTGAAGCTCTTTGGAGCTTAACTTTGGGTTACTGCCCTTATCTCTATATTTAGCTGCGACGAACGTCATAAAGTAACGTTTTACTGACGCCTTTATCAATGACCTAGTTAAAATAACCGAACATAGTATGGAGATCACCAGAAAGAGAACCGGAAATATCGTTCTTCCCACAACCAGCTCAACATTGTTGAAAAGTGTTGTATGGGGTGAAGGTAAGCTTGGTCAAGTTGGTCATAGGGCTCGTCTGCCATGTCAGACAGTAGGATGTAAGTAGTGGCATCTTAAAATAGGTGCTACTCAAGAATATTAAAGTAATAATAAACATGGTTCTATAAAAGGTGAACATGTCTCTGAATTGGAGCGGCATTGCCACACAGCAGCACCTGGTTATAGCTAAGTAAGTTTCCAAGCATGTTGAAGTGTCCATGAAGATATACTGGTAGAACTGTATTATACCACTTAGAGAGAGAGCGTGCTTACGGGAAGATCACGTTGCCATGGAGACAGGGCTATCGTTAAAGTAATGACTTTGCTGGCGTCTAAAGTCACGTAGGCGAGATCTGTAACGGACAGAAACAGAAATGTGATGCTCACACCATCCCTGAGTCCAATTTTGTAGAATGTGATGACATTGAAGACATTAACAAAGATGGCGATGACCTGCACGACTGGACTCAATATTTTCGTGAAAACCAAGATGGCGTAGTTTAAGGCCTCATCGCTAATAATGGTTGCCATTTCTTAGAATTTGTAAAAACAGTTCTAATGAGGTGTCACACTATAGGGCAGTGATGAATAGATTTGAATATCAGCATATCAGCGCAGACACCATGATAGTTCCTATCTGGTATCATTGTACTGTACACATCATAACACATTCTAATGTATTCAAAATTATCAATTATATAACATTGGTAATTCTAATGTTTTGCATTACTCATTTATTCTGAGTTATATTTGCAACTTCCAACACCTTTAATTAAACATGAAAAAAATATATTTCTATTTTGTACTGTAACCTTTCTATATTACAAACGCGGACAGAATTGCATTATGTAATTTATCACGTATTGAAAAACATACTCTTTGTAGAATGTATATAACAAGAATTCATAGTACTAAATAATGAGCATACGATTGAGGCTTGAATTAAGGCGCTGGTAATTTCTTTGTAAACAATTGCAACCATCACCGGTAACCAACTCTATTGATCCAATGTGTGTGTATTATTTTACTTCAGCGCAAAGCTTTCCTTGTGTTGATCTTATTAAAGTTATTTTATTTCTTTTTATTATTTGCATATTTTTTTTCAAACTAATTGTAAGGATAATTGTCTGATTATACATCCAATTAAATTAACTGACATGTATATTCCTTTTTAGCACATGTGTTGTTTTTTTTTGCATAAATCCAAGAAAAACAAAACAAAATTACTTTAAAAAAAAAAAGCTTATACGAAATGTTGTATCAATTATCTTATCTTATCTTATCTTATACAATACAGACGTTACTTCAAAAGACAAGATGATTACGTCCTACGAGTCATGCAATTAGTTTGGATCAGTCATGTAACTAAATGTGTAGTTGATCTAGACCAGTGATTCCCAAAGTGGTCTATATAGACCGCCAGGGGTCTACGAGGACTTCCAAGGGGTTTACGAACGTGGATCTACAATAAAGAATCTCAATTCAACATGTCGTGACTTTAATTTTGACAATTGGAATTTTTTCATACACACATTTATGATTTGTACCTTAGGAAATCCTTTAAATTTTTATCCTGCTGATTGAATGAAAAATTGTTTTATTTAATTTAATGACTATATTTAAATAGTGTAGTTTTGTCTAGTTATAACTTAAACAAAATAAATGTAGACTGTACAGTGTTAAATATTTGAAATTGAACTTCATTACTTCCTTGCCAAACAAGCGAGTGTTAATGTGCCTTTTTTTGTATGATGCTATGAAACTAATTAAGCTGGAGGATTATTTGAGATTTCATGTTTGGGTTTTGTGGCCGGTGTCTTGTTTTGGGCCTCTTTATGAAGAATGCAATTTTAAAGACATGGTCGGCCTTCTCTGGTGACACTCCAAAAGGGCAAATCTCATTTGTCCCAATTTTGAGCTTCCGAAACATATATTTTCTCATTATGATGTGTACGGTTCTGATGTGAACAATTATAGGTGGTCCTAATTTATAATAGGTGTCATCTTTCTTGTGTATCGAATGGGAGCTTGTCCATTTCTCGTTTTTACAATTCACTATTAGTTTCTTCATTTCTTCCGGATAGAGTGCGATGTTCAAGTGTGTATTGGTTTTCTCACATTTGGTAAGTGTGTCAGCCTTCTATTTCAACATTGGAGAACAGTGTTCTTGCTATTATTGAGCTTGACAAGGTCACACATTATGTTTTGTACAAAATCATTTTAGTGTTCCTTCAGATTATGTGGGTAATCACATCCTAGCCCTAAGCTCCCGACGGGAAATGCGAGCAGGCAAGGTGACCACCGAATGTCAGTTCAGGCATCATGAAGTGTTTTATTTAGGAGGCATCAGAGTGTTTCAAGCGTTGAAGGACTATTTTTATATTGGTCACGAAAAAAAATTAACTGTTTGGCGAACCTGGCTGATTCCTTAGCATGGTAGCTGTTAGCTCCAGTGCTCCTATTTCTTCTCTGTGGTTGTCATAGAGCTCATTAGTTACAATGAACTTAATTTTTTTTCTCCATTGGGCCATTCAATGAGTATTCCAGCTCCTCCGTTTGTGGTGGCTGAGAACCATCCACGCAAACCCATTGGTTGTTAGGGCAATGGATTTGTAGAAGAATTCACTAAATTCTTGAGCTCTGTTGGAATATAGTAAACTATCTCTTTCTTCTTATGTAAGTCTTTGCAAAACGACATGTTTCTGCAAATAACATACAAACATCTTTTTTAAAGTTTAACACAGTTTAATATTACAGCAATGCCAAAACTTTGGACCACTGGCCTAGTTGTTGCCTGTGATGAAGTGCTATCACGCGTATCGCTGACCATCAGGGCATAATGAGGGGGCTTAGATTGGACTCAACGACTTTTTGGCGTGATGTAAAGTAAAGTAAAGTGAAGGTCCCCTTTCAGACCTTGTGGTCTACAGGGCAGATGATGTAAAGGTCATCTGTTTCTGTGGCCCACGGTTAACGAGGGTGTCATGTGGCCAGCACTACGATCAACCGCCTTTAATTTTCCCCAACTAATGTCAGGTACCCATTAGAGCTGGGTGGACTCAGAGGCGCCCGAAGATCCCGAAATTAAAAATCCTAGTTTTCACCAGGATTCGAACTCCGGTCTTCGGTTCGGAAGCCAAGCGCTTTACCGCTCAGCCACAAAGCCTCCTTTGGCGTGATGTTTTTTGTGACAAATGTGGCAGAGATTTATCTGCTACCCAAAACCGCATTTGGTTGGACACTACAGATCAAGACATTTTTTTTCAAAGCTTATGTGAAAGCTCTGTCTGTTTAAAATCTTGAGAACGTCAACCCATTCTCGTGTCAAGTTGAAACTTTACTCATTTATTATACCTAACAAATCATGAATCAATTAAAAACTTAAAATTAGTCGATTAATTATGTAATCGTAAATGTTGAGTTCTTCCCCTTTTATATTCGGCTTGCTTAAATTGTCAGACTTTCTTTCGTAAATAAATATAATTAACTCTTGACCCACTGGAAGGCAGGAGATTTATGAGCTTAGGGTTCTAACCAGGGGCTTCATGAGCTTAGGGTTCTAACCAGGGGCTTTATGAGCTTAGGGTTCTAACCAGGGCTCTATAGCTTAGGGTTCTAACCAGGGGCTTTATGAGCTTAGGGTTCTAACCAGGGCTCTATAGCTTAGGGTTCTTACCAGGGGCTTTATAGCTTAGGGTTCTAACCAAGGGCTTTGTGAGCTTAGGGTTCTAACCAGGGGCTTTGTGAGCTTAGGGTTCTAACCAGGGGCTTTGTGAGCTTAGGGTTCTAACCAGGGGCTTCGTGGCGACACTTCAGATTGTATGCCATATAAACAGGCAGTTATCTATTTGAATGAACAATATTTAAATGTTGCAATAAAAGTGACGATATTCATAACAAATTTATAGTTCGCTCTATTAATCATTCATCATGGTCCCTTATGGTGAAATCCAGTGGCGTTGCATCCATGGCGCGAAGGGGTTCAATGAACCCGGGCCCCTGACCATTTAGGGGCCCACAACCGATGGTGTAACAATTATAGGGCTAGGGCCGGATTTATCTCTATGCAACATAAGCTCTAACTTAGGGCCTCCAAGAAATATTTAGTAGTTACATAATATACAATATCTGGACTTATATGGGGCCCCATATCTCAAATAGCTTAAGGCCTATTGTAATAGTTACATACAATATCTGGACTTATATGGGGCCCCACATCTCAAATAGCTTAAGGCCTATTGTAATAGTTACATACAATATCTGGACTTATATGGGGCCCTATTTCTCAAATAGCTTAAGGCCTTTTTCAAGTCTAAATACGGCACTGTATGGCGCGTAGGGGTTTCATATCGGCTGGTCACATGACTTATGGCCAATTGTGGCGTACCCTACACTGTATCTGTGTTAAAAAAAATGGTTAAAAAATGTCCTTAAAATATCCTAAATGTGATATCAAACTTTATATTAATATCCAAACATTAACCCGTGTTTTCACATACAGTCATTGTAAGGAACTGCTTTCATCAGATTTATTGTAATGTGGTGACTGTGCGTTGGTGGAGACGGTTGGGTCTGATACTCCCATTCTTTCTTTTCTTTCCTCTATGTTAATTAAACTGTTGATAGTATTACCTTTTTCAGTTTTTTTTTAAAGTAACATATTTTTTTATTTTTCTATTACCTGAAATCTAAATTTGGACTTAAAATTAGATATTAAACATGCAAAGGTAACAACATCTTCTGTTTGTTACTTAGGGAAACGTTAAGGATGTTGACTTTTTGTGTTACTTATCTGGACTGAACTGGGGAGAAAGTTTGTAGCAAATACTTCTAAGATAGAGCGATAATTACATCTATCGTGAAATGGTGTCTTTCACTTGAATGGCTGCTTTGTCGTCTGGTAAATGCACTGGAAAGTCGTTCGGATGGTCTCGGGTTTATACCCTGACACAGCATCAATGCTGTTTGTTTTCCAACCGAATCGTCAAAAAGAAAAACGATAGGCCAACTAATGACTTCATTAACAATCTTTCCAAACATACAGACAACATGAAAGACTGAGAACGGTGGATGCTGCAAACAAGGATCACATTGAAGAAGTTGACAATTACTGACTGTAAGTAACTCATCGCATAATGAATGTTAGTTTTGACTTAAATAAGAAACAACCTTTCTTTTAGTGGTCATCGCGATGAGTATCGTTTAGGTGACAAAAGTAACAACGAAAAAGCCTTAGCAGTACATAATTCTTAAGAAAACAAAAACACAACCCTTTACTTCGAACCACAGATTCAAAAGGAGATATTATACCTGTTGGGCATTGTAATTTTATCAAAATACCTAAAGGAGATCCAATCTGCGCCAATTACTCTATCATGGTTGACAGAAATCAAAGAGATTTAAACATTTATTAAATTTGCATTATTTTCTGACAATGTTTTGTGAACTTCGATGACGAACTACCCATCATATAGTCATTTGTAGCATTGTAGGTTTTTTATATTTGTGAGAACCAGAAGTCTGCGGGATTGACTGAACAAATATACTCTAAGTAGTAAAATATCACCATCTTTCTTACTTACGATGCCAAGGCAATGATGGTTTTTAAATATGAGCGGACATTACGATAGCCTTCAGCAAAAGCAGGCGCATGCGCATTATGTTCACCGTGCTAAACAGTACTAAAACATGGTCTTAAATGATTCTGTCAGCTGTGTTCATGAAGTTGCATAGGAATGTCTTTTAGTAAATGTACCGGTACATACAAACTACTGAATTTATTTGTCACACAAAATATTAGTCACATATTCTTGAGCCCGGGCCCACGGGTACCTTGCTACGCCACTGGTGCAATCCAAAGCTTTATACTTCACATTATGTTTGCAACCAACTCATTTGCCAAATCTGTGTCAGGAAATACCAGAGCTGACAGTCCTAACACCAGATGAGCTCCATTACATATCATTTGGATGCAGACTGATTGCTTTATAAACCTTAGTTCAATAAAGTTCAATTACATCGAGACGATCTTGACATAAAGTAGAAACAGGAAGTAGGCTCTAAAGGGGGCATGAAGATGATCTGTTTTAGTGATCTCTGTTTTTAGGAGAGTTGTGCAGATAGTCGTGTAATGGCTCTATAATAAGACGCGTAGAAGTTGGGTTTAATTGGGTATTTCCTTAGTGACGCGACAGTGCATTAAAAAGTTGGAACGGAAATAGGTTAGAGACAGATAGCAGACGACAAGAAGTGATTGTGGTGCTTTTTTAAAGTCGTGGGCTGTGCCCTTCTTTCTGTAACAAAGTTGTGTGTTCTAAAAGGCCGGATTAACTTATTTTATAATATTCTTCCAGTTGTTGGTTTGGGCTTTTAAAAACTCACAACTGCAATTAATAACATTTCAAGTAAACAACTTGTTCAACGACATCTTCACTCAGCTAGATCTACGGACTGTTGGATGACAACTACATTTTTAACAGGGCCCGCCTTAGGCATAGACAAACTAGGCGGCCTCCTAGGGCCTCCGATTGGCGGGGGCCTCGTGCAGGAGGAAAGAATAAAACTTGCCTCAATGTTATTGTTAGCGACTGGTTTTGTAATTAATTGTGTAATTTTAGCTTTTTTGCTGCTTATTTTTAATTTTTCTATTTCATGGGCACCACCAAAATTCTCATTGCCTTAGGGCCTCCAATTATCCAAGGCCGGCCCTGATTGCCACTACTATTTGACGACTTTTTAACTACATTGACTTCTCTCGACAAATGGCAGAAATATGTTTTCGATGAGCACGAGACCATTCTTAAGCCTTGAAATTATTTGGCGGGCTCAGCACTCCAAGGTAGTTTACAGTAGACCAAATGAGTGTTTCAAACGGAAATAAAATGACCATACATTTCAATTAGTACATCTGGACTATTACGTATACAAACTGTAATAAAGGTTCCACTATCAGAATTTGTGATCAATAGGGCAAACAGGTCATCAGTTTCTTTGACCAATGGTTAAAGAGCAGGGTGTCACGTGGCAAACAAAACGACAAACTGTCTTTACTTTTTCCCAATTTGCGCCAGGTACCCATTAGAGTTGGGGAAGGAGGGGGACTTTGGCGCCCTAAAATCCCATAATTGGAAATCCCAGCCTACGCCCAGATTCGAACCCAGGACCCGAGGTTTGGAAGCCAAGCGCTTAGCAACTAAGTCACCCACCCACCACGACCGAATATGAAAAGCAGACAAGATGAAAAGCAGACAAGATGAAAAGCAGACAAGATTAAAGCAGACAAGATTAAAGCAGACAATATGAAAAGAAGACAATATGAAAAGCAGACAATATAAAATGCAGACAATATGAAAAGCAGACAAGATGAAAAGAAGACAATATGAAAAGAAGACAATATAAAAAAGCAGACAATATGAAAAGCAGACAATATGAAAAGCAGACAAGATGAAAAGAAGACAATATGAAAAGCAGACAATATGAAAAGCAGACAATATAAAAAGCAGACAAGATGAAAAGAAGACAATATGAAAAGCAGACAATATGAAAAGCAGACAAGATGAAAAGCAGACAATATGAAAAGCAGACAATATGAAAAGCAGACAATATGAAAAGCAGACAAGATGAAAAGCAGACAAGATGAAAAGCAGACAATATGAAAAGAAGACAAGGTGAAAAGCAGACAAGATGAAAAGCAGACAAGATGAAAAGCAGACAATATGAAAAGCAGACAAGGTGAAAAGCAGACAAGATGAAAAGCAGACAATATGAAAAGCAGACAATATGAAAAGAAGACAATATGAAAAGCAGACAATATGAAAGCAGACAATATGAAAAGCAGACAATATGAAAAGCAGACAAGGTGAAAAGCAGACAAGATGAAAAGCAGACAAGATGAAAAGCAGACAAGATGAAAAGCAGACAATATGAAAAGCAGACATGAAAGCTCACCTTTGATGCGTTTTATTTTTATTTTCATACATTAAAAGCTTAAGAAGTTTGCGGACATATGTCATCGTATGGCACTGTATGTTTAACACTGATATAGTAGCTTATTAAAATAGTTTACGGCATATTTTAGAATAAGAGATTAAAACAATACATAAATATATATATTATATATATATATATATATATATATATATATATACATATATATTTAGCCTGCTATCCTGTGTATAAAGTACGAGTACTGTAGCTCTAAAAAAAATATTAAAATGAACACATTATTTCAATTATTTCGATTTAAATTGAACAAAGTCTTCAACATAGAACAAAAGTGAGAATGAAAAAAAGTTTTATTAATATTTTATATCCTGTATGGGAGATAATTAGAAGGTTAGCTGTGATCGTAAAAATATTATGTAGATTGCTATACCTTTTAATTGGAAACAGTTCCTGTTCGGCTGCCTGACCTAGGGAAATAGTGGGCCACAAATGACCTCTACATCATCTTCTCTATAGGCTAGACCACAAGGTCTGAAAGGTGAACCTTACTTACTACTTATTGTCTAGATCTAAAAAGCCTTTCATTGGAATATCATAAGGTCTAGTAGTCCTATACATTCGCTTTAACCAGGATGCTAAGCAGTATTTGTGCATACTCTATAACAGGGGGTTGCGGGCCCTGCGTTTGTAGGATAAAAGAGACAAATAAGGACCTAGACTTTGAGGGTTAGAAAATTGTGTTTATATGTGGAGCAAGGGTGTAACGCTGGTCGTTTTATTGAGGGCTTTAAGAGTGTTATAAACCTGGTGGTGACACAGATAGGGGTAGTGGTGTGTGTAGACAGCCGAATGCAAATCGCCCCAGGCAAGCGCTAGACGAGCGGTCAGCCGTGACGAATTATGACGGTCAGCCAAGACAGTAGACCTTAAGAACGTCACGAGGGATGTAGTCGGGTGACCAACCTTAGATTAACTCCCATTGAAAAAAACAGAGCAGGAAGGACTCAATCCACCCGCAGTGCTCTGGCTTAGTGCCTCATAGCTAACCTACGTGCTCAGACACGTCCCCCCTTAGCTCGCGGAGCTGGGGACACTCGTACAAGACGTGGGACACTGTTTCGACGCTTTCTAGAACTGAGTGTAACATAAACTAAAGAACTTATAATAGATTTTAGAAAGAAAAAACAAACTATACGTAAACTGCAAATAAACACTACATCTTTAGAACAAGTAAAGGCATATAAATATCTAGGCGTTATCATCAACAACAAGCTTTCATGGGAAGACCACCTTGGAACTCTGACAAAGAAAACAGCCCAGCGACTCTTTTTTTTACTATACAAACTCAATAGCTTTAAACTAAACAAGAAGATCCTTGAGACATTTTACGGCGCGACTATACAAAATCTGCTAACATACGGAATAAGTTGTTGGCAAGGCAATGTCTCATCTAAACTGTTGCGACGTCTAGAAAAGATTAAAAAAGCATCAAAAATTACACTCACAACATTACCACATTCAAAGGAACTTTTTGAGCAAACGTGCCTTAGAAAAATCGAAATAATCTTGGAAGACAATGGCCTACCGCTCCATCAGAACTACGCCAGGTCGTCGCGAAGTGGGCGACTGCTGTCAATCAAAACAAGAACGGAGCGGTACAAAAACTCGTTCGTACCTCACTCGGTCAGACTCTATCACCGCCACTCATTGATCAGGGAACATGAAAATGCACCAAGATACCTGTGTGTAGTCGCTGAAGGAACTCTTTATGTTGTCTGTTGTATTTATGTGTATTTTTCTGTTGTGTTGTCTTTATATGAGAAACGAGTCCTTGTAATCACAACAAATTTCCGTAAGGATCAATAAAGCAGTCTTAGTCTTAGTCTTAGTCTCTCTCCACAGTGACGGCATCGGGAGTCAAAGTTCGGACGGAACCGGGCAAATTATGCCCCAACAGGACAGTGTTCCGTCCTGCACTGCGCAATAATTGTCTGCTCTGACCTCCTCAGTCGCCACCATGGATTGTCGCGATCTGAGTGATGCATGTGCTGCCAGACACCATGTGCTCTATCGGATTCCTCCTAGGATTTCAACCACTTCTCTTGAATGAGTGCTCGGATTTGTGCCGTTGCTTGTAAGTAAGTGCTTGGTGCTTCGAGGTGTGTGGCTACCAAAGCACTCTCCCTTGCGAGGGCGTCTGCCGTTTCATTGCCCTTCACGCCGCAATGTGAGAGCGCCCACTGCATGAAAACGACAGTTCCAATAGCTCGGCGAATGATATCTGCGCGCCAACTGCCTCTTTTATTACGGGCGACCCTCCCCGCCGCCACCCATAGCTAGGTGACCAACCATAAACGTCGAGTGGCGTTCTGTCCGGTTCTAGAAGGCCAGCAGGGACCCTATATAAAGAGCGGAAGTGTCGCAGTCAAGCCGGTTCACTACAGCCCGGTTCACTACAGCACAGTTCATTGTGGTTCAGCGGTGTGGTTCTGTACGGAGCATTACGACGGTTCAGTTCGGAGAACTGTCAAGTACAGTCAAGACGAACGGCGTCTTGATCTTGGTCTGTGATCGAGTCCGACATAACGAGCCTAGTATGTGAAGTCAGTCTTGAACAGTTGAATCCAGCGCAAGCCCGGAACGAGACGGGGAGGCCAGTGCAAGAGTTGATACGACTGTACGGTTGATACGGAGAGATATTAGTTCAGTCTTGTGTTACGTGTTGCCCATTGTTCAGTATTGGCTGTTATTTATTGGACATTAAACTGTAACGTTATTTCGAGCCCTGAGTTGTCAAGTTCTTTACGTTGGTGGTGTCGTTTGGTGCAGTTTGCAGAGAGCCTGGATAGTGAGATTCGTTACTATACATAACAACTATTTAAGCCGTAGAGTAGCAAGGATTTCAGCAAGTCGCTCTATAAGTTTTATAAATGAGGTAATGTCTTTTTTAAAAGTATTTTTAATGTATTTGCATGTAATATCCAGCATCTAAAAAACTGACATTGTAAAATATTAATAAATGTTTTTAATAATCTCTAACTAAATGAAGAAAAGTCTTTAATATGCAACGAAATCGTGAATTAAATGTGTGATAAATCAATATTTTATAGCCAGTATGGGAGATAATTAGCAGGTTAGCTGTCACAGAGACTACTCCATGCAGGTTGCCGCACTTTTTACCCGGAAACAGTTCCGGTTCAGCTGCTTGACCTAAAGAAAATAGTGACAGACTTAAGAACAGGATACCAAGTAACGTGATAACAAGATTCACGGCTTTGACCAGCTGGACTTTTTTTGCAGCGAGAGTGTTAGCGCTCTTATTAGTATAGTGTTTAGATTTATTTATTGAGATTGCGTCATCATCATGGCGACTGTCAGCTCGGATCATTTGTTTCCGTCTCACAGAAGCAAGGGCTAATGCGCTGGTCAGAATAAAAGAACAAAATGTTGAGATGCACAGAAATATGACCGGACACACCGTCCGTGCAAGAATTTGCTCTATCCCGTTAAATAGTTGAAAAGTATTTGAAGAATAAAATGTCAGTTTTGTTTGATTGGTCAAGAAACTCATCTGCCAACTTAGTCCCTAGGATGAAAAAAGTGGAATTCTTAAAACAATGTTACACGAAACAATACAAACCATAATTATAAAAGTTTTTCTCGGGGTAAACACGTGTTTAAACTTCAGAGGCATTGAAACACAGCAACACCTGGTGATGGCCAGGTAAGTCTCTAGGCAGGTAGAAGTATCCAGTACGATATACTGGTACCAGTGAATGCATCCGCTGAGTTAATGCTGACATTAAGTCATTGTTGCCATGGAGACATGCCAATGATCAAAGTGATTTTACCTGAAGCATCCAATGCTAGGTACGCTATATCTGATATCGACAGTTCTAAGAAAGTCATGTTGACACTATCTCTGATCCCGATCTGATAGAACACTATAATATTGAGAATGTTAGCAGACATAGCCAGAACTTGTAGCACAGGACTTAGCCATTGAGCATATACTATCATAGCAAGGATCACTTGTTGGTCGCTGACTATATCAGACATTCTTGGGAAAGTTCGAATAAAGAAATCTGTTGAAATAAAGCAGCTGTATATAATTATAAGTATTCACTCTCTTCGCATCATCTTAGCAATTTAAATAGAAGTAGTTTAGTATGTCACATGACCAATAATAGCATATGCCTTTTCTTTTAACCTAAGTTACAACTGTGTTGTATGTCATTATATTGATCATTAGTTTATTAGTAATAACATGTAATGAGTGTCATATTGTCTGATGACGCTAATTTGGAAAGTCGCCAAAGAAGCATGTCACGTAGTGAAGAGATATACACCGTTCTTGTTAATTAATTGATCTTAAAATTCATACTCTTTTTGGGTTCAGTACAAATAAAAAAAAATCAACTCCCGATCAGAAAGTCAATTATGAAGTCTCCTTGTAGTCTGCTATCAGTAGGCATAACTAAAGGAAGGTGGTTTAAAAAAATTAGCACTTTGATCAATCCAACAACAAAAAATTCAACGAGCCCCACCCCTTTTATTTACCCAATATTTTGAAGTATTTATTTCAATAAATGTATCTGGGAAAACAGTCACAAATTGGGGTACACAAGGATAACTCACGAGAAGAGTGTGCAGTCAGTTGTGTATTTTATATGTATTCTACTCCTATGCAGTAGAAGGCAGTGAGAGCAAATTAGAAACCACTTCTACATAATTAACTTATACATAATATCTAATGAATGGAACATTACAGTTTCTGTGTGCGTAACGGTCGAGTGGTAAAGCTCTGAACTTTAAGCCTAGAGACTTGAGATCGAATCTTATTAAAGGCCATGAATCTCATGAATATATTATAAATGTTCTAAACTTCTAACAGTCATGAACAAAAGACAAAAATATTTTACGCAGGTTTGACTGTAAAAAAAAGTCATTACATGTACAAACAGATAGTAGCTACAGTAAGTATTAATCTGTCTATGGCCTCCTTCAGTCGAGGATCGTCAGATAGCTTTAGTTATGCTCGGAACAATGCCACACACGCAGCTGGTGTGTCCAAAAGAAACGGAGTGTACCGACACGCTTAAGGTTCTTCTAGACTCTAGACTGTAGCTCTGTGTGTTGCAGGCCATAGTGACGGTGGTGGTCCTTAGCTAATGACGCTATGCAAATTAAAATTATTGTTTAAAGTCGTGTTTCAGGTAATAAGAATTTTGAATAGAAGGCTTAAAAAAATCTACTTTATTTTTTTTTATGTCTTTCATTAAAAATTATGGTAGAGGACAAAGAAAAAAACCCAGTCACATCTGGTCATATTATGGTCACCAGGTTTAAAGGCCGCGATCCGGCTATACGCAAGGGAGGTAAGTCAAACAAAGGATGAGGAAAATGTAAATAAGAATAGATTTCATTTATATATATATATATGGAAACAAAATATTTACTATATATGATTGCTTTGGTACTTTGGCCGTATCTTATTATCTAGTATTTTGGCCATCTCTGATTATCTGGTACATTGGCCATATACGACTGTATGGGGCTTTCGCTATCTCTGATAGCCTGGTACTTCTGCATCTGATTATCTGGTAGATTGGCCATATCCGATTGTATGGTACTTTGCAATCTAAGATTGTCTGGTACTTTGGCCATATCTGATTATCTTTTACTTTTGCCATATCTTATCTGGTACTTTGGCTCATCTCTGTATTTCAGGTACTTTTAACGATTTGTTACACATGTTTCGTATGTTCCATTAAATTTAAAGTAACTACAGCCTAGCCCAAGGGTGACCAGCCTTTGTTTTCCCTGCACCATTTTGTTAAGCTTAAAGTACAGATGCGCCTCACAAATTAGTACTCCTATTTATACCTTTGAAATTTGGTTATTCGGTCGTATTTGGCAAACCCTGGGTCGTTTCTTTCAGAATCATAGAAATGTATGTGCGCAAATGTAGAATCTGTAATGTTAATCTTAGTTATATTTACTTTATTTCGTAAAGAGCATTAATAATTTTAAATTAATTATTTCAGAATGTACTATTTTATTCAATAGAAATACTTTCAGCGATATATAATTTACAAAACAATTTCTTATACACCACAAGTTAACTAGCTTGGTTTTGCATTCACCAAATCTGTAATAAATAAATCAGAGTCAAAAAGCTCTTCAAAGATGTTGAAATTAGCATTATATGCTCCTCCAAAATTGCTTATCTGGGTGAAATCATGAATAGCAGTTGTTCTTGGATAATCACCAAACATCTTATGGAGGCATTGTTATTTATATAGTATTTAGCTTAGTAAAAGGTATATAACTGAGATAAAATGCACAGTGGTTTCCTAATCATAATAATAAGGCGTGTCCTAATCATAAAGTTTTTCCCGTGTCTAAACTGAGAGTCAAGATTCTTAACTTAAAAAATTTAACGTGACAAACTTTTTGTTTATTTTGATAACTCAGAGAAGAAACTCCTATCAATATGGAATTGAAATGCTACAGAATGATACTACGTATCACTTACTACAAAGACCGCATCACAAACAAGGAGATTAGAAACAGGAATCAGGACACAACAGCAATAAGCCCCAAAATGATCTTTTGACCACTTTAAAAAAAAAAAACCACAAAATAAAATGTATGGCCATATTACAAATTCTTCAGGGCTCGCAATATGCAGCTTTGTATGACAGGATCAGCATGCTCTGAAGATGCTCCTCAATGGCAAGTTTTGCTAATCCCAATTTTTAGCTTCCGGAACATATGGTGTCTGTCCCATGCTCTACAGACTAGAATGATTAAGGAGCACTTGTACGAATTTGTCCTGACCTATGTAATAAGAAATCTGCCTTAATCGTTGTAAGTATTCTATTTACTTGATGTAATTAAAAAGTAAACGAATAAAAGAAAATAAACAAAAGGTTATAAAATTAGTTTGTGTGGAAGCTTTTGGCCTCCCCTACTAAAGTGCCTCCCGTGTTTGTTACTATTAAATAGTAAATAGTTGTAAAAGTGGTGTATTTTTTAATGCAAAAAAAAAACTGCTTGCATAAGTGAATTAAAAAAATGAGATTTTTCGCTTTTAGAAGAGAAAAAAGTAGCCGTTGTATCAGAACTTTGAATTGTCTAAAATATTATGATGTCGGATTTCACTAACTTTTCTAGTTAACTAGATCTGAATGGGACGGACGGACGGACAGACATTCAACACAAAACTAATATCGGATTTTCCCCGTGGGGGGGGGGGGGGGGGGGCCGCTAATAACAAAACAAGAAAATTATTAAAAAAAACAAAAATGTTTTATCTATATCTCAGTCTCAGCGGTCCTTCACTTCGTGAAATTTCAAAAAATATCTCTTACAGTTTTTATATTTTATGTCTGTTCTTCCGTCCGTCCGGGCTCGTGATAGTAATTTGAAGAGTGACTGAGGGATTCATAGCGTTGGCGTCTTCTACAGCTTGAGTTTTGTAAGGAGATGAAGGAGATGAAATATGCTCCTGGCAAAAGACAAGAGGAACACACACACACACAGAGTGAGAGAGAAAGAGAGAGAGAGAGGGAGAGAGAGAGAGAGGGAGAGATTGTCGACAGATTTCTTGGATTTGCAAAAACATAACTAGAACAAGAGTACAACATAACCGTACCACAAATGATTAGCAAAAATTTTTTAAAAACTATCACTCATTTATTTTAAGACAATCCACAGAAATATATTTTCAAGACTAAAACACACACACTCACATACATACCTCATCTCATCTTTCTTCTCTCCCGGAAAAAAAAGGGGGGGGGGGTGCTGTGGCAGTTCGAGTAAAAATTTCCTTTTATTTTTCCCGGTCATCAGCTATTATCATATTTTGTATTAAAGGGACGTTACTTCAAAAAAGAAGATGATTACGTCCTCCGCGTCATGCATTCAGCCAAGCATGTTAACCAATGACTTAAATTCTGCCAAGTCACTGGTTTTCCTGGCTAGCTCAGGCAACCCATTCCATGCTCTAATAGCACTAGGGAAGAAGGAGTATTTGTACAAATTTGTCCTAGCATATGGGATGAGGAATGTGCCTTTATTTTTGTGTCTCTCAGAGTATTTCATTAAACTTTGTTTTTGTATTTGAAGATTATGGTTCAGTGTTTTATGTATAATTGGTACATTACTTTTGAGTCTTCTGCCCTGAAGGCTTTTTAAATTTAGTGAGTTTACTAAAGGTGTCACTCTTGTCAAGTGTGAATATTCGTTTGCTATGAATCTCACAGCTCTATTTTGTATCTGTTCCGGTTTCTTAATGTTTTTTTGAGTTAAAGGGTCCAAACAGAGGATGCATATTCTATTATTGGCCTAACCAAGGTTAAATAACATTTTAGTTTTATGTTCTTATTTGATTTATAGAAATTTCTTTTTAATAAACCCTAATGCTTTGTTTGATTTTTTTATAGTTTCATCAATATGTGGATTCCATGACAGTTTTTCATTTATTATAACACCTAGGTATTTTGCGTTTTTAGTCTGTGTTACTGGTTTACCATGAATAAGATAAGTGGAATTAATTTGTTTTAGTTTTTTTGTTACCCTTAATATTAACTGATATTTCTGTGGGTGGAAAAACATACTCCAATTTGATTCCCATGATTCACATTTCTGTAATTCATCAAATTCTTTTTGTAAAATATCTGTGTCTTGTGTTATTTTTATTGTTCTATATATTATGCAATCGTCTGCAAATAATCTGACTTTTGTTCCTGAAGTAATGCAATTGGGTAAATCATTTATGTAAATTAAAAATAGTAGTGGACCCAAGACTGTTCCTTGAGGTACACCTGAGTTTACTGTTATAGGTGTTGATTTAGAGCCATTTATTATTACAGTTTGTTCTCTCCCTATCGGAAAGTCCTTACTCCACTGATACAATGGACCATTAATGCCGAAATATTTTAATTGTTTAAGCAAACTATGATTGTGAACTATGGTGGTGAACTTTATCAGAAGCCTTGAAAAATATAATAAGAAAGCATCTATTTGCCCACCATTATCTAAACCATGTCTAAACCTTTTGAAAAATCATCAATTCGATTACAAGGTCGCCACACTTTGTCATCAGTGTATATATAACAATGAGATGCCCTTGTACCTTAGCGAACTGATTACTCCTTATGTCCCCCAGAGAGCCCTGCGCTCAATGGACTCAACGCTTTTAGTGGTGCCACGTTTCTCCATCAAAAGCTACGGTCTGCGGGCTTTTTCAGTGCACGAACCAAAAGTTTGGAACTCACTCCCCATTGATCTCAGACAGACAACATGCTACACCACTTTTAAGACGAACATTAAGACCTACTTGTTTAAAACTTTTTGAGATTCGTTTTTGATTTCTGTTGTCGTGTCTGTGTTTGTGATGTTGTTACAGCGCCTTGAGCCTACAGTTTGTTTGTTAACAACGCTTTATAAATACAAATATTATAATTAGTTGTGTTTCACATGATCTCTATTTCCTAAACCAATATTGGTATTCTTAACAGGATATAAAAAGTGAAGTCGGTCCATTCTTTTACATTGTCCAGTCAGCTTTTCTTTGGACAGCCCATTCTTCGTGCTCACTAGACTGTAACTTTGAAGATGACTTTTGACAGTGAGTCATGTCTTTCAATATGACCAAACCAGATCATCTTTCGTCTCTCTATCTAATTGCTAGCAATATTGCCAGCTTGAGTGTTGACTTGTAGAAGTACAAACATATTGGTCTTCTTTTCTTGGTTTCTAATACCCTGCATTTTTTGTTACTATTTACTCTTGAATGCTTGAATTCTTCTTTCAGCCTCAGAGTTCAGTGTCCATCTGTCACAACCTTATATTAAGAAGACCACTAGCCAAGATTAGAAACCATTGTGTCTTGTCGTTATTCATACGCATATATAAGCACGAAGGTGCGGTGGCTGAGTTGTAAAGCGCTTGGCTTCCGAACTGAGTGTTCCCGGGTTCGAATCCTGGTGAAGACTGGGATTTTCACTTTCGGGAGATTTTGGGCACCTCTGAGTCCTTTCAGCTCTAATGGGCACCTGACATAAGTTGGGGAAACGAAAAGGCGGTTCGTCGTTGTGCTGGCCACATGACACCCTGGTTAACAGTGGGCCACAGAAAGAGATGACCTTTACATCATCTGCCCTATAGATCCCAAGGTCTGAAAGGGGACGCTTACTTACTTAAATTTTTTTTTATATAAGAGTGTAAACAGGGGATTTAAGCTTCTTAGTTTTCTAGTGCAACACATCGAGTTGAAATACAGTGATAGAAACGAGGAACGTGAAATTGAAGATTCAAAAGGATTCTTCACAGCTCTGAAATATTCCTTTAGATATCCCCTCCCCAAAGACTGGGCTTGAGCGAACTGATCCTGTTATAGTAGTACAATAGTGAATCATCGTTTTTTTTTATGTAAATAGTTAAAAAATAAAGTAAAGTTTCCCCTTCAGGTGGCCGGGTGGTTCAGCGCTTAGCTTCAGAACCTGGGGTCCTGGATTCGAATCTTGATGAAGATTAGGATTTTAAATTTCGGGATTTTTAGGGCGCCTCTAAGTCCACCCAGCAGTAATGGGTACCTGTCTTTAGTTAAGGAAAGTAAAGGCGTTTGGTCGTTGTGCTGGCCACATAACACCCTGCTTGTTAACCGTTGGCCAAAGAAACGGATGACTTTAACATCATCTGCCCCATAGATCGCAAGGTCTGAAAGGGAAACTTTAATTTTATTCCCCTCTGTGGTGAAATAGTTACTGTTTGTTTATGTTTGTGTAACGTCGTGAGAATGTGTTCACAACATTGATTTAGTGTGCTACTGTCCAAGTCTCTTTCGTCAGTTCATGTGTTGTTCTAGTTTAATAAAGTCTTGTTTTAGGTTACTCTTCAGTGTTCCTTTATTTCTTATTGCACCCTCCTTCAGACCTTGCGATTTATGGGGCAGGCAAAGTGCCTGTGCATTCTATGACCTGGTTATCGAGTGAAGTTAAAGCCAGTTAAAGGTAATAATCTTCATGGACGAATGCCAGGTACAAATTAGAGTTAGACGGACTTAGGTGCGTTCCAAGACAGCCCAAAGTTCCAAATCCCAGTCATCACTCTTCATCGGGTTTCAACATAAGACCTTTAGATTTTTATTTTAAGCTCTTCTGTTAAAATTTGGTCTAAAAATTGCATAATTACACAAACACTGCAACTCTATAGTGGCTTAATATAGTTTGACTTGTTATCAAATACAATCCACTTCGTTGTCGTTTTAACATACACATTTTTTTTATGTTCTTGTGTTTCTTGTAGAAGACTGATAACCCTATACAGATCTGATGCTTTAAGCTCTTGGAAGTAACATCCTGAACTCACTGGCATAAAGGAAAGTAGTAGGCAGAAGATGGCCTCTGAGAGAGACAGTTGAAAAGCTGCCACAAAGGCTGCGGGACACACATTTGAGGCCCAACAAAAAGCCATTATTGAAGACTGTCAATGAGCGGGGGTCCGAGAAGACTACAAAAATTTAGATTACCGGCGGACAACGGCTTTGTCTGCACGGGAAAATATGCAGGTCGCAACTGTGATTGCGTAGTCATGTGAAACACTGCACTTATCCTTATCTTCGGAATCCGAGACATTGCTATTATGCTATTATTATCATTGACGTCATTATCATCTATATTATTATTGACGTCATTATCATCTATATTATTATTGATATCCCATGTACATAAAATAATAATACTTTGAAAAACTCATTCAAATCAAAATCCAGTTGTTATTTATTAGTACTAATATTACATCTCTGCAAGGCAGTAGATACCTACAATTTGGATAACATATCATTGTCCTTTATTTTGCTATTACCATTTTTCTATAATAAGCGCATAGTTCTTGATGCTTAGACAACTTTAAAGACACAGGTGAATAAAGAACATTTATGCAAACTTGTAAGGTAAGTATAGAAACTTGTAAGGTTGCTTTGTTTATCAATGTAACTTGCTATCAAGACGCAATAATGCATTCACTATACTTCTATATTTAGTGTTGAACTTATAGTAGATGATAGACTTATAACCTGTGTGTGATATGAGCAATAAATTGACAGCGTACGTTACCACAGCATGGAGATTCTTGTATTTTTTGCCAGGATAAAATTCCGTGACCGCAACTTGAGCGAGAGAGAATACAGACAAGACGAGCAGGACATTGCCGAGCAGAGATATAACCAGAGTTACGGCCTTGACAAGCTGTACCTCTTTTGCGCTTAGAGTTCTTGTCGTGATTGGTTCATTTGTTTGGCTTTTTTCTGTTGCGTTATTATTTACTAAGCTGTCACACTGTGTCATTAGTTTTCTTCTCAGCGAAGCTGCGACCAACGACTTGGTCAGCAGAAATGAGCAGAGGGTTGATATAAAGAGGAAGATGACTGGACACACCGTTCTGGCGCCAACTTGCTCCACCATGTTGAAAGTCTGAAAATCTTTTTGGGACACGAAAGACAGTTTCGTCAAGTTGGTTGTCGAGCTTTTCAGCCAGGCTAGACCGTAAGATAAAAATAATGGCACCCTTAAAAATAAGTTGCTCGTGAAAATTATTATGACGATTATCAAAGTCCTCGTTACGGTGAACATGTTTTTGAATTTTAGCGGCAATGCCACACAGCAACATCTTGTTATGGCCAGGTACGTCTCCAGGCAGGTGGAGGAGTCAAGAAAAACAAATTGGTAGAAATGAACGCAACCGCTCAGAGACAGCATGCCAACGGGTAGCTCTCGTTGCCATGGAGACAGAGCTATCACCACGGAGGCAGAGATGAACGCGTCCATAACAACGTAGACTACATCCGATATAGCGATGGCCAGAAACGTCACGTTGACGCTGTCTTTGAGGCCAATTTTGCAGAACGTGACGATGTTGAGAATGTTGGCCAGGATGGCCAGGACCTGTAATGCAGGACTTAAAATTTTGCCGTAAGTAAACATGGCAGTCGCCAAAGCTTCATCGCTGACAATGTAGGACATTTTCAAGATTTAGCAATAAGCACCAAACAAGTAGACAGAATTTGTAACCGTATAAAAAGCACAATAATGTAAGGCAATGAGTTGTGTCTAGTTGACGTTTTGTAGCGTGCTCACTTTGTTTTCATATCAAACACTTTGTTTGCTAGCTGCAGTTTCCAATCATTCAAATAAGAATAAAAGTTTATGCGTAATAACAAATTCCTTGCCAACTCTGAAATGAGTTTTAATCCTAATCTTGGCTACTTTTTCTGTTATCAAAATTGTTCTTTCAAAACTATTTACCATTTGCTTAAAGGTGCATTTTTCCAAATACCATATACTATTATAATACAAAGCATAAAAATAACTTATAATAGTATTTAGTAAACGATTATAAGAAAATAAATAGACTTAGTGGATGGAAGTCAAAGACGGTAAAACCTTTTCATCCAATAAATTTAGCCCACATTATCTCATTACTGAACTATTTACACAACAAAATATTTCTATTCAAACTATTTTTTTTTTGGTTTCCTAAATATTTAACAAAATATTGTGCTGATAGTATTTGGCTCAAATTAATGTGTTGTTCTTTTCAGAACCGGCTAAGAAATGGCAAAACAAAGTCATCATGGCCTAATAAACAAGTTATAAAAATGGTTTTAAAAGTTTGCTTTTTCAATCTTTGTGCAATAGAGATCTTCAACATGGAAAAGTCGCAAGCTTTCTTTTTGGTGTATCCGGTGTACACTATACAGAAGTATTGAATAAAAAATGTTTTGATAAACCATATAAAGTTGTTAATTTGGCACTTTTTAGCACCGTAGAATCAAATTTCTATTCACTCTTACTTAAAGCACAAAGTATTTTTTTAGTTGGCAACAGTGATCTTATAACATGCCAACCTTGACATTGTTTATTTATTTCAGAATCTCTCCAGATTTTTCTTATGCTTTTTGAGGTTCCATTACGCTGTCACTACATTTCTTCATGCCTTTTGTCTTCTTTTTCTCTCTGAATATTTTTTTTATTGCTTTAAGAAAAAAATTCTACAGTCTTAATAATCCATGGTCACCTGATCTTTAGAAGCCACCGAGTCAGAAATGAAATTCTGCGATTAAAAACTCATAGCATTTTTGAAAAAAAAAAAGCCTTTAGTATTTAGCACATGCACATAAAGGAAATTTTTTTCCTCTAAATCACCGAATTTATTGTGTATTATATGAATAAATTTTATTAGTGTTGTGGTCCGCCTCTTTTTTTTTTTTTTTTTTTTTTTTACCATAAGTAATTACAACGCATCGTTCAATAGTCAGTGAACAAGACTTTGATTAATCGGAGAAACTATCGTGCATATTTTCATCAAAATTTTTTTTTTATCAACACATAATGTCACTCTTTAACATACAGGTATAATAAGATTAACTATTCCCATTCAAATATTAAAATATGAAAAAAACAGAGCAGATTACTGTGATTAGCTTTTACTGTGAAAATCTCAAATTGAAAAAATCTTTCAAAGTGTATGGAAAGACAAAAATGGCTTTAAATTCAGTCCGGAAAATAAAACGAAAAAAGATCGTTCTTGTATTTGAGTTACAGTTTTTAAACTTCTCTTTTATCAGATTTGTTACTGGTCTTTTTCTCTGCCTTGCCATGAATGCTGGCATTTCATAAATCTTTCACTAGTCTTCTCTCTGTCAGTATCTTATGACAGACTTACTTCCATTTTATCGACCTTAGAGAATCTAATTACAGATGCAAGCTGTACAGTCTAAAAAAAAATATATCACTTTTTGAAATTTAGGTGTCAAATGATAGAATTAAATTCATTAAAGCAGCGACTCGGTCTGTGACAACATGGTAATTAGCATTATCGATTTGTTAATGTCTCACTATTTTTTATTCATCCAGGGGAGTTAATAATTGACACCTGAGTTACCTTTTCCCATATTTAAGGAATTTTTTTTGGTCTTGACTAATTTGAATGGGACTAGTTAATCTTATTTATACCTGTATGTTAAAGAGTGACATTATGTGTCGATAAAATATTTTTATTTTTATGAAAATATTATGCCCTATAGTTACTCCTATTAATCAAAGTCTTGTTCACAGGCCGTTGAACGATGCGTTGTAATTACTTATGATGAATTTTAAAAAAAAGAAATAGCGCGCATATGTTATCAAATTAAATTTAACATAAAACACACAATAAATTCGGTGATTTAGAGAAAAAATATTTCCTTTACCTGCATGTGCTAAACACTACAGTTTTTTTTGTTTTTTTTCGAATAGGAAAAACAAAATGCTATGAGTTTTTAATCGCAGAATTTCATTTCGTCGAAAGGAAAGATTTTTATATTGTGAAATTTTGGTGAAAAAAATTAATGAACATTTTTATGTACATTAATCTTTTTGTTTTTCTAATTCATAAAGAATATCGAATGGCTTATCATTTATCATGAAACTTATCATATGACTTATCGTGTAAGAATCTGAACTCTTACAAAAAGGATGTGATAGTCTCCCTTCCAATAGTTTGAAAAGAGAGTCAGAAACATTACGATGCTGAAGTACTACTTGAGTCAATGGTTAATGAGACCTTTGTAATCTTAAGTGTCAGACTGATTCAATGGACTCACTACACTTCGCTAAGCATAGCGATAGTGCAAACGTGTGCTGTCATGTGTTTCCTAAATGATCGATACTTTTACCCCTTCATTTCTATCCTCGTTTTATTTGTCATTCGCGTTTTTTAAATTTAAAAAAATTCATTAAAAATGGTTTTGATTACTTGCTATTGCAACTGATTGATTGATTGATTTCTTTATTTCTGTTAGTTTTGATAGTTTCTGTCATGGAAAGAGCGTCTGTAATTTATAAGACTTGAAATGATTTTTTTCTTTATAATGTAGAGATAAAGTGTTGTTTTACTGTAAAATGGCTCATTCAAATAGAGACTATTAAAGAATGGAATGGGTTGCCTGAATCAGCCAGTAAAACCAACGGCTTGGCAGAGTTAAAGTCACTTGACCATACACCATTCTTAGCCTTGGCCATACACCATTCTAATGCCTTGGCCACCCATCTTTTAATGTCTTGATTATCAATCATTCTAATGCCTTGGCCATCCTAAAATCCAATGCCTTAACCATCCTGAAATCTAATTCTTTGGCCATCCAACATTCTAACGAATTGGACACCGACCTTTTAATGTCTTGACCATCAATCATTGTAATGGTCCAATCCTAAAATCTAATGCCTTGGCCATACAACATTCTAACGGCTTGGCCATACAACATTCTAACCGCTTGGCTGTACACCATTCTAATAACTTAGATATACACAATTCCGATTCTTAGCCATCCTGACATTTACGTGACATTTCGGATCTAGTCTAAAATACTTTTATTTGCATCTGTTAATTGAAATCTCCTCTCAAGACAAGTCATTCTATGCATTGTTCACTTTGGACTACAAGATACAGAGTAGTAAAGTTGTATTATATTTATCTTATCTTATATATTGCCGACGTTACTTCAAAAAAGAAGATAATTACGTCCTACGCATTTCATGTGTCAATCTAGTCATGCATGTTAATCAATGACTTAAAACTCAGTTAAGTCGTTGGTTTTCCTGGCTGAATCAGGCAACCCATTCCATTCTCTAATGACATAAGGAGCACTTGTACGAGTTTATGGTGATCGCATTTTTAAAATATATAAAGTATATTCATTCACCAATCGTAAACAAGTGATAGTCAAATGATAAAACAACGAAAAAAAACTGTCACGTGATAGCCATTGTGTATTAAAATTAGATCGTAATTTATATAGAAGAGATAGAGAATCACGTGGCTAAATGTTGTTTGTTTACGATTGGTGAATAAGGTCCATTAAAAGTAGCACTAAAATAAAGCTTCCTGAATGCTTAAAGAAGTCCACTTTTTTACATATTTGCCTTACTCATTTCCGCTTAAAATTCGCTTTAAATATTCTAATTCACCGACACCTTCACCTATCCCATAGTCCAGGGATGCCCAAAATACGGCCTGCGGGCCAGATCCGGCCCGCGAATGGTTCCGTCCGGCCAGCCGAAATGTCGTCAAAAAGTGTAAACTCCGCTTACTCTCCCACCCCCAAGGTTGAAAAATGTCTCTTTACCTACGTTAGGCCCTCAATTTTTCTCCGATTGATTGGTAACATGACCTTTAACCTTTTTGCGTTTATGAAATGGGACTTTGAATGTAGAATCTACCAAAAAAAAAAAAAGAGAGAGAGAGAGAAAGGACCTTTATTTCTATGTCGAACATGATAATAAGCCAACTTATTTGATTAGTAAATAAATTGTGGCTGTTTTAAAAAAGAACAACATCTAAACGCCATTACAAAGCAAATTTGACGTCATTCTTGGTATGAGCCGCGAATTAAAAGATTGTTCAATTACGTCAATAGATTGGAAAATTAATAGGAGCTTTACCAAGAAGAGACCAGAAAATGAGTTGTTGGTAAAGCTAGCTAATTTGTTGCTCATAGTTTTAGTAGAGAAATTAAGCCGTTTTCTGACGCATGAAAAAAAATGAATGTAAGTAGTGATCCACGGGTTTCTAATGAAATAGTTTAGAGCCAATTTCGTTTTTGTACCTTTTCGTTTATGTGGCCCGCGACACCGGTGTCTGGAATTAAAATGACCCGCAATTCGATTTATGTTGGGCATCACTGGCCTAGATTTATTACAAATTTTAAACCATGACTGATCCAAACCCACTTAATATAAGCATTAAATGTCAGAAAATTATTTTTATTTTTTCTTAGTTTTTTTATGCAGAACTTTATCTTTGCCACAATTTCAACTGATATGTTAAACTTAATGCAGAGCTGATGAACACCTTTTATTCCCTTTATTTTCCAAAAGATACATTGCCAAAATAAAAAAAAACCAACGAATTTTTATGGTATCACAGCGACAAATGTCAAGACTTTGTTCAGAAATTGTTCATAGTTCTTGCTTTCACTTGCTCGTCCTTTTTCCTGCCCTAAACGCGTGAAAGTCCGCATACAACCCACATGGGCTTGCATCTCACACGAAATGCATGATTTCCGAAATTTTGAAGGTCAATGTCTTTATTTACTAGTAAAGTCCAACAGTTCTGGGGCACATACACAGAGGTTTTTGTGGAAGGTGTATTGTCAGTACTCAAGTCATTTTGAAACTGTGGGAGAGGCTTGTATACACAGGTTCTGTTATTTTGTAGTCGCAGACATAGGAGCATTATCGAGTGGTAAATAAAGTTTTTCATGTTCATTACAAGGTCGAAGAACGAAAGTTAATCATAATTAATGATTTTATTGGATTGATTGACTTTGCATACTACCAATAGAAATTGCAATTTTAGGACTAAATAGCTAAATATTCATTAATTTTAAAATAGGTAGCATTAAGTTATCAAGGGCAGAGCACTATTTTTGTTTGCCAGTATAGTAGACAAAATAGTGATCTAGCTCAGTGATGTCCAAAATAAGGTTCGCGGGTCACATCAGGCCCGTGACGTGATTCTATCCGGTCCGCTGAAACGTCAGCACAATGTGTAGAAAATCCCCCCTTCATAAAAAAAGGTTCAAATATGTATCTTATCGTACGTTAGGGCCTTCACTATTAACCTTTAACATGCGTTCGTTTATGAAATGGGAATGGAGAATGTAGAATCTACCTGGCAAAGTGAACAGGTCTTTACCATTTTGTGCAACATGATAATAAGCCAACATATTTGATTTGTAAATAAAGTGTAGCTGGTTTAAAAAAAAAAAGAGCGACATATAAACGGCATCATGAAACAAATTGGACTGCATTCTTGGTTTGAGCTGCGAATAAAAGATGGTTAAACTAAGCCTAGAGATTGAAGGATTTATGAGAATATTACTAAAAAGACATAAAAAAATTAGCCTTCGGTAAAACTAGATACTATGTTGCTCAGATTTTAAAAAATGAAGCCACTTTCCGACGCGTAAAAAAAATGTCTAATGTCTAATCAGTAATGTAAGTTTTTAATCAAATAGTTTCAGGTCAATTTCATTTCGTTTTTGTACTGTACCTTTTTGGTCATGTGGCCCGCGACAAGAGTGTCGGAAATTAAAATGGCCCGTAGGTCGAACTAGGTTGGGCATCACTGCGGCATAGTCCTATGAATCGTTGGGGCAACACACAAGATCTGTCAACCTTCTTTCTCCATTCCTCTCTGCCCTTTACCTTGAATAGCATTCCATTCAATGACAGGCCTGTCCATTCCTCGCTTCCTCTACCTATTTTTCTTACGGTTGGTAAAAATGCTGAAAGTCTTTTACCTAATCTAAAACATTTAAGCATAACTATAAGAACTTATGAATTTCACAATATTTATAGTTTCAGATTTCCATATAGTAATACAAAATTTTATAACTACACTTTGTTGTATATAAAGTCTAACACTAGGAATTTATGCTAGTCGTCTGGTAAACGAACTAATGAAACATTTGATTCTTGGAATCTATAAGCTTCCATAGAAACTAAAGATAGTTATTTCCAAAGAATCCCAATATCAAGGTTTCGATCGTGTACGAACATGTGTCTACAAAAGAGGACCCGTTAAACCACTGTTACATAAGATCCGAACGAAATGGTCGTCTCCTTTTCATTAGGACTAAAACAGAAAGATTTAAAAACTCCTTTATCCCACTTTCGGTCAGAGTGTTACAGGATCAGCTGTCGTCATCGAGAAGTAGGCCTACATAGAAGTCCAATTCATAAAGCGCTGATTGTGAATGTGTATGTGTTTCGTGAGTGAATGTTGTTCGAATTTTTCATCCATATTGTTTATGTAAAGTAGTTACGCTGAGGTTGTCAATTGTAGTCAAACGTAATTTCCATTTGATTGGATCAATAAAATTATCTTATCTTATATAAACATGAAATACATACACACTCATAACCATCGCTTTATGAATTAGACTTCTATGAACTTCTCGATGATGACAGATCATCTTGTAACACTCTGACATAATTATTCATAGTCGATAACAATAAAGGCATCGATCAAAAATAATAATGAATTAATTAATCATTTAATACTAATTTATTACTTGTGTTTTATATAGCTGAAAGGGAGGTAAACCTCGTAATTTTCAGTTAAATGGATGTACTTAGCGGTTCCTTCCTTTAAATAAGCTTTTTTTTTTTTATAAATTAAAAGGTTAGGGTTAACCCTAACCCTTTTTCTATTTCTTGTTTTCTACAGTTAAATCCTAATTTCAGTGCACTTTTGACAAAGCAGAATTAAACTTTCCAATCTCGCACAACATGATGTTAACATAGAGGAAGCAATAGGCTTTCATTTAAGGATTTAAAACCTGTAATGGGTAACTAACTGACAGTAATCAACGGAGTTTCGTAAGAAGTTCATTCTGCCAGGCAAGGAATAATTGAACAGCATCTTGAACATTGTTTATTTTATCATGAGCATTTCCAATACGCTTTTGTTCAGTAGTACTGAGTGCATTCAACAACCTCTAACTGCTTTTGTTCAGTACTAATGATTGCTTTCAACAACCTCTAACTGCTTTTGTTCAGTAGTAATGAGTGCATTCAGCAACCTCTAACTGCTTTTGTTCAGTACTAATGAGTGCATTCAACAACCTCTAACTGCTTTTGTTCAGTAGTACTGAGTCCATTCATCAACCTTTAACTGCTTTTGCTCAGTACTAAACACTCATTGAATGTTTTCTTTACTGATTCTCGAAATTTGGAATTAAATTTATAATAAACAAATGTTTTACCGCCGGCATGCATTGTTATAAGTAAATAGATCACAACCAGGATTAAGTTGTGAGAGTTCCGATACTTTCTCGTTGGGAAAAACTCTGGAATCGTGGCTTCCGCCAGAGAATAAATGGAAAGAATTAGTAACAGAACACCTTGTAACATCGTCACCAGAGTAACTGCTTTGACCAACTGCACTTCCTTGGTCTTCATTGTCCTCGAAGAATTTGACGAAGACATATCCATCGCCATTTTTGTATTTAAATTTTGTAGCGCGACTTTGTCGTAGCTTGTAACCGGCATTGTCATTGATTTCCGCTTCAGTGACATAGTCAGTAAGCAAGTGCTTAGAATTACGGAGCACACGGCAGCGATGAGCAGGAACAGGACTGGGAAGCAGGTCTTGCCGACCAGCTGTTCAAGTCTGCTGAAGATGACGTAGGTGTCAGTGGAATAGAACGTAAGCCTTGTTATGTTAGTTACTGAACTTGTCTGCCAGGTCAAACCAAAAGTTGTCAACAATGGAATCCTGAAAGCCACGTTGCATATAAAAATAATTACAAGAACTGCTAGGGATCTTCTAAATGTGAAGACATTTTTAAACTTTAGCGGCAGAGCGACACAGCAACATCTGGTCACTGCTAGATACGTCTCGAGGCTCGTGGATGTTTCTAGAAAGATATACTGATAAGGGATGACGCAGCCTGTGATGGAATACATAGACACAGGAAGTGATGGTTGCCACGGAGACGTGGCTATAAGTAAACACACCGTGTTGAGAGCGTCTAGAAGCACGTAGGCCAAGTCTGACAAAGAAAGAGCTAGAAATGTCACATTGACGCCGTCTTTACTCCCAATCTTGTGAAAAGTTGCCAAATTTAAAATATTTGCAAATATGGCGAACAACTGAAACACGGGGCTTAGTAATTTACTGCAAACCAAAAGGCCTAAATCCAGTTGCTCGTTTGTGATAATATCATTGCCAAGTTCCATAGCTGCTGTGAGAACTCATAAAGAGTAAAACTTACAGAGTTGGCAGCATCAGCTCCGATATAAACTTTTCACTCATTGTACGCAGGAACCAGAACTATCATTTATTATAAATATTTTGCCAACTCAAAATGAAGCGGCCGTATTCAAAATGTAATGCTTATCTTTGCGTTATTACATATCTGTGTAACACAAAAGAAAAGTGTCCCCTTTCAGAGGCAGTGTAATTACATTACTCCCCCTGTTATTTTTTCTCAAACCTTTCCATCTCGTGTTAAACACACGCTTCTCTCCCTTGCTTGATTGTCTTATAAAACTTGTATCAGGTTTTAAGCTTGAAATAGGACAAATTGCTAGCAAGCGTTAAAACAATAGAATTTAATAAACGGGTAGAATGTATCAACATCACACCAGGAATTTATTGCAACTGGTTTGTCGATTCATTGATATGTGTTGAGCAATCGTTCACAGACCTAATTACAGTTCCAATCCAATATTTTTTCTGTATTCGTGTAGATCGTTTCATAAGAAATTAAAGGATTTCTAGTTAATTAACTTACGTATATTCTATTGTTTTAATAAGTTTTTCATCGTCTATTTTGGTATAAATTTAAATATTTTTTACTTTCACATCTAGTCAGATTTCATTGAAAATGTTGTTCATTTTAGAGAAAAGATTGATTTCTTCAAAGCCAAACTGGCATTTTTAACTCTTGCTGGTTCACCCTCAAAGCTGTGCTATTTTGAAAATAATACATATCAGAAGTATCAATTTCGCTGTTCGCCTTTTTTGTGTTGTGATTCGATAATAAACAGTTTGAAGTAAAGTCTAGAGCGAAATCTTTTGATTGGTGGAAGTTATCCGTTCAAGAGAAGCTAGGGGCGGGAGGAGCTTTAATGAGAGAGTTCTTAAAAAGGCGTTGACTTTTTGGCACTAGACGAAGAATCAGAGGCGTGGATTACAAGTGCAACTAGAGGAGCAAGATTTTTTTTTCTATTACAAAAGGATGTCACTTTATCATCTAGATTGCGTCCTTCGCATTTCATGGATGTCACTATATCTTATAGATTGCGTCCTTCGCATTTCATGTGTCAATATAGATCAGTGGTTATGCTTGCCCTGGATGAGGCAAAATATGTAGGTCACAGGTGGGGCTGCGTAGCCACGAGAAATACTGCATTCCTCATTAATCTTCGGGCTCAAAGACAAGCCTTATTATTATTATAGATAAGTAAAACATGTTTTTAAAAAGTCTGTTCTAGAACTAATAGTCTATTCTAAAACCTACCATTCCCTATGTGAAAAGTAGATATTCATTTTAAAGCTCAGTATACAATAAAGTAAAAGTTTCCCTTTCAGACCTTGCGATCTATAGGGCAGATGATGCTAAGGTCCTCTGTTTCTTTGGCAAAGGGTTAAAGACCAGGGTGTTATGTGTCCAGCACAACAACCAACCGCCTTTACTTTCCCCAACTAAAGTCAGGTACCCGGGTGGACTCAGAGCCCGAAATGCAAAATCCTAGTCTTCACCGAGATTCGAACCCTTTAAACCAGGTTCTGAAGCTAAGCGCTTAACCACTCAGCCACCACGCTTCCTCAGTACACAATAGTACATTAACAAGTTTTGATGGCCATGTGCCTGGGTTTCAACAACGTCCGGAATGACGTTGGGAGTTTTGCGTCTATTGTATCTTGAACTGCATTAGCTTTGACTCTATGAGATCAGCAGGTGTCACACATTAGTTTTAGAACCCCTGTGACACAAAGTAAACTGGTAGGGGATTCAAATCTCGGTGAGTGTACTTTTTAAGTTTTGGTAGTTTAAGGACGCCCCTAAGTCCACCCAACTCAAATGGGTACTTGACTTTATACAAAGTAAAGGGCTTGGTTGTTATGTCTGTCAAAAAAAAAAGGTTACCTTTACGTCATCTGCTACTTTATTTTACTTTTTTTTAGATCAGTGACTCGTTCGCCCCCCCCCTCCTTCTTTGGGATATTTGGTCGTCTTTGAGTTTCCCTAGCTCTCATGTTTACTGAACATTTTATTTAAAAGAGTCAGTCAGGTGTTGTATAACTTGAGTTGTATTACTTGAGTTGTATCAATTGAGTTGTATTACTTGAGTTGTATCAATTGAGTTGTATCACTTGAATTGTATTACTTGAATTGTATTACTTGAGTTGTATCACTAGAGTTGTATCACTTGAGTTGTATAACTTGAGATGTATAACTTGAGCTGTATACTTGAGCTGTATAACTTGAGCTGTATATCTTGAGCTGTATAACTTGAGCTGTATAACTTGAGCTGTACAACTTAAGATGTATAACTTGAGCTGTATAACTTGAGCTGTATAACCTGAGTTGTATAACTTGAGTTGTATGATTTGAGTTGTACAACTTGAGTTGTAGATAGCATATAACGGTATGTCCACAAAGTTAGCCCAAGTCCAATCTTCGCTCTGATAGGTCGATTACGTTCTTCTCAGTCTTTGGATATCGATTCCACTTGAGGGAGCACTTATTTACGGCATGAAGCTATCAATCGTGGAGACATAGTTTAATTTATATAGTTCCTCCCTCATTATTAGTTAAAGTAAAATTCCCTTTTCAGATCTTGCGATCTATGGGGCAGATGTTGTTAATATCGTCTGTTTCTTTGGTCCACAGTTACCGAGGATGTCACGTGACCAGCACAATGACTAATCGCATTACTCTTCTTTAATTAATGCCAGGTACCCAGACTCTAGAGATTCTGAAATAAAAAAAGCCCAGTCTTCATCGAGTTTCGAATCCAGGACACCCCAGGCTTCAGTAAAATATGCATGTGGTTTGCGTGGTCATGTGAAATACTGCACTCATCCTTAATCTTCAGAAGTGAAGACTTATGCTTCAGAGTACCGGGCCTTGCATTCCCGTACATAACATGACAGAATTTTTTCACTTCCTATATCTAATAAAAACAATACACTAGGTGAATTAGTCACCTTCACCTATCCCTTAGTCTGTTGGACTGTTGGGGCACCACTCGTGATCTATCGACCGTCTCTCTCCATGCCTGTCTGTCTCTCTGTGAAATCTTACATACGTCACAGATGTACTGTATTCTAGCGATGGCAAAAAAAAACAACTAACTACGATAGGATGAACGACTTTTGTATTCAAGCTGTGCTAATGGAAGGCATTTACAAAAGAATCAACAGTGGTGACTTTCAAGGCGTGTTTTACTAGATATCTAGGGGTTTACAAACCTGACTGTTTCCCCACCTCAACAGGCTAATGTAATAACCAACGAGCAACAGCATGTCAAGTTGCATGATAACTGAACAGTGAATAAATGGTCATTCAAACTGAACAGTTCATAAATAATCAACAAGTGTTCAAAAAGAACAATATTTAATAATAAGCTAATTACAAAATAAACAATATATTTCAACATATGCCAATCAATGAATCATGGATATTCAAGTAGTGTATTGGTACTTATACAAATAACACACCTCACACAGGCACACTCCATTTCGGCCCTACGGTACAACTTTAGACACAGTCACGGCTCCAAGGGTGAACTCAAAGACTAGACTCTTCATCATAGCCCAGCCTAACACCCTAAAACACACACAAAAAAAAACTCTAGCGATGTCGCTACATCACAGGATGTTTCATTAGCGACACACGTACCGAAAGCTATGTACGTACGTACCATAAAACGGGAAAACAGTGAAACTCTAAACTGTAGCGTAAACAGCTCTACAGCTAAAAAGCTGCCTCCGCTACAAAGACAATAAGGGAACTGAGCGTGACGTAAACACACGCAATAACCTTGACAACAAAATGCGCCCAATACAAACTACTTCCTAGACATTAAAACACACTATTGAACACGAAACGAAAAATTCACGCGCACACGACATTGACTCCGGTACAAGTTCTTGTATAATTTTGTTTATATGTAGTTATCTTAGAATCTCCTTATTGGGGCTTTTTTCATTTAATTTAAAATAAAAAAAAGACATTAAACTGAAATGATATTTAATCTTTGCTAGACCTTTGTCTAGACCTTCGGCTAGACCTTTGTTAGAATATGTATACATCTTCTTTAGGGACCTTTAAACTAAAGGCAACACAAAATACCTAGAACAGGTGCAATACAGAGATGTCAATTTAACAATGCCAAAAATTCTTTATTAATTAGAGTAAAGCCATTTGTAAAATCATTAAACTTGGAAACTCTTCAGGGCTAAAGACTAAAGTAGCAATAATATCAACAGTACTAAACCATAACTTACATATACTAAAACTTAACCAAAACACAAAATATTCAGAAAGACACCACGCTAAGGGCACATTTCTTATTCCAAATGCTAGAATAAATCCATGCAAGTGCTCCTTCTGGCTCAATATGGGTCTCCTAAATCAGACATGAAAGCCAATGATTTAGCAGATTTTAATTCTCTAATAAGCATGATAGACTAGATTAACAAATTAATACGCGTAGGACGCAATTATTATTTTCTGTTTTGAAGAAACGTCTGTTAATTTATAAGATTTAGTTCATGAATTTCTCACATAGAGTTCATTTATTGTTCATATATTTAAGCTTTTTATCTTCTTATCTTATCAAATACAGACGTTACTTCAAAGAAGAAGATGATTACGTCCTAATTCATTTAATCAGGGAGAGAGTGCCCGAGAGGTAGAAGATCTCTCTATTGGTGATATTATTCGTCCTTACGCTAACTCCCTCAAGTCTTTCTCTCCGAACTGACGATACCAGCGTTGATTCCACTAGAATGTGGTAAATGAATACGGAGAGAAAGAGTTAAGTCATTCCTTTTGTTCGTTCATGCACGCATGCACTGTTCCTACCCACTTATACCAGCGAATGACAACAACGTCAGTGTTATGTCACCTGTAATGCCTGCAGAATGTTTTGAGTTCTCTTGTACAGGTGTATTAGTAAGTCTCGTATGCAGTAGCTCATCATTTACAAGTACAATTTCTTTCCTTTGTTTGAGATACCAAACATAAAAATTTATTACCAATAGTCGATGAACACAATTTTTTTTAAATTGATTCTTGTGTTGCCAAGTAAAAGAAATAATTGTGGAAAATTTCAGCTTGATCCGAGATTGGGTTGTGGTAGAAATAACGTGCTCAAATTTGTGTACTGCTGCAGACCTGCCACATCACCAGACAATTTCTCAGTGAACACTGTTAAAGGGAGACTACGGCGAATTTTTTTTCTCTCTAACTAAGTTATGGCAGTGCCAGAGAATAGCAGATTAGTTTGTTTTTCATATAATAATAATAATAATAATAATAATATTGTTACGACGTGGGATTGAACGAAAGTAATTAACTCACCGTGCTCTCAGGATCGCTGGTATCTCTCCGATTGCAGAAGCACAATCCAACTATGATCAATTAATATCCCCGATAAAAAGAAATAATGTCACAATCTCCAAATCGAATTTGCATATCCCTATTCACTAACACAATAGAAAAAAAAACCAATCCTCAATCAAGAAATCCAAACTCATAACTCCTCTGTTAACACATTCACACAGCCCTCAGGTCAATTTCCCTCCAAGCACAAACAGAACACAAAAAGTATTTCACGTGGGAAAAAAAAGGTCAGTAGGGGGGGGGGGGAACAAGTTTACAACAATATCAACCGAGAGCTGACCTCGCAAACACATCCTAAGTCCTAAGCATTCCAATGAGAATCCTTATTACCTGTCAAATGGCAGTACTGCTGCAGACCTGCCATTTCACACAATATCTCAGTGGACATTGTTAAGGGGACTTCAATGAATTGTGTTTCCCATTCAGGAAGAACAACCCTGGCAGTGCCAGATATCGAAAATGAATTTACTTCCTTAATAACTTGCACTTAGTCAGTAGGAGCACTTGTAGTGGACACTGTTGATGTATATATTGCATGAGGGGAATAACCCGCTGGGGCTGCCTACGAGTTTGTGTAACATAAACTCCCCTTGTATTTGTTTGTCTTAGAATATACTTTGATTTAGAGATCATTGCCCTGTGGACATCTTGTTAATAAGCGAACAACTTAGTTTCAGGTGAAAAGTTTTTAAAAAAAACATTCTGTGGCCTGCTATTCGCTTAATTAGTTATCGATTACCGAAATCGTATTGGCTTCAAGGTCATATCAAGAAACATTTTAGATCAACGAAACCAAGGGAGGCAATTTAGTGTATGTGGAAGAAGAAAACACATTAGCAATGAAATGGTGTTTTGTTCTTTTAAGATAACGGATGCTAATCAGACAAAACGACTCAACTGATATGGATTTCTTTGGCCTATTTTGTACAGTAAAAGCAAATGATAACATGTAAACTGATCAATTGATCATTACGTATCATTTGCTGTGAATTTTGCTTGAGGGGTCAACTTTAGTCTTAAGTTTGGACTACAGAGGCAGTGTACCAAGTGTAAGGCTAGCATTGCGCTGCAATGTTTATATTAAAAGTTTTTCTAGTTGTGTGTTTGGTGAATGTCTTTTCACAGGCTGCGGTGGTTCACAAAGATGTAAGCTTTTTATTCTTTAGAATGTTGTTATTTCTTTCTTAATCTCTTACTTTTTTAGAACAGGCATGTCAAACATTTGCGTTCGCGGGCCGCATGCGGCCCTCCGTCCATTTGTATGTGGCCCGCTTGGCCAGATGAAGAATTATGAAAATAATGTTAAATTATTAAGAGTTAAACAGTCACCATTTAATTTTCGGATACAATATTTACCAGATACAAAACAATAAAAAAAAATAAAAAAAAATTAAATCAACTTTGTAGGATATATGAAGCATTCTTTAATTATCAGATTTTTTAAAACAAATTTTGGAAAATTTATTTTAAATTGAATTAGATGTGGAAATTTCGTTTGTTTATTAACTCCAATTTTCTTTTAAGTTATCGTTTACGTTTAGTTTTGATTTGTCAACTGTATTATTATTATTAATCGTTAATTATCACATTACAAATAAGCCAAGAATTTGATTGTGTCCCCTGCTACACAGAAGTTCGCTGGCTCTCCTGTCATAAAGTATTGAAGAGATTTTTTGCACTGCTTGAGGAAACTGTATTATTTCTGAGTGTGAAAGGTGAACCTGTTGAACATTTCCAAACTGACGAATGGGTTCAGGATTTAGCATTTGCAGTTGATCTCACTGGTCACCTGCAAGACTTGAATTTGAAACTTCAAAGTAAAGACAAAATTGTCACAACTGCGTGTGATCATGTGAAGTGTTTTCAAGCAACATTACGACTGTGGATAAATCAAATATCAAGAGAAAAACTTGTTCACTTCTCAACGTGTCAGAAACTAAAAAGATTAAATAGCCGCAACATTTGTTAGATATGTCCTACACCTGGAATCGATAAAAGTTACTTTCAATGACCGTTTTCATGACTTCGTTTCATACAAGCAAGAATGTTCGTTGTTTTATCTGGTAATGTGCCACTAGAGCTGACAGAAGTAGTCACATTCATTGTTGAAAGCAAAATATGTAGAAGTGGCTTTACCAAAATTTTTACAGTTATTGATCTGAACATTAAGTTGAATTTTGCAGTGAGAATTCCTACCAAACCATACAGCACTGATCTATGTGAGCTGTTTTTTTCCAAGCAAACTTTAACCTGACATGAATAAACTTGTATCCAAAAAGCATCAGGACAAAGAAAATAATGCGAAATCATAATAATTTGTTATCTAGCAAAATAGTACTACAAATTTAGCTAAGGGACAGGTATTCCATTAATTATTGTATATTTTCCAACTGATCTTGAGCTGCAGCCCTACAGGTCATAGTAATTTTTGTATGTGGTCCATACACCTTAATGAGTTTGGAATGCCTGCTCTAGTGTTAGAAGCAATCTATTAGTCAACAGAGATCAAAGCTCGGATGTAACGAACTGATGAAGTTTCTATACTAAGGTCTCTCCCAGTGTCTTATTCAAACTGTGTTAGCACTTGGTTAGCTTAATGGACAAGTGTTAATAGCAATAGTAAACATTAATGTAAATATTGGGTGCATAAATATATATTTTAAAATTTCTTCAGTAAATATCTATTGTAAATATCTATTGTTAATACCTCTTGTTTATATCTAGTGTAAATATCTAGCGTAAATATATAGTGTAAATATCTAGTGTAAATATCTAGTATAAATATCTAGTGTATATATCTAGTGTAAATATCTAGTGTAAATATCTAGTGTAAATATCTAGTGTAAATATCTAGTGTAAATATCTAAAGTAAATATCTAAAGTAAATATCTAGTGTAAATATCTAGTGTAAATATCTAGTGTAAATATCTAGTGTAAATATCTAGTGTAAATAGTGTGCAAAATATGTAAATTATAGTGTAAATAAAAAGCATAAACGTCGAGTGTCAGAATTGAGTGCAAAATTTCTAACATTTTTTTTCTTATGATTAATATTCGTAACACTTGAACACTTTTGTAACTTCCCAGGCGAAGAGAACACAGATAACTAAAGTTCATATAGTATTTATGAACCATTTAGGTAAGGTTTTTTTTTGTTTTTGTTTTTCAATGAAAGAAAAACATTATTATCGTTCTATTTGTATTTCTATCCTGATCTATATTTCCAACAAGGGATTAAATTCAAACATATAACGTTGAGCCAATGGGAAATGTCTTTGGGGTACGTCTAGCAACCGAAAAGTAAAAAAAAATTAATGACAATTATGTTAAACATTTGACATGCTCAATTTTTTTTTCTTATTTTCAAAATCTAGAGACACTTCCGGACAGAAGCATTTTTGAAGTAACGTCTGTAATCTACAAGATAAAATAAAATAGAATCCTCAAATTACTAAGAATTTTTAAAAATAAAATGATACACTGGCTGCTCTTATGTAAAAGTGTACAATTCTAATGATAATAGAACTAGTATGCAACTTAATCTTAGTTTGACCTAACTTAAATATATAAAAAAAAAAAGAAACACTAATTTAGTACCAATCTGTAAGCGCTTGGATTCTGAACCTGGGTTTGAATCTCAGCTAAGACTGTGATTTTTAATTTCTTGTTTATTTTTTTAGGGCGCCCCTGAAGCCACCCAACTTTAATGGGTACCTGACTTTTGTTGGGGAAAGAAAAGGCGGTTGGTCGTTGTGCTGGCCACATGACACCCTGCTCGTTAACCGTTGGCCAAAAATACGGATGCCTTTAACATCTGCCCTATAGATCGTTAGCTCTGTAAGGGGAACTATACATTTCTAAAATGACTAGCATGTACTGTTTGCACTTATTTTGTTACCTTTAATTATTAATTGTAACTAAATCCTAGTAAGTACGCTTATCAGAAAAGATAAATGTTGTACTCTCTTGCCCTTGTGCTGCTGTCCAGATGTTGGCTATGCTGACGGTATTGACCAAGACACTGGGTTTATTGTCCAAGTCCTGAACCGCTATATGACAGAGTACTTCGTGCGCGCCATCAACATCTCAAGAACATTAATCCAGGACGGCTACACCGAGAAATTTGTGTATACAACTCATCCATGGCTTGTCTCCCTTTACCTAGACTGTCCAAACATCACACTGATTGGCGGGCCGTTGAAGGTATCAAGCTATGTAGCAAGTGCTGAGAAATATGTCTACAAGATCTAATATGTGTGGTAGATTTTTTATTCTATTAGTGAAATTTAATGTTATATCAGAGTGTTTTACATTTATCAAACATTACTCCTAAAACAAGAGAAACAGTTTAAAAATACTTTTCTTTTCCTTTTTTAAGGCAATACCTTCTTGATATAACTTATAGAGCGATTATTGTTCTCTAAATAACTAATGATTGTTAGATTTTAAGAATGGAATATTTTTTACCTCTCCCCATTACCCCCCACCCACCTCGAGAAAGAATCCTGGTTAAGCGAATGTATAGATCTACTAAAATATTCCAATGGGTGACATTTAGATCTAGATTTACAAGACGAGCCGCGTAATGTTTCTGAGCATTAATTTATTAAACTCTTGAATGAATGCGGAAATACCCGAAGACGTCTAATCCGTTCAGGATACATTTTTTCTTGTTCTTTTGCCAAATTTAAATTTATTCATTTTTCTTAACTCTTTCTCTCCGTAATTATTTACCACATTCTAGTGGAATCAACGATGGTATCGTCAGTTAGGAGAGAAAGAGTTAATTCTCAAAATTATAACGGTCAAACCAGAGTTTTCCCAGTGGCCTCCGAGCTAGTGTTTCTTTTCTCAACGCTATACATTAACATTAACGGTCGAATTTATTGAGAGATCGTAAAAGTCGTTTTCAAGATTCGTGTCCACCTAGGTTTTACAGCCCACCTTGACGTTTCCACGAAGGTGCGGGCTAAATAGAGGTATTGTAATAATGAAATGCTTGGGCTTTTTGCGTTTAGTGTAGATTGTAAACTTTGGACATTTTGGGACTCTGGGCGTATTGTATATTCCGTATCATACTTGCATTACAATGTTACACATATGTTTCATGTCGCACGTAATTTTTAATGTTATGATATTTGACATAATAAGCTTCTTAAACATATTGAGCATTCAAGGACTATATAATCAGTGGCGTAGCTAGTGTCGGGGTAGGGGGGGTCCAAATATGAAAATCCCCACGGCACCCAAATGAGTGTTCGAAAATGGTTTTTACATTAAATATTATCGCCATTATCTCATGTCATGATGTCGAATGTCAAAATGCCCCCGAGCCCCCAGATCCCTAGCTACGCCACTGTATATTGTGTAGATCAGGGGTTCTAAATCTGTGGGTCGGGACCCCTTTGGGGGTCGATTGACGATTTGCCAGGGGTCGCCTAAGACCATCGAAAATATGGATTGTTTTGTCTATTCTTCTATTGCTGTGTGTGTGTGTGAGAGAGTGGGGGGCGCGGCAGAGTGGAGGGGTGTAAAAGGGGGTCACCGAGCTTAAAAGGTCGAGAACCGCTGGTGTAGAGTAAGCTATATTGTGTAAGTTGTGCTTTTTCAGCCTTGTCTTGGAAATGTTGGTCGTGTAGAACTATATACTATAAGGATACCTACTATTCATTAGGTTTAGGTGTATATAGGTCTGTAGGCTTAGGATGAATGCCAAACACATTGTGAATGCTGGGTTAAATGTGAGTTTTGGAAAAATGTGAAAGAATGTTCTGAGCTTACTGCGAATTTTGGGCTTACTATAAATTTTGGGCTTACTATAAACTTTCGACTTACTGTATACTGCGTACAGCCTATGGATAGTTATTGTGTTTATGTTGTACAGTATTTTCAAAAACAATTTTATTAAAAGAAATTTAGTTCTTGTTTTAAAGAATATGAAAATAAAAAGTGGACGTCACTTTAATTTGCACCCTTAGACCCCAATTATAAAAAGTGTTCAATGAAAAAACACAATTATAAATTATCACATTTTCGTCCAGTTTATAACTTAAAGTAGACTAACACTTTCCACTAATCTGTCCAGTGATTGTCTTTCCTTGACAGTGTCCATCCAAAGAGGAGCAAATGGAGTTTCGTCGCGCGGTGTATGATGGTCTAATTACGTGGCACGCCTTCCCGTTCAACATCCAGACAGATTTCATCAGTTACTATCTGTTCGAGTCTGGCTTGGAACTCAGTCAACGACTGGACGCCATGTTTTACATTAAAAGGACTCATCCAACTATGAGTCAGAGAGATGTACCAGGTAAAAAATCACTCCGCTCTATTTTAAAGTATTAGACAAATAAATCAGACAGATGACCCAAGTAGAATCACTCCGCTCTATTTTAAAGTATTAGACAAATAAATAAATCAGACAGATGACCCAAATAAAATCCCTCTGCTCTATTTTAAAGTATTAGACAAATAAATCAGACAGATGACCCAAGTAGAATCACTCCGCTCTATTTTAAAATATTAGACAAATAAATAAATCAGACAGATAACCCAAATAAAATCACTCCGCTCTATTTTAAAGTATAGACAAATAAATCAGAGAGATGACCCAAGTAAAATCACTCCGCTCTATTTTAAAGTAAGATATACTACACTTACACATTTTATAAATAAGAGAGATAGTCCGAGTAAAATCACTCCGCTCTGTTTTAAAGTTAAATAAATTCCACATTAAATGAGTCAGAGAACGGTATAATCAAAAGATAACAACTAATTCCAGCTCCAAATTTATATAAAAAAAAATAATTCGTCTACATTTTATTTAAACTTTTGTACGGAAGATGTATTTTATTGTATTGAATTACTGTCTCTCGTTTTCGTCGACCTATTTTCAAACTCCAGGTAACAAAAAAAAGCGTGCTTTCTAATGTGTACATCTTCCATTCTATCCCAAGGTATCACCAAAGCTGCTTTAGCATCACTCAAGAAATACGGAATAAAAGGTATCTCTGTGGGCGTTAACCCAGGTACGGCGCCTCCAGATGTACCGTCTCCGTTTGTCTGGAAGTTCAGTTCGAAAGATGAAGATGGAATACTGGCGTTTTGGATCAAAGGTAAAGTCAAGTTTAAAAACTTTGTAATGTCGTAAAAGACTAGCACCTGCTCTTCTTTATTAATTTCATTGCTTCTCAAAGTCAACAGGTTCCTATATTATGTCAAGTTCAGTTGTTGTTTTTTTTCGTTTTATAATAAAAAGGTTGATTAGTCCGTGTAAATGGTTAAATGGTGTAATGTTGAAGAGTGCGAATGTCGTGGAATGCTGGGTTCGTGCTTCCTGGAGATACACGTGACACGTGACCAACACAAATGGTAGAGATTGAATGAGTCCAATTTAGGCAGATATAACATGTATTTAATAAAACAAAATGTTACACACTTCATGGTAGTTACAAAATCTATGTATAACATTGTAATACGTCCCAAATGCCCAAAGTTTACAATCTACACTAAACGCAAAAAGCCCAAGCATCCCATGCATAGAATACCGTCGCGTTCGAATAACAGCAGTAATCGGGATATCGAATATACTAAATCTTATTAAATCACATCCGCATCACAGCGGGTAACTATAAACTTCAAAGTTACTACTTGACTCTCTTAGTCCAGAGAAAAACTATAAAAATATTTGTACTGTCTCAAAAGACAACTGGCTTCGACTGCTCAAAAGATACTACTAAACTCAAAGTTACTACTCGACTCTCTTAGTCACTACTGTCCGCACCGGACCCAAAGATACTACCGACTGAACAAAAAGTCAAATTAGTCATTTTTTCTTCCTGTTTCTATATCAGGAGTTTCGCGTGTCTTTTCACCCTCTTGACCCGAGGTGAACATTTAACAGGCAATGTCAACAGAGACTGTGACAGTCCGAGACACATCGTTAACGAAGGCCTCAACACAGACCTGCAGCGTCTCAACCTGTGGGCAGTTTAGACCAATAGCTCGTTGCCACGTTACAGGTCTATACGACGTGGCAACGAGCTATTGGTCTAATCTGCCCACAGGTTGTGACGTTGCTGGTCAGTGTTGAGGCCCTCTATAACAAATGGTCTCGATTAGTCCCAAAATTAAACGTCTTCAGTTTAAATTAGGTGGTTACCCGCTGAACCCGGGACCGAATCCGGCCCAACCTGGAGGCCTGTCCAGGGACAAATGTGTCATTGCTGATGGTTTGTCTGAAATATTGTGCTTCGCTTTTAGAACAGATAACACTGGACCACCGAGCACTATACAAGTAAGTGAAGCAGTTATTTCAAAGGGTTTTATCATCAGTTAGTCTGTTTACTCTACATTAAAACTTTCTCTGTGGATCCTTCGCTCTCTCTCTCTCTCCCTTTCTCTCTCTCTCTCCCTTTCTCTCTCTCTCCCTTTCTCTCTCTCTCTCCCTTTCTCTCTCTCTCTCCCTTTCTCTCTCTCTCTCCCTTTCTCTCTCCCTTTCTCTCTCTCTCTCCCTTTCTCTCTCTCTCTCCCTTTCTCTCCCTCTCTCTCTCCCTTTCTCTCTCTCTCTCCCTTTCTCTCTCCCTCTCTCTCCCTTTCTCTCTCTCTCCCTTTCTCTCTCTCTCCCTTTCTCTCTCTCTCTCCCTTTCTCTCTCTCTCTCCCTTTCTCTCTCTCTCCCTCTCTCTCTCTCCCTTTCTCTCTCCCTCTCTCTCCCTCTCTCTCCCTCTCTCTCTTCTACTAAGTTTTTCCTCTTATCTCTTCTTCTTCATCTCGTGTTTATGTTTCAACCAGAAGAAAACTGAAAGTTTTAACAATTGACAAACTTTAAAATAAGCCACAAGATCATTTTTATATGGATTTAATTTTCTAGAAAAAACAACTGATATCCATTGGTTATACATTTTAGTAAAAAAAAAAAAGGTCTATTTTATCGTTTTTTTTAGAAATGAAATTCTTGTGTTTTAATTTCAGGCATAGAACTTGAATTAATGACGTGTATTTTAAGAGATGCTTAATTTAAATATTAATAATTATAAATAATAAAACATGCACTTCTAAACCAACAAAATATACTATAATTATAAGTAGCTTCCGATTCGTCTTAGACCCATATGTTGTTTAACGCAATAGGCCTACCACATATATATTTTATACTTCTAGGAAGTTCTAGGATATTACGAAATACTAAGAGCTGAGTTTCCAGGGGCGGAGCTCGTGGCTTCCACATTTGACAACTTTGTACAGGCACTGGAAACTGTCAAGTCCACTCTGCCGGTCAGGTGGTCTGAGATTGGTGACACCTGGATACAAGGAGTAGCCAGTGACCCATGGAAATATTCCAGATATAGAGCCTTTGTCCGAGCCTGGGAAAACTGTGAAGGCTCTTGTAAGTATTTGCTATAAACACTCGTAGCAGTAAATCTACTTACTGGCCAGTTTTCTTCTTCAAATGTCCCAGATCAACCCAGCCATCCCATCCCTGTTATATTTTACTGTTTTATGTCTAGTAGTTAAAAGTGAAATGATATCTTTGCTCCACAGATCATTGCAACCGTCACGCTGACCCCAGAATCCAGAACATGTTACGTTACCTGGTCAAGATACCTGAACACACCTGGGGATCACACGGCATTATTGACTTCATTGCCTGGACCAATGAGGCTTTGGAAGCTGCCAGACAAAGTCAGTACATAATAGCAACTGTATCGTTGTTTGTGCTCAATTTAATTGTTAATATATATATATATATATATATATATATATATATATATATATAATACAAATAATAAGGCTTGTCTTTGAGTCCAAAGATTAATGAGGAATGCAGTATTTCCCGTGGCTACGCAGCTTAAGCTGCCACCTACATTTTTTACCACATCCAAGGCAAGCATAATCATTGTCCGCCGGAGGTCGATTTAGATTTTCTTTTCGCCGTCTACGTCTGTCCTCGGCAGCGGATTTTCTTTTGGTCTCAACCGTGTGTCCCGCGGCTATTGGAAGTGACCCCCAGTTGTCTCGTTCTGAACCCGCCTGCAACCAGATGCTCTCTCTCTCTCTCTCTTTCTCTCTCTCTCTCTCTCTCTATATATATATATGTATATATATATATATATATATCATTTCACTGCTCTATTCTGTTGAAAGAATAATATACATTTTTCTGCTAACACCCTCAATACTTTAAATTTAAAAAAAGCCACAGCTACATACATTTGTAACGAACCTTCTATTAAAAAACATTTTTGAAAATAAAGACCCCTTATGTTATAATTAAGACCAACGTTATCAGTGATGTTCTGAATGTTTTGACCAGCCAAACCTTACCAGATCAACGAGGACACCTGGAGAGAGCAGAGACAGTTCTTGGACCTGGCATTGACTGCACTTGAGGACCATCCTTTAGTTCAATCTATACAGAACGAATACGAGGATCTGGTGGCTACTGAACCGGATCTAAGCGGTAAGTTTGGAACCTTGTAACGGAAGTGTGAGAAGACAGCGCCAAATTCAAATATTTTGTAAAAAACTAAATAGTTGTAGAGCTCCAGAGGTCCGGCAAAATGAGACGTGTCCTCCTTTTTGGGTTTAAGTCCTCTGTCCTACAGACTTTCGCAAGCTTGAAATGAATTTCACTCTATTAACTGCAATTGAATTTTTTCCAAAAACTGATTTATTTTCTGTATACCTTCTAGTTTGAACACACAACCACTAACCTAAATAACAGAAATAGGTGTATGTATATTTAGGACTGTTTATATTACGAACTCGTTGACCAATAACATGAAGTGCACCAAGATTGCCTGTGTGTAGTCGCTGAATGAACTCTTTAGGTTGTGTCTGTTCTATTTATGTGTTTGTTTATATTGTGTTGTCTTTATATGAGAAAAGGGTCCTTGTAATCACAACGAATTTCCATAAGGATCGATAAAGCAGTCTTAGTCTCTTAGTCTTAGTAACATTTAAATTTAAATAATAATTACTGGCGTAATGGTTTAGAAAATGTGATTCTGCTTAGCTAAATAGTATACACAAAATTAACAAGTGATTTTAAGAAAAAAAAACAACATAGTTTGGCAGCACTTCATTTATTTTGTACACCAGATACACCAAAAAGCTTGGTATTTAGGGATTTTCTTCCATATATGAAAATCTCTAATAAGAAAGAAACTGGTGACAGTTTTAGAATATTATTATGATTATGAATTGAGCTGCTTGTTTACAGATACACTTTCTATGACAGAGATGCCCAGCCCAATTCGACCAGCGGGCCACTTTAATTTTCGATATTTGCGTCGCGGGCCACATGCCCGAAAAGGTGCAAAAGAAAGAAAAACGAAATGAAATTTAGGGGGGGGGGGGGGGGTAACATTGTTTTTTATAGAAACCTGTGTATCTAGTACTTACATTGTTACGTTAATTAATGGGATATCTGAGAGTTATCTCTCTTTTTTCTACGAATCGGAAAATAGCTTCATTTCTTTACTTAAAATGTTAGCAAGATTGGAACAATCTTTTATTCGCGGCGTAAACCGAGAATGCCGCCATATTTGTTTTGTAATGCCATTAATATGTTGGTTGTTTTTTTTTTTTTTAAAACAGCCACACTTTCTTTACAAAACAAATATGCTGGCTTATTATCATGTTCCGCAATAAAAGTAAAGATCCGTTCACTTGTCCTGGTAGACTCTACCTGTAGAGTCCCATAGCACAAACACGCAGATGTTTAAGATCATGGTACCAATCCATCCAAGGAATGGCGAGGGCCCTAATGAAGGAAGATACATTCCCAACTTTTCTACGCTTTGAGCCAACGTTTCGGCGGGCCGAATGGAACCACGTCGCGGGCCGGATCTGTCCCGCCAGCCGTATTTCGGGCATTAATGTTCTATAAGATAACAAGCCACGGAAGCCTCTTTTTCACTCTCATGAATATGTCGGAAGGTTCCGACGAGTAGTCCTATTAGCCTTTGTATGAGATGAACTGAAAGTGGTATCCAGATTTAGCAGCTTTCAGTAAAATTTTCTATGTATGAGATGAAGTGAAAGTGGTATCCAGATTTGGCAGCTCTCAGTAAAATTTCCTATGTATGAGATGAAGTGAAAGTGGCATCCAGATTTGGCAGCTCTCTGTAAAATTCCGTTCTATTTGGCTGGAGCATTTCTAGAGAAATTTTTGTTTTCTGTTTAGAATACACAGAGGCGTCGCCTGATCAAGATTTCTACTGTCCCAATGGTGGGATCATTCGCTTCGCATCTGATGGTTCTTTAATTCGTTTTTATGACCCTTTCAATAAGGTCAGTATCGTCTAATTATTATCGCAGCAACAACAATGAATATTGAGGTTGGTGACGTTAATAGATACAATTGGAAATAAAGACATGGGTGATTACGTATTGTTTTAAAAAAAATAATAATTAAAAAAATAACAACATTTTTCTAGACAATATATCAAAGTTTGAACAAATCAACCATGTAACAATAAAAATGTCTAAAACAAATCTCACAAATAGTCGGCTGCTTAACATTTTAACTTTTCCAAACTTTGTTTTAAGTGGTGTAATGAGAAGAAAATAATAAATGATCTCCCCTTAGCCAGTCTGCAAACTGAGTTATCAACCCTTGCCCTAGAGGACTTTTTGCAGTGATGGTGAACATTTGTTGGCCTGGAAGCCAAATATTTTTTCGACCGATGTGTTACTTGGCGATTCACCGCAAAAAAAAATATTAAAAAGTCACATCTAATGAAACCGATCCTCAGTAGCTTCATTATGCACTGTGGACAGAACTATCAACGGGCTGGATACAACCCGCGGGCAAAAGCTCGGACATCACTTGACACATACACACACATTCATGTACGTAAGCACATCCATACAAATATACACGCCATGAATACATTACACATGCACACATATTTACCCATACAAATATACATACACACACATATGCAGACACAATGCCATCGTGTTTTTTAAATAACTTCTGACAGAAAGAGTGGGCGTCTTCGACCTCGAGACTTGGCCAGATCCTTTACGACACGTACGTGGAACAAGATTTTATTGACATGGCCAAATTGTACAACTATGTTTCTGGTGTCGGCTATGACAAGCCAAACATGACAGACAACGCTCATCCAGAAAAGAAAAGATGGGAAGTTACAATGCTAAACCTGTACAAATATAGTAAGTATGATGAAATATATACAAATATAGTAAGTATGATGCAATCTATACAAATTTAGAAAGTATGATGAAATCTATACAAATATAGTAAGTATGATGAAATCTATACAAATATAGTAGGCTAAGTATGATGAAATCTATGCAAATATAGTAAGTATGATGAAATCTATACAAATATAGTATGCCGAAGTCCATTCAAATTTAGTGAGTATGCTGACATTCAAATATATTAAGTTTAGAGAAATCTAAATAAACTGTAGTTTGGTTTTATCCATTTCTTCTGAAATTCATTTTTAAATTTATTTTTGGTACGCAAATTAATTTGAATTAATTGAATAATTTGAAGAATAAAATATTGACACTTTTGTTAAAAAGATGTTATATAATTGCATCAGATCTTAAGTCAATTAGTCTTGCAAGTCTTGTTCATTTTTTTGTTCCAATTACAGTCGGATTAAATTTTACTACGTGTGTCTTTTGGGTCAAGGCCGTTACTAAGGATGATCAGACGAGAACTAAATATGGTGCCCCGAAAGTATTTTATATTCAGTATAGAATGGAGTCTTCCATTATGCCTAGTAAGTTAAATGTCGAATACATTTCTGTTCAAATTAATGTATTTGTTTATTAAAATGTAGCTTTGACATTTATTTTTTTAAATACCCTTTTCAATTTTAACAAAACAAGTAAATACTGTAACGACTCTCATTATCAAGGCTCTCTGCAAACTGCCTTAAACACGACACAAACAACTCAAAGAATTTACAATTCAGAGCTTCAAAATAACGCAACACTTTAATGTCCAATAAATGAACAGCCTATACTGTAAGATTGGCAACAGGTAACACTGACTGTACAAATGCTCTGCCGTGGAAATCTCTGCCACCAAATCAACTATGTACCGCTGTATCAACTCTGTACCGCTGTATCAACTCTGTACCACCATATCAACTTTGTACCACCGTATACACGCTGTAACGCTGTGTTAACTCTGTAACGCTGTATCACCACTGTACCGCCATATCAACACTGTATCGCCGTATCAATTTTGTACCGCCGTATCAACTCTGTACCGCCATATCAACTCTGTACCGCCGTATCAACTCTGTAACGCTGTATCAACTCTGTACCGCCGTATCAACTCTGTACCGCCATATCAACTTTGTACCGCCGTATCAACTCTGTACCGCCGTATCAACTCTGTAACGCTGTACCGCCGTATCAACTCTGTACCGCCGTATCAACTTTGTACCGTTGTATACACGCTAAAACGCTGTGTTAACTCTGTAACGCTGTATCAACTCTGTACCGCCATATCAACACTGTATCGCCGTATCAACTTTGTACCGCCGTATCAACTCTGTACCGCCGTATCAACTCTGTAACGCTGTATCACCACTGTACCTCCATATAAACTCTGTATCGCTGTATCAACTCTGTATCGCTGTATCAACTCTGTACCGCCGTATCAACTCTGTAACGCTGTATCACCGCTGTACCGCCATATCAACACGGTATCGCCGTATCAATTTTTTACCGCCGTATCAACTCTGTACCGCCGTATCAACTCTGTACCGCTGTATCACCGCTGTACCTCCATATCAACTCTGTATCGCTGTAACTTCTCTGTACCGCCGTATCAACTCTGTAACGCTGTATCACCACTGTACCGCCATATCAACACTGTATCGCCGTATCAATTTTGTACCGCCATATCAACTTTGTACCGCCGTATCAACTCTGTACTGCCGTATCAACTCTGTAACGCTGTATCACGCTGTACCGCCGTATTAACTCTGTACCGCCGTATCAACTCTGTAACGCTGTATCACCGCTGTATCGCCATATCAACACTGTATCGCCGTATCAACTTTGTACCGCCGTATCAACTCTGTACCGCCTTATCAACTCTGTAACGCTGTATCACCGCTGTACCTCCATATCAACTCTGTATCGCTGTATCAACTCTGTACCGCCGTATCAACTCTGTAACGCTGTATCACCACTGTACCGCCATATCAACTTTGTACCGCCGTATCAACTCTGTACCGCCATATCAACTTTGTACCGCCGTATCAACTCTGTACTGCCGTATCAATTCTGTAACGCTGTATCACGCTGTACCGCCGTATTAACTCTGTACCGCCGTATCAACTCTGTAACGCTGTATCACCGCTGTACCGCTATATTAACCCTGTACCGCCTTATCAACTCTGTACCGTGTATCTATCTCTGCTGGCCTCTCCTCTTCGTCCCGGACTTGTACTTGATTTCCTGCTTTGGATCGACTTTACACTGAACTCACTGGACCGGATTCAGTTTTGAATCGTGACTTCCTACCTAACTTGAGAAGTTCTGAAACGAAGTGAAGGGCCTCTACGCCTTCGCTCTTTATTTGGGATCCCCGACGGCCTCTAGAAACCGACGGAACGTCACCCTTTTCTGAGTGACCGTATCCAACGTAATTGGCTTGAGAAATGTTCGCAACAGATCTTTCTTGAGGCGTCGCCGCACTGCCACTCGTCACGGACTGGCCTATGTAATTTGTGTCACACAATTAACCCCATCAGCGCCACTACCACATTACTAACAATACAATAATTAATTTCATTTTCTTATTAAAGTGTTACAACCTTGTTCTAGATTTCTGCTGCGTTCTTACTATCACGATAAGATAACTGCGCAGTGTTTTCCAGCTATACAGTTCAGTTTTTTTCTACGCTAAGGGAAAGAAATCTGAATTCAAACCTCTGCTGTCTTGCAGGTAAATCTAAACATGGAAAAGGATTCAGGATTGAACCTTGGGAAAAATTCTGAAGCCGATGACCCATAGGCAACTTGCTGCACTCAGTGCTACAATCTTAAATATCGTTCCGACCATAGCTAGCGCCAAGGTCTTCTTGTCAATCTTTACTATTGAAGTAGGCCATAAATCTCTAGTTTTTTTTTTCCTTTAACAAAAAGCACTTATAAACATAATTTGTCAAAAGGGGAAACCACAAAAAAAAACTTAAATTATACTTATATAAATCCAGTATAATATTTTGTTTCAACAGAACAAACTAGTGCACATCAATGTAAAGTTTTCCTTTAAGACCTCGAGATCTATAGGGCAGATAATGATAAATTCATCTGTTTCTTTGACTAATGGTTAACGAACAGGGTGTCATGTGGTCATCACAATCGCCTTTACTTTCATCAACTTAATTCAAATACCCATTAGAGTTGGGTGGTCTCAAGGCGCCCTGAAAAATCCCGAAATTCAAAATCCCGTTTTCAGCGAGATTCGAACCCAGGAACCCATGTTAAGAAGCCAAGCGCTTAACCACTCAGCCACAAAGCCCCCGCATATCTACTTGCTACTTTAAGTCCCCCTGTACCTTCTGATTATCTTGTGGTCCTAAACAACTAATGGCTCCACTTCATCTCTTTTTACTAACTTTCCACTAGCCGTAAATGTCACATTCTTGATGCTGGGTAAGACTACTACCAGACTGCCTGAGTCCATCTCCTTTGGCTTCCAGCCTGTGAATCAAGGTTACCAGTGGACACTGGACAAGATGTCACAGTACATTGACCCCTGTGATGTAGTGCTAAACGGGAGTCAGTATGTCCATGGTAAGTAGATAATGTCTAGGTCAGAATGTGTGTCATGTGTGCTCTTAAGTGTGTGCGCATGTCTTGAAAACTTTTCGTTGTTTCAAATGAACTCCAACATAGAAGAGGTTGCTTGTCAATGTGTTATGTGCCAATAAGCCCATTGACTCCGTCTTCAGCCTGCTTTTCTTTCTGGGTGTGCTACCATTGCCTTTGATCAGCCAAAATCATCTGCAAGGCAGCAATTGTTTCATTTCGGAGTTGTCTCTCCTAGATGAATTACTAATATTGTTGTCTGCTAGTAGTGTTCCAATTGTTACAATTGTTTCGTTCTTTTTTTATTGTCTCCTTTTTCAATTTTGTAGAAAAGAAAAGTCTAAAGTCCTAACATTGTCCCAAAAAAAAAATGAACAACAATATTTATCTTCTTTCATTGCATCGGGTGACTTGAAATCAACGTCTTTTTCTGAGTGTATATAAATATATATATATAGTGTTTTTCTTTTTGTGACAAACGCACAAGTACGGCGTACCGGCACCTTTTTGAATGTGGGGAAAAATTATTACTTTCTTGTATTTTAACGTAAATTATTAATTTATTGGTAGTTCAAAGTCAGGCAATTAATCGTTGAGTACCAGCACCAAATCACTGAGTACCGGCACCTATTTTGTTATTTATATATATTATATATATATATTAAAATAAGGCTTCTCTTCGAGTCCGAAGATCAATGAAGAATGCTGCGCAGCCCTGAGACCTACATATTTTTCCACAACCAGGGCAAGCATAGCCATTATCCGCAGGTGGTGGAATTAGATTTTCTTTTCGCCGTCTGCGTCTGTCCTCAGCAGCGGATTTTCTTTTGGTCTCAAATGTGTATCCCGCGGCCTTTGTGAGTGAGCTCCAGTAGATAGATAAATATGCTAAAAGGAGCCAATTGTTTTGAATGGGCGTGCGTGTTTCTTATGCAACCAGGATTAAAATTATGGCAGATAATGTATTTGTAGTGACTGGATAGGGTTAGGGATAGAGTCAGCATTGAAGTTCTAAGCTGGTAAGAAAGTTACTTTAAGTTTTGTTTTAAAAAAGAAATGGTATTCAAGCTCGGTATTTAGAAATTAATATGCTTTCAATGGTTTAGTTGGACTAGCTTTTACCAACTTGGGACAGTGTCATCTATTTGAAACCAAGCACCTAGATTCTAATTTGATTTTAATATATGGGTTTCATACTTTCCGTCAAAAAAATGAAAATTAAGGCCTAGCATAGACCTGAAGGACATCGGAAAATGGCAGTGGGCAGTTTTCGAACTCGGGACCACATTGACAACAGTTCAGAGCGAATACAACACGACCAGCCATTTCCTACGATGCACACAAAAACACACAAAATACTTTACTTTCATAAGCCTATTCTATTAAATCTATAGATTCTGAAGTCCATTGAAGAGCGGGTCTACACAATCCTGATGCAGTACCAGCTGCGATGGGCAGGACACGTCTGCCAAATGGAAGACCGCTGCATCCCTAAACGACTCTTGTACGGGCAATTAAGGCAAGGAAAGCGCTCACAGGGTGTACAAAGAAAACACTTCAGGGACACCCAATAAGCTTTTCTGAAGGCGTTCAGCATTGACTCAGCCACCTGGGAGACAGAGGCACATGACAGAGCATCATGGCCTCCGCTGTGAAAACTGGCGAACAGGTTGCTGAGGAAAAGAAAACAACGCTGGCAGAAGAAAAGCAAGGCCAATGACACTACCTCCAGCTGGAATAACCTGCCCAGTGTGCAACCGAACATTCCGGGCTCACATAGGTCTCACCAGCCACATGAGGAGGCACAAAAACCCCAGTGCAAAGCCCTCAGCCTCCTGGATGACAAAGTGGTCATCATTGAACCACGATGGACGAACTATATGTATATATATATATGGGGAAAAGTAAAGACGGTTGGTTGTTGTGATGGCCACATGACATCCTTGTTAACCGTGGCCCACAGAAACAGATGGCCTTTACATTATCTTCCCTATAGATCGCAAGATCTGAAAGTGGAGCTTTACTTTTATACTTAATGTATTACAAGATTCAATGTAGTTAAATCCCAGTGAGTTTATTCCTATCCCTTTTGATACACATGTACTCCTCTGCATTATATCTCCAACAGGTGTCAAGAATGAAGTGAACTTGTTAAATGAAGACAACAAGGGCATACAGTTCTTCACCAGAGACGTGCCGATAGTCAATCTAGGGACAGACAATCGCATTGACTCCCCTTTCCCTGTCCCGCTTGAGCCATTTGAGTGCTCTACCCTGAGAAATTTCTCCTTTAATATCTACAACAACATCTGGAACACCAATTACCCGATGTGGTATCCATTTAACCAACAGGATGAGAACTTTAAAGCAGAGTTTACCATCTCGTTCATTAGTTAGAATTGGGAGCATTAATTGGTATAAGTTTAAGGGGAAGCATTTATTAATACAAATTCTATACTTTAGCCACTTAAAGGAGCATTTATTAATACAAGTTTTAGACTTAGGGAGCATTTATTGATACAAGTTTTAGACTTAGGGAGCATTTATTAATAAAAGTACACATCGTAGAGTAAAGAAAAGTTTAATACTATCATTGTCCAACTTTATGCTTCACTCAGTATATTATAAACTTTTAAAACTTGTATGTGATAAATATACAGTAGAACCAATACAAGTGTTGGCAAAATAAACTAAAAGCCTAATATTTTAATGAACTCAATGAATTATATCATCGCTTAGATCTAGATCTATGTAAGTCTATTTTGGTCAGCAATATTACTTATTACTAAGTATCATCGATTAGATCTAGATCTATGTAAGTCTATTTTGGTCAGCAATATTACTTATTACTAAGTGTCATCGATTAGATCTAGATCTATGTAAGTCTATTTTGGTCAGCAATATTACTTATTACTAACTAAGTATCCAAGAAGAGGCAGACAGAAAAAGCGATGGGAGGACAACATTAAAGAGTGAACGGGCCTGCCATTGGGAGAGGTTCTAAACAAGGCACAAAAAAAAGGGAGGAATGGAGAATAACGGTTGACAAATCTTGCCTGGTGCCCCAACAGACTAAGGGATAGGTAAAGGTAAATCCAAATAAAAAATGTCAATATTGCTTTTTATACACATGTATTAATTCTTATATCTTAGCCTATGCATTTAGAAATAATTTTTTAAAAGAATACCCGAAAATAACCGAATTTGTCAATTTTAAAAAATCTCTCTTTCATTTTCTAACTTTTAAAAAATAAATTCCATTATATTGCTATCACATTTCTATTAACGCAAAGTAATTTGTATTTTGTAGTTGGCAACTGATCATTCCTTACGACGCCCTTGACATTGTATATTTTTGTCTATTTACTTCAAAATCTCTTCCTCTTCTCTTTTCCTTCAACTTCCATTATATCGCCAACACATTTCTTCTTATTGTTTTAGCTCTTTTATATATCTCTCTTAACTTCATTGCTAAAAATCGTAAATAGGATTTTTAAGTTAAAATCAAAAGTGTAAACAAAGAGCAAATAACTATAATTGACATTTTTTTTAGAAAATCTCCCTAAATAGAAAATTAACTTTGTTTCTGAACATAAGGATCCATATTAAACAAATATTATTACACTTTTCATCGTAGTAAATTAAGAAAATCGTAATTAAAACCGTTTAGAGAAGTGGAAAGTGCAATATATATATATATATATATTGATGTATTTCTTAATTTACGCATTTTAAAAGAAATTGCGTTTGAGTTTTTATCTATATCTCTTGTTGAATGCGCAATAAACAAAGAAATTCCCGCATTGATTGGCGCTCATGACGATGCTTATTAACGAAGTCACGGTTGCATGAAGTCTGTTGTATTTCCTGCCTGGAAAGAACTCTGGAACTAAAGCTTCTGCCAGGGCAAACACGCAGACGAACAGGAGAGTGATCGCTGTCAATGCAGTGATCAGCGTAACAGCCTTAATGAGTACCAACTCTTTACAGCTCAAAACATTCGAGTGTAAATTGTCCGCGCGCTTTACTTGTTCGTTTTGTGAGCATAAATTTTTTCATATTTTTTAGCTTTAATTTTCTTTTACATTGGTGTCAGAAAAATTCTTTGCGATGATCATCGAACTGCGCTTCCTAGATGCGACTACTAAAGCGTATGTCAGTATGATCGTGAAGAGGAAAGTGACCAACAAGAAGATGACAGACAGCACAGTCCTGCAAATAATTTTCTCCAGGTACATGAAGAATGGATAGTCGTTGGAGAACCGAATAGTGAGCCTCGTGGCGTTGGTCAGCGGACTAGTTTGCCAGCTAAGTCCGTGGCTTGTCACGAGTGGAATACGAAACACTGTGTTGATTATAAAGGCGTCGACAACAATAAAGACAGTCCGTCTGGTGGTGAAGACATTCTTAAACGTGAAAGGCATTGTGACACAGCAACACCAAGTAGGTGTGAGCGCAGGTGGAGGTGTCTACGAAGATGTACTGATAGCAAATCAGCCAATCGCCAAGGGACAGCATGGTGACAGGTAGGTTCTGTTGCCATGGAGATAGAGCCACGACTAGACAAACGTTAATGACTGCGTTGCATAAGGTGTGGCAAAGGTCCGAGAGGGACACTGCCAAGAACGAAATGTTCATAACATCTTTAAATCCGAGCTGGATGAAGATGACAGTATTTAAAATATTGACCATAGTACCATAATAAGGGAAGTAATACTTTGTTTGATAGAATCATAACCATATCAAGTTGATCTTGGGAAAGATCCTGAAAGGAATCCCTCATTTCTAAAACTATTCAAACTTTAATTGTACCAATAACATGTAGTCTTACTAGAATCTTCTGGGCCAAAAAAAAATGCAACATCGTACAATTATAAATGCCTACAACAATATTTTTTCTAAATTATGCAAAAAAAGCATGGGTCACAATTTAAGTTAAAGTTAAGTTCCCCTTTTAGACCTTGTGATCTATAGGGCAGATGATGTAAAGGTCATCTGTTTCTGTGACTTAGGTTTAACTAGGGTGTCATGTCGCCATCACAACGACCAGCCGCCTTTACTTTTTCCCAACTAACCTCAGGTACCCTTTAGAGCTGGGTGGACTCAGAGGCACCCAAAGATCCCGAAATTGAAAATCCAGTCTTCACCAGGGAAGCCCGGTTTAGAAGCCAAGCGCTTTACCGCTCAGCCACCGCGCCTCCTTTGTCCCAATTTAGATGCTATTAAAAAGGAACTAGATTTAGTCCCATGTAAAACATTTATAAGAGCTTTTCGAAAAGGGTAAGTATAGACGATATATATCTCTATACCTACATTCTTCAACCAGTAGAAAACGATTATGTAGGTCTATATAAGGGTTAAACATTGTCGACTTCTAATGTATGTGTATATATAGACTGTAGTAATGCTAGAACTTTACAAATAAAGCTTTAGCAAGCAAAGGATTCGTCTGCATCAGATGTTGATGTTTGTTTTAGAGGTTGATGTTCGTATCAGATGTTGATGTTCGTATTAGAGGTTGATGTTCGTGTCAAGGTGCAATGCTCTACTCTCTTCTTCAGACTCATAAGCGACAGTCGAATTGTTTGTAATGTTTTATGCTATAGTCGAATTGTTTGTAATGTTTTATGCTATAGATTAAGTAATTTCTTAGATGAACCTGAGAAAAATATACAATTTATTCATTTTGTTTTTGACCTGTAGATCACTGGTAGCTGTCATTAAAGAGCCTAAATAGTTTAAATACAGCTTTAACTGTTCACTAAACACATCTTTTATGTGCATACAATAGAGATTAGAAAAACCAAGAAAGTTGTGATTTTGTATATCTATTACTGAAAATAAATACCCAACAGACAGTAGGTGCGATTACTTATTTATGACATTTCTAATTTAAATTGACACTAAGCGAAGGACGAGACTAGCTTTGATCATTTATACACCACCCCTAAAAATTAAGCATAAGATTAGTGCGTCCTGTGATATTACCAGACCCTCTCTTATAGATTACAGACGTCACTTGAACAAAGAAGATAATTACGTCCTACGCATTTCGTGTGTCAATCTAGTCATGGGAGTTAATCAATGACTTAAACTCTGCCAAGACGAGTAGGAGAAAACTCCCCTTGAAAAGTTAACTACTTTCAGATTAAAAGAACATTTAGTATGATCAATAGCTATTTCCCACGGCTTGCACCTCATACGACATAATAATAATGTTTAGTTTAGTTACAATGTTCTTTGTAAGAACAATGAAACGGAAGTACTTGGCCTAATACTATAATATTTAAATTTCCTCACAATATCCATTAAATGGACTATTCAAGTTGTAACTTTACAAAATATTTGAAGTTATTCGGGATTTTTAAGGTGAAGGTCACAAATGAAACATCTATATTTAACCATAGTTATTAAACCAAAACATCAATACGGTAATTCAGATGTAGATTTGCATAAAATATCAATTCTTACTAATGTATGAAAGTTTTCTGCTTGGAAGGGAATTGAACTGTTTTTATGTTACAAGGTAAATTAAAATATTGAAATGGGGCCACACTGAAAACTAGTACTCCAGCTGTTAATTATTTTAATTTTTGTTGTTATTTATGCATTTTGATAATTATTAGGAAAAAATCAAACACTGAGAAGTAACTGAATGTGGTAGAGTTCACCATTTAATAAAGTTTTAAACATTACAAATACTTATTTGGCTTCAATAAATAGCACATTACTTTTGTTTGGCCTCAACAAATTGCACATTACATTTGTTTGACCTGAATAAAAAACTCATTACTTTTATTTGGCTTCAATAAATAGCACATTACTTTTGTTTGGCCTCAATAAATAGCACATTACTTTTGTTTGGCCTCAATAAATAGCACATTACTTTTGTTTGGCCTCAATAAATAATATTACTTTTGTATCCTAGAGATTTTTAAATAAACAAACATGGATGTGAAAAATATACAACTTGTTACATTTATAATCACGTAAACTTAGTAGAAAATATTTCAATATTTCAACATGGTAATAGCTATTAAAAATTTATTAAATCCTTTTCCCTTAATAAGGTGTGATAAGAAACTTAACAATGTGTCCATAACAAACAAATTATACATCAAAATCATGACATGAATAAAACATTTTGCAAAATAAATGAAATGTCAAAAAGAAATTTCATTTAATGTCCAGATTTCAAAGGCTTCACAATGTGGTGCATTCAAACAAGCTCCAGGTGTTTTCATGCGCTTCTTTTTCTTTCAATCAAAGTCTTTTCAACAGACTCTGTCAGGTTTTGTTGTTAAATTTTCTATTGATTTCATTGTAACAACTTAATTTACCTTTTTTTTTCTCTAAATATTTTTAAAAAATTAATAAAGTTTAACTTTCCATTCATTTTTCTATGGCATCCAGCGAACTCATTCCATCCAGCACATTCATTTAACTGTAAACATGTTTGCCAACATCTTTAACTTCTCTATTCTTTAAAACTTTAAACAGAAATCTTCAAATATTAAATTATCACAGTTATTAAAAAAATTTATTTTAAAAAATCCTAACAATAAAAACTGTACAATGTCAGTTAATATTCTATGATACTGTAATCAATGGAACGTATATTTGATACCCAAAAGGGTATAACAATTCTCTAATCTCATAAATATCAATGTACTGACTCACACTAACTTACAATGCTGATAGGGAGATACATTAAACAATATACATTATCACAAACAATTTAGAAGCGGAATCAACTTGATTTCAGTTCTGACATATAAGTAACAAAAGAAGAGATATAGTGAACAGTTTGCTCAATCCTTAGTATACACAATATACAAATATATTTTAAAAATTAAAAGAAAAATAATATTGTATATAAATTGTACCAATCTTACATAAATCATTTTTTGAAACTTTTTTACACATTAAGTAACCAAACTTTTGTAATAAAATTAAAAATGAACAGTAATTTACCAATGATAAAATTAGATCACTTAAGTCAGTGTGCTAAGCATTAGTTGTCAGATGAAATCAGTCACATGAAATCAAAGAACCTGAACTGAAAAGGTTTTTTTCGACTCAAAACCAGTAAGACTTGCACAAGTTCTGAGAGGGTAACCAGATGTCTGTGTGCCCAGAGGAGTCAAAACGGAAGACTAAGCCTGACAAGGAGGCATGGTGGCCAAGTGGTAAAGTACTTCCGAACTGAGGGGTGCTGGGTTTGAATCTTGGTGAAGGCTTGAATTTTTAATTTCGGGATTTTAAAGAAAGCCCCTGAATCTAAAAAAATCTAATGGGTAACTGACGTTAAGTTGCCAAAAGTAAAGCCGTTGATCATTGTGCTGGCAACATTACACCTTCATTAACCTTACCTTTGGCCATAGAAACTGATGACCATAACATCATCTGCCATGTAAGATCTCAAGGTCTGAAAGGTATACTTACCTCTTTTTTAATCCTGACAATGAAGCACAAATACAGAAAGGAAGAAAATCTTAAAACTAAACTTAAAATGTACTTAATAAAACAAACAAGTAAACCCAAGACTGTACTAGTACAACTTCTATATTAATTACCCTATTTCTGATAATTTGTGCATTTTCACAGTATTTCAAGTGCCAATAAACATGTGGAATTCCAGGCATATTTTGCTCACAATGTACTTGAGAGAAGAATGCCTCTCCAGGAAGAATCTATTTATCTCTTATGCCCATAGATTAGCATTAGGCCTATGCTCGTGAATGCAAAAGAAAAGTTACAGATCTTGATGAGCTCTGAGTAACATGTTTTGTTTTAAGGCTGACAAAGAAGCATAAGTATAGAAGGGAAGAAAATCTTCAAACTAAACAAAGTTGTTGAAAATGTCACATGTAATGCTAAAGAGAAACACTCTTGGCATCATAACTAAATTTTTAAAAAGAGTTAAAAATTGTAACTTATCATTACTGACAAACAACATCATAGACTTTCATGAACTTTTTTTTATAAACCCTTTTCTTTAGAAATAAAATTTTATTTTGAAAATATTTTGTTTAAATGTATCATTTCAACAAAGCTAATTAAATAGCCACTGAATATAACCTGTACAATGATCTCTGGAGCAATGTGTACACCTAGGCACTGAAAAACAAAGTACTTTTTTAAAAAGTAAACCTAAAAATAACTTTAAAAATGTATACAAATGCATAGAAGTTGATTGCTTTAACATCATTATATTTGTAATGCCCACTTTTGAAGATACAAATCTATCATGTCTCAATCCTTATCTATCATGCCTTAATCCCTACTTCAACTTCTAATGCTCCGTTTATTTTTTGTTTTTTATAAATGAAGATTATTACATTCTAGCCCATACGTCCTGACAGTACATACACAGTTTGAACTGGTTTGAATTGATTTGAACTGGTTTAAAGTGTCATGATAACAGTCTCAAGCACATATCACATGACCAGGTATTAAACATACCAACATTAATAACGTTTAAAAAGATTTTGTTAGATATAATATTTTACATTTAGAGGTTAAGAGAGTCAATCAAGTCTTTTGCATCCACACACACAAGAAAAAATGCTTTGTAAGGAAGTAGTTAGACTGCTGGACGTGTATTTAGACTGCTGGACGTGTATTTAGACTGCTGGACGTGTATTTAGACTGCTGGACGTGTATTTAGACTGCTGGACGTGTATTTAGACTGCTGGACGTGTATTTAGACTGCTGGACGTGTATTTAGACTGCTGGACGTGTATTTAGACTGCTGGACGTGTATTTAGACTGCTGGACGTGTATTTAGACTGCTGGACATGTATTTAGACTGCTGGACGTGTATTTAGACTGCTGGACGTGTATTTAGACTGCTGGACATGTATTTAGACTGCTGGACGTGTATTTAGACTGCTGGACGTGTATTTAGACTGCTGGATGTGTATTTAGACTGCTGGGCATGTATTTAGACTGCTGGATGTGTATTTAGACTGCTGGACATGTATTTATACTGCTGGACATGTATTTAGACTGCTGGATGTGTATTAAGAGAAGAAATTATTGTCAATGTAAAAATTGTTTCTGTTTGTAAATTTCTGAGCCAACATTTGATTGGACATATTTCCAGTGGGCCTTGACCTTATGTTGATTTGTGTCAAACTTCTGGACATATTTTTGTAGCGTCTGCTTAGCAAACTGGCTGCAAGGATAAAAAATATTTGAGTGTTAATGAAATGTTCAATTGAGAAATTTAGCTAGAATAAAGACTGTGGCATTAAAATTGGCTACTAAGATTTATCTTATATGAAACAGACGTCACTTCAAAAAAGAAGATGATTATGTAAATTGGTAATGTTGGAATATTTACAATTACAGTAATCTTATATTTTTTTTACATTATTAAAACACAGAGAATAAGAGAGGCTCTAGACAAAAAGCCTACAATAAAAGATTTGCTAAAAATAGCATCAGGTTGAAGAAAATATGATTTTCTATTTTGATATCAACAGCCATGAAAGTCTAGATTAAGTGCACAATCCTAAAACAAAAGATTTCTTTATCAAAATGTTTATTTTTTTAACCAAATATAAAGGTATTCCCAATATAACCCTCTAAAAAAATAGCAATCATCAATTTAAAACTTAGATTTAACTAACTATTAACTAATTTGGTAATGCTAAAAGCTATAGTAAATCTTTTGCAGATAGAAACTTTTAAGTCTTCAATAATTTTTCTTTTCTTCTGTATACTTTTATATGAAATATGTGTTACTAATCATAGAAATAAAATATTTTACAGCCTACATGTACTAAAGTACTTATTTAGGGTAGGCCTACATTTAAAAGATGATTCAAAATTTAAGTCATTTGTCTTTAGGTCCTAGAGTAGATGCAAATGTGCAAATAATGCACTGTTCAGAAACAATCTGTACTTGAAGACATAGTGTGCAAGCAAACACATTTATATTTTATTTCAAGCACATTAAAGACATTTTTTTTTATTAACAATCTTAGAATAGTACATTTAGGCATAAAATTGTATGGCGAGTCCAAAGAATTTCATATGAGTATTTCCTTGACATCCTATATATAGCTGCTTAACCTCAACAGGACAAAGCTCAAAATCTTGCGAAAAGTCACAACTTCTCATATTTAGTGACAAAATGTGTATCTTAAAATGCATAAGTTTGTAATCTAACAAGGATGGCAGCCTGGTTGTGCCATATGCGCACTGGAATGTCATTCCATCCCCTCAATGGTCCTGGGTTCAAACCCTGCCCTAACATCCCCAGTTGTCCTGCGGGAGGTTCTGACTCTGAAGGAATATCCGAAACATGTAAAATATTTTACCAACATTTTTTTTTTTACAATGCTTCTTTAAATTAACTTGTACTTCACATAATCTCCTATAAGATCTCCGCACTTCTAGTGATACTCCCACCTCTACAACCATCCCAACGATTGGCCTATTGAGCCTCAGTTCGTAAACTAAAAGCTGGCCTTGAAGAACAGTCCCTTTTTTTATCTAATGATTATGATGCCTTCACCTTTGTAAACAACTGCTTTATGTAGAAAGATCCTGAATATAAAATTTAACATGACAGAGTAACTAATTTACTTGCCTGGACTAGACTGTGACACTGTAGTGCTCATTCTGTGAAGTGCATTGGACAGAACCTTGTTAGATGGTGATCTGATCTGTGTGGATACAAACTTAGTGGTCGGATAGCTGGGTGACTTCTTCAGGAGAGTGGAAGTTTCTACTATGTTGAGAGGCACACTGTTGACATCTATCTTTTGTTTGACATTTCTATAAAGACGAAAACAAGATGTCAATGTACAGCGTGGATAGGTTTAACAAAAAAACATTATTACAATTTAATGATTCATAGTTCTTCAAAAAGAGCATAGCAAATAGACACAAAAATGTAATGCTATTTTTTTAGGTGGGCTTGACTGTGAATAAATTTTGAATGTCCATTACTAAGATGGAAGCTGTAGACATCTAGTTCAATACTAGAAAGGCTGGAAAGGGGAGGATAGCTGGCTTTCTAATGGATACTCTTAACACAACTAGTTCTGATGAAACTAAACTTCCCCTCAATGATAGATAATTAATATATATAAACCAAAGTGAGTCCTCTTTAGAAAACAATGTGTCTCCCACCTGTTGCTGCTGTTGATAAAGGAAGTAGTTCTGTGTTGAAACAATGGCTGTACCTCAGTAAGAATTAAATCATTAGATTCCTGCACAGTGGATTCTGTTGGCCTAATCTCACAGTAAAATAAAGAATAACATTTCTTGATTTTGAAATATTCGATAAGACAAATACATGTTTATTGATGAGATCTTCTGAAATATCTAAATTTCAATAGTATCATGGATTATTTACCATATTCTAAATAAAAAAAAAAAATCACGTGTCAGTTCATAATTTATGACTTTATACTAATTTATAATTGATATTAATTTTTTTTATATTTCACTTATATAGTAATGCAATAGTGGTTTAGGTTTCAAAATGATGCTAAAGCTACAATTATATTTTTACCTTTGTCGCATATCATTATTGTCTGTATCACTTGTCTTCATCTCTGAGACTGGTGCACTGTACGATGTCACATCATTAACAGGCCGACTAACTATTGAAACATCTGATGCCGCACTTAATCTTCTGTCCAAGTCTGGAATTTCTAAAATAGAAGTGTCCTGAGTTGGCAGCAACATTGACAGTTCAGTTATGTCCTCCTGAGGACCAGAAGACAATGAATGACTTCCTGTCACTTCTGGAGCCATATCTGAAGCTAAAGTGAGGTCACGGTTCAGAGGTTCACCACTGGCTCTACCATCACCATCTTTTTTTCTAGAGATAATCTTCTTAGTAAAAGGTTTGTTAGGTATTATAGTTGTCTTGGACCTCTGCAACTGAAACACAGGCTGAGATTGTTCATAAAATGTTTTGGACCGATGAAGTCCTTTGTTTGGAGAATCACTGAAGTTACTGCCTGGACCTTGAATTGAAATAAAACTCAGCGTGATAGGAGTGACTGGTTTAGGTGTTTGAGTTGAGTCTTTGTACGTTCTAGGTCTTACTGCATCATGCTTGGGTGTTTTGGGTTTCTTTAAAAAAATTCAAAACAAGTTATTTTACTACAAATATAGAACTTATATGTATATACATGATGCTATAAACAACAAAAAAGAAAGGTTGCCAGGTCATGCAGAATGTGCGCTGGACTATCCTTCAGTCGTCTCAATAGTGCCAGTTTCATACCCTGCCCGCTGCCATCTCCCATCGCCCTGCAGGAGGTTTGGACTAGGAAGTAGATTATCTTCAACTCTGAAGGAATGTCCAAAAAAACGTAAAAAACATTTCAGGTTCAGACGTTGTGATCTGTGAGAGCAGGTGATGATATTAAATGTAGTGTGGAGTGTAAAGCTCTCCTAATGTGGACAATAAACTAGGGTGTCATGTGACCAGCGCAACAATCATCTTTACCACCCGAATGTATGTTAAGTACTCATTGGACTTGGGCATTCTAAAAATTAAAAATCTATGTCTTCATTGAGATTTGATATCACGAACCCTTGGTTCAGAAGCCAAGCACTTAAATCTACCACTTGGTCATCAAGACACATCTATGATCAATATTCTAGAACAAAAATTAACACTAATAATAACCGCAGTAGTAGACAAGCTGTTTTTTATTGACACAGATATGTTCTTGTAAAAAGCCAAGTTTTATGTCATGAGAATGATTTAAACCATTTTGATATGCAAGTACCGGGTATTTTAATTATTTTTTAGTTCATCTCAAATTATGTACTACAAAAACCAAGAACAAAACATCTTAAAAGGTGTTATGTAAAATACTTTTCTTTATTTGACTTAAAACTTCACAGAATAGCCGAAAATAAAATAAATAATTAAAACTCATGAATTGAAGCTTTCAGGCCTTTGTGTGTGGATCATTGTTGTATGTGATCATTGCTTGATGTACGTGGTCATCTGGACATGTTAAAAAGTAAAGTTCCCCTTTCAAATCATCAGGTCTATAGGGCAGATGCTGTAAAGGTCATCTGTTTCTGTGGCCTAAGGTTAACGAGGGTGTTATGTGGCCAGCACAATGACCAACTACCTTTACTTTTCCCAAACTAATGTCAGGTACCCATTAAAGCTGGATGGACTCAGAGGCGCCCAAGATCCCAAAATTAAAAATTCCAGTCTTCCCCAGGATTTGAACCTGGGATCCCCAGTTTAGAAGCCAAACGCTCAGCCACCGCGCCTCATCTGGACATGTAACAAATATTGAATTTGTATCAATTTATATAATGCACCAAAGACTGAATTTTTCATATACAAATATTGTTTCTCACATCTCAAAAGGTTGAGAACCACTACTCTAACCCTCAACTTTTCCAATCAGATTCTAACAATAAAACAACAAACTTACTTGCAATGGTTCATTTTTAGGCAAAGGAGGCTTCTCACTGACTGCAGCTGTGCATGTAACAAAAAATGTCTAAACTAAAGATGGAAATTACTTAGAGACCTACTGATACAATGAACTAAAAAAAAGTAAATATATTTTATAATTTCACAGAATTATATTGTATAAAGAAAAGTGAGACAATATACATTTATATGAAACATTAATCTACGGCTGCTCTTATCTTATATTACCAATATATGGAGATCAAATGTAAAAACTGATTTTACCTGTTTCAGGCATGTCAGCAGACACTGGATTGGCTGTCTTTAAAACAAAGTAATTAAATATTTACGTTGCTAATTAGTAAAAACAACTATAAAATATATTCAAATGTTATATCTATTTTTTAAATAATAAAAAGTTTTGTTTTTTCAAAACAGCTACAATTTTATTATGTCTAATTATTTCAGACTTTGAACATAAGGTAAATTTCTTCAGGGTACAATTCTTCACTTAGAAATAAAATATTTTTGTACTAAAATGGATTGGGGCCTGATCCTGTGGTATGCACTCTGGACTGTCATTCAATGGCCATGGCAGCCCGAGGCTCAAACTCTGACTGTGTGCTGCCCCACCCCCTTCCCTGCCAAGAGGGAGGTATGAGCTTGAATATCTGAAGAAACATACAAACATATATATAAAAAAACGCATAAATAACTAGTTGATGGCCCTCTAAATACAGATTTTAACATTATCAAAATCTTTGTGATTTTAAATGATACCATTAGTTATTCTTCTTCTTCTATCACAAGTCTTAAAAACAAAAGAATTATTTTCACAGATGGGAAAAAAGCACTTCTAGAAAGAATCAGGAAAGTTCAAAGTTGAAATACTGACCTTTGCACTTCTTAACCTTGCAGACTTTGCATCCCCAACAGACTTTCTTTTCTTCTTAACTACAGGCTTTGGCAGTTCCTCTTCTTTTTTAGGAGGTTGGTAAAGTGGTGTTCTGGTTACTTCATCTTGATTGGATCACAAAGAATATCATGGAAATGTTTTTACATAGAAGCAACCAATAAGATCACAGATGTTTTGTGTAATTTAAAATTTTCTGAAGCCTGCATAGCTCTTCATAGTGTCTGACATTTGCCTAAAAGGTAGTTACTATTTGGATAACTGCCTGGTCATGTGGTATGTGCTATGAAATGTTTCTATGGTCCTTGGTTTGATCCCTACCTGCAACCATCCTTGCCATCCAGGAGGAGGATTGGGTTAGGATGTACTAATCTCCAATTCTGAAGGAACATCCGAAACAAGTAAAACAAAAACAAATGAGTCCAGGCGTCATGTCCTTTAACATACTTTTGGAAAATGAGACTGATAATTTCTACTTTACTTGCATTATTTATAATTTGGAAAAAGGAACTTTAATAACTTTCTAATAAAACCAAAAGCATAAAATAAGGAATAAACACTAGTAGATTGAAGACCCATTTAAGAAGATAAAGTTTAGAACCAAAGACCATTTTTACAATAAAATAGCTTTCTTGACAAAGTGTAGCAGTGAGTATCTGGCTTAAATTATAAGCAGGAAATTGAACATTTCCTTTAATTAAAAAAAAATAATTTTTGGGAAGTGTGGCTGCTTCCTTTGATAACTGAGGGGCTCAGGTTCGAATCCCAGATGTAGACTGAAATATTGATTGAACTCAGGCTCAGTTGTGTTTGCTACAGCTTGAAACCATTCCACACACACACACACATTCAGAAAAGAGACTGGACCATGCTAGAATCCTTCTCTCTTATTCTGCAGTTTGAGTCCAATATTTACAAGCATACAGGAATGTAGCCATGCTGATGTACTAATGGGCTTAAAAAAATCCTCACTAAATATACTTTTTTTTTCTAATTATAAGGCCTATCTAATAAAAGCCAGCTTACATTCATCTTTAGTTGTCCTTTTCTTGACTGACTTGCTCTCAAACTTCCCTTCACTGGTTAAAGCAATGATAGTAAATGTGTACTCAGTGTCTGGAGTCAGTCTCCTGGCACTAAAAGATAAGTCTGTGCCTACAAGAAAGTAAACACCATATAGTACCATTGTAAACACCATATAGTACCATTGTAAACACCATATAGTACCATTGTAAACACCATATAGTACCATTGTAAACACCATATAGTACCATTGTAAACACCAATATAGTACCATTGTTTGGAAGATTTGATTTAAAAATTTATAAACACCATTTCATTTAAATTTCATGATCCCATATTTTGTTTATGTTAAGTGTTAAATAAAACAGGCTATATCTAAACAATATTTTGTTCTTAAAACTTCAACAAACATAAACAGCTGGTATGTACATATGATGAGATGGAAACATCCATTGAGAATTTCAAATTCAATAAATCAAATAGACATGGCAAAAGTTCAAAAGGATATTCAATCTCAATGCCTAAGCCTAAAAGAAACTTGTAGCTTTCAAAAATGGTTTTAAAGATTCTTATTAAATGTTAAAGTTAATTCACTAAACAATATCATTGATATATCATAAGCTATCCAAATGTATTTCAATGCTTACCAGAATAAATAACTTTTCCATTAGACACTACATCATAGCGTGTGATTCTTCCCATAGGGACTTCAGGAGGATCCCACGTAATATGCATCTCATTTCTGCCCAGGACTTGAATATTTGGTTTTCCTGGACAGTGAGCTCCCATTTCTGACGTATTTCCTGTGCAGGAAGCTCTTGGACCTTTACCTTTAAATGTGGCTGCACATACCTATACAATATGACGTTGAATTTTAGCTTTATGTATTTTTTTTTAAGAAAAAAATCTATTGCCTATATTCAAAATTGAGTTATAAAAAGCACATTGGGAAATAGTAGCAACAGAGTATTCAACAAAAATAATTTCAATATAACTAGATGGTCTATCTATTGAAGTGAAATAGAGTGTAATCCATTTCTCAAAATATCTCATGCTCCAAATAGGATAAGCAGATTGGTTTTATTTTTAGTCTCGAACTTTATGCATAAAAACATATTTATTGCTCTTATTGTCCCTTACCTCAATGTCAAAAGATGTGTTGGAAGCTAGACCAGAAATAATAACAGAATGCTCTGATGTGTGTTCTATCATAGATTTACCTAGGTAGGAAATATGTAAAGAATAATAAATTAATACTACTACTACTACTACTACTACTAATAATAATAATAATAATCTATTGTAAAGAAATGCAAGCTTAAAATATATGGCCATATTACAAGATCCACGGGGCTCGCAAAGACCTTCTTTCAGGGAACAGTACCAGGAAAAAGAAGAAGAGGCAGACAGAGAAAGCAACGGGAGGACAAAATAAAAGAATGGACCGGCCTACCATTGATAGAGGTTTTAAACAAGGCAAAAAAAAAAAGGGAGGAATGGAGAAAGACTGTCGACAAATCTTGCTTGGTGCCCCAACGGTCCAACAGACTAAAGGATAGGTAAAGGTAAAAGGTAAGGAAACATGAAAAACAAAACAATCGCTTGAATGTTCTCTATTATTTAAAAACAATGAGAAGCATGTAATGTGTTACTCTGACACAGGGAAAGATAAAGCAAAATATGTTACTCTGACACAGGGAAAGACAAAGCAAAATGTGTTACTCTGACACAGGGAAAGACAAAGCAAAATGTGTTACTTTGACACAGGGAAAGACAAAGCAAAATGTGTTACTTTGACACAGGGAAAGACAAAGCAAAATGTGTTACTTTGACACATGGAAAGACAAAGCAAAATGTGTTACTCTGACACAGGGAAAGACAAAGCAAAATGTGTTACTCTGACACAGGGAAAGATAAAGCAAAATGTGTTACTCTGACACAGGGAAAGACAAAACAAAATGTGTTACTCTGACACAGGGAAAGACAAAGCAAGTCTAAATAATTAGATTTCAATTACATTCAAATTTGCAAGTGGAGCTTGGGTGTGTAGTGTGTTATCCAAAGACGTGGTGAGATCTGTTGTAACTGGAACTACTAACAGATAACTTTTGGGTGTGACACACATAATCAACTGCATTCTTTATTGTACGAACAATAATTCAATAATAATTCTCATGATAATCAAACTAGGAATGATAACTAGAGAAATATACTGTGAACACTGATGCAAATCATTAAAAAGAAATACATGAGTTATACTGATACAAGCTGCACAATAGAATAACTTGATATAACACCCTCTAAACTATGTAACTGAACCTTCCAAGAATTCCAAGTTGACTTTATTATCTTTATAACTTCATGATTCTGACATCTCTAATTGCTTGGTACTAACTAGTCTATCTACACTAACTACATGATACTAACTAGTCTAGCTACACTAACTACATGATACTAACTAGTCTTGCTACACCAGTGGTTCCCAAACTTTTTTGGCTCGTAGACCCCTTGTCATGTTTTTCAGGATTCAGTAGACCCCCTTGTTAGCTAATATTGCTGGATTATTTTTTTTCTAATTTTTTGAACTTCTAATGTTTTTTTTTCAATGATGTCTAATTAGGTGGCCACATGCATGGGCGTAGCTGGAGGTGAGGTTGGGTTGCAAAAATCCCCCACCGAAAAAAATCCTGGATACGCCTATGACCACATGTAAGTTAACCTAATAGAATTTATGAAACAAGTCTGTTAAAAAAAGCAATGTATGTTATCTATTCGATTAAATTTCAGTTTAAAATAAGATCTTTGACATCCAAGAACTTCGATACAGTGTCAAAAAGAAAAAAAAATTAAAATATAGCTTTTCGACAACTATTACACCTCAGTGTGAAGAAAGAACTGATGAAAGTTCTGGTCATTTTGTCAACACATTTGAGCAAGTTATTTGATGTGTTGCTTGGGTTAACTGCGTTAATAACAAATTGAAATGTTCAAGCATCTACCATTTTTTCACTATCCACAATAAGACCCAACCATGAAAGGTGCTCCATTCGTTGCTACTGGCATTATAGTTAAAGGGAGTGCTTTTTTTTTATAGTAGTCTTTCAACAAAAAAAAATATTTATTATCAGTTTTTGCAAAAAGAAGCTTATAGTGGATTTCTTTATCTATAATAAAACAAAGATTCGCCAATAAAATTATTTTATTACCAGGCAATATTGACTCGTTTCACTTGTATTAGGAACTCATTTCATCAATAGGCCTTTGCATTGTTTTGTTGCTTAGAGGAATTCTGTAATACTATCAGGTGTAGGTTTGTGGACAAAATAGTTTTTAAAACTTCTTCATCGGATGCCAAAATCATTTTTTCGCCTATTGTGTGATTTTTTTCCAAATTTCGCAATAAGTAAAAGATACTTTAAGACACTTGCAGACCATCATCTTCTCTTTTTGATGCCAAAGCAAAGATTTTGTCCACTCTAGATCTTTTCTCAATTTTATTATTGATCGTTCAAAGGCGTTTCAAAACTACATCCTTTTTATTAAGATGGCATCGTCTAAAAAAATCCTCCAACTTAGGTGGTTTCAAAGTGTCAGTAAATTTCACAAAGACAATATAAGTTTGACATGGAAAGAAGCTAAATTTTCAAACATAAATACCACTGTGAAATTTCATAATTAAATTTGACCATATAAATTCCCTGTAGACTAAATTAAGCTATTTAAATAAGGTTCTAAAATAATTTTTCAAATAATTTATATTTGTATAAGATAATGGTTAATTCCATTAAATTAAGATTTTAATGAAAATCACGGCCTACTTAAATCGAGATCCACTCTCGTAGACCCCCATTTACATCTCACAGACCCCCAATTCCTTTTTTCACTTTCGTAGACCTCTTAGAAGTCGTCGTAGACCCCTGGGGGTCTATATAGACCACTTTGGGAATCACTAAGCTACACTAACTACATGATACTAACTAGTCTAGCTATATGGTATTAACTAGTTTAACTACATGGTATTAACTAGTTTATCTACTTGGTACTAACTAGTCTAACTAAATGGTACTAAAAAAAACTTAGACAGCAAAGGGAAGAAAAAAAATATAAATCCGTAGTAGATTTACAATGTTTAGTGTTCTGTAATGCACTCCTTGGTTTCAAACTTGAACATGACATAATTTTAAGACCATAGACTTATATATTATATCTAGACTGGAAACCGAAAATAAATTCTTTTCTGCGATTTTTCAATTCACAGACCTATACATATATAGATTTTTATGTACGTAAACTCTTTTTTCAGGCTTTAAGGGGAGTTGCCCCAATCAATCCTTTCTGTCTTAGAAAAGTAATGATCTTTAGCTTTCAAAGTTTAGAAATAATGCAAAATCATTTCATCAATATTCTCGCAAATATATAAAACAAAGCCATTTCCTGTTTGTTTCCATTGGGTTAATGTTTCAAAAATCCTAGAGAGAAATAATTCATGTTGATTTTAAAAAATCTCCATGTCCAGTCTAGATATAGTATATGTAAGTCTATGTTTACGACTTATGTTATAGACCATACCTTTATAAATATAATAGATTTACGCTGTAGAACATACCTATATAAACGTAATATCCTTTTGAAATGCCATTGAGCTTCTCTGGGGGATCCCAAGCTAATTTTAGTTGTGTTGCAGTGGTTCCATTAACTCTGAGATTCTGTGGAGCCTCAGGAACTGAAGACAAAGTTGTAATATGTCAAATAAGTTCACTCTATAGAAAGAGAAAGTTCACTCTATAGAAAGAGAAAATTCACTGTATAGAAAGAGAAAGTTCACTGTATAGAAAGAGAAAGTTCACTGTATAGAAAGAGAAAGTTCACTGTATAGAAAGAGAAAGTTCACTGTATAGAAAGAGAAAGTTCACTGTATAGAAAGAGAAAATTCACTGTCTAGAAAGTTCACTGTATAGAAAGAGAAAGTTCACTGTACAGAAAGAGATAGTTCACTGTATAGAAAGAGAAAGTTCACTGTATAGAAAGAGAAAGTTCACTGTACAGAAAGAGAGTTCACTGTATAGAAAGAGAAAGTTCACTGTATAGAAAGTTTACTGTATAGAAAGAGAAAGCTCACTGTATAGAAAGAGAAAGTTCACTGTACAGAAAGAGATAGTTCACTGTATAGAAAGAGAAAGTTCACTGTACAGAAAGAGATAGTTCACTGTATAGAAAGTTCACTGTATAGAAAGAGAAAGTTCACTGTATAAAAAGAGAAAGTTCACTGTATAGAAAGAGAAAAGTGAGAGTGTAGATAATGTCTTCTATCTAGGCTACTTCCAACTTACTATCTTCCTCAGTAGTCACTGGCACAGACTCACTAAAGGAACTTTCATCAACTTCTGTTATGGCTTTCACCTTGAAAGTGTAAGCTGTGTTGGGAGTAAGGGAGTTAACTTCAAACTGACAATTGTTGCCCCTGTAACAACAGTGATTTCCTGTAGAGTAATAAAATAACACAGCAGTGTTCCTTCTGACAATATTACGGACATTTCCTAAATACTTTAGTATATGGCACATTTAATATCCATATCCTTTTATTTTTCTCTAAGGCCCAACTACATTAACTAGGACAATACATTCATTGATTTTGACTTGCAAGTTTCAGGTGATGGTCAGAAATATTTATTATAAAATCCTAGATCAAACTTCTTGGTTGACTAAACCTAGGTTTATCAAAAGTCTGAAGTGCATACAATATGACAAGGCTGCCTTGTATTATTTATTTTTGTTTATGACATGTAAGACATGCTTGACATTACTTTTATTTGAAACACTCTAGCTTTAAGATGGCTGCTTGGTTGTGGGGTATGCGTACTGGACTGTCATTCCGTTGTCTCGATGGTCCCAAGTTCATACCCTGCCAGTCCTGTGGGAGGTTTGGACTAGGAAGTAGATTATCTTAACTCTGAAGAAACATCCATAACATGTAAAACATTTTACAAAGCATATTTTTACATATTAATGTCATTACAGATGTACTCTGATGCACAAAATAAGAATTCTAAATGTCTGGTGTAAAATAAAAGTTTGTTGCATAAATAAATAATCAATTCAACAGAAGGTACACAGTGAGGCTTAAAAAAATATTTACGAACTAAAATTAACAATGCAGACCCAGTAGTGACCTGCATGTTTTGCTATGCCTGATGCATAAAAAGCCTTTGTAAGCTGAAAGTCTAAATTCTCTTTTCACCATTTGAATTTGTGGATGTTTTTAAATGCCTGAAGTTAACACTATGTTTGCTAAGAGCACTGTATAAATCATGTTAAATAATATCTAAATAATTATTTTCAGAGTATGTATTCCAACACACCTTCATAAAGCTGATACTGAACATCAAAACCACTTTTTGTAGTTACAGGAGACCAGCTCACATCACACAGAGTAGGACCTAAAACTGTTGAAAAGAATATTTTCAACTTAGCTTGAGAGATTTTATTTTGGAATAAAAAATATTTTAACTTTAACACAAGAGATGTGTAATTTTATAAATTGTATTAAATAAATTAATGGGAAAAAATGATCAGGATTACTCTATTCTACTTACTAATCAATACAATAACACATCCGCTGTCAACTGCTGGACAAAGACTTACCAGTGACTGTTGGTGGATCAGGTGGGTCTAATGGTTTCAATATTTCTAAAGTTATCAAAACTTCCTCTTTTAAGTCTTGGCTGACTTCAGTAAGTTGGTGGACTTTCTATAGGGTAGAAACGTAGATTTTTAATACTCAATAAAGAATACTGAACATCTTCAAAATATACATTTTAAACATTAATATTGTTTTGATAGACTTTTTTTTTATGGTAACATTTTTTATTTTATCACTTAAAGAGTCACTTCTAGTGTAACATCTTACATTAAGAGCGGCACAAACATGGGTTGAGGCTCTCAACCTTTGACAACCTTTTGGTTGACTGGCTAATGTTCTAAGTGTCCTGATAAAAGCCAAACAAAAAAATTATTTCACTTTAAATGTCATTAGTTGTTCTATCCATTTTACTTAAAAATAAAGCAATTCTTCAACTAAGTTACTTTTAAATGCTCGAATTAGGAAGAAATTATGATGGTAACAGGTAAAAGATTCTCAACTTCCTAAACTTAAAATAGCAGTCATAATTTTCAAAGGGCTTAGTTATAAAGCATTTACAGGTAACAGAGGGATGACTGCCTGGTCATGTGGTAAAATGTTTTACATGTTTCGGATGTTCCTTCAGAGTTGAAGATAATAACTTCCTAGTCCAAACCTCCCGCAGGACGACGGGGGATAGGAGCGGGCAGGGTTTGAACCCAGGACAATCGATAAGTCCAAACGACAGTCCAGCGCGCAAACCACACAACCAGGCAGCCATGGTATGCACTCTGGACAAACCCTGCCAGCTGCCATCCCCAGTTGTCCTGGAGGAGATATGGGCTAGGATGTAATAATCTTCAATTCTGAGGGAACATCCAGAACATCTTAAAAAAAACAACCCAAAGAAAGATCTAGAAGAAGAAGTCTCACTCAGGCTTGTATGTTTCTTTAACCTATTCTTACATGGCAGCGAACCATCCAGTCTCTGTGTCAGGTGCACTCAGTAGCTGAGACAATGTTCTTAAGATCTGTTCTGAGTAGGCATTACCCAGCAGACGTGCATGGCCATCTAGGCTGGTTGCCAGGCAACTGAGAGCAAAGCAAGCATTTTTACTGGCACCAGCATCTTCACAGCATAACATCTTGGCAAGGGAGGAAATCTAAGAAACACAATGAACACTCTATTAGGAATATATTCATTAGAAGATCTAACATCAAATGAAGTGAACAAATCATTGTTATTCAATATAAATAGCTCATTTCTTAAGTAACAGAAATAATATTTTTGTTTCACTCATAGCCATTTAATATAAAAGAATAGAAAATTTGAAATTCATAATATATAATTACAATGTTATCTAATATATATATATATATATATATATATATCTCAAAACCTTCTCATAACGATATAGAAAATATGGACAATATCAGTTTGCAAACCATACTATTTATATAATAACAATGTTTGCAGTTATATACATCTCAAAATCTTGTTCTAAAAACAGAAAGAGCAGAGTACTCTATACTATAATTCTAAATGTCCCATTACGCCACCTATTTTACAGTCAACTTGAACAACAATATTTTTGATGTCCCTGATAATTTTTCCGTTATGTAACTTTAAATAGCTGGCCTAGAAGGCTGGTAGAGGGTAGTGTCTAAAACAAAATGGTCACCATTTTTTCACATTCTGTCAGAGCCATTAATCTTTCCCTTCCTTTGTCCATGTCACAAAGTCTGCCGATGGCAAAAGCTGCATTCATCCCTCGACCTAGTAATATAAACAAAAAAGCTAGTCTAAATAAAAGAATAAATTATATATATGCAAAATTGAGTGACTCATTTTAAAATGTTTCTTTTGTATTAAGCTTGAAAGGTCGAAACCATATTTACATTTAGGCAATTAAATTAACAGTGTATCATGATAGATTAGCCTTATTTTCTTCTTGGTTGAAATCAATCTTTTTTTTAATGTAAAATTCACAAATGTGAAAATAAAAAAAGTGTTAAGTATATGGTGAGTTAAACATAAACAAAACAAAATAAAAATATAATTACACATGTCAACAATGATCACATAAATAAAAAGACAACAACATAATTTTGTCTTCATTTCTATTAAGAGATTGTCAATAATATTGAGAAAACAATTAAGGTACATTTTTCAAATTACAGTTTATCACATTAACATTTTGCAGTCCAATTATGTAGCCCACATATTTAATTTAAATAGCAATATTGGTTCCAATCATTTAAATAAATATATGATTAAAATATTTATAAAGGATAACTAAGAAGTTTTTGTATCTCCATAATATACAATACAGACATCTATTAAAATAAATGCAATTTGGATATTTATAGGAAACAAATAGGTGTCTATAGTCTTGATTTTTATCACTGAAAATGTTTTATATATATATGAAATACTTTTTAATAATAATTAAAAGAATATCAATAACTTTAACAATAATAACAATAAATGTAACAACCATAACCAATTCAACTATTATACATCAGATTTAGAGAGTTATATTGGACTTTAAATGTTATTTAAACAGGCTTACAATAAATTAAATTATGATTTCACACAGTATATAAATTCCTGTGTACTGTTTACACGCTGGGCAGGACAGTGACACATAAGCAATAAAAACAATAAATAAATCCAAGGCAAAGGTTTAGAGCCAAATATCTCAATTTGGCAGCTCAACTAACATGCCCTATAAAATGGACATAAAATATTAAGTGGGTTACAGCTGGGCAATGTAACGGTAAACAGTAATAGATGGGGGAAATATAATAGATGGGGAAATGTAATTGATGGGGGAAATGTAATAGTGGGGGGAAAATGTAATTGATGGGGAAAAATGTAATAGTGGGGGGAAGATGCAATAGTTGGGAGGGGGGGGGGGGGGAATTGTATCATCTTCACAGTTCTAAGGGAGACAAAGGCAACGATATGTGTATAAAACATTGAAAAGCACCTCTTTGGCATATATAAATCAAACATTAGTGTAGGGTACAGATATTTGGGACATGTCACTTACTTAGTAGGTCATCTTTTACAAAATCTAATGAAAATGTTCAAAGGAAAGTTTAGTTAGAAATGTGTAGATTGTATGCAAAAGAAATGTGTAGATTGTATGCAAAAGAAATGTGCAGATTGTATGTAAAAGAAATGTGTAGATTGTATGCAAAAGAAATGTGAAAATTGTATGTAAAATAAATGTGTAGACTGCATGCAAAATAAATGTGTAGATTGTATGCAAAAGAAATGTGTAGATTGTATGCAAAAGAAATGTGTAGATTGTATGTATGTGTTTGAGTCTGTGGCATCATTATTTATTGAATAATTTACAGATATGGTGGCAGAAATAAAGGCTATTAAGACTACATCAATATGTTCATTTAGATTTTCTTATTCAAATTAGAATGCTTTTTTTTACAGCTAAATAAGATAATCCTTTCTCTGTTGAATTAACAAAAATGAAAAGAGAGACAACTTTTTATTTTTTGTTTGTGTCAAGATATTTTACTTTTTTTTTTTAATTTACAGGTATTTTATAAGTCTATATAGTTCAGAATTTCAATACTTTTTAAAGACATTACAGCCATACAGATGTGTGAATGTTAACAAGTGTCATTTTCTTTGCCAGACTGCCACAGAAACAAGTGACCTTTACATCATCTGCCCTATAGATCCAAGGTCTGAGAGGGAGGTGATTGAATGATTTATATTTCAATAACAAGATCAAAGTCTTTATTAAACTCAGGTTAATTAAGGAATATAAAAAAAAACAAGTAAAAACTAATTTTACTGAACTATAAAACACACATGCTGTTAGGCACCCCTACTCTGTGACTTGTAACATTCAAATAGTGAAATAACACAGAGGGGAAAAGGTACTCGACGCTGACGAATGGTGTCGATTTATAAGTTTAATAATAATGCAAGGAACCATCGAATGTCATCAAGGTAAATCTCTATGTCTATAAAAGCTGCCTCTCTCTAAGGCCGTCAAAAGTAGTCTGCTTACATTTCGCTATTCTTCCTCAAAACCTAGTCTTGTTTTTACTAGTCACATAAGTCTCTAAGTTGAAAACCTTTCCCTTTTAATGAATTCCTAACCATGTCATAACAATATAAAATCATAGCAATCATAAAAATTTAGGTTTCCAGATATAGTTTTCTTCAAGACAGCATAGACCTGCTTAGCTCTTAATACCTAAACAAGTCACAGGTATCAATATCCCGGCTCATAATTTCTACGTCAACTTTATTGTGAACAAGCAAGTCTAGCTTTTAGCTTGTATGTAAAGAAACTTCATCAGAGACAATGAAACACACAGAAACTTACCAGCTTCATCCACTCCCAAAACTTGAATAAGTTTAGTTAGAATGTTCTGTGAATTGCGATGCTTTAAGATGTGTGCACAACCCAGCTCTGAAATACACATCCTATGGGAAAAAAAACACAAAGTGAAAAAACAAGGTTGGCAACATTTTATTTGGCCACATTTTATTTGGCAACATTTTATTTGGCCACATTTTATTTAGCCACATTTTATTTGGCAACATTTTATTTGGCAACATTTTATTTGGCCACATTTTATTTGGCAACATTTTATTTGGCAACATTTTTTTGGCCACATTTTATTTGGCAACATTTTATTTGGCAACATTTTATTTGGCCACATTTAGTCAACTCTTTTTTTTTTAAATTTAATCTAAAAATTTGTCAGCAGAATTGAGTAACAAAATAAAATATAGGAGGTGTTGGGGTTGGCATAAGAGCTCTTAACATTATCTATTTTGCTTTTAACCCAAGGTTCTCTCTTATAAACAATAATGGGATATGATTCTATTTGATAGCTACATTTTAAAACTTCTAGACAGTTGGACCAATATCTCTCATTTGCTCACAAATCTCAGCCATGTTTTAAATGGCTGTTTACTTGCAGTTTTTATGACAAATACAAAATGCAACATTAAGCTCTTCAAAATTGACAACAAAAGTGGGCACTGGATAGATCCACATGAAGAGCATGCATAAAGGAAGGGTCCTAGATTGCAAATGGTGTACATACCAGAAGAAGAATGAAGTGGAAAAGTGCAACAGCACCTGGTGGTTACAGATGCCCAACCAATGACCGCAGCTGTGTATCAGAATTATAATAAACAACTGCAAACATTTGTGCTTCCAATGATTATGAAAATTATGATGATGTTACATGCGCAGCTTAGTGTGAATGTGGAATGGTGAGAATGCATGTTGAGAGGGAAAGGGGGGTATTATTAACATTAAAAACATATTCTTATTTGTTGAATCAAGATTAAAGTCCTCATAATATACTATGACAGTGACCAAAAAAGCTATGGACAGTGAAAGTACATGGGTCTCAGCTCAGGAAGAAAAACGTACAATCCGAAAAACGGCCAGCTCCTCTACCACCAAAGCAAAAGCCACCTTAACCTGCGCTATCTGTGGACGGGAGTGTCTCTCCAAAATAGGGCTTCACAGCCACATGAGGAAGTGTGCTCTGAGATGAACCATAGTCGTTCTACGACTGAAGGAGGCCAATGAGAGAATATACTATATAAATGATTCTGTTTGGTGTATGATTAAAAGTCTCATCTGCTCGTAACTGATGATTATGAAGTTAGGTTTTCATTTGGCAGCAACATTATCTTACACGATTACTTCAGTGACCCAACAGAACTCTGCAACAATTCTAACACTTTGCTTCCTGTTTCAGTTAGTAAAAAAAAATTAAAAGTTAAAGTGTTAACTAGTGGTGTGCTCCTTCTACGGAGCAATTATAATGTATTATAGTTTAGCGATGACAAGGACAGCATTTACCTGGCAATAACAAGTGCAGCATTGCTGGCTGTCCACAGATTGTCCACATGGAGAAGATTGGTCACATGATCCAGCATGTCCTCCAGACACGGCTCTGACAACATCCACTCACGACCTTCACTGCTTTCTGCCTAAAAAATAAAACCTTCACTTTTACATTTTTTATGTCCAACTAAAGTATTGGTAGAATATCAAATTATATTTTAAAGAAAGGTTTTAAAATATAACATAAGCAGTTAAGTTAATCATTTCAAACCTCACAATCAATCTCTTCTATTTCTATTGCTGATGGTTTATCAAGTGTGGCATGCGGCCAGCACAATGACAGCTTGTACTTCCCATGTGCCAGGTACGTATTAGAGGGGGGTGTACATGGGCATCCTACATATATTAAAGTTAAAAATCCCAGTCTTCACTGAGTTTTAAGCTTGAAGAAACTAAATGGATTCAGCCTCAAAGACCCATGGTAAAAAGTAAAAAAAAAAAAAAAAAAATACAGTATTGATAAAGATGTGCCTATTACAATTTTAAAAAACCCATTAAAATACTCTTGAAAAATATTAAAAAATCAGATATCAATATCAGAAAACAAATGATTTCTCCTGAATGGTGAGAGTTATTTTATTCAACACAACATTCAACATGGTAGGGAAGATGGGTTAGTGAAACAAAAAAAGTGCCACAAAATTTCAAATTATTTTGAGGGCCTCAAGTTTTCAATTTTTTAAGTCATTCAAACAGGAACAAACCAAAAATGCAATCCCCATAATGCATTTCATCGTTGCCTGCAGTCATTGCAATTTTCAGTCATCTGAAACCAGTCCATTTGTTTAAAAATTTTTAAAGACAAGATTTAAAACAGTTATCTTTTCTACTTTTTTTGGAGTTGGTAAGAGATCCCTATATGTGTTAAGAGCTGATGAGACTCTTAATTATGTACAACAAACTCATATATATATATAAATATATATATATATAGTGATGATGAATCCTTAAATGTTAAGAAACCGTTAATAACATAACAATAATAACTTAGTTTACATTATCCCATCTTGGATTCTTCTCTCTCTCTTTCTCTATGACTAGACCCCTCAGCCGGCGCCGCGCGCCGAATTCGCCGCCAAATTTTTGTCCGCCTAAAATCCGCCGAAAAAAATGTGGCGGGCCGTATTAGCCGCCATATTTTGTCCGCCAAAAATTCGAAGAAAGTGAATGATGAGCCGTAAAGTTTTTTCTTTTTTCAATTTTTTCTTGGCATTCCGTTCTTAAAATCGATTGCATTTTTAAATAAAGGTCGCCGGAAGTTTGATAAAGAGTTCTTGTCTAATGTCAAATTACAATTATAATTTTATTAAACCCCAGTTAAAATACAATTTAAAAAAATAATTCAAATAATTTAAGTTACCGTTTTTTTTTTTTTGTCAATAACACGATTTATTATCAATAATCTGTTTTATAAAATAAATGGCTCAGCGATCTTCTACTAGTAAAAAGGTAAGCCTGGTATAAAATAAATGATCTTATGCCTAATTAAGCCTAAATTAACTGTTGCAATGAACTATAATAGCTAAATCTATAAATAATGATTTGTATGTCATATCATTTCTATGTAACAATTCTACATGATGATTTTAGGTGAACTCAAATGTGAGTAGATGTCATCTAAACCGAGAAGAGAGGCAGTTTGTTACCAAATTACATGTAAAATCTAAACCGCCTACCCAACATGGAAATTCCAAGGCCCAATGCTGGAGATATTTTGGTGGCCTGTTCTCTGCTGATGAGAGAAATGTTGACGAAGATAGGGTCTATTGTCAGCTGTGCCTGACTACTCAGCAGTCACTGGGTGACAAGGGTCACATTTCAAAAGTTACGAATTTTACTGCAACAACACCAAGTGGCAATATGAATCTTCATTTGAGTGTCAAGCATGATGTAGCAGTACAAAGTAAGGAAAAATTAAACAAAATTATGGGATATTTAAGTAAGTATGGAAAAGGCGCCAGTCAATGTCAGGCAACATCAAGCCATGAAGTGACAAGAGATATTGTCCTCTGGTTTTGTAGAGACTTACTCGCCTTTGAAAATGTAGCTAAAGAAGGTTTTGTTGAGTTTTTCAAAATTAATTGCCCATCTCTCAACATACCTGCACCTGTAACACTTGCTGGAATAGCCCTAGATGACGTTTATCAAGCTATCAGGTCAGCTGTCAAAACTAAAATGACTAAAGTCAATTCACTTTGTTTGCTCAATGATGGATGGACTGATCGATATCGGGCTATCAATTACCTTGGCATCCGGGCTTCCTTTTTAAACCACGATTGGACATATAAAATTGTCACACTTGGCTGTCATGCTTTGCCTACTCATGCTGCACACGACCTTGCTGACCATATCAGCTCTGTTCTGAAAAGCTTTGGTGTTGATCCCAAAAAGCTTTTCATAACTAGCTGCCATGATGGTGCTGCAAATATGATCAAGACTTCAAAACTTTTAAAGGTTGATACTATCGGCACTGTACAGCACATGCATTGCACCTTTTGCTTACTACTGATAGCATTAATAGAAATGAAGATGTACTGCATATACTACAAAAGTGCCGCAACATCATAACTGCACTTCATTTCAAAACTGCAATTATGGAAGATGAGACAGCGTTTACAGAGGATAAAGAAATTATTAAAACCCTGAAAGAAGGCATGTCATCAGTGTGTGAATTGCTTCATGTGGATGATCAATTCAGTGTATCAATAGTGGATACCTCGGAAAGCAGCATTGACTCCACTGATGTTAACAGTATGCATACACACAATCATAAGTCATTGAAGGGATCATGTGCAACACGTTGGAATTCAACACTGATGATGATTCAGTCAATACTTAATTTGAAAAGGGAGGTCCAAAATACTCTCAAGCGTATTGGGCGTGTTGACCTATGCCTCCATGAAGATGAAATTGATTTTTAGGTGAACTTGTTACCTTTTTAAAACCCTTCCAAAATCTAACTGATCTCTTTAGCTGCTCAATGCCAACATTATCAGCAATTCCACTGATGAAAATGCATATCAAAAAGATCTGCACAGCGTCAAGTGTTGATGATGACAAGATGCAAATGATCAAGCAGTCGGTACTCAACCAATTTGACCATCGATTTCCTGTCAATGATAACATCAAGCTGCATCAGCTGCTTGACCCAGATTTAAAATCATTGATTCCACGGCCAGAAGCAACCACACTTCTGGAGAAAGCCATAGAGTCAGCTATGACCCGTGGATTCTCATCGTGTCTGAAGCTGATGTATCACATTCGCAACTAGTCAGTGAAGATGTTTCCGAAGAAAGCAGATGTAAGAGGTTGCGAATGGAGCTGATGAATGAATTGAAAATTGAACAGTCACCCAACGATTGTACCAATAAGGTATTTTATATTATTTTATTTGTATTTTTTTTAATTCAAGCAGTAGTTTTAATATTAGGCTATTTAAGTACCTTTAGTGACATTTTAGTATAGGTTTTTATTCCAATAATTGTTTACTGTTATCTATTAACTGAACAAGATAAATATTACATTTACTACGTACTGTAATGAAATGTTTTATAACCAAACAGTTAGTAAAATTGTATTTTGATTTTTGAACTTTTTTTCAGGTAGCAGTGGAAATAGCAAACTATTAGACGGCACCTATTGTTCAGTTTCATGATGTTCTCGATTTCTGGCGAAGCAGTGCTGCATCATCCTTGTATCCATATCTTACTCAACTGGCTCGACTTCACCTATCATCATCAGCATCATCTGTTCCAGTTGAGTGCATGTTTTCGGTTACCGGTTTGATAATAAACAGCAAACGATCATGTCTAACAGCTGATAAGCTACATCGTGTTTGTTTCATCCATGACAATTACAAACTGATATATTGAGTGGTTAACTTAAACAATGGACTGCATTTTCATGCACTCTATATAATGTAAATTATGACAGAATATAAAAGTGTTTTTTTGTATATATTTGAAATAAAGTTTTTCCTGAAGTCTTTTATTCATGAAGTTTTATTACTTTATTATTGGCAAGGCAAAAGCCGAACTAGCCGAATATTTTTCTAATCAGCCGGAAATCAGCCACAAATGCCAATTACGAAGAAATCCGGCTAATCCAGATATCAGCCGAAAAATTATGTCAGCCAGCCGAAATCTTGAAAAAAATTCAGCTGACAGGTCTGTCTATGACCCTATAATATTGACATAAGATTTTTACCAAATTATTAAATTTTTACTACCTTACTGTGAATCGACCTTGTTTTTAATGATTCAACTGTATAGAATTTAGCCCTTGTTATGTAAAGGGAGAGTGATCCTTAAAGCCATTAAAGGATTACCGGCACGACGGGCCTAAATTATGCCGATGTGTCTAAACTCAAAACTCAACTCTTTCAACACGCATTCGCACCATTCCACATTCACGCTATGCTGCGCACGTAACAATATGATATTCTGAGGCACTTGTGGGCTCACCATGCACCTTAAGGAAACTTACCAATGTTCCCAGAGTTCCTGCAGCATTCATGACACTTTCGGGGTCGTCAAAAGTCAACATGTGTGTCAGGTCACTCAAAATTTTCTTGCTTTCTTTGTGCCTTCCCTTGGCCAGGTAAAGGATGCGATGACAGCCAAGATCAGATTCAGCCAATGTCCCTAGAATGTATGCAGCATTCCCGGCAACTCTAAAGAGGAAAAAAAAAAAGAAAAACAATCCAATATTTTAAAATTCTTGGGCCATTAATAGCCTGACCTAATAAATGAGTTATCTGACATTCATCATCATCATCAAACTCCATTTGAGTGAGGGCTTGAGAGGCTCAAATCCTCTCTTGCAAAAGCCCTGGACAGAAACCCTGCTGTCTTGCGTAGTGCATAAATGTCGCCATACAGGTCGAGAATTCTGGGTTTCCCAGACCTGTCAAGACGGAGATCAGGAAGTCTGGGGCAGTCAAACAGAATATGAGGCACGGTTTCCTCTTCTTCCCCGCATTAGCTGGGTAAAATAAAAACGGTCGGTCATTGTGCTGACTGCTAGTAACGCTCGTATACTATTGACTACTTGGTTGATGAATATCTCTTTCAGTGAATGGTAAAAAAAATCACTCTCTACAATACAAACAACAAGCCGTAATGAATCTTTCATTATTATTATGATTTCAATTAACATTCATAGTCACCAGGCATCACGTTCAAACACACTGTTTTGCTTCCATACCATGATACTGAAACTGTTACCTGTAGATTATCTTGTAGATTATAGTATGACATTCTGACAAACGTAGTCTGTCCCCATTGTAACAAATGTGAAACTTTTCAAAAAACTAGAAGAGCTCTTGAAAATCCGATTTCACCAATGCCTGTGCTCAACATGGCTCAATGTGAAGGTTATGGTGTAGGTCTTTCAAAGTTTTATTAAGTTTATTTTTGTCTTCTGAATGCGAAATCTTTTATGTATAAGTTAAATATTTATCGATGTTTCATAAACATACATTTCTATATAAAAACAAATTATTTTATTCTAAGTATCAGTCTGATTTATTGTTCTCATAATTGTTAGACACCTAGTTTATATTATTAGTTAGTTAAAGACGCACCATAGAAGACGTATTTTGAACGGGACTAGTGACGCTTGGGATATTTTGGGTTAGAGACTGGAAAATCAGTTAGCGATAGAATTCTCTAGGGTAAAGACGTGTTTTTATTGACAGAGGCTCTGACTGTGGCCTTTTCTTGGAATAAATATCTTATGAATTGTTCATCAGTGTTGACCACATCTCTTTACCAGTTAAAAAGATGGTTTGTTTATTCTGTACTGTTGATCAACTACATTGAATACACCCGAACAATAAAACTCAAACGCTTGCTGAGTAATTGATTGAATCTATAGTTGACCTCAAGGCAGTCTGAACAAGGACATCACATTATATAGTCAATGGCTTGGAGGAAAAGAAAGGGACACAAGATGTTAAATAACTCTGGTGTTTTTTCCTCTAATTGGCTGGAGAGGTGTCTTAGGATCTGGACGAATTTTTCAGGAACTTTTTCAGAATCCGTTCTGCGCAAAGATCTGTCCCTGGCAATGTCTGAAGCCTCTTTCCACCTGGTGTCCACTGCTCTGAGGTCCTTCGTGCCTTCCTCGGTACTGACATTCTCAGGCAGCCTTTCAAGCTTTCAACGGAGTGGCTCTACGGGGATGGCATAGGGTAGGATGTGAACCCGGGACCATCGAGGCAACCGAACGACAGTCCAATGTGCATACCACACGACCAGGCAGACATTCATTTAGGACAAAATTTATGGTTCTAGGACAGCTCTTAAACAGCTTGATAAAATACATTCCCGCGCACTAAAGTTTGTCTGTTGAACTTTCAGGACAAGCCCACTAAATGCTGCTGAATTAATGGCAATAATAAGCGGTCTGTATTAACTGGCTTTGGGCAATGCAAAAGATTAGATGAATATCTGCCAACTAAAAAGCTAGTAGATGGATGAAAAGCAGACGACGTATGAGGATGCAGTCTGCTATGCATCATGATAAAGCTGGCCTCTCCACAAAAAGGCAAACCATCCGACTAGCGAAACTCGCGAATAATGTTGATTGGGCCTGCACTGTGTATTATCCCACACAATCTTGCTTTACATTTTGTATGCAGGAAGATAATAACTGGTTTATCGATAATTTGTACTTCAAAGTTTCTTACATACAATCGTGAAAGACTTACGATTTTTCTATAATCTTTCTTGACTTAAAGATCTTATCTTATATAATACAGACGTTACTTCAAAAAAGAAGATGATTACCGGCACGTTCTACGATACGCTTGATTCATGACATTAACATTATCTTATCTACTACAAGAGATCAATAGTAACATATTCATATAGATTATAGGTCACTTGTGAAATATTCATATGTCTAAAACATAAAGCGCTATTGAATTTCTGATTGTTTGTTGTGCTCAGAAATATTAAGACCTTTCTTTCGACTTGTTTTGCTTAAAGAACAACGGACTCACAAGGGCCACCTATGAGTTATGTAGTATTAAAGTTGTGTATTGGACATAAGAATAAAACTAAGTTTGTGTATTTGTTCTTCTCGTTTTTTAGCTTGTCAGGACTAAGCTTCGATACACAGCCATTGTGTATTATAACAATAGAGACCTTTACTGTAACAGAAGAATGCTCAAAACAAACTTGGTTGAAACAGTAAACTCAATGTCCTGTTGAACATTGGACCACAAGTAGTGTTTTGTGTTACTAGTACCATGTGACCTAATCCAACCAATAAGTATTTCCCCCACTACACTACGTGTCTTTGCGTGTTCTGTAATAAGACGGTACACGGACTCACTTAACTCTCTTTGAAACAAAAACAAAAAAAAAAAAAGCGTCCATAGCTTCTAAAGTTCTTTTCTTCCGCGCACTTGTCTGCGCTCTACTTACTAGGTTACAAGCGTAGTCCAACGACAATTAATATACTGTAGAAACGAATTCAATCAATGCTATTTAAGAATCCCTTATCAATACGATACAGTGCTAATTGGATGTCTAAATGTTCAGCTATTTCTGAAAGCTATCATCGATTAATCGAGTTGTTTGAGCGAATAAAAAAAATAATAAAGTTGGAATCCATGAAGACTGGGACTATTAGCGACGGGTTTTTAAGGACGCCCCCTGAGTCCGCTTAAACTTTAACGGGTACCAAATATATATTGATGTGAAGGTATTTCTCGCAGTATCCTGGGGGTTAGGATTTGTTATGTTGTGCTGCGACCTTGTTTAAAACCCACGTGTTCATCTGATATAATTTAATCTGCTATCCGTTTTAGCGGGTTTAATAGAATTTTTAACAGGGCTTTTCATGGATGGTTTATGAGTCTGATGGTGTGGTAAATTTGACAGAGCTTTAAATTGTAATTGGTTCAGGTCTTTAAAAGGAACATCAGTATTGGAGTCGAAAAGCTAACAAGTGTTAGTAGAGTAGTTTTAAATACCTCGGGCTACCGTCTAAGATGCGTGAACCAAACCTGAACTACTGGCCAGAACTGCACAGTCCACAGCAGCACTTGCAAAACTCAAAATAATCTGGGAAGACAAAGGCTTAGCCCTCGACACTAAAATTAACACAGCAATAGGATTAACACAGCAATTGGAACCTGCGATGACCTGCAAACCACTGTCAAATAACGCAAGCTTAAACTCAATGGCCATATCAGAAGGTCATCGGGGTTCGCAAATACCTACTTCATGGAACAGTACCAGGAAAAAGAAGAAGAGGCAGACAGAGAAAGCGATGGGAAGACAGCATAAAAGAATGGACGGGCCTGCCATTGAAAGAAATTCTATCCAAGGCAAACGACAGAGAGGAATGAAGAGGGATGGTCAACAGATTGCGAGTAGTGACCCGAAGGTTATGAAGAATAACGGATTAATAAAGGTGCAGGAACTTGAAATATGTTTGGAAAGTAAAGGCAGTTCTGGTCACATGACACCCTTGTTAACCGTCGGCAACAGTAACAGATGTGGTTTACATCATCTGCCCCTATAAATCACAAAGTCTGAAAGACCTTTACACTTCTGTAATCGAACTACTCCTATTTACATGCATGTGTCTCAACCTCCTCATATTATCATTTGAATGTAACTCGTTTGTCTCCCTTGTTTACGCCTTGACACTTGAGTTATCGACCTTAATCCATTACAATTGTATTGCTGGTTTTATCGAATATAAGACAATCAACTTGGAGCCAAGTGTAAGGCTAAACTCGGCTAGAGGGAAACCTCTTCATGCCACAACGCGTCCTTTACATTACGATAACTCTCTATTGACAGCAGAATTACTTTATTTGGGCTAGGCCACGTCTGCTTGGTTCTTGAGCACACCCAGATCTCAATGGATTCCTTGCCTCAGCAAGGGGAACTAAGCAAAGTTGGCAAAACATCCTTGTTAATAGTTGTTAAAATTTAATATCACTGCCCTATGTAGATAAATGCTGTTTTGTTAAGGTGACCTAATTTGTGTTCACTTTTTAACGCAGAAGAGTCGAATTTTCTCGGCTGTTCCGTTTGTTGCACAAACTATCATATATCAATAAATAGGCAGTTTTAGACTATACACCAGAGAACACGCTTTCCGTTAAACCAAAACATCAGAAGAAAGGGATGCTCTGTATGCAATGTGTAAACTTTGGCCAGCCGAGTGGAGTTACCCCTTCTCTGAAAGTACATTTTCGATGATTTACAAATCTAAACAAAACTGATTATGAGATTCTGAGAATTCCAGCTACCTGTCGCCTCAGCGTGACGCCTCCGTGGAAACGTCTAGTGGTGGAACTAGATAGGCTAAGTACGGCAAATAGGTATTGATGGGGCAATGGCCGCAATGCACTATGCAAATAGGTATCGATGGGGCAATGGCCGCATAATGCACTATGCAATTAGGTATTGATGGGGCAATGGCCGCAATGCACTATGCAAATAGGTATCGATGGGGCAATGGCCGCATAATGCACTCTGCAAATGGGTATCGATGGGGCAATGGTCGTAATTCACTATGCAAATAGGTATCGATGGGGCAATGGCCGCAATGCACTATGCAAATAGGTATCGATGGGGCAATGGCCGCAATGCACTATGCAAATAGGTATCGATGGGGAAATGGCCGTAATGCACTCTGCAAATAGGTATCGATGGGGCAATGGCCGCAATGCACTATGCAATTAGGTATTGATGGGGCAATGGCCGCAATGCACTATGCAAATAGGTATCGATGGGGCAATGGCCACAATGCACTATGCAATTAGGTATCGATGGGGCAATGGCCGCAATGCACTATGCAAATAGGTATCGATGGGGCAATGGCCGTAATGCACTCTGTAAATAGGTATCGATGGGGCAATGGCCGCAATGCACTATGCAAATAGGTATCGATGGGGCAATGGCCGCATAATGCACTCTGCAAATGGGTATCGATGGGGCAATGGTCGTAATTCACTCTGCAAATAGGTATCGATGGGGCAATGGTCGTAATTCACTATGCAAATAGGTATCGATGGGGCAATGGCCGCAATGCACTATGCAAATAGGTATCGATGGGGCAATGGCCGTAATGCACTATGCAATTAGGTATTGATGGGGCAATGGCCGCAATGCACTATGCAAATAGGTATCGATGGGGCAATGGCCGTAATGCACTCTGCAAATAGGTATCGATGGGGTAATGGTCGTAATTCACTAAGCAAATATGTATCGATGGGGCAATGGCCGCAATGCACTATGCAAATAGGTATCGATGGGGCAATGGCCGTAATGCACTCTGCAAATAGGTATCGATGGGGCAATGGTCGTAATTCACTAAGCAAATATGTATCGATGCGGCAATGGCCGCATGCTTTATGCAAATAGGTATCGATGAGGCAATGGCCGCAATGCACTATGCAAATAGGTATCGATGGGGCATCGGCCGTTATGCGTTGGGCTACACTAGCTTATTCTGACCGGGGGGGGGGGGGCTGAATTTCTTTTCCTCTCAGAACTCTCGGATGGTCAGTCGAACATAAGCTGCTAAATCTGGGTAACTTGTCGGTAATGACAGGCCTTCCGGGCAACTCATTTTTATCCATCACTCCTTGTGACGCAGTAAACACTGCAGCGTAACCAGGGCGCAAAAACATTGGTAGAAAATAACATTGAGTTTACGCTGCAAGGCTAGACCTATATATCATTAGTGGTCTCTATAAGTTGGATGCTAAACACTGAGGCTGAAAGATAAATTCAAGCCTTTGAGAGCGAACGCTACAGAAAACTGCCGGGTAAAAGATATCAATAAAATAAATGATTTTGTACTTTTACACATGAAAACTCTGGCTGGTAAAAAGAAGGAACTCCATGTTTGTAAAATGTTTTAGGCCTACATGTTTCTTCAAAGTTGAAGATAATCCACTTCCTAGTCCAAACTTCCCGCAGGACGACGGGGGATGGCAGCTGGCAGGGTACGAACCCAGGACCATCGAGAAGTCCGAACGACAATCCAACGCGCAGACCGCACGAACAGGCAGCCATTGGCTACTGTGAAGGGACGAAAACTGAGCTGGTTCAGTCCTATTGTAAGACATGACTCACTGTCAAATATACAGCGGAGGAAGCACGACGAATGGTCGTCCAATCAACAGCTGACTGGACAACGTGAAAATAATGGACAGGGTTCTCTTGATATTGTGCTATGAACAGCTGCTGACCGGAACTAGGGGAAAGATTTGTTTAAATGAACTATCACAGCGCCGCTCCGACGAAAGTCAAAGAGCAGAAGGGATGAGATTTATTATAGGCCTACAACTAGCACTATGACTGCGAGTCTTTCAGAATGACGGCGTATGCCAACTACAGTTGCACCTCACCAAGTTATAACTTGGAATAAAAAAAAAAAAAGATAGATAGTAACAGTGATATGAATAAATATATTTCTTTAAGACAGAGTTTCCCGATTTCATTTTTTTAAATCGGGAAGACAAAGTTTGGCACTATTTTGAACTTTTTTTGACCTGGAGAACAATATTACGTCAAAAGAAACGCTTTGTTCACCGATCTGCTTATTAATCCGTAAATTCCGTTTTATATGTGTGTGTCAGATCATGTATGTGTGTGCTACAATGCTTCTCTGCCTACATATTGATTGCAGACGACTATTGATTTGATCATCTACAAAACACGCTAGCCCTGAACGTGTATTGATTGCAACGCTCCACGCAAACCGTCAAGTGCACAGGAAACAAAATATATCAACAAATTAGAGAGCCATTTGGGCGCGACATTGTACTACCTCCCTGCTTCCCTCTGCCCCCCCCCCTCCCCCCCCCCCCCCCCCCACAAAACATGTGACGTTCAAAATTCTAAATTCATTGATATTCACCGAGCTATTAATGCCATTAACGAGGCGTGGTGGAGGGTTCATTTCTACAGCTCCAACAATGACATGAAGGTTAAAGGTATAAATGCACAGAATCACCATCTAATAGTTATCAAATAATCAAGAAATATGACTTGTAAATATGCCAAAGTTGTATATATTACATTAGAAATAAAGCCCCAAACCTCCTGCAGTCAGAACTTAGGGCCTTCGAAACGACAGTTCAAAGCGTTAACCATACAACCAACAAGTAAATGACTATTAGGCCATAAGTCCGAATCGCCAACCATCTAACTTGTACAACAAGATCTTAGCACAAACAAACGCCTCATTATTAAGTCCTACTTTTGTAATAAATATCAAGTAAGCATTGAGGCCTACCAATCTCATTATAAAACTGCCTACCTAATCAAACTGAAAATACATTTGTACACTAATTAAAACAATAGGGCTAAGCCTACAAAAATGCATAAATATTCAGGACAAATCGACTGAGCTTTCATTAGTGGATATGGAACGTTAACAAGATTATCAAACTAAAATTGTATTTTATAAACTTTATGCAAGTCCTCCGAAAGAGATAATTGCGTCCCACACAATTTGTACGTCTGGTCTCCTGTGTGCTCCCCCCCCCCCCCCCACGTGCTTAAAAAAAACAAAAACAAAAAAAACTCAAATACGTACGTAAGATTTTTTTTTTTAAAGCATGTCGGGGCACTTCTTGGGTCTCCGGACTAGACTCCCCCCCCCCCCCCCCCCACCCGGGCGAAGGGACTGCTGAGTGTTAAATTCAACTTAGCAACTACTGCTGTTTAGAGTCAGGGAGAAAGATCCCTATGGACACGGGATTTCACAGAGGGGCAAGAAACGTATTTACATGCTTTCCTTTGGAAGCTTTAAGGCCACTCACAGAGATTTGAAAGAGATTTGCTCTGTCATAAATTGCATCAAGTGTATTTTATGACCCCAGGGCATTGAGCTGACTCTAGAGAGAAACATTTGTTTAGCACTCGTTAGAAATAATGACTTGATTGGACTTTGTTGAATATCTAATCTCCGTGGTCTCCTTTCGTCACGAAGCGATTATAGATCATCTCATAGAAATGAGATGAATACCTGGACATTAGCTGTAGTCAGTACGATGTCACCGGGACAACAGTTCTCCCTCTCCACGCAGCTGAGTCTAAAGAAACAGAAAGCGCCGATACAGTTAGGGATCGTTGCCATCGCAGATTCTGCCAGGGCCCGGGTACGCTATTCTGCCTCAACAAAGCACTCGGGTGGAAACGGCCATTAGAGGAAGTGGTTAGGCTAAATCAGGGGCGGACAAAATCGGCCCGGGCATTACCATATAAACCGGCCCACAAATGTCATGTCATATATTTTCGGTGTGTGTGTGGGGGGGGGGGGATTTTTAACCTCTCCGCAATTTATATATATAGTGGTTTTTTTCCTACCCTAGAATACTCTCTTCCTTTAATTAGTGAAAGGCAGTACACACCGCCAAGGGACAGCTAGGGAGTCTGGGGGAGCGCTGTAAGCTCCTCCAGTGGGGTCCGGGACGAAGCCCCGGATCCAAGCATTATTTTCGTTATCTTAAGCTTTAAAAAATGCATATTTTGAGGTATCTACAGTGCCATTAGCCTGCTACTCTTCCGTTAACAAAAAATCAAAAACTAAATCTTCTATTCAGTGGAGTCTAGCGACTGGTAGAAAAAGGTAAAATGCTTTAGTTTTTGTATTGGAGGTGGGGGGTTGGGGGGGGGGGGGAGAGGGAAACCACTAAACCCCTTTTGAAATTAGGTGACTGTAGTTGGCTTAAGTTGGGGAAGTAAGTAAAGTTTCCCTTTCAGACAATGAGATCTGAGGCCGGTGATGGTTTGAACTCCTTCTCTCTCGGCTACGCCCATGTGTTTTATCATAGGTGTAAGCCTAATTCTATTCAAAATATATAAAATTTGATAACGCATCGAAAACTGGATGTATGCTTTCGTAGGCTTACATAATGTATTCTATTTATACATGTATGTAGTCTGAAAACTATAAACAATACAATAGCAGCCTTAATGAGTTTCAAACTTTTTGGTATTACTTATAGATTACAGACGTTTCTTCAAAAAAAAATAATAATAACTAGGTCCTACGCATTTCGCGTGTCAATCTAGTCATGCATGTTGATTAGTGACTTAAAATATGCTAAGTCATTGGTTTTCCTGACTGACTCAGGCAACCCATTCCTTTAAAGTGGTATCACCACAAATACAAAACTAGGGGTCTATCGAGCCGTCGTCCTCCCTACATTGCTTTTTGACTCAGAAACATGGATAGTGTACAGTTAAAATACAAAGAAACTGAATCACTACCACGACATGTCTGTGAAAAATACTAAATGTCAAATGGCAAGACCAAATACCAGATACTGAAGTCCTTCAAAGAGCGGGTCTACAAAGCATCCACACAATCCTGATGCAGTCCCAGCTGCGATGGGCAGGACACGTATGCAGAATGGAAGACCAACACATCCCTAAACGACTCTTGTATGGCCAACTAAGCGAAGGAAAGCGCTCACAAGGTGGTCAAAGAAAGCGCTTCAGGGACACCTCAAAACTTCTCTGAAGACGTTCAGCATTGACCCAGCCACCTGGGAGACAGAGGCACATGACAGAGTATCATGGCGTCGCGCTGTCAAAACTGACGCACAGGTTGCTGAGGAAAAGAGAACAGCGCTGGCAGAAGAAAAACGCCATAGAAGAAAAGCAAGGCAAATGACACTAGCTCCAGCTGGAATAACCTGCCAATTGTGCGGCCTAACATTCCGGGCTCACGTAGGTCTCACCAGCCACACGAGGAGACATAAAACCCCAGTGCAAAGCCCTCAGCCCCCCTGGATGACAAAGTGGTCATAATCGAACTACGATGGACGAACTATATATATATATATTCCTTTACCAGATAAGAGAAAGCAGAACGGTTAGAGAGGTACTTCTAAATGTGAAAAGCTCTTGTTTCGTTCTAATACATTCTCAAAAACGCAATTTGTATATGAATATATTATTTAAAATGTAAATTATTCTAAATCTCCTTTCATTAAATATCGGATGTGACAGCGCTATATAAATTATTGTAATTATTGTAATAATTTTCATTATTAATGACCTCATACTAAGCATAAGTTTGCCATTAATCATAACAATATGTATGTTGATTTCGATGTAGATCTATGTTTTAATTAAATATTTTTTTTTGTAAGCCTTAAGTGTAGTATTTTTAGATCTATGTTATTACAAATAAACAACAAGAAACTTACTTTTTTCTTTTCAAATCGCAGAAACTAGAACTTTATACGGTTTTACCCATTTTAAGCTATAAATAAGTTGGGTGGTTTGCAATTTCGCGTCTGTGTGTATGTGTTTAAGTCAACTTCTATTAAGTTTTGTTAATGAGCTAATTGTCTCCCCTTTTGCCGCGTTATATCAATGTTTTCTAACTTCACCTCTCCCATCCCTCTTTTTCGTTAATTTTCATGGAACCAACAAAAGACGGGTGAGGGAAGGAGCAAAACAAAAATGGGAGTGCCATCAAAGGCCCATGCCGACCAGCAAAATGATCAGGCCAAACACAGTCTTGAAGACATCAAAGTAGTGTTGAAGGCCATGCAGCTCGTGCAGAGCAGAAAGTACGGTCTAACGTTTTACAAATAATAACACGTCCAGTGTATAGTGTAATTCTTACATTTTATTCTTGTTGAATTTCAAACAAAATTAATTGTGATAAGAATTTTGAAAAACAAACAAACAAGAAAACGTGTTCGGGCCTTTGTGTCTTGCTGCTGTCACTTTTTTTTAAGTTGTCTGCATTTTTTTTTCTTAGGTCGCGACCAGACCGGCCCATTTGGTACCGGCCCACCGGGCATTTGCCCGTTTGCCCATATAGCCAGTCCGCCCCTGGGCTAAATGAATAGCAGAACAAAACTCTAGTGGGAGTGTCCAAGGGAACACGAGAGTGGTCCCATTGCACGGAGTGGAGTTGAAAAAGAGCTCCTACGGCCCGTCGATAATAATGCGCCGTTCCTCAAGGGACCGTTATATTAATGGCGAGTCCTCCACGGTTAGCTTGGTACAACATTGGAAAATGGCGGAGGTTCCCGGTTTACTCGGCCTTCGGCCATGTATTCTAGTCCATGCGCCCGGAGTGCCAGATACATCGGAAATAGCAATGCTTTACATAGGCATTGACTCGGATCTCTTCCAGACAGAACGGTTGTTCAAACATGTTTTGTTGTTGTTGTTTTTTCCTGTTCAATAAGGTTGTTTGTTTTTTTTTAAATCTAGAGCTATAGCTCTTAGACAATCAAACGGTTTTGCCAGGGTGTAGCACTGCATTATGGGTTAGGGATCATTGGCATCCCAGGTTCTGCCAGGGTGTAGCACTGTGTTATGCAAGCTGCTAACAGTTACTTGCTCCCGATTTTTCTCATGTCTGGGTTTAGCCGTAAGGCAGTGGAGGTTTTGATTCAAAGTATTCCTACTCCTATGTGGATAGTCAACCACGGTTAACAAGCCCTTCATGCCCAAAATGTTTTGGTTTAGGGGCCAGACTCTCTCCTTCGCCCGTTCTCCTATCAGTGATTACAGTTCCACCGAACGCAATGTTTGAGCCATGTTGGGCTGGTGGTCAGAAGCTATTTGAGACACATTTATCGGAAGCATTTTAAAGGTAGTCTAGTGCTTATATCCATTTCCACTTCAGGCAATAACAATCTAATGGGCAATACATAATTAACAACATCATTCTTAACCACACAATGAACATCATGCATTATCATTAACACTATGTACACTATGCATTATCAGCAACACTGTGTACACTATGCATAATCAGTTATCATCCACACTTTGTACACTATGCGTTATCACCCACACTATTTACACTAGACTGTGTACACTATGCGTTATCACCCACACTATGTACACTATGCATTATCACCCACACTTTTTACACTAGACTGTGTACACTATGCATTATCAGTTATCACCCACACTATGTACACTACAGCATTATGACCCACTCTATGTACACTGCATTATCAGCAACACTATGTACACTATGCATTATCACCCACACTAAGTGTTCTTAACCTAAAAACGTTTAGTCTGAAAACACACTTTGCACCCCTATTGCATGCTTAGTGTGCTATGGTCCAATCTCTTTTTTGGACATGTTGGGGTAGGGGTATATAAATATAACTCAGCCCTATACCGTTTGATAGGTAGCCAAGATTTGGCCACTCAGCTTCACATTTCTAAAGGATCTGTCAGCTGAAGAAATCAAAGAAACTAGCTTAACCCCCCCCCCCCCCCCCAAAAAGGAATGAATATTCCCATTTAATTAAAGTACAACATATGTGATAAAATCACTGAACTTTGGGATATCTCAGGTTAGAAGACTAAAACTTAAAGAAGAACAATATTGGACCTCCGATAAACTGCTGACCACTGTAACAACATGCTAAATTAAAATGTACATTACTATTTCAAGAGGTCCTCGGGGCTCCCAAAGACATTCCTGCAGGGAACTGAACCAGGGAAGTGGCAGAAAGAGAAAGCAACAGGAAGACAACATCAAAGAAGCCTGTCTTAGAAAGAGATTCTAGTCAAAGCAAAAGAAAGGAAGGAATGGAGAAAGATGGTCATCAGATAAAGATGATAAACAGATCAAGTGTGATTACTATTATAGCTTTTATATAGCGCTACTTTCATGCTTATAGCATGCTCAGAGCGCTTTGGTCCAATCTCATTTGTGGACCAGTAGGGGGGAGGGGGTTTCTAGGAGTTGGTTTTCCGTGCTGCCTTTAGGCGCTCAGTAAACGTAACTCTGCCCGAGTTGGGTGTCGAACCTCTAGCCCCCTTCTAGATAGCCAAGACAAGCCAAGTTCAAGCGCACTTAGCCTCTCGACCACGCTTCCCAATGGTCCCACAGACTAAGGGATAGATTTAGGTGAGAGCAATAATACATGAAAAAATTTAATGCACCATCACTTACAAATATACAAAATATAACGAATAGAATACAAAGAGACACAAAGATATATAGCTGAGTTTTTATGCAATATGTTACAAAAAAACATAAAAATGCTTTTCTAAATCAACCAAGAAAAAAAATGACTCGGAGTTGAACCTTCTGATTAACAAGGTTTTTTGTTTGTAAAATGTTTTACATGTTCAGATATTCTTTCAGTGTTAAAGATAATAAACTACCAAGCTCAAACCTTCCGCAAGTTGATAAGGGATGGCAGCAGGCAGGGTTTGTACCCAGGACCATCAATACGACCTAATGACAGTTCAGCATGCATACCACATGACAAGGCAACACTCCTGGTAATGCACATGGATATTATACACCTAAGTAGGGTCAGAATAATAGGGACATACAAATTATTGTAATTTTTTCTTTATTATTTGGGATTTATGATAAGAATAATGTAAACATTATATTCATTAGTGTTCATTAATGTTGGTAGAAAAAGGGGAAAAAAAATCCTTTGTGGAGAATGGAACAGGTTACCTGAATCAGCCAAGAAAACCAATGACTTAGCAGAGTTTTAAGTCATTGATTAACATGCATGACTAAATTGACACATGAAATGTGTAGGACGTAATTATTATTAATTTATATCATAATCTGTAATTGTAATATATAAAATAAGATCTAGATGTAATAAATTTTTCATTATTCTTAATGAATATAATTACTTATAACACTAAGGCACAGAAGGATCTAACTCTAAGTAAGTTAAGTAAGTCTACGCCAGTCTACAGTTATCATGTTATGAGTTCATGTGATTATCCTATTTTATAATTTACGGAAGTTCATTCGACATTTGTTGTTTAAGTTTAGGTCTATAGTTATACATTCTTTCTGTAGGTTACTTACCGATGAGTTTTATTTCCTAAAAGTTGAACTAAAGCCCATAATAGATCTTCTGACCCTGAATGGCTTAAAAATGTTGATATCGTGTGTTCTTTGTCTGTATGAAGATCATCTACCAGCATTTCCAGAGCGGCATAATTAGAAAGTTGGTTTTTATCCAAAAGCTGGACAAAATAATCTGATTTGCTCCAGTTGCAAGTCATGGTATGTCAAAAGACACAATTTATTGTTTAATTCTTAATACAATTCTTTTAGGCAATAATTAGATCTCTATCATAATATATCACACCAATAGATAATTTCGTATATTACGCCACAACGTTCACCTCCATCTTAATTTTTTGTTTACATCGTATCCACTATCTGATCACCGACCTATACAACTGACTTAGATCTAGATCTAGTAATCTAGTCTATATGGTGAATATGGAATGTTCTCAAAATGTTTACGTAAAAATTGTTACAAAACAAACATTAATTTGAGCTAAATTTAGACAAAAAAATCAAGATTTTAGATCTATATCTAGATCTAGAGAGAAACTAATAAAGGAAATCTAACAAAAGCATTTAATTAATTTTCAGAACTTAGATCTAGTTTTAGTCAAGAGTCACAAGAGTAGATAATCAGTAAACTGAGTAAAGAGAACAGCAATATATTTTAACCTCCCCCCCCTCCCCTACCGCGTACTTATCTTTGCCGAATTTGTAAAATCTGGTCAGATTAGCCGATTTAGATTTTTAAACTCTGAAAATTCGATTTATGATTTTACCATATTTTGTACCCTGCTAAGTTTACGTGAAACATTAGTTTCCTGAAAACGAATCTATATAATTTGATTTTTTAATTTAAATTTGCTTATCTTACCCATTTAATTATACCATTTTGAAAACAATTCTTAAAAGTTATTAAGATTTATGTCAGGATCTGAGTTAGTTGGACATACCCAGTTTAAAGATAACTAGTCGACCCGCGGCGTAGCATACGCCGCTTCGTAATGGCCATGATCCAAAGGACCGTTAAATAGCAGGGGTATGGAGAGACGTTTACCCGGATTGTAAACTCGAGGAGGGTCATGCGGACGTGAATATTGATAGTAGCCAAAGAGAATGATATATATTATAGAGATTGGCTCCTTAGAAACCCAACTCTCCTACAGTCTACACTCATTTTGTTAACAAATTCAGGTATTTTTTTCCCTTGCTTGATTGAAAATATCTCTGAAAGCTTTAATGGTGGCTTGTGTTGCCTATAGGTAAATTCAGCACTGCCTAGTACTTATAGTGTATGTAGATATATGTGGGCCAACAGTAAAAAAAAATGAAACATAATAATTTTATATATAATTAGATGTGGAAAAATAAGCAGGTCACAACTGGGTCTGCGTATCATATTTGTTATGGTTTTTTTTTTCTGTCAATGTTCTGTTTTGAAATATTTTCCAGTACCTCATTGTCACAGTCTCTGTTGACATTGCCTGATTTAATGTTCACCTTAGGTTAAGACATTGAAAAGACTCGTGAATTCCAGATGTAGAAAACAGGAAGTAGAATGACTAAAATTGACTTTGAGTTCAGTCAGAGAGTCAAGTGTTATCATCTGGACGAGACAATCAAATATGATTTTAGTAGTAGCGAGTAGTAGAGTAGTAACTCTGAGTTAAGTTGTATCTTTTGGGCAGTTGAAGCCAGTGAACACTACGTATATTCCTATTAGTTTTTCTCTACACTGAGAGTTGGATATGTATTATTGAAGTATTATTTGTTACCCGCTGTGATGCGGACGTTACTTAAGGTTTATTCTGTAACTAATCATCTTGGACATTCAATACTGCTGTTATGCGGATGTAATTATGTTTCACATCCGAAGTGTTGATGTAACTGCCAATAAGGTGCAATATTGTTATTATTGTCATTAAATAAACATTACATTTGTCTGTCAAAGAGAACTTGAGTCAATTTGTCATGTCTGTGTCTGTCACGTGTGACTCCAGGAAGCACGAACCCAGCAGTCGACGCATTTGCGAAGCATTGGTAGTGACCAGTCCAATGTGTAATAGTAATACAGCATTCTTCAACGTTACACAATCTAAACCTAACGTTGACACTCAGTTATTCTCAAAGGTTTATCTCTCAAGTACCACTGAAGCAGAATTCTCATTTCAATGTACTCAACACCTCCTTTCTCCTTTTTTAAAAATTCTAATAATTAATCAGTGGAGAATTTAGTTGTTAGAATTAGATAATGAATTTGATTATAGTAGATGCTTTAGACCATTTAATATAGGTAATCAGAATCAGATCTATTTAAAATTTATAACTTTTGGACCATAACCAACCATTATACAAACAATAAATTTCAAAATTATTATTTTTTATAAACAAAATTCATATTTATTCATAGTGTGAACATTTATTGTTGTTTTTTTTATCACTTCCATATTATTATTACTGTTTTTGTATAGCATGTCTACCATGTCTTGGCAGTTTTCGTAGGTAGCAATTTTAAGTGGCTGTGCTGCTGCAATGACCAAGACATTTATTATGGTATTTGATTTTCAAGTCATAATTGGACACACTATAATAATAGCAAAATTTTTTTCCCTAAGTACTCTTTGCAAAATAAATTATCCTTTTTTATAGTACTTTTTTAAAAAATCAGCTCATACAACTTAATATCATTGACAGGAGAAGGGACAAGGACAAGCAACTGGCATCTAAACCAGTAGGGTTTAGACAGGAGGAGTGGTTAGCCTTGCTGTATACCCACCTAAGAGAAAGAAAAACTCTTTATCTAAATCTCTGCTGCCTTGTAGCAACACCCAAAAATGGGAAAGGTGTCAGGAGTAGTAGACCTTGAGGAAAAGTCATGAGCTTTGGCAGCCTCAGTACTACACCCTGGCAGAACCTGCAATGCTGCTGGTCCTAAACTGTATTGGATACCTGTCATTCCTTTGGACACATCAGCTGCATTCAGAGGGGGGACTTTTGTATGGGCAACAAAGTTCGAACCATAGATATTGCAGAGGCATTCATCTTTTAGAATAGCCATAGTCATTCTGCAACTGCAGAAGGCCAACAGATCGCTCATATATATTAATAACTGATTTATCTGTCTTTCTTCTGGGTGGGTATCCAGCAAAACAACTTTAATCAGTGATTCATCTGAGCCCATCTAATGTCTATAAGATACAGAAGGAGTCATAGTTAAGCTGCTTACATATTTAGTTGTTATTGTTTTTCATGTTTTTTAGAGTAATGTTTACATATTGACTCAATATATTTTTAACATTATTTTTTATCAGATAAAAGATGTATTACTGTCATTTATTTAGCCTGTGCATCAGATTACATAATGCAAGCCTCACCTTCAGTATGGGTACCTTTAATATGTATTGTCATCAAGATTCACTGTACTGAATGAATCAAAATAAAAGATGTTTTTTTATATACCATTGGTTTAATATAACATTTGTACAATTAACAATAATTCAAATGCCACAATATATTATAAAACTGATGCTGCGAGTGTCTACTTATTGAGTCTATAAACTCCGCCAGAGAATATCAAAACTTGATCTTTGACCTTGTTATCAAGAAAAGTTTTGAGTTCCTGTTGTGTTATTTCAGAAGAGCTTGGCTCCTCCATGGCAAACATTCGTAGCATTGAGTGTATTCTTTCTAACGTTAAACAATCTAAATTGGCCAACATTCCCTGAATATAAGTCCAGAAAACCTAGAAAAAAACAAAAAAAAAACAATAATATTTTTAAAAAAACACCAAGAATAAAGTTAAGTATTAAACATCAAGAATAAAGTTAAGTATTTTGATGCAAAGTTGGGAAAGATGGCAGAAAAATGTCCAAACAAATTTTCAGTCCTTTTAACTATTCATAGCAGGGGTCTAAAACTATGTCACTAACTTCTAAATATAGCATGCGTGATTTGTAGTACTGACCTGCATCTCCTCTTCTTTTTGCTGCTGAGCCGATGCCATGGCTGATTCTATTTCCTCTTCATCAATCATGATTAAGTCATTGGGTCGACCTCGCTTCTCCTCAACCAATTGATACACATCAGGGTGAACCTCTCTGAGCAATCCTTGGCCTTGCCAAAATGCAATTTTGCGTCGCAGTACAGATGCTGTCATCTCTAATTCAGAACTGAGCTCATCCACACTCCACTTGGCTGATATAAAAGTATAATTTGAGTTAGAATTTTCTACAAGTTAAGTGGCAATATAACTATCTATTTGATAAACACAAGCTGAAACTGAAACTTTACAAAGTACTATTAAAATTTAGAGTTATTAGAAAATTTGTGGGGAAATATAAACTTCTAAGTGAGAAGTTGTTTTTTTTAAAGTTATGGGAAAATATCAACTATATATTTGAATTTATGTGATATACACAAGCAGACAAAAACATCACTACACACTATTAACATTTAGAAAAGCAAACAAGTTTAATGTTTAATTTTTACTGAGGTTAAATACTTTGGAACAAGAAAAGTTAATGAATTATTTAAATTTAAACATGATAATATTTTTAAAAGCCTATATTCTCAATAAATCCTAATTGTGTCAAATTTGAACAAAACATAAAAAATGTTCAATGTTGCACTGATTATTCCTTGCAGTCAACTAACAAAGACATGATATTGAACAGAAGATAAGTGAAACAATGGCTGATATCACTCAGAGCCAGACATGCCTACCCCCAAGACCCAGAATGTGGAACACTCAGGTTGAAAATGTGGAATTTTGGGCCCCAATGTGGAACATAAACGCATTTATGTTTGTCAGCCATACTGTACGCAATATAAATAAAACTTCAATTATATTACTTTAATGACAATACTAGTTTGCTTCTTAAAAATTAGATGTAAATAGTATAATATAATTAAAAGTAAGAAAACCTTTAATTCATAAATATGTTAGGTACTTCGATAAACTGACCTAGATCCATTTTTTTTTCTCCCAAAAAATGGCTGAAAAGTGTGTCAGCACATTTTACCCTTTTATTAGGGGTGGTCATTTCCATCAAAGTTTTAGCACATTGTATTTGATTTCAGGACTAATTGTGATTACTTTTTGTAAACATAAGATATCAGAGCTCATTTTTATTTGCTTTTGAAGCCAATCTGTTAAATTTTTCTTAACAAAAGTTTAAGTGAAAGTTGACATTTTTACAACTTTTTTCCTATAAAAGTTACAACAATGCTGTTTGCTACAATAATTTATCATATTATGAAATGTGTATATTTCAAATTTCATTAAATTCTCTTGGCCCACTTTAAAGATATTTGATATTAAAATTAACAAAGACAAAGAAGGGTAAAATTTTATTTTTTAAATAAAATTTAAAAGTTTATAGTTACAACAATCTCGCTAATTCTATTAAATTTAGCATGTTAATATATATTTGTGTGCTAAGTTTGAACTTTGTAGCTTGGCGCACTCTTTAGATATTAATTTTCAAAGTTGATGGTTAAAATCTATTTTTAGTAACAAGCAACACTGTGATTTACTGGAAATGGTCAATTTCTATCTATCACGTCCTATTTTTAGAAGCACACATAGGAATTTTTCATTTAGATTAACTTCTGTAATGTTTAAATGCTAGATTATGGTGAGGGAATCTGTCTTTATTATAATGAATTTGTAATGTGCAAATTTTAAAGTAAAAATAAATATTTTAAAATAATAATATTACATTTTTTTTCTTCATATTTTTAGGTCTGCAAACAATTTTTTTTTTCCGTGTGTTGTTTTTTTTCTATTAGTATACATGTAAATTAATAGTTAATAAATGAGTACATTATATTTTTAAAATGATGAGCTATTACTGCACAAAAATTTAAGTAAAAAATCTTGTAATAACTTCTAAATAAATCGCAAGGTTTCTTTTTTTATTTTATTGTCCGATGCAAGAAATTTTTCATTTACAATTTAATTTTTAAAGCATTTAAATTCAGGCATTTTAAAATCATTAATTGCCAGTGCTTTACAAAAAGGTTTAAACTGAAGTTTATTAAACTTGTAGTCATTAAATTTTAGCAAATATTTTTCTGCGCAGTGCTATTTTCTTTTATAATTTATAAAAATTATCTATCTGATGCATATATATAGCTATTTAAATACAGTAGTATTATAATTAAACTAAATAAAACACACTACAGATCTCTGATTTGTTTTATTTGTGATTTTTGGGCTCATATGATGACAAAATCACATATATTTGTATTTTTTGTCGAAGGCTTTTTTTTTTATATATTAATTCACTTTTTTTCAAAGATTTGATTGCTTGGTCTTATTTTTTAAATTGGTTTTAACAGAATACAGGTTAATGAAAAAGAGTGTGAAGTTTCAACCCCATATCTTTAAGACTTTTTATAATACAGTTAATTAAAGTTCAACTGTCAGTTGTTTTGGTCACAGATTTTTTTTTGCTTTACAAAGGCTAAAGAAGGCTAATTTTTGGCCACCAAAAATTTAATAACTTCCCTCACAATTAACTCAGCAATATAAAATTTTTATCATTGGAAAGCATTTCTTAAGCTCTATCTAATACATAGGTTCCATTGCAATGTGATCATTTTGAAATTTTTATCGAAGTACCTAATTATGTCCTTTGTTTGAAATCAATAGTTCTAACTCCTATATGATGAATTCTAAAAAAAAATCTATTCTAATGACCTAGACTCGAATGTTACTATTTTTATTTGTTACTACTAGATCTAAATCTAGTCTAATTTCTAATGACTAAATCTAGATTATTCTAGATCTACTTGATTATCTATCCTTTACTAGGGCTCTACTCTAGTCACTCTAGAAGTTGTCTCTAGTTCTAGATATAAAATAATTTAAGAGTCTGTCTACTAGTCTAGGAATAGACCTACAATCTAATAAGTCCTCTAAGTCTAAGAACACAGATTATAATAATTATATTATAGATCTAAATATTTATGTCTAGATCTATGGACTTATTGAAACTAAATTTATTACATAATGATACATAGAAATCTAGAGATCTATCACCTTCTAAGTCTATTTCTGTGGATAGATCTAGATTTAGTATCATCTACTAATCATCTAGTTACTAGTTATCTAGTGCTAGGCCTAGAATCTAGGCCCTAGCCCTATATACTAATTTAGACTAATAAGTAGATATATAGCCTGTGATAGTAAGTGTGTGTGTTTTGAGTGGCTGGTAGTGCTGTGTGTGCATGTGTATGTTTGTAAAATGTTTTACATGTTTCGGATGTTCCTTCAGAGTTGAAGATAGTTTACTTCCTAGTCCAAACCTCCTGCAGGACGACGAGGGATGGGAGCGGGCAGGGTTTGAACCCTCAACCGTCGATAAATCCGAACGACAGTCCAGCGTGCAAACCGCACGACCAGGCAGCCATATGAAATGACCAGTGGACCTTGAGTGTACATGGTTGAGTGAACAGCAGTGTGTCAGGACTGTGTGTAAAAGGAAGTCAGTTTAGATCTATACTTTAAGTTTAGTCTATATCTATAGAACAAGTGGCTGGAGTAAAGAGCATAAATAGAGACTAAAAAAAAAAATCATTGTGTTTATTGAAGCTCATGTTGTTTTAGTCTATTACATTTAGGCCTTAGCCTTATTGTGAGTAAGTTAATTAATTACATTTAGGTCTAGATCTTTAATATCAGATTTAAAAAAAAAAATCCTTTTCTTAGATTACTTAGAAACCTAAGTTAGTGTTAGAATAGATTTAGATCTAGTCTAGACTAAAATTAAATGGAGTAGAGCCAGAGTCATTGTCGGGAAAAGAAAGGGATTTGAATGGAACATTTGGCTTATTAGCACTTACTAGATTCTAAGAATAGATCTAGTATCTAGACCTAGAGTACTAGATCTAGATCTATGTCTAGATGTAGCTCAACCATATCTTCGTAAATTTAGGACACACCAGGTCTGAGAGGAGATGAAATGTAAACAATAAACACAGACCTATAAATATTTTATTTTCATTTCGCACTATTAATAAATAATGAAAAATCTGAGATTTTTTTTTTTTAATGTCAGAATTCAGACTTGGCAGAACAAAAAATTGTGAATGCGGAACGGCGGAACATGTTAGCTTTTTTGATGCTTTTGCGGGACGGTTCCACATAATGCGGGACTGTAGGCATGTCTGCAGAGCTATAGAACAACTGAATACTTCATACTAAAAACTTTGTTAACTGTTCATCAGATATGAATGACTAGCCCTGGACTAATCCAACACTAACATAGATTATTATCAGTATACTTTGAGACTGACTGACAATGACATAGTTTAACACCAATATAGATTTAACACTGACATAGATTTGACATAGACTGATGCTGACATTGACACTGAATAGTTTGACACTGACATAGATGAAGCATTACTTTTGTTTTGGAACTTCATAATTATGGCTGCTTGGACGGGAGACACAGAAAAGTTTAATGTTTCTTCCTTCAGTTCAATTTCAATATTCATTAAACCTGCAAATAAAAATTGTAGTCAATAGTACATCACAGTCATTTTTAGTTCAACCAATAGCCAAAAGAAGAAATGTTCTGCCACAGTGTTTCCCAAACTTTTGACCTATGTGTACCCCTTTTATAATTTTTGTAATGCTGAGTACCCCTTGCCCCCCCCCCCCCCCCCCCGCCACACTTTTAATTTATTAACAGGACATAAAAACTTACTATTTTTTTTAAAAATCTGCATCGTTAAATGAGGTGCAACGCATACCCCCCTCTAAAGTTTTCCCGTACACCCGCGGGTGCACGTACCTCACTTTAGGAAACACTGCTCTGCCAGATGAGACAGGGTTGACTTACAACTAAGGGGGACCAATGACAAGAAAGCTAGAGGTTCATGCCAATAATTTTACCAGACAAAAGATCTATAATAATTAGACAACATTATTGTCAAAGAATAAATGGTTTTTAATACATTCGTATTAGGTTTTCAAAAGATTCAAGCACTAAAATTTATGGTCGGGCTGGTCAGAGTAAATTTATGGTCGGGCTGGTCAGAGTAAATTTATGGTCGGGCTGGTCAGAGTAAATTAAGAAGAAAAAAAAAGCAAATAACAAAGATGAGTGCAAAACAACGGCATATATGACCAACCTAAATGTGGTTTCCATAGCAACGTCCTGTTTTGTTTCTGCATTTCAAAAGCCTTGGTATATTTATCCAGATGTTGTTGCAGCTCCACTGGAAGGGTGATCTTTTCATCTCTGAAGGCTGGCCAGAATTGGGCAGACAGGATCATGGCATTCATTTCTATATCCTGGAACATTAAATGATGGATATGGATTTAACAAATAGATGCAATGTTTCTTGTATTACATTCATTCTGGCATATGTGCACATTTTTAACATTCATTTCACAAGCTCAACAAAAGAAATTAACAAATAGTTTACCCTTCTTATGTTACCCAGTCACCGAAAACAAGGTTGATACAATGACTTGTCTTAAATGCAGTAAAACACAAACATATTTTCATTTCATTAGTTATTGTTCCTTCTCCTTTCTTCTAGGCATGCGAATTAGTAAACTATAACTTTTATTCAAGTAATTAAATCTCAAAGATATGACTGAACCACCAGAGTTTGTGTTAACAGAGAGGCCCACCCCTAAATGCTAAAAATATCAACTCATGCACCATTTTGCCCTATTTAGCATAGAGGAAAGTACCTGGCAGCAGAATGCCGCTGTTGGAGACCTCTCACAAAAACTGCGGTACAAACATTTGAGACTCAAAGAAAAGCCATTATTGAAGACAGGCGCAGAATACAGAAAGAAAACTTACATAGACTGCCAGCAGATAACGGCTTTGACTGCACGAAATGGAAGAAAATATGCAGGTCACAACTGGGTTTGGGTAGTCATGTGAAACACTGCATTCATTCTTAATCTTCAGAATCAAAGACATTGCCATCAGTAGCCTGATAATTTCAATCTTATTGTCAACACCCTCATTTGAGATGTGGTCCCTGTAAGTAATATCTAATAACTTGCTGAAGCATCTCAACTTCATGACGAATTTTATTTCCATTTCTTAGCAGGAAGAATTGCAGGCTAGGAACAGTACCAGGAAAAAGGAAGGGCAGCAGACAAAGGAATGATGGGAATGAATGCTTAGGCTTTGCAAAAGATGAGCATACAGTTGTAGAAAACAAGTAATAAGCAATTAAATTTTCTCTTGTGTTTCAGAATGTACTTTAGGGAGTGGTTCCGCCACATGTCCAAAAATGCGGATCATGTGAATTTATCATGTTGAAACTTATGGTGAACCAGATCTGGTTCAAGGTATGTCGAAGGAATTTCTATTTGCTTATCTTGTAATCTTTCCTATTGACTATCTAGACACAAGTAAACAATTTAACTATGTCATAGAACTAACTTCATGTTTTTCTGTGTTTTTCCTGGCATCTTGAATTCTGGTATTCACACGTCGAGACTCTGTCACATCCCTCAACATGACTTCGCAGAAATGTAGCTGTGCCTCACCAAACCTTAGCTTGAGTAGTTCCAGATACCGCAGCTCTCTTTCAACATCATAATTGTACTGCATCAGAATACGGTCTGCGAGCAGGGCCCTGTACTCATTAACAAATAGCTCCTTGCTGCCGTAGATGTTGACCAGAGTGGATAGTATGTCAGCCGATCTTCTATTTTTGGACACAGTGGCTGGACATATTAGAAAGTTCAAATGTAAAACAAGTGATGGATCATGTAAGCTTCATATAGTGGATCTATCATAAATATTATTAAATAAAGTATTCTTATGGTAATGATTCTTTAACAAAAGACTTACATGGGTCAGCGTCTACTGGGTCTGGTGTCCAGCTCTCCCAGCCCACCATGTTGCCATCTTCTTGCTGGTTCTCTTCCCCAACTGGTTTGGTGTTGACCAACTCGCTAATGAGTTCATTGTGACCTTCATCAGTCAAGCTGGCCACAATACAGCGCACAGTGTCTTCTCTTGACCTGTTGTAATAAGATAAGTAAATAATAGCCATGTTCAAATATTACTGAGTCGATGTTTCACACGAACATGCGGAACCAGATGTGACCCAAATATTTTTACAACATCTGATGCAGACAAAGCCAATGTCTGCTGGTGATAATAAGTGATAAACAGAAAATATATTGTACAAAATGAGCTATAAGAGATTTCCTATTATAAGAAAAATATTTTGCATAGAATAGAAATATTGTAATAATAATCTTCTAAAATATAACTTTCAATAATTGTCTACAGTCCTTCAAAGTAAAAATAGTAATGAAAATAAACATAAAAAAAAATATAACTAGTAAAATATGAAACTAAAAGGTGAAAATAAGAAATAAATGAAAAAGCTGAAATCAGACTATTATTATTATAGCTTTTATATAGCGCTACTTTCATGCTTATAGCATGCTCAGAGCACTTTTGGTCCAATCTCATTTGTGGACCAGTGGGGGGGAGGGGGTATCTAGGAGTTGGTTTTCTGTGCTGCCTTTAGGCGCTCAGTAAACACAGCTCTGCATGAGTCGGGTGTCTAACCTCGAGCCCCCTTCTAGGTAGCCAAGCCAAGCCAAGGTCAAGCGCACTTAGCCTCTTGACCACGCTTCCCACTATTCACTTTTGTCTTAGCAAAACTTTGTTAACAAAATGGCAATGAGAAAAATGTTGTTTTTTTTTTCATGAGGTACCACTAAAACAGCAAGTTTCAATGTCAATTTTTCATAGATGTATTGAACTTCAACCTCACTTTGTCACTGTGTGGTGTAATTGTACACTTGATGTTTAATAAAGCAGAGACATTTCATGTGAAAATCTACTTTAGAATTCAAACACGCAAATATTTTTTCACATTATTTTGTACTTCATATTATTTGACAAAATTATTATGAAATATATTGTATATTACAAATCCGAAAAAAATAAAAATAATTAATTAGGTTTAAAAATGAGCGTAACTTTACCATATAATAAAGGTTTTTATACTACAATCCATTTTTGAGAAAAAATTTGACAGTCAAAGACTTACCTCAAATATCTGCCAACAGGTTCACAAACCAGTTCAAGGATTACTCCAGCTGGTTCTAACAGTCTCAGAGACTTGATGGCTGCTATATAAGCTGTCAGTATATCTGCTGTGTTCACACCTAGTGAAATGGACCAGAGTTTTTATAAGAATTGAAAACCAAGTATAAAAAAAAATAGAATGAGAAAGTTGAAAAAAACACTTCTGTTGTGTAAAATTATATTAAAACAAGAACTCTTCTGATGTATAAAATTATAATAAAACAAGAACTCGTCTGATGTGTAAAAGCTATTTTGAAACAAGAACTCTTCTGATGTGTAAAAACTATTTTGAAACGAGAACTCTTCTGATGTGTAAAAACTATTTTGAAACGAGAACTCTTCTGATGTGTACAAACTATTTTGAAATAAGAACTCCTCTGATGTGTAAAAACTATTTTGAAACGAGAACTCTTCTGATGTGTAAAAACTATTTTGAAACGAGAACTCTTCTGATGTGTAAAATTATATTAAAACAAGAACTCTTCTGATGTGTAAAAGCTATTTTGAAACGAGAACTCTTCTGATGTGTAAAAACTATTTTGAAACGAGAACTCTTCTGATGTGTAAAAACTATTTTGAAACGAGAACTCTTCTGATGTGTAAAAACTATTTTGAAACGAGAACTCTTCTGATGTGTAAAATTATATTAAAACAAGAACTCTTCTGATGTGTAAAAGCTATTTTGAAACGAGAACTCTTCTGATGTGTAAAAACTATTTTGAAACGAGAACTCTTCTGATGTGTAAAAACTATTTTGAAACGAGAACTCTTCTGATGTGTAAAAACTATTTTGAAACGAGAACTCATCTGATGTGTAAAAACTATTTTGAAACGAGAACTCTTCTGATGTGTAAAAACTATTTTGAAATTAGAACTCTTCTGATGTGTAAAAACTATTTTGAAACGAGAACTCTTCTGATGTGTAAAAACTATTTTGAAACGAGAACTCTTCTGGTTTATAAGCTATTTTCTTTTTCTACTTCTTCTAGCCTGCTTTTTGCTGCTGAACTATAGGCTCTTTAACAGTCTGTGCCGATAAATTAAAAGCTATTTAAAACAGTTTAAAAAAAAAAAAAAATAGTTGGACTGTAAAAGGTGATTAACTTTATTTAAAATGGTCTGGAGGAATGGGAGGCAACTTCCACTACCAATTCTAACAGCTGGATCTACCAGTATTCTTTAGGCTGACTACATGCCAGAATTAATGCATAAAATTGAAGCATATTTGGCAATATTTCAAAATCCAGATTATCAACCATCTTCTATAAGCATATGACGTTTGGCTGACCTACAGAAGAGAGGCAACTAAACTATTTGTATCTCAGTAATCCTGCATTTTACAAACATTTTGCAATACTTCTAGAATTAGAACATTATCTACTGTACATGTGTGCAGTTTTATAAAGAAAAGCTTAATAAATATAATTTTTTTATATACTACACTGCACATATTTCACAGACTGAAAGCTACTACTCACCAGGATGTAAAAGTCTATTCTCCAATGCATGTTTCAGTGTGCACACGAGCTCAGACCTCAAATCTGTTTTCTCCAAACATGCTGTGAGATCTTGAATAGCAGGCTTGGAGTCGGGGTAGTCAATGATAATATCAAAAAACTGGCTAATTAAAGATTTGGCATAAGTTTCATAGATGAAGTGGCGCAGTCTGTCTCGGAATGCAACCACACTGGCCAACTGTGATGCCGTCTGCTTGCAGGCGTAGATGTGATTCAACCAACCCAAAACATGCTGATCCAACCACTGCAAAAAAATGTTTGCAGATAAAAAAATACTAAAAAATTATACTTTAAGTACAAATGACTCTTGATAGTCTGACAGTGAAGGAATAAGAGGGGAGTCTAATTACTGAAAGCATAAGATTACCTGAAGTTGGCTGTACTTCAAAGAATTTAACTGTATATGTCAAGAGAAGTCTATTTATGATGTAATAACGTATTCTTTTAGAACTTCAAGAGTGTAAAAAAAAAAACAGACCAAAAAAAAGGTATTGATCTAAAAAATAACATAGCATTTGATTTCAGCTTTCACGTACTGTACTAAATTGCAATTAAAATCTTGCTAAATTCTAAAAATATAGGTACTACAGTCTACATCAATTACCTGATTGTACGTCCGGAAACTGAGTGTGTAGGGTTATAAAGTGTCAGACTAGCAAGAGTCACGTTAAAAAAAACAGATTGTCTACACATATCCATACAGATATTTGTATTACCAATCATTTATAACACCAGTACTTGAACATTGATGTCTTGCATCATTCATTCACTAAATTAGCTTCTTAACATAGAAACAGAAAAAGACATGAAATGTGAGGAAAGTTAGGTTCAACTTTTTAAGTTAACTATAGCGGACAATGGATCCTGCCAACTGCCTTTGACTAGTCAAAAAAATGCATAGATATCATTGAGATACCCTTGAGAAATGGACGTTGTTAAGAAAGAATTCTGAAACACTTGGTTAAGTAGAAAATTCTGAAACACTTGGTTAAGTAGAAAATTCTGAAACACTTGGTTAAGTAGAAAATTCTGAAACACTTGGTTAAGTACAAAATTCTGAAACACTTGGTTAAGTAGAAAATTCACCTTAGGCCACTCCCCCGCAAAGAACAATCTACAATTTTCCAACTAAGAACAGGACACACACTACTATTAAATTACCACCTGAACAAAATAAACTCCACACAACTCCCCCTTTGCAGACACTGCGCCCACCCCTTTGAAACCGTAAACTATATCCTCTTTGAATGCCCCTCCCTAATCCACCTTAGGCAGACCCTACTTCCACTACAGCCCAACATAACCAACACCCTGTACGGCAGTGCTGAACAACTGAAGAAAACTCCCCCTTTGCAGACACTGCACCCACCCCTTTGAAACCGTAAACTATATCCTCTTTGAATGCCCCTCCCTAATCCACCTTAGGCAGACCCTACTTCCACTACAGCCCAACATAACCAACACCCTGTACGGCAGTGCTGAACAACTGAAGAAAACTCCCCCTTTGCAGACACTGCACCCACCCCTTTGAAACCGTAAACTATATCCTCTTTGAAAGCCCCTCCCTAATCCACCTTAGGCAGACCCTACTTCCACTACAGCCCAACATAACCAACACCCTGTACGGCAGTGCTGAACAACTGAAGAAAACAGTCCGCAAAAGAGCTCACAGCTCAGCAGCAATAAAGCTGGCTAGAAGAAGAAGAAGTATAGTCTTATAGTAATAATGCCATTTGTTTTTTATTCTTCACCAAGTGAACTCTGTGAGCCATTTCAATACAAACTCTGTGAGCCATTTCAATACAAACTCTGTGAGCCATTTCAATACAAACTCTGTGAGCCACTTCAATAGAAACTCTGTGAGCCACTTCAATATAAACACTGTGAGCCACTTCAATAGAAACTCTGTGAGCCACTTCAATAGAAACTCTGTGAGCCACTTCAATATAAACACTGTGAGCCACTTCAATACAAACACTGTGGATAAAGTCGTTACAAGAAAGTCCAAGTATAGGAAAGATATGTCAACAAAAAGCTACTAAACAAACCTCTTCCAAGTCTGCAATGTGTGACGTATCAAAGTTTCCTTTACAGCTGTCCTCAATGTGTTTCTCAATCTGGCAGTGGACGATGTCTGTCACTGCTGACCCAGATATGAGTTCCATTAGACCTAGCTCATCCCTACAGATGGAAGGCACATAATATACTTTTATTGAGCCAAAAAAAAAATTAATAGTGAAAAGCATTTTATATATATGCTAAGAAAAGTAAACTAAAGTTTACTCATTTTAAACATTTATTTAACATCGAAATACATTTTTTTATTTTACGACAAAAATATTTGCTTTTCAAAATTCATGTCAGTGTTACTTGTTAGTGAAAAGTAAAAAAAAAAAAAAAAAATATTTGTAAAAGAAAAAAAAACTCACAATTTTTTGTTGATATCATCAAATTTTTTCTGACTTTCTTCCACACCTGCAAGAGAACCTATAAACAAATACATTTTAAATCCCGAGGATAAAAAAAAAAAACCACAATTACTAAGTGCTACTGATCACATTTTAAGGGGAAGAGAATATTTAAACTTTAATAAGATATGAATGACAAGAGAAAAAAAAGTACGAACATTAAGATGACTATTAAATTGAATCCATCTCAAGTCAATAATTTACCTGATTCATCAGTTTGATTTTGGTGGATGTCAAAAGCCTCAGAATAGAAGTTTTTAACAACATTTCTAAAGTGTTGTGGGAATGTGTAGAACAAAACAGATTTGATCATAAGTTGAACCTAAGAACAAGCCACGACAAAAGATTAATGTGGAGAGCAAGTAGAAATAGGGAGCCTACAAGAGCAGTGATTAGCGGATCTACAAAAATGGAGAGTTACAGTATTATGTTATACTAGTCGACCGGCGGCATAGCATACTCCGCTATTTTGCAGGGCCAACCTTAGGCCACTGCAACCTATGCGACAGCAGTCGGCTCAGCACTTTTATAGGACCCGCGCTAATTTTAGGTGTATAAATTATTAAATTAAACCATTTTATAACTTATAACAGATTTCCCGCTGCCTCCTGTCAATTTAACAGGAGGTCCTGGAAATCTCCTAAAATTGCAAAATATACGAAATAGTCCTAGAAATATCCAGAAATTATTAAAACCTTTTGAAAACTCATACCAATCTCCTGATATATACAGACGAAAATTATCTTTTTTTTTTTCACTCTTAAATTACCTAGGATAACTCCCTCCGTCCGAGTTGCAAAAATAAAAGAGTGATCTCTCCATTGTGTCCAAACTCTTGAGCATGCTCTGTCGCTTCGATAGTTACTACAAAGTAGATTACTCTCCCCCCCCCCCTTTATTTAACGTGAGGTAGAAATAAAAAAAATTTTAAAAAGTGATCTTGCAACGGTCCTGCCCTGCTATTTTGTGACTACGTGTTTCTACCCCCCCCCTCTTGTTTTCTCGTGGACTATCCGCAGAGTGATCTTTCCTTTACTCCTTACTACTTGTTTAAACTGTTGAGGGAAGAAGAGAATTATATATATAGATATTCACCCTTAATTCATGCTCACAAATGGCAAGTATTTTTTTAACATCCAAGCTGCTGGTTCAGAATTTAATAAAGCAGTTTAATTTAAACAAGTAGTGAGTAAAAAAAAAAGTTCCCCTTTCACACCTTGCAATCTATGGGGCAGATGATGTAAAGGTCATCTGTTTCTGTGGCCTACAGTTAACGAGGGTGTCATGTGGCCAGCACAATGACCAACCGCCTTCACTTTTCCCCAACTAATGTCAGGTACCCATTAGAACTGGGTGCACTCAGAGGCACCCTAAAATCCTGAAATTCAAAATACCAGTCTTCACCAGGATTTAAACCTGGAACCCTTTGTTTGGAAGCTGAGTACTTTACCACTCAACAGCCACGCCTCCACAAGTAGCGAGACTGTGTATTTCAAGTCAAGCAATATGTTGATAGTGTGCAAATAACAGCTAAATTAGGAAAAAGAAAAATCTTGACATAAAAAACGTAACTATTTTTTTGTAAAATGCTATGGTTGAAGTAAATTTTGATTCATTTGTTTTCAATATATGTACAAGCATTAGGAAGATTAAATAACCATTAAATATATTCAAAAGCAAAGTTTTTAATATACGAGTACTTACTCTGGCTTGGGTAGCCAAAAATAGCTTTGTTCTATCATTAGCCTGCCACTGACTTGGTCTGTTAGTTAGACAAATACCGAACACTTCAGAGGCGTCTGGCAGCACCTCACATACTCCTGTAACTAGTGAAGTTACTGGGTCTACGCTTATGGACATTCCCTGAAGCAATTGACCTTTCAACTGTTCTTCTGGCGTGCATTGAAAAGAGATAGGTGTGATGTTGCCAGGCGTTTGAGTTAATATTTCTCCGGGGGTGGATGTGATGCTGGGGAGATGAACTGCTGAATGTGTTCGGATGTCGGTGACGGGTGTTGTCTTGGCAATACTGAGGAGATGGAGATCCTTTCTACTGTTAACATGTGAGGCATACAGTTTCTTACTACCACCAATTGGAGAGCGTATAAATGATTCTTCTTCCTCCTCTTCAATGATATTGCTGATCCGGCTGTTAGAAAAATTTAAGGCTGGATTTAATGAACCTTGAGTTGTATCCTGCATAGAGTCACCTAAAATACTGCTGTCTTCACAATATGAAACCACCATTGACGTGCTAAGCTTCTTATCATTCGCAGCGGCACAGAGTTTTGTTTGGATAATACTTGCATCTTCACCATCATCCCTGGACTCTAACTCCATCTCCTCCCCCTTGGTACCTTTTTCAAAGGTGACACTCAGATGACCTGTCTCTATCTTGCTAGTGCGGTCAGACTTGAGCCCTACTAATGAAGAGGTCAGAGATTTCTGTTTATCTAGATTCCCAAAGCGCACACCTTTAGGGAAAGTGTAGTTCCCTTTCACAGGAGTGAATGCTGAAACTAATGCTGATTGGCCAGACACAGGAGCCAGCAAGGAAAGACTTTGTAACCATTGCAATCTTAGTAGGGAAACCAAGTAATAGTCTTTAAACACACCTGGGAACATAGACAAAAAAAACTTAGATAATAGATCATAGAAAAAGAAAACTTAGATTAGAGAATATACACAAAGAGAAGAGAACATAGGAAAAGAAAACTAAGATAAGAGAATATACACACAAAAAAACTTAGAGAAGAGAATATAGACAAGAAAACATATATATATATATATATATATATATATAGTCTAAAGTAATGCCTCAAAAAAGATTTATAACATTTATAAAAGAAAAATAGATTTTAGTTTTACTTAAATAACATTTTCCTTTATAATACCGTTTACTGTTGATAAGATCTTAAATGACACCATATAGCTGCCATCAAACATGATAAAAAAAAGGTGGTTAGGAATTCAAGCTTTTATATTATTTTAATTAACCTAGTTTAGTGTGATTTGGACCAAATTACATTTATATTAACTGTAGAATATGGGGAGGTAGTTTGTAGCAGAACATTTCAAAATGGTTTGGCTTCTGAATGGAACATTTTTAATCCAGTTCTAACAGTGAACATTCAATCTGACTGAACATTATTATTATTATAGTTTTTATATAGCGCTACTTTCATGCTTTTAGCATGCTCAGAGCGCTTTTGGTTTAACCTCTTTTGTGGACCAGTGGGGGGAGGGGTATCTAGGAGTTGGTTTTCCGTGCTGCCTTTAGGCGCTAAGTAAACACAACTTTGCCCGAGCTCCCTTCTAGGTAGCCAAGTTCAAGCGCAATTGGCCTCTCGACCACGCTTCCCATATTGGAACATGAGCTGAGCAGTGCTTTAGGACTCCACAAGGACTTGAAATACTTAATGAGTTGCTGTTTTTTTTTTCCCATTCTCTCAATGCCAGAGATTAAAAATAAATAATGTCATTGACACAGACTGAACAGAATATATACATAAGACAGTGAAAATATTATTGCATAGAAACTTTGCTTTAAATTTACCATATAAAAATCCAAATGCTTCAAAAAGCACATCAGCATCAGTTTTGATATCAGACTTGGAACACAACTTCCAAAAAGTTGAACTGACTCTCTTACTGAGATCCTGAAATATTGTTTCAATCAACCATTCCTCCAGCAAGGTATTCATGCCAGGGTTATTTAAAAATAGGACTGCTTCTTTCAGTTCTGGTGTAATAGCAACTTGTCTCCATTTGATTTCTGGAAGAATCTATTCATAAATAGAAAAAAACAACAACATAAGCTTTGAAGCTAAGTAGCATTCCACAAAGGGAAATAATATAAAACTATAGTTTATCTTTCACAGTGATTCCCAAACTAAGGCTTAGTCCAGACATAGAGTTGGTACTAGCTGACCCATAATGTAGGCCCAAAGCTTCATTCCATTAGATTTTTTTTTTTTTGAGGTGATAGTGCTCATAATAAAATATGTGTCAGAAATTTGTATAGCCAACATCTTCACCTATCCTTCAATCTGCTGGACTGTTGGGGCACCACAGATGATCTGTCGACTATCTTCCTCCATTCCTCTCTCTCTTTTACCTCGGCAAGAATTTCTCTTTCAGTGATAGGCTCGTCCATTCTTAAACATTTGGTCTTCCATTGTTTTCTGTCTGCCTCTTCTTCTTTTTCCTGGTACTTCTCTCTGTGATATCTGAGGATCATGTAAAACGGCCATAAAGTTTAAATTTGCATTTTTCAACAATAGTTAACAGGTCGTTATGGGGCCAGATTGACACAGTGATCCTGTTTCTTATTTCTTTGTTTGTGAAGTCGTCTTTGTGTGATGCCTAGGATCCTTCTATAGCATCTCAATTACATTGTTAGGATCCTCCTTTTTATTTCTGCAGTTCGTATCCAAGATATAAATGTGGCCATGACCAAGGAATGCATCAGTTTGATTTTAGTGTCGAGGGTGTTATGGAGTTTGTGTTTCTATGGTGACGGTGGGAAGCGTTTAGCGATTGGTTGTGAATGATGCAAGATAGATGGTATTGTCGTCACTTGGTCATAGTTAGGACAGGCAACGGTAGACTATGCAATTCTGACCAGTAATTCAGGTTTGGTTCCTTCATCTGAAACAATAAGTTTGAGGTATTTAAAACTATTGACACTTATCAGCTTTTCACCTCCAATACCGATGTCTCCTTTTAAAACCCTGTCAACTGGCTATTGGTCAAAAGTTTGTCCAAAGAAGTTTCTATAATTTGAATATAATAGGTCCCAAGTTCAGACATTAGCAAAGATCTTCAGCAAGGTCAGCAAATGCTCAAAAGGACAAAGCGATGGAATGGTAACATATCTAGAAGCAGGTTTATATGAAATGAGCAAACTGTTTCACTTTTAAATTGTTGGTAAGGAATAACTTAATTACTAACACACATATGCACTACTAGAATCTAGTTTGTGACTTTAAAACTTTAAAGTAATGGAAATCTATGTCTACAGAATATATTTCCGCTTGCTAACAGCACTAACACAATGGGTGACTAAATCTAGTAGCACCATTTTTATTTTCTTGCTCCTAATTATCTCTGGAATAAATCTGAGTAAAGTAGATCTCTATCTAGTACAGATTAAAATTTAAAACATAAATAAGGCTAGTCTAATACTACTATAAATTATAATAGATGTATAGATCTAATCTAGATATAGTCACTAGACTCTAGCACTATCATATATATATACTAAATCCAGCCCTAACTAGAAAATAGATTCTAGATTAGAATGATGTTTTAATTAATTAAATTAAAATAAAAAAGTTTTTTTTTTTTTTAAGTTTCATAATATTTTTTTAGAAATGAGATTCGAGATTCTAGAGATTTTAGATCTCTAGATTTTTTTACTAGACTTAGATATAGATTAGTAGATAATTATAATATACTTTTAACTTTACTTTACTTGGACTGGACTTTTAGTTAGTATGAATTATTTTAAATACTACATTATCATTAGATTATTTAAATCTACTCACTCATCTAGTATTACTAATAACTAAGTAGTATGAAATCAGAGGCCGCCTGAGCAGTGCGAGCGGCCCTGGGCGAATGTCAAATGCGGGGCCCTGCGCTGTAAAAGTAGACTATGTATATATCGTAATATGTCACGCTAACGGGATCGCCCGCCTCTAACACTGAAGGCTTTATGATGAGATAAAGACGAAAATTCATTCTTTCAATCACAGTTTTTTTTGGACATTTCTATAGTCTATTTTTCTACACATGGTATATAAAACGGCATAATTGTGCTCCTATCCTATATTTTAATATAACATAGAAATATAAATAAATTAGTATCATTGTAAACCTCTCAGCAAGCTCTACAGTCTACATAACTAAATAGTTTCTGTTGTATTTATTTTGAAGTTTTTGTCAAAGTCAAAGTACCTCTCCTAGTGACCTAGTCCTAGGTTGAGTAGTAAACTTAAATAATTCAAGTATTACTACTATACTATGGAGTTGAAGCTAGGTGCTGAAACAAATGATACATACATATATTAAACATTAATGAATAACAGCACCAGGGACATTCCGATGGTCTAGAGGTTAGTTTTGCTTGGTGCGTTATCGCTAGGCAGTGGTGTCGAATCCAGAGTCACAGGTTCGAGCCTCGGTCGGTGCATGCCCTTATTTTCGTAGCATTTTAATTCACTACTTTCTCTCTTTAAAAAACTTGGTCCCTGGTGGCTGTTATTCATTTATGTTTAATATATGTATGTACTACTATACTAGTATATTACTAGGTATAGTATTAATTACTAATTAGTATTGACTATGGTCTATAACACTATAACTCTATATTTGAGTATTTGCGGGAAATTATTTGGTAGTATTTTTATTTTATTAAATAGGTCGTCACTCTACTCTAGTTAAACTCTACTAGACTCTAGTAGATCTATATTCTAGTCCTAGAATGACTAGGACTAGGTAGTTCAAGAATGATCATCATGATTTATGATCAATCATGACTTACCGAACTAGCGGTTAAAATATTTTCTAAAAAGTTCCAAGATCGAGAAATATCCATCATATCCATGTTTAATTGTGTATAGATCTAGATCTATAATCTATAGATCTAGATCTATATAGATCTAAGACGACTAAGTCTAAGTTATTCTAGATCGAGTCGTTCAATTCTTTAAAATCTGTTCAGATCGAGTGATGTTTTCTTATTTTATTAAAAAGTATGATTGCTGTTTTGTTTTTCTTTTGTCCACCCCCCTCCCTCCTTTCCCTCAAAAACTTTTTTTTTTCATATACCACCTTTCGGTTACGCCAAATATCAAGTATTAAACTACTAAATTTGTTTACTAAATTATTTAGATATATTCTAGGTGTTTACAATATATATCTACTCTAGGTATAATATTAATGTTATGTTTTCTTTACTTTGTTTTCAGTTAATAGTCTCAGTACACATTTTACAAAACTACATATTTTAAGATTTGGAAAGTAGGTTAGGGATCCTCGAAGGAATTCCATTGAATGACGTCAATAGAAGTAGCCAAAATGGTGGACACTGTAAAATAGTTGATCAAAATACGTATCTTTTTTTCTTTCTATTAACTCTTTATAAATCTACTTTGTTTCTTCCCCTTTAGTGTTATAAATCTAGAGATGAAAATTTAGATTAAGTGACAGCGGTACAGCGCCTTCAACAACGAGAAAGTAATAAACATGAGCGACTCTAGTGAGTGCCTTTTTTTTAAATAATAATTTTAATTAATAATTATTAGATTTTAGATAGATCAATCTATATTTTAAGTCTAAGTCTAGATCTATATATTTATAATATTATTATTATTAAATATAGTATAGATCTAGGGTCTTTCTTATCTTATATAATACAGACGTTACTTCAAAAAAGAAGATGATTACGTCCTACGCTTCATGCATTTAGTCATGCATATTAACCAATGACTTATACTTTATTACATTATTATAAAACAGATTAAAATGTCATGATAGATGTGTCTAATATATAATATTATAAATATTAAAATATATGAAAATGGTAATTACATGCTATATGTCATTTGGAATGTGTCTGCTTTTGCCAAGACATATTTTTCCAACTTGAGTGTCACTCCAAAAGGGGTGTCTCCCTGTGCGGACCGCACCCTCTGCAAAGTTTACAAATTATTATATTTTTATTAATTTTATATTTAATATAATATATATATATATTATTATATATCATATTTTTACAAATTATTATATTTTAATCTTACTTCAGCTAAGTGTAAAGCTTTTGAGGATTTAACTATCATTGCTTGTGACATTTGACCTGGATAGCTAAAAACATTTCTTTTATCTGATAAAATGTCATTGGAAGACCCTTTCTTTGTCGTACGAGAGTAAGTATGAATTAACACACATATATATATAAATATATATATGTCACGGTATATACATATTTATTTATTTATATATATATATATATATATTATTTCTTTTTAACAAATCAAGTTCTAAGTCTTTACTTCAAGCTTGGAGGAAAACAGTTTTTGTCATGAATAATTTTATTGTTCTCTGTAACTAAATATATTTGAGTGAATTGAGGAACTTTTGTCAAAGATTTCTTTGGGAACATCTTTGTATTTTTACAGCTATCTACTAAGATTTTAAATGTCTCTTTAAACAAAAGGAGATAAATACTAACATAGCGTGAAGACAAGGCTTTTTTAGAATCGTGATCATAAAAAAAAAATGAGACCAAATACTTGGTTCAGTCTTTGTAGATATAATAACAATAATGTCAGAACTGATGGATACCTTTTTTTTTTTTGTTTGAACTATTCTTTTGCCAAATTTGATAAGATTATTGTTACACATGCTTTCAAAAAACATCTTAAAACATGTTTTAGAAACGTTTTAAAAATCAATTTTAGCAATAAAAATGACTGTTATGTAAAGAAAAATGATTGCTCTATCTTTGTTATGTATATATTATATGACAGAAAAATAACAACAGTCAAAAAGTCTTTGTCTTACATCTTGCTCTATTCAATGTAGTTACTAGTATTAGCTAAAAATCTATTTCAGAAACCAAAAATTGGATTTTGTTCTGGGATACGAATAACAAAAATAGAGTTCTCATGGATACGGTACCTCCTATTAATAAAACCTTGTCAGTATTCTAGTCATTTTAAGAGATGGAAATTTACCACCCCCACTTGCTTGCAAATTTCTTTCAATAACATCTGAATGTAAGGCATGGTTTTTTAACTCTTTCTCTCCTAACTGACAATACCAACGTTGATTCCACCAGAATGTGGTAAATAATTATGGAGAGAAAGAGTTAATCAGAATATGAAGGATGAGTGAAGTATTCCTTGTGATTACACAGACCACAGGCCCAAATGCACTTGGCATATATTGCCACATCTGATGTACATGTCTGCCTTAGGTATATTAAGCTTTGCTTCTTTTTTCTTCATCTGTGCCTGTCAAGGGTTTTTCATCGAGACTCTTACTATTGATGAATATTATGATGAACATCAAAAACCGTTGCTATAATTAGTTGAAGAAAATTTGCATAAATTACTTTTTATTATCTATTATCACATGGCATAGGAAAGTAAAGTCCTAATTTAAATTATGATTTTAGTATATTTGATCAGAAATCCTAAAATTAAAAAAAAATATTAATTCTCGTTTCAGTGAGGTACAAAAGGCTCTGGGTGTTGTTCGTAATTTGTTTAATAGATGGAGAGAGCTACAGGAGAATGGCGTCATGTCCTCACGAGAGGAGTTAGAGTATACCACCAATGAATTGAGAAACAGCTTACGCAGCATAGAATGGGATCTCGAAGACTTAGAAGAGACTGTTGATATCCTTAAATAATTGTTCAGTTCTTTTTATGTAAAATCATTGGGATATATGTTAAGCGAACCATCCCTTTATTCTCTTTGGTATTCAGTCAAGGCTTTCACTACATTTATCCTTTTCTTGATTGTTTTTTTTTTCCAAAATATTGTTGTTTTTTTCCTAAAACTTCTTTCTTCTATCTCACTTTCTTTTTTCATGAATGTTTGGCTTGGATTAAACTTTATATTGTTTTATATTGAGCAGAGCTCAAATCATGACCTATTTAGACTTGATAATGATCTGAGCCTTGCAAGGCTCCTTTTATTCTCTTTAAAATGAGTGAAAATACCTGTGTAACAATTTTGGGGCCCCCAAGCAAGTGGGAAATTAAGTTATAGAATATGTTGCCTATAGGTAAATCCAGCTCTGGTTGCTAGCATTCTGGGGTATTTCTTACTATTTTGAAAAGTCAAATGCAGCTTCATTTCTTCTTCACTCAGTGAAGCTTTACAAACAACTATCCATTTAAAGTTCTCTTAACTTTATCAAATGTGTACCTTATGCTATGTTTTTTTTAGTATACGGTATTGATAGAAATATTTAAGGGACACAATTTTTGTTTTTCTTAACTTATGTAACGCATTGTTGAAAAAAATCCCAGAAAATTCAAAATCTCTGAATACGATCTACAAGAGAGGCGAAACTTTGTTGAGAAGACGAAATCAGCTGTCAGGGTTAGTTTTGTTACTTGTCATATTTCATGTGAGAGTTAGTTATTTTATATAGGTCACATTTCAAGTTATAGCTAGTTGTGCCACCTGTCATGTTTCATGTGAGAGTTAGTTATATTCTTATATTTCAGGCTCTAGTTACTAGTATAGTTATAATTATTATCTCATCTTATATATAGAGTTAACAACAATAACAGGTAATGGTTGTTTTCAGTGTAGTTATTCATTTAATGCTACAGGACATGAAGAGCCAAATTTCAAGTCCAGGGAACAGACAAAGGGAAGAGGCCAATGCCAGACAAATTCTGATGACATCAAGCTCCAACTGTCCTAAAGCTCCACAAGACAAATACAAACGACTGGATGAAGAAATGGAACAAGCCAATCAACGCTTCATCAATGACACACAGCAGCAACAGAAGGTCAGTCTTTTTGTAATGATCCAATTGTTTTAAGCTATAAAAGTTTATTAAATTTGACCTAATGTGTTTAAATTTCTAAAAGGAAAAATGAATAACCTGAAAGTTTTTTGAAAAAATTGTACTTTTTTTTTACTACATCTATTAAAGTTCTATCTATTAGTTACCAAATAAATTTGAATTTGGACTGCCAATTTTTACAATAAAATCGAAAGCTTTAATTTCAAACATTTATTCTTTGATTAACTACTTTTAAGTAAAGTTTCATTTTAATCATAATATTGACTACCCCACAATGATTTTTTTTCATGACTAAATTAATTCACTTCTTTTTATTTGTCTTAGCTATTGATAAGATCTCAGGATGACCAGCTGGACATGATAGGCTCCAGTGTTGGCGTTTTAAAAAACATGAGTCAACAAATCGGCAATGAATTGGAAGATCAGAATTTGTGAGTAGTCATTGAGTGTAACTTTTGTGAATTGGCCAAATAAGTTCAAAGAAAATATTTTGGTTGGCTATTAGGATGTTTTGTCAATAGTAGAATGTATGTCTGAGTGGCATAAACCCCTTGGGCTATTTATTAGAGAGGCTTGAGTTTGAATCCTGACACACACACCCCTCCCACCATCTATAAGAGATTAGACCATAGCTATAGCATGCAAGATGTGGTATGCATAAGTAATTCAAATAAAATAAATTTGTTGATACTAAATTTATTAATCAATCACTAAATACAAAATGCCAGTCCTCACCAAGATATGTATGGTTATATACGTAAACTACCCCCTTTCAGACCTTGCAATCTCTGGGGCATATGATGTAAAGGTCATTTATTTCTTTGGCCAATAGTTAATGAGCAGGGTGTCATGTGAACAGCTCGACCAACCACCTTTACTTTCCCTAAATAAAAGTCAGTTACCCATTCGATTTTGGTGCACTCATAGGTGTCCTTAAAATATCTACATACAAAATGCCAGTCCTCACCGAGATTCAAACCTGGGACCTCTTGGTTTGGAAACAAAGCACTTAAACACTCAGCCACCACACCCCCATATATACACTTGCAACTTTTATAAAGTTAAATAAAATATTGAGTCTCTTTACAAGTACATCTTTGTTATGTATATATTCTATGAACGAAAAAAACAACAACAGTCAGACAGAATCATCTTCATTCAGTATTTGTCTTGCATCTTGATGGTAATCAAGCGATCATTCCTTAAAAAAAAAAGAAAGCCCTAATTTTACAAATCCTCTTCCATTAATCTTAAGAAAATTTTTAGTATTAAAAAAAAAATAGCTCATCCCAATCTATCTTCTCAACACAGAAACTCCCCCCTATCCCCTCCCCACCCCCCTCCCAAAAAGGTAAACAGATGAACTACCATTCAGAGTTGATATGAATGTAAAGATATTTCTACAAGTTATTGAGTGTTATCCTAATGTAAATAAATAATGTACTTGAAAATTGCTGCTGTCACTTCTTTGATACTGGCAGTTGAGCATTTTATTCAGATTTAAAATTGAAGAAATATTGAACATCATGACAAGTAAATCCAAAGTGGAGGCACCTAATATGGATGAAATGTGCCTGTATATAAAATCCTAAATCTTAGATGCCAAAAAATAGACAAAAAGCTTGATGATTTTTTCCCCCCTTTTGTTTAAAAAGAATGAATAAAACAGAAGAGTTACCTTGGACTACGGTTGAATACACTCTTCTTCCCCTCTCAAACTGAAACTTGTTTGCTTCATTAGGATGTTAGATGAATTCCACCATGAGATGGATAACACAGAGAATAAGATGGACCAGACTATGAAGAAAATGGCTAAAGTGTTACACATGTCAAATGGTAGGTGTTCTCACGAGACAGTTTCTGTAGGCCTAGATCAGGGGTTCTCAACCTGTGGGTCGCGACCCCCTTGTGGGTCGATTGACGATTTGCCAGGGGTCGCCTAAGACCATCAAAAATATGGACTGTTGTTGTCTACTCTTCTATTGCTGTATGTGTGTGTGTGGGGTGGGGGGTCGCGGCAGAGTGGGGGATTGTAAAAAGGGGTCGCTGAGCATAAAAGGTTGAGAACCGCTGGCCTAGATAGAACCCTTTTTTTTTCATTCTTTTTTTGTTTGTTTTTTTTGTAAGTACCGGTAAGTCTGGTTTTCTCATGAGACAGTTTCTGTAGGCCTTAATAGAATTTTTTTTTTTTAAATTCTTTTTTTTTTTTTTGTTGCTGTTTTGTTTTTAAATCTAAGTCTTGCCATTGAGCAAATGCCGGTCCTGTAGAATCTTTTTCCTTAAATATAATGTAACCAATGAACAGTTATAACAATAATAGTATTGTTATTGTCCTTGTGGACATTTGTTGTACAATTAGTGAAACATAACATTATAACTTTAGTAAACAAAATGTACATGTCCACCAGTTTCATTCAAACATGACATGATTTTAACATCAGAAAGTTGGATTGTACTTAATATTTAATGATTTGATTGCCAGGGAAAACAAAGGAGTTCTTGTATCTGTCTTTTTAGATAGATACTGCATTATATGTACCCAGTACCTGTGTCTTTTAAGAAAAACAACTTTCCCAACTTCTCTTTCCAAATTTCATATAACTGGTACTGTAATATTATTTTTTTATATTATTTCATGCTATGAGTACTAGTACTGAATTATTTTTTTTTTCTCAAAGAGATTATCAGCTTTAAAATGACTTCTAATATTGACCTTAATACTTGTGTTAAGTTAGACTCAAGTATCCTTTCAAATTCTAAGTTTATACAAAACAGCTTCCATTTCTAATTAGTTTAGGCCTTTTTTAAAGAGGTACACAAAAGGTCATAATATCTTTCATATCGATATAATCTTCTTTTGCTGATTCCATTCTAAACCTAAATTTACACCACTTAATAATCACACCACAATGCACTAGCACTGTAACAACTAGTTTTCTGATAAGGTGTAGTTATTCATTCTGTTTGCTTTTATGTCTAGTATTGTTTTTTTAATGTCTAGTGAGATAGAATCACCATGTATTGGTGCTGGCTTAAACAAAAAGACAATAAGCACAAATGTGGTCTCTACATTCACATCTCATCAAAGATGAAAAAATATATTCACCATCACATATTCCTTAGTCTGTTGAACAATGTGGCGCCGCATGATCTGTTGACCCCTCTTTTTTCTATGCCTGTCTTTTGCCTTGAATAGAATCTCTTTCAATGACAGGCGCATCCATTCTTTAAGGTTTTCTTCCCAGTGCTTTCTCGGTCTCCTCTAATTTTGCCTAGTAGGCCGACTGTTCCCAGAAACAAGTGCCTTGTGTAAAGCCAAAAACTTTTAGCTTTCGTTTTCGACAGTGGCCAGCAGGTTATCATGGGGCCCAATAGCCATTGTCATCCTGTTTCTTATCTCCTCTTTTTTTGATGCAGCAAATACATTAGACAAATAAATACAAATGATTAGCCTTGTAAAATACTTTTTATTTTTCCGTTTCAGATCGCAGACAGTGGTGCGCTATTGGAGTTTTATCATTAGTGCTTCTAATCATCATCCTTCTTTTCTTTTTGGTATAGTGAACTCATGTCTCTAATTATGCATTGTTGTTGTATGTATGGTAATGTATTCAAACTTTTGAAGGCAGACAGAATGACACTATATATGTACCTGTATGTAAGTTTTCATAAAATATTTCCTTGGGATCATTTGAACTTGTTCTTGGTATGCTGGAAACCGAGGAGTACCTCACAAATTTTTTTTTTGGCTAATGTTTTTGTGTAATGGTAACTCTTAACAATCTGGACAGTAAATTCATGTGACTGTTTTCCTTAATGACCATATTTATATCTGGTCAGTGTATCTTTATGTCTTACTGTCCAGGCTGGCTGGGATCAAACAGACCATCAGTTGAGAAAGCTAATGTTTCAATCTTCAAATAAACTTCTTTATATTATTCTTCTTTAACCTGATAGCCCAGGCAAGATGGCTGCCAGGTTTGTGCTCTGAATTGTCATCTCGATCGCCCTGGGTTTGAACCCTCCCAGTCACCACACTCCCTCTGGTCTTGAGGGAGGTTTAGACTAGGATGTATTAATCTTCAATTCTGAAGGAGGAACATCCAAAATTTGTAAAACATATTTTAAAAATTACAATCCTGAATGGAATAGTTGAGAAATGTTATAAGTTTCCTGGTTAATGTTGGATTAAAGCTCTCAATCAAATGAAGCCAGACAACAAGCTGTTGTATTAAATGTTGTGCAAAGTCTTAAAAATGGAGGTTCTCATTATGTTCAAGATTTCAATTTCTTGCTAAATTATTTGTACCATACCAGTACTCTTAAGTAATTTCTTACATATTTTTTTTTTTTTTACTTTCACAATTTCTTAGGTGTACGGTACCGGTACCTTAAACTTCCCCACATTATATTTTACATAAAAACTAATCAGATCTTTTTTCCAATATGTCACTTTTGACTTGGCAATACATTTGCAAACTTCCAAAGTGATCATTGCAACTTTTGTTATGTATGCTGGTCTTTAGTGTATATGACTAATGATTATCTAGTGTGGATTTTTTTAAAAGTGGGATTCAAGTGAGCTAATAAAATCCTGTCCAGTTGTCTTATATTTTTTAGCATTAAAATTTTTATTTTTTTTAATTTTCATAGCTCTTTAATTTTTTTATTTGGATCCAATTTTTTTTTATTTACAAGAGAAAAACAATCCCACAGATATAAAAATAAAGCTAAAAAAATACATTCCGGTTGTTTAGCTTGTTAATGAAAAGGGACTTTCTAGTGACTACATTGAAGCTAAATGTCTGGAAGATGTACAGATTTTGTAGTAACTTTGTATTGGCGCGTACTATAATTCCAATGTTAAGAATTTTTAACATGTTTGTGAATAAAACATAGGAACTCCTCTCCAAGAGGCTCATCTGTTTCTATGGCTAATGTTTAAATCGCGTGGCCAGCACAATGACCTTCTCCTCATTTCCACAAAATTCATCAGGATTAGAAATGGGTGTCCTTTTGTCACTGAAGACTGTTCTTATGACAGAAGAAGTCACAGTCTGCGTCAAGTCTGCAGTTGCAACATTGCTCAGGATCAAACCTTGTTTTCTTGCCAGTTCCTGCTGCTGTATTGCTGAAATGAAATGGTCTCTTTGTCCTTCTTTATACAACCCACAGAGATAGGTTTTGTGTGAGTAGGAGTTTAAGAAAATGTATAATAATAGACATTGAAACTTGACTTCTACTCAGAAGATTACAAAATTTCATCATCTGTTGAAGCACAAACTAATTGATAACTAGTACATATGTTATTTAAAGAAAAGTAATTGTATAGAGGCTATCTATAAGTTGCACTGTGTGTTGTGTAGTTCATTGTGCACTTTAAAATGTATAAGTGCTTCCCAAAAAAAAAAAAAAGTAAAATTGTTTCATTATTTTTGTTCATGTTTAAGGTTGTTTTCTGTTGACAGTATTAAGACCAAAAAAAGGGAAAGCACTCTGATGATTGCAGTTAATGTGTATTTATTCTATGAAATGTACATAGTTTGTTTTCTTGTAAAACTATTTCACAGTTAACTAAAATATTTATTAAACTTACTTGAATTCTAGATTGATCATTGACAGATATACCATAACGGATTTCTCTCTTTCTCCTGGCCACTTAATTCTATTTATTCCTCTTATCCTGAGGTCCCATCTGGTGCATAGGCCACAAAGAGGTGTCTGTTTACTGGGCAAGACTCTCCAACCGTATCTGCATCTTTCCCAACTGATTGTCTCCACTTCCTCTTTCCTTGTGAGTTCCTTTTGTATGGGGACACAGTGGCTGAGTGGTTAAGCGCTTGGCTTCCAAACCTGGGGTCCTGGGTTCGAATCTTGGTAAGACTAGGATTTTGAATTTCTGGATTCTTAGGGCGCCCCTGAGTCTGCCCAACTCTAATGGGTACTTGACTTCAGTTGGGGAAGTAAAGGCAGTTGTTTGTTGTGCTGGCATCTCGGAAGGATATTTTCTTTTCAATGTATTGCCAAACCATTTATCTGTGGAGATTGGAATAAAGTAGACAGCACAGTTTTCTGATTACCAGTACCGGTACTCAAGACACTTCAGTGGTGAGTCACCTTTTCTCCAAGGCTGCGGTCAGGCTGATCAGATTATTAAGTTGTCAGGCCAATTATTGCTATGCTAAGTGTTTAAGTAATAGGGATGTTGAAACTTGAACTCCTATTTCAACCACAGATCATAAATGGGTATTGCACCAATAGAAGAAAGATACTGGTATGTACATAAACTGACTATTTAAAAAGTTAAGATACTGGATTTTCTCACTTAAAGAAATTTGTTTCGTTTGCATTTAAAAAGTAGGAATCATGTAAGGAACAAGTAACCTTAAAAAAAAAGATTTTTTTCAAATCAATTTATGAAGCTGGTGTGGTCCATACTATCTCATTCTACTTCTTGTAAGACTTCATTATTTCCAGTGAGCTTGCATAGTCAAAGTGCTTTTATCATCAGTCTTGCTGCTCATCGGGCAGTGAAGGAAATGATGTTAGTCACGTGATAATATTGATAAAACAATGAAAAAAATATTATATTTTGTATAGAAGATATAAAGAATCACGTGGCTAAATGGTGTTTGTTTACAATTGGTGAATGAGGTCCATTGATTTCATTTTGTTGTTGAATACTGGTACAGGAAATATTTGTGGGAAGCACTGTGCAAAGGAATGTTCAAAATAGAAGACGCAAGTCAAATTTAATTTAATATTTTGAAAAATTATAATAATAATAATCTTTATTATCCGTATGGAAATTTGTCTTACAATTTGTGCATTACACCAAACAAAAAACATTATAACTATAAGAAAGCAAAGTGTACATTCACACCAGACTCACTCATAATTTACATGTGACAAAGTTTATATCAGATTGTTCTTATTTAATGATTTGATTGCCAGGGGAATAAGAGTGTTTGTGTCTGTTTGTCTTTGCTATCGGTGTTTTGTATCTCTTTGTGATGGTAAAATCACAAAATCCTGAAACAAAGGGTGATTCTATATTTGGAGGATCTTGTTAGCTTTTTTATAGATGTTTGTCTCAAACAACTGCCCAAATGGGGTTTGTTTTTTGCCAATGATTTTACCAGCAGCATTTAGGATTCTATAAAGTTTATTTTTAATGCTCAGATTGCCATACCAGGCAGTGATATTGAAACTTAAAATATTGCCGATGTGAGCGTGATAAAACATAGCCAAGGCCTTGTCACTAACATTAAATGAGGACAGTTTTCTTAGTAATCCTAATCTTTGCTGCCCTTTTTGCAGAGTTTTCACGAGGTACCAGTATGTGACCAATTAGTTAAGTACTTCTTCCTTAAGATATACCCTATAAATTTAATTTAAATGATGATATTTTGAAAAGTTATAATGATCAAACCAGAGTTTTCACAGTTTAACTAATTTGGTAGGTACTTATTTTCTAAGAAATTCATTAGAGAATTTTTCAAATGCCACTCCAGTGTTCAAAATTGAATTTTATAGGAAAAATGTAAAGTGTTTTTATTTTTAATAAGTTAAAGGCAATTTCAGGGATACGAGTCAAGCTTCTGTTTTGTCCTTTAAGTTAAGTGACAAACTTCATCATTATGTAGTTCAAATTAGAGCTTGAAGATACTTTTGAGACTGTTTTGTGGTCCCTCAAGCTGTCGGCCACTAAATTACCATTTCTCATTCTTAATGCTAGAAATTTCTTTTTTTCAAAGCTCAGAAACTTGACATTCAGCGGCAACTTTCAACCAGCTTATGTAAATACTTGTACACTGAAGTGTACTAATTGACTTGTATTTGGGTTGGTCAGGTTCATCTTTGAAATCTTCATTGCTCTCTCTCTCTGAATTGCAAACTTGTAAATACCGGTATATTGATGCAAGCCATTGCTCTAGTACAGAAATAAATATATGTATCCATAGATGTATTGCATGCTAACTGTTGGGGAGAGGGCGAATTTAGAAGTGCTATGATGTTTGTATTATAACTATTTTACAAGACTGAATGGTGTAGGGTACATGGGGAATTCACATGTAATCATATTTTCTTAATCAAAATCTTCCATTTTGTTTTTTCTTACAATTGTACATTTCACCAAACAAGTAATTTCAATTAGAAATATAGAAATTAATGGGATCTTATTCTTGCAGTTTTTTTTTAACTAATGTAAATTGAACTCAACTTTTTGTCACTGACCATTGCATTAATACATATTCGGTTGAATAGATTCTTAAAATGTAGTTCATAAAATGTTTAGTTTTTTTTAGAAAGTAATTTAAATTGTGTTATGTCAATGTGACAGGTCAATATTTTCTCACAAAGAAACAACACAAAGACCAAATATAAAAATTGCAGTTTTTTAATTTGTTTCTTTTTTTGTAGGCTTTTTTTTTTAATTTCCTGCTTTGTTTGTGTTTTGAACTGTTACTTTGTTAGGACTATTACTTTTCTTTATACCAGTACCTCAGTCTAGATATGAATAACAGCAAAAAAAAAAAAGCGAACAGTGTGGACTAAAGTGTTAAAACCCCCTGTTGACTCTTTGTATCACTTCACAGGAGATGCAAAATGTAACTCTTCTGGAACTCGTGGGCCAGAATGTGTCACAGTGGTGGGGGCTTTCTAATATAGTTGTTAACAGAATGTACATTTTCCCACCATAACAACTGATGGGCCAAAGAAGTGTATGTGAGCTCTAGAAACTGATCATTAATGATATGACTCAAATAGTTTCTCACACAACAAAGTCCAGTCCCTGGACTACTCGTGTGACTTTGAATTGCTTCTACTGACAGGTGAAGGCACTGCTAAAACTGGGAGAAATACATTTGTAGAGAGGTACTCTGATTTCAAACCTCAGCTGCCCACCTGTTGCTTAGATTTCAGGAGTCAACTTTGAAGAAGAATAAAAAGAACCACAAAATTAGGCATTATAAACTATGTTATCCCTCATACAACTCAAACCAGGTTGGTGTCAAATGAATTGTTCTAAATCGAAAAGGAAGTTTGGTGCATAGACAAAACTTAGATCCAGGACTGTGCTCTTGAAAGTAACACTGGGTACAATCATAGACTCTCAGGACAATAAATACTCTGATTTGTTTTACAGTGTTCTAAGTCTTAATGATCATAAAGAACTTGGTTTAGTTCTTACTGTAGACAAATGGCTTGATGTGGGTGAACACGACACCACACTTGTACTAAGGGTATGACTGATAATGGTTCGTGCATATATATATGAAGAGGTTGACCATTCCAGATTACTTTAATAGAAACAACTATTGTATCAACACTCAACAATATAGTATAAACTTATAAACAAATACAAAGCTAGGGATCTATCGAGCTGTCATCCTCCCTACATTGCTCTATGCCTCAGAAACGTGGACTGTGTGCTGAAAAAATGCAAAGAAAGTGAACTACTTCCACATGACATGTCTAAGAAGAATACTGAATGTTAAATGGCAAGACAAAATACCAGATACTCAAGTCCTTCAAAGAGCGGGTCTGCAAAGCATCCACACAATCCTGATGTAGTCCCAGCTGCGATGGGCAGGACATGTCTGCAGAATGGAAGACCGCTGCATCCCTAAACGACTCTTGTATGGCCAACTAAGTGAAGGAAAGCGTAGCATAGACCCAGCCACCTGGGAGATAGAGGCACATGACAAAACTGGCGCACAGGTTGCTGAGGAAAATAGAGAAACGCTGGCAAAACAAAAATGCCAGAGAAGAAAAGCAAGGCCAATGACACTAGCTCCAGCTGGAATACCCTGCCCAGTGTGCAGCCGAACATTCCAGGCTGACATAGGTCTCACCAGCCACACGAGGAGGCATAAAACCCCAGTGCAAAGCCCTCAACCCCCCCCCCCCCCCCCCCCTGGATGACAAACTGGTCATCATCAAAATACAATGGACGAACTCTATATATAAACATATAAAATGCACAATCATAATATACTGGTATTAGAGAGTATTAAATGTGCCCAAATTACATGCCGGTATCCAAGGGCACTTAGACCTAGATTTAATAATGCATTATCTTAAGGATATCATCAAACACCATAGCATTACCCAAAAATATTCAATACACACACAGAAAGAATAATATCTCCTTACTCTAACCAAAACAACCACCCACACCCTATTCTCCAACTGACTAGAATGACCACTGGATACCCTATTTATTCCCTTGAAAACTCACAACTAATAAAATAAACAAGCACACACACAATTTCACATCTTACACACCCCTGCTCTTGACAATGATAGACAAAAAGACAACAGAAAATAGATTAAAAAGTTTTGTTTCATTTATACGAAATTCATTTTGCAAGAAAAGAAAAAAATAAAATCCAAATAAAAACATGTTACATTAACACTAAATCTGATGTTTGTGATTCTTAATGAATATCATATAACACTAAATCTGATGTTTGTGATTCTTAATGAATATCATATCAATTATTTCTGCTCAAATATTTCTTAACAAGTACTACTTACAACACGTTCATGTTTATACAACATCCTAGCACAATCACTTGAACTTAAATTACATCTTTTAAAAGTTTTATGAAAAACATAAATTCATTCCTTCTAAATATTCTTGTGAATAGGCTGTATTCAAAGAAAGAGCAGCAAACTGGTGAGGTTTTTTAAGACTGTACCTTGAAGAATGACCTTTGGAAGCGAGCCATGGAGTCGTGTCTTACAATATAACCAAACCAGCTCAGCTTTTGTCTCTTCACAATATTGAGTTCTTTCTTTTTGCCAACCAGAGTGTTGACTTGTGTTGACTCATGTGTCTTCTTTTGCTGGTATCCCAGCATTTTTCTTTCGCATTTACTCTCAAAGGCTTGGATTCTTCTTTCAGCCTGAGTGTTCAGTATCCAACATTTACAACAATACGCAGAGACCACCAGAAAAGAATACCACTTTAACTTTACGGGAAAGCTGATGTTACTCTTTCAGAGTTTCCAGTTTACTCATGGCAGCAGATTTTTTTCTAGGAGTACTGAGCTAATCATATTTTAATGTACCGGTATGGCTTTGATAATATCAATAATATTTTTTATCTATGTTGAACTCCCTCATCACATGTCATCATTCTGTTAAGAATTATTCTTAGTATTATCTTGCTCTGGCTTCTGACCAAACTTATCTTTCTCGAGTTTTGGCATTGTCTCACGTTTTCTTTCTTCGGCAGTGAAATATTTAATTCTTTTGGCTCTGTTTTTTCATCCCATATTTTCTGACAGATTGTCGTTAAACTTCCTAGTTATATGTAATGCAGTTAAAGTTTTGATGGTATGTTTTCAATTCAGGCAACTTGCCACCTTTAAGTGATTTTATTGCTTCCTCTATTTCTGAATCTAGAATCTGAGAATAACTAATAAACTGATTTTGCCATGAGAGACATTTAAAAGGATGCATACCTGAATGATCAATGAAAAGATCATAGAGATTCAAGACAATATTTTTGTTTTACAAAAGTAGCACATTACAAATAACTTGTTACGAAATGAATACGACTTTTAAAGGGGAGATGTTCAATGTTTTAAAACCTCAACAATGACTTCATTCAGTCATGTCTGTAGTTCTCAGAGGGAGGAAATAAACTAGATTAGACAGCATTTTACTAGAAGGAATCATCTCATTTTAATGATTGAATGAATGCTTTTTTGGCAAAATTTGACATTTAAATAGCTTTGACCTGGATGAATCATACATGATTGTTTGAACAATGGGAATAAGAGAATTACTTTTTTATAAATTCAATATTTCAATGGCTTTTAATCTGAATAAATCATTTCTGCTGTTTTAATTTTGAGGAATGAGTATGGTACATTCATTGTGACAAATTTGACATTTAAATGGCATTTTACCAGAATGAATCAACTCTTGCTGTTTTATTTTTAAGGATTGAGTAAATTTTGATGAATTTTACATTTAAATGGCTTTATCTGTTTAAAATGAATGAATCATCTCATGCTTTTTTAAATTTGAGGACTGATTGAATTCTTTTTGACAAATTTTACATTTAAATGGCTTTAAACCAGAATGAATCATCTCATGCTGCCTTAATGTTGAGGAAAAAGTGAATTCTTTTTGACAAAACTGACTTTTAAATGGCTTTTTACCAGAATGAATCATATCATGGTATTTTAAATTTGAGAAGTTAATGAATGCTTTTAGACAAATTTGACATTTAAATGGATTTTCACTAGAATGAATCATCTCATGCTTTTTGAAATATGAGGAGTCATAGAATTCTTTTCACAAATTTGACATTTGAATTTTTTGATTCCACAATGAAATGCCAGGTGAACTTTTAAACTATATTTATGAAAGATTTGTTTTTGACATAAGTCACACTTAAATGTTTTTCTAAAGCCATGCATTAATTCATGGTTCTTAGAGATTGATGAAGTAGAGAAAGGTTTTTCAGCAGAAACCAGTTGGAGAGTTCTATTTTCAATGGAATTATTTTGTTCTTCATCTTCCAGGTTTCCAGCATGCACATCTTTGTAAGGAGAGTTTCTAGGTTTATCTTGAAGCCATATCTTGATTTTGATTTATTTGTTGCTGTAGAGTGAAACAATTAGAAGTTGACTAAAATAATAAGTAATTTTTTTAAAATTCCTATTAGGAAAAAAAATTGCTATTAGTTCAATGGACTATGATCCTATCACTTGTCTGGACCTGTTTTTCATGCCATTAGTTCAATGGGCTATGATCCTATCACTAGTCTGGACCTGTTTTTCATGCCATTAGCTCAATGGGCTATGATCCTATCACTTGTCTGGACCAGAATGAATAATTTTATGCTGCTTTAAATGAGAGGATTGGGTAAATTCCTTTTCACAAATTTGACATTTAAATGGCTTTTTACCACTATGAATCATCTCATGCTTTTTTACATTTGAGTAGTCATTGAATTCTTTTAGACAAATTTGACATTTAAATGGCTTTTTACCAGAATGAATCATATCATGCATTTTTAAACTTGTGGAGGTAATGTATTCTTTTAGACAAATTTGACATTTGAATTTTTTGTGCATTCCACAATGACGTGCCAGGTGAACTTTTAAATTTGGTTTATGAAATATTTGTTTTTGACATAAGTCACACTTAAATGTTTTTCTAGAGCTATGCATTAATCCATGGTTCTTAGAGAATTGCTTTGCAGCAGAAACCAGCTGGAGAGTTCCATTTTCATTTGAACTATTTTGTTCTTCATCTTTAAAGTTTCCAGCATGCACATCTTTGTTAGGAGAGTTTCTAGGTTTATCTTGGTTGTAAGACATACATCGATTTTGATTTATTTCCTGCTGTGGAGTGAAACAAAAAGAAAGTCACCTAAAACAATGAGTTAAATCATTTTATTCCTCTAGAAAACTAATATCATTATATTAAGCTTTGGAAATGTCCTTGTTATATTCTAACCCTAAGTTTAATGACACACTATCCAATCCTGTGCTGGATATTTGTTAAGTAGTAATTGAATTAATACAAATCTTCTGTAAAACTTTGAATACTTTAATATCCCATACTTTAATCCTTTAATAAAAAGGAGCATACACAATCAGACGCATCAATCTGAAAACCAAATAGGCATATGTGATGTTGAGATGCAGCACAATAAACGAACGACTTCTAAGGTTTTCTAAGGTTAAATTGACTAAAATAATTTTTTATTTGCAATTTCAACACAATATGTTTTTAAAACCTGACATAATACAGAATTTGCACATCCTTTTTCTTAATACGCTGCTACTTACAGGTATAACATTTAATTCTACACATTTCCTTATTGTTGTAACAAGAGTTCTATACCGTAGACCATAGTGGAAATAAACAATATTAATTCATAAAACCAAAATGAGATTTTTTTTTTCAGGATTGCTGCTTATCTGTATGAATCTGAAGTACTATTTTATTACAACTATCTTCTGTTAAGAGGGCACATTAAGAATCAATCTATATTGACATGTATTATATATGTACAACTTTAAAATCTAACAAAGTCTCACTGTAAATATAAGGGCCTAAATCTTTGTTTGTATACTGCTGTTCACACTTATAGGTTATCAAACATTTTGATATTATCTTGAGTTAACTTACAAATAATCATAGATTGTATTTAGATTGTATCCCGCAAACCTCATGCGACGCTCTGTCACAACCTCACTAAGTGTTTGACTCCCAGTTCGGCAAAGTATTTCCTTGTTTGAGACCCGATCTGTGTAACTGACTCCCAAAATCCGTGTCAGCCGTTTTTGTTGAGCCACATTTAGGCCTTTCTTAATTTTGACAGACTTTTGTTTAATGATAATTATTACGCTATTATCAAGCATCCCTTTTAGGTTTGGCTGGGCAGAGGAATAGATAGTCCTTCAAGGACTAATGGGTACAATATGGCCTAAAATTGTTTTCATGTTCCTAATGTTCCTTCAGAATTATAGATTAATACAGCCTAACCCAAGCCTCCGGAAAGAAGATGGTCATGGTTCAAGACGACCATTAAGATGACAGTCTAAAGTCTCTCAAAGATCCTGGAAATTGAAAATCCCAGTCTTCTTCAGGATTCAAACCTGGGACCCTTGGTTCACAAACCAAGCTCTTTAGCGCTCAGCCACAGCTCCTCTAATTATGAGGATAGCTTTACTGTTTTTTATTAAACCTGACATTTAAATCAACTATACCGGTATATCAAATAGAACTAATTTTTTTATGACTTAACTTATTATTTTGTTTCATAAGGTTGTTATTGCCAGACATGGCTTTTACATGCAGCTCAGATATTGGGTCTAGCAGAACTGTTATTACTAACAGGAGAAAGGACAAAAGTGAGTAACTGGTGCCTAAACCAGTACGCATTGCATAAGGGGGCTTAAAAGCTTTGCTTGGCTTCCCACCTAGGAAAAAGGAAAAGTCAGAATTCAATCCTCTTATGTGTAGCATCTATACCTAAACATAAGAAAAGTCGTCTTCAGTAGTCAAGCCTGAGGAAAAAATCAGGAGCCAGCAAAGCTTAGGGCAGCTTGACATAGGTAATTGCTACACCCTGGAAGAACATACCACAATTAATTATAGAAAATTTGTCTTACCTCTGTCTTTTCTGATAAAATTGATTCCCTGGTTTGACCAATGAAGCAACTATATGATGTCTCTGGATGTAGAGACAATTCTGTCATCTCATTTTTCATAACTTTGCAGAGATCATTGGTAAAGTCTTGCTTCAAGTCCTCCATCATTGGCATTGAATGCATTTGTTCTTCATATTTCTTTGTCAATAGAATTGAAGTTCTATATTTAAATCTCATTTTTAACAGATGTTGAGGGGCTATTTATATCAACTCACACTCCGTCTGTCTGTCTGTCTGTACAAGTGAGTACACGTTATTTCTCAAACCCCCCATTTTCGGATCAAGCTGAAAATTCTCACTATTATTTATTGACATAGAAAAGACATGAACCAATTTTAAAAAGTAACCAATAAGACAATTTATTACTGGAAATTATTATTTAGTTTAATAGCAACAAGGGAAGCTAATACATCAGCATTCACAAATGTGGCTAAATTTGTTGGGTTTAGTCCCCTGAAATAATTGTTAACGCTGTTTCTGCCTCCTACATTCTCCTATCAAGTTGATACTTTACAAAATTATTTATTGTACTTAACTAAACATGAAACAATAAACAAAAATAATCAGTCAATTAATTACACTGGTAAACAGTGATTTTATTGCCAGTGATATTTAAATCATTTTATACAAAGTCAACTATGCTGATTTAGAATATGTAAGTGCTTTTGCTAGATTGGCTCTATTTTACAAGATAATTGAAATTAATTAAATAATGTGTGCACCGTGTTTGAAAATTGTCAACATGAAGTAAAATAGTATACAAAAACTGTTAATAGTCATGCAGAAATTTATTCAAAAACATGTGTAATAGTGTTATAGAAGAAAACATTTTCATTTGAAAAAATAATTATGACTAAATAATTAATATGTTTATTGTCTATGCTAATGCATTAGCAAATCGCTGTTTTGTCGACTTCCTTTTATGTGTGTCGTCGGGGCAATTGCGCTGGAGGCTCCAACAGTAGTCAGCCATCATGTGTATGTCCCATCTTCCTTGATATCTCTCCTCCATCACCCTCATATCCTGATGGAACCTCTCGCCTTGTTCCTCACTGAAGTCTCCAAGGTTATCTAGAAATTTGTCTAAATGGCTGTGCAGGTAATGTACCTTGATGCTCATATTTGCTCCAATGTTTCTGAAACTAGCAAGCATTTCTTGCACCAGTTCTTCGTAATTCTCTGCTTTGTTATTACCTAAGAAGTTCCTGACAACTGAAACAAAACTGTTCCATGAAGAAGCTTCAAGGTGATCCATGAAATTAGTGAAATTTCGATTGTTGATGAGTTTTCGAATCTGAGGACTGTCAAAAATCCCAGCTTTCAGCTTCTCCATGCTCAATCCGGGGAATGATTTGCAAATGTACTTGAAACAATTGCCAGATTTGTCCAAAGCCTTAACAAATTGTTTCATTAGACCCAATTTGATATGAAGCGGTGGGAGGATGATCTTATTTTTATCCACCAGTGGCTTGTTGATGATATTTTCCTTGCCTACAATCATGGTTTCCCTTGCAGGCCATGCCACTCTTGTCCAATGATCTTGCCTTGCCCTGCTATCCCAAAGGCACATGAAGCAATGTATTTTGTGTATCCTGACTGCTGCCCAAGCAAGAAGTTTACCATTTTTAGATCAACACAAATCGACCACTGATGCTCATAATAACAGACTTTTTGCAACAGTTTTGATATTTTCATTGTTGAGTGAGCAATGGGAAGAGATGCATAACGGTTACCATTGTGTAGCAGAACACATTTCAAGCTTCTGATGGAACTGTCTATAAAAAGACGCCAGTCTTCGGAATGGTAATCTTCTAGTCCCATTTGAAGCAGAAGTCCGGGGATGTCATTACAGTAAACAAGATCTTCCTCTTGGCTGTAATATGGAAGAAGAAACTCTTCTCTATTCCGATAAGATGTTATTTTAACTTCAGGTTTGAGAAAATTTCTTTCATTGAGCCTGGACGCTAAAAGCTCAGATGCTTGCTTGGACAGATTTAGGTCTCGTATCAGATCGTTGAGTTCTTCTTGGCTGAATTGTTGAGGTGTTGAAGAACTTCCTTCATAATCGCTTCCACTGTTTTCACCTGCCAAAAACTCCAGACCTTGCCCCTCGTCGGAATCTGATGAAAGCTCTATCGATCCAGAAAACTTTGGTATAGGAACTTCACTGCTATGTGGAATTGGTCTCCTTGCAGATTCAAGATCAGGATAATCCCACTTGGATTTCTTGTGACGATTGAAGCCTTTAACATTCACAATGCAAAAATAGCAATCACCAAAATGGTCTTTCGGCTCTCGCCATACCATTGGTACACCAAAACTTAGACTTTTCTTTTCACCATTTGTCCATTGCCGTAGGCTTTCAACACAGTTTTTGCAAACCTTATGGGGAGATTTGTCTTGGTCTCCCAGCTTCACACCGAAATAAGGCAACTATGCCTGCTGCAAAAATCCGGTTTTATTTCTTCTTTGCTTTTCGATCATGTATTCTCCACATATGTAACAAAATACATTCGGGTTATTTTTGCAGCATCTTCGTGATGAACTCATGATGCCTTTAGAACGCAGCTAATAAAAGAGACAAAAAATAAACAAAATTATAACTTGGTAAACAATAAAATACAATCAATCTTTGAATTAAAAATATGCAATGTGAATTAGTACACAAAATTCACTCACCAATTAGCGAGATAGAGACAAATTTTCTGCAAACTTCTCAAGCGACCACGCACTTTAATCTTAACTTTGCGGTGATGTCATAACGCAAAATAAAACAAAATAAAATATTTCCAAATGCCTTTATGCTTCAGAAATGGCGATGGAGAACTTCCGCTATAATAATTTCAACGAGACGCAACAGACACCAAACTTATTGCATTTGTTTTACACAAACGGTACAGTCATATTTTCAAAAGTGTTCAATATCTCAGAAACTAGAGCCAATTCAGCAAAAGGAGTGGCAGTTTTGAAATCAGCACCCATGAATTGCTATAAATTCATTCAAACATTTTTGGCAATTCACAAAAAATTTTTTTTTGTTGGGCTGTGTAATTGGTAATAAATTATTTTGTTTGATATCAAATAATGGAAATAATGTGTACATCATTTGTAAATAGTTTTAAGGATGGAGTTCTTCCCCTTTAGATAAGCTTTGTTTTAAAAAAAAATTAATATTTTGCTTGTTTCAAGAGTCTTGTTTATTTAAATAACAACATATAAAAGACACAAAATAATAATTCTTCTTTAATGTAAAAAAAAAAAAAGACAACATTTTTTTAAAATTAAGACTAAAAAAAATTCAATTTTTAGTCTTAGAGATTATATAAAATGTCTCTTACCTGTACCTGTTCTTCTAAACCCAATTTAGAGGTTTTATACATGTAACTGTTGTCTGTCATCTCTGAGTTTAATGACTGTTCTATCTTCTTAATTTTTATGAAATTTTTAAGCTCAGTAAAGTAATGCTTCATGTCATCCATGGTAAAAGTAGGTTCTCAGAGTTTTTTTAAGCAAGATTCTTTAACTTTTTAAAAAAGTTAAAAGACTATTCAAACCCAGCTGCAACCTGCATATTTTCCCCCATCTCTTTCAATATAATGAACATGTTACACACAAGGGTCAAACTAGATTTTCCTTTTGGACTTCTTGTGACCTAAATCTTTAAGTATTCACTGTATACCAGTGCTGAGACAAGTACTATATGCTTAGATATAATAGCAATGTCTTCAATTCTGAAGATTAAGCATGAGTGCAGTGTTTTACATGACTATTCAAACCCAGCTGCAACCTGCATATTTTCCCCCATCTCTTTCAATATAATGAACATGTTACACACAAGGGTCAAACTAGATTTTCCTTTTGGACTTCTTGTGACCTAAATCTTTAAGTATTCACTGTATACCAGTGCTGAGACAAGTACTATATGCTTAGATATAATAGCGATGTCTTCAATTCTGAAGATTAAGCATGAGTGCAGTGTTTTACATGACTATTCAAACCCAGCTGCAACCTGCATATTTTCCCCCATCTCTTTCAATATAATGAACATGTTACACACAAGGGTCAAACTAGATTTTCCTTTTGGACTTCTTGTGACCTAAATCTTTAAGTATTCACTGTATACCAGTGCTGAGACAAGTACTATATGCTTAGATATAATAGCAATGTCTTCAATTCTGAAGATTAAGCATGAGTGCAGTGTTTTACATGACTATTCAAACCCAGCTGCAACCTGCATATTTTCCCCCATCTCTTTCAATATAATGAACATGTTACACACAAGGGTCAAACTAGATTTTCCTTTTGGACTTCTTGTGACCTAAATCTTTAAGTATTCACTGTATACCAGTGCTGAGCCAATCATATTACTTCATCCTTACAGTGGCTGTTAGGCTTAGTGACGGCCAAGTCCATAGCTATGGCACAGTCAGTGGCGTAGCTAGGCATGTGCGAGTGGTGCAGGCCGCACGGGGCATCAAGTGAAGAGGGGCATCAAACTGAGAATACATTTTCTCAATAAAATCAATAATTGTACATACATGAACACAGACTCTTGTATGGCCAACTAAGGGAAGGAAAGCGCTTGCAAGGCGGTTAAAGAAAACGCTTCAGGGAGACCCTCAAAGCTTCTCTGAAGGCGCTCAGCATAGACCCAGCCACCTGGGAGACAGAGGCACATGACAGAGTATCATGGCGTCGCGCTGTGAAAACAGGCGCACATGTTGCTGAGGAAAAGAGAACAACGCAGGCAGAAGAAAAACGCCAGAGAAGAAAAGCAAGGCCAATGACAATAGCTCCAGCTGGAATAACCTGCCTAGTGGTGCAGCCGAACATTTCCGGCTCACATAGGTCTCACCAGTCACATGAGGCACAAAACCCCAGAGCAAAGCCCTAAGCCCCCTTGGATGACAATGTGATCATCATTGAACCACAATATATATTATATATATATAAATATATTTATATATATATATATATTGTATATAACATAGTTAATAATACAGATAGAGATGTTATGCTGTGTATTAGGTAGTTAGGTGAGAGAATTCACACTGACACTGCCAGTCACTGTGTAATACATTAATTTAAATGATTAATTTAATACATTTAATACTTTACAACATTGTAAATGATTGTAGATCTATATTGGTATATTAGTATATACATGTTATATCGTCTATATTTCTATATGATTCTTGATTGTAACATTGTTTAATTCAATGTTATTGAATATTTCAATATTTGAATGATTGTTACGAACGGAGTTACGGTACCGGGTAACGCCAGTAACGGTTTTACAAGACATTAATCAATAATGTAATGAATTGTAATGATGTAAATTGTAATGTCATGTAATTTAAATTTTAATGTAGACCTATTTATTAGTAATGTCACATTACTTGACTTATGAATACTAGTATGAGTATTAGATCTAACAGCATCTATTTCTTTTTCAATGCCCCGAGGTCCATCCTGAAATAAACTTTTTTTAAAATTTTATTTTATACTATTACGATTTGATGATTAGATCTTCTAAGAATACAAACCATTAAATAATGGTTGATCAGATTAGTTTGCTCTTGGTTCATACATTTTTAAAATTTTTTTAGCAACAAAATACAGAAATCACAGACCTATATAAGATCTATAGATCTAGGTCTGTGACTAAGGTGACAAGACATCGGCGTGACAGTCTCGCATTGGACCGCCCGTGTTTGTTCCATATAGACTCTAATTGTGTTATGCACATGGTCATCATATTATAACTACTATTGTACTTGTGTTGAGGAGGGGGTCCTTGAGAAACTTAGGGCACGACACGACCTTAGTTGTGCCGATATGCCATAAAATCTAAATTATTAATAAGAAAATAGGCCACGCACTTCTTTCTTATAGATTTCAGATAATTGCGTCCTCCAAATTTCATGTCAATCTATTCATGCATAATAATAATGATGATCAATTACTCTGCCAAGTCTTTGGTTTTCCTGACTAATTCAGGCAACCCATTCCATTTCAACATAGGATGCATATCCTAATATTTGCCTAAATAAGATTAAAGTTAAAGGGAAACTGCGACATTTTGACAATTTTCGATATAATATGTGTTTTGATTTACAGATAATGAATATATTGTAATAACTTAAGTGAGGCAACTCAACGAGACATAAACGTTTATTCACACGACATCACAGGTACACAAAACAACATCTATCTTAGACACAATCTCTCCATATTGGCTCTTTACTTGGGCGGAAATCGTTCTCCTCTTCTAATGTTGACATCCTTTCCAGTCTAGTTTATCACAGTGCGCACCTTCTAGCTTAGATGGCGGTGCGAATGGCATAGTTATAGCATTGCCCCCTTCTTAGAGCTTCTCGTCCCGAAAAGAAACAGTGCTGTGGAGGTTTGCCGGTTAAGGTGGAGGTCGATCGGTGGGAGCCACAGACGGCAGGGAGCCTGTTGCCCACGAGGCCATCTGCACAGGGTATTCCGCGGACGTCGCTTCCTCTTCTTCCGGTTGGCCAGTCTACGCTTGAGACGATGTCGTGGTCGCTGCTTTGACTTCATGACGATAGTCTCTGATGCCAGCCACTTAACACAAATGGAGGTTGTGGCGATCTCGCAAACCTCATGCGACGCTCTGTCACAACCTCACTAAGTGTTCGACTCCCAGTTCGGCAAAGTATTTCCTTGTTTGAGACCCGATCTGTGTAACTGACTCCCAAAATCCGTGTCAGCCGTTTTTGTTGAGCCACATTTAGGCCTTTCTTAATTTTGACAGATGACTCCCATGTCTCACATGCATATGTTGCAGTTGGAATGACATTGTGTTGCGAAGGTGTAAATTTGTCTCAAGTCCAATGGCTTGGCTTGTCCAAATAGGCGGCAACCTTTGGAAAATGCTCCCTGCCTTTCCTATTCGGCACGCTTCATCTTGGTAGGCGTATATATATGGGTGTAGCCCATAGTGGGCGACCCGCATATCTCCTGAAAATATCAAGTCTGTAGTGGAATAATACAATATAGGCTATCTTGTGAACATCGACCTCGTGGAGGTCAATGATTATACCTAAGCCAGCCAAATTGAATGCTAATTTTTAAACAATGCGGATGCAGGGGCTTAAGTTCGTCGTTTGTGATTTTATACTGACACTTTACACTCTTGCAAGGAGCATTGACACTTTACATACTTGCAAAGAGCATTGACACTTTACAGACTTGCAAAGAGCATTGACACTTAACACACTTGCAAAGAGCATTGACACTTAACACACTTGCAAAGAGCATTGACACTTAACACACTTGCAAAGAGCATTGGCACTTTACACACTTGCAAAGAGCATTGACAATTTACACACTTGCAAAGAGCATTGACACTTTACACATTTGCAAAGAGCTTTGACACTTTACACACTTGCAAAGAGCATTGACACTTAACATACTTGCAGAGAGCATTGACACTTTACACACTTGCAAGGAGCATTGACACTTTAAACACTTGCAAAGAGCATTGACACTTAACACACTTGCAAAGAGCAGACACTTTACACACTAGCAAAGAGCATTGACACTTTACACTCTTGCAAAGAGCATTGGCACTTTACACACTTGCAAAGAGCATTGACAATTTACACACTTGCAAAGAGCATTGACACTTTACACATTTGCAAAGAGCTTTGACACTTTACACACTTGCAATGAGCATTGACACTTAACATACTTGCAGAGAGCATTGACACTTTACACACTTGCAAGGAGCATTGACACTTTAAACACTTGCAAAGAGCATTGACACTTTACACACTAGCAAAGAGCAGATAGACTGCAATTTAGCAAAACGCTCATCACACGGGTGCGATATACTATTGCATTAGTTATAACAGTCAGGTAAAATATTACAACTGACTCTTTTCTGTATCCATAACACGGTGCTCCTTGCCTTAGCTCTTTTCCTAATGTCCTTATCACACAGCATAGCATATCCTTTGAGATAAACATTTATAGACTAATCTTGCAATTTAAATTGAAGATGCTGTTTCTTAGCTTCATCAAATTGTATATAATACCGACCAACGAAAAACAAAACAAAAAAAAACATGTGCCCAATTTCCCCTCTTACAAATATAATTACATGACTGATTGAAACAACATGATACCTTGTTTTTATTTCTACTTCTGCTGTGCCTGCCGTCTGCAATAAAGAACACTTCTTTATGCTTTGCTCTCCATGTGGATCTATCCACCGTGCTCTCAATTTGTGCACCGTACCCTTTTACTATACAAATAAACTCCATTCCAAAACTAACAGCGACACTCACTACGTACTATAAAGAATAACGCTCACTGTACGTGTACTGGCGTTGTAGACTAGCATGTTGCCATGTATTGTGTAGTGTGTTTATGAAGGAAACAAGAAGAAAGGAGAGTGGATTGTTTTGGTTGTGTAGGCTGGAGTGCTATAGCTAAGTACACACCCAGATTTACAATATATTATAAGATTTCTCATTAAGAATGCAAAGTGGAAGAGGAAACACTATAAACGCATTAGTAACATGTCAAAATATATCAAAAAGCATTCTACATAATCATATTTATATATTAGATGAAATGAGGGCTTAAAGTCAAAGCCCTAACAGCACAATTAAACAATGAAAAAATATTTAATTGGGGATGAAATAACTGGGGGATGAAATGACCGGTCACGTTATTTAAATTATCATATCACTTGTGTTTCTAAATACTGGTACTTTAAATTTGAATATTATGATTATAAAAATAAGACAGTAAAGACATACATTTTTAGTTAGTTATATATCACTTATTTAAATTATCATATCACTTTTGTTTCTACATACTGGTAAGTATACTTACCTGGTACTTTCAGTTTGAATCTTTTTATAATTATGAAAATAAGAATATAAAAATAAGAATCTTCTTAGTGAATTTTCCACCTAAGGAGTCCTATAAGCAACACAAGCTATAGCTTAGGGCCCACTCAAATATAATAATCACAATATATTTTTATGTAATTGATGACACTTGAATTATTACTGTATCTTGCTACACTACACACAAGAAAACTCTATATGTATTGCAAAGTTGCTGGCATCAACTCACTCTCTCTCTATCCCATAATACCTTTTTTTAAATTTTTACCAAGCACAAGATTCCCTGCTCATATCCAAGGACCCTTTTTTTTTAAACATATTTAATTAGACAAGAGGATGACTCACTAACTAACAAACATTCAATCAGAGTGGTATCCTCATTTAACCTTGTATAATTTACATTTTACGTATGGTAATTTTGCAAGATGTTGTCATTCAAAAATATGCAGTTAAAACAATCATATGAAAAATAATATGTATTGAAGATCTATTACAAAACTATCATTTATTTAATCATTAATTAAGTTCAAATCATTGACTTTGAGTATGATAAAAAAAATTACTTAGTATTTATCAACATATGACGTTTAGTCCTGTTATTTCCTAAGCAATAATTATTTACATGAAAAAAAAATGTATCTGTGATATATAATTATCATATCATAAGAATACATTAATTTCTTTAAAAAAAATGTACAGGTATTAATTAAATACCTTTATTTGAAAAGAATGAAAAATTCGAAGCTACTTCCTTTTGTAACACCTGTAACATTATTCTATTGACTCAAGACTTTATGCTCATTAAGTACAATGTAAAAAAAAAAATGGACACATGTATTTCATTCTAAATTGAAAAAACATTTTGTATTATCAATATTCAATTATGCCCTCTATATTATTGGACTATTATCACCATTATACTCCATTTCAAAGTGTTTCAGAGAAAGTCAAGTGTAATCAACATTAAATGACATCTTATCTTATCTTATATAATACAGACGTTACTTCAAAAAAGAAGATGATTACGTCCTATGTGTCATGCATTTAGTCATGCATATTAACCAATGACTTAAATTCTGCCAAGTCACTGGTTTTCCTGGCTAGCTCAGGCAACCCATTACATGCTCTAATAGCACTAGAGAAGAAGGAGTATTTGTACAAATTTGTCCTAGCATATGGGATGAGGAATGTGCCTTTATCTTTGTATCTGTCAGAGTATTTTATTAAATTTTGTTTTTGTATTTGAAGATTATGGTTCAGTGTTTTATGTATAATTGCTACTTTACTTTTGAGTCTTCTGTCCTGAAGGCTTTCTAAATTTAGTGATTTTACTATAGGTGTTACTCTAGTCAAATGTGAATATTCATTTGTTATGAATCTCACTGCTCTATTTCGTGTCTGTTCCAGTTTCTTAATGTTTTTTTGAGTTGAGGGGTCCCAATTGGAAAATGCATATTCTATTATTGGCCTAACCAAGGTTAAATAACATTTTAGTTTTATGTTCTTATTTGATTTATAGAAATTTCTTTTAATAAATCCTAATGCTTTGTTTGATTATTTTATAGTTTCATCAATATGTGGATTCCATGACAGTTTTTCATTTATTATAACACCTAGGTATTTTGCGTTTTTAGTCTGTGTTACTGGTTTGCCATGAATAAGATAAGTGGAATTAATTTGTTTTAGTTTTTTTGTTACTCTTAACAACTGACATTTTTCTGGGTGGAAAGACATGCTCCAATTTGATTCCCATTTCTGTAATTCATCTAATTCTCTTTGTAAAATATCTGTGTCTTGTGTTGTTTTTATTGTTCTATATATTATGCAATCGTCTGCAAATAATCTGACTTTAGTTCCTGAACTAATGCAATTTGGTAAATCATTTATGTAATCTAAAAATAGTAGTGGACCCAAGACTGTTCCTTGAGGTACACCTGAGTTTACTGTTATCGGTGTTGATTTAGAGCCATTTATTATTACAGTTTGTTCTCTCCCTATCAGAAAATCTTTAATCCACTGATGCAGTGGACCATTAATGCCAGAATATTTTAATTTTTTAAGCAAACTATGGTGGTGAACTTTGTCAAAAGCCTTAGAAAAATCTAGAAAGATAGCATCTATTTGTTCACTATTATCTAAACCTTTAGAAAAATCATCAATTAGTCCTATTAGTTGTGTTTCACATGATCTATATTTCCTAAAGCCATGTTGGTATATTGTGAGGACATTTTGTTTGTCTAAGTGGTTTATGATGTTGCTACATATTATGTGTTCTAGGGTTTTACATGTGATGCTGGTAAGTGATACCCAAAACATCTGTCCATCCATTCCAGTGGCGCTACAGCCCATGGAGGGCTCTGACCTGCTTCAACACATCCTTCCATTCAGATCTCTCCTGGGCCTTTCGTCTCCACGCTTTAACCCCAAGCTGCAAGGCAGCAGGTTTGATTTTGGTCCACCTCAGGTATTTTATTTCCCCGGTACCCACCATATCTGGAGGGCATTCCTCTATCCGCCATCTGGGGAGGCGCTCAATGGGAGATTAAAACATATTCATCACATATTTTACTATCATAATTACTTCATTTCATGCATCAACAAACAAAACATACTCATCAAGTGTTTACATCTTTATTTTAAAAGAATTGATTTCATTGCATACACTATTATACAGAAGCCTGGTTTAAACATTTTTCTGCTCTTAGAGAGTTCTGATTTTCAGTTTATTAAATTAGCATAAAATAGAGTCTCAATATTTGAAATAAATCATAGAGCTAACTGGGTTTTTAGGTCATTATGCATAAAATTATCTAAGTAAAACTATGAATTAAATGTATTTTTCACTAACATTATTTGTTTCATTATTCTACGTCAATAATGGCAAAATATGTAGGTCACACCTGGGACTACATAGCCACAGGAAATACTGCATTCCTCATTAATCTTCAGATCTGAAGAAAAGCTTTATTATTTTTGTGTTACAGTAAACCATGGCATGTTATTTATATATACAAGATATTGAAATAAAGTATTATTTATCACAACTTATTCTTGTAGCTATATAAATACCCCACATTTTAACAAACATTACATGCGTCTAGGGTGTTTTTTTTTGTTTTTTTTAATATGCTAAAAATGATAAAGTGCACCATCCAGAGCAAGTAAGTAAAATGAAAACATTTTAAGACAACTTAAACATTAAGTTGCCAGTGACAAAGCTGAAACGGCCCAGGAGGACCTAAGTCCAAGTTGAGCGTGCTATCTTTCATCTCTGGGAGTCTAATAGTTATTCTTGAAATGCCCTTAAAAAAAACACATGGGATTATGAAGGCCAAAAAAGATAAAACTAGAAAAAAAAATTGAAATTTCTGAATATTGGAGCTATAGGCATACTTTTGGTATACTCAGTCTTTAGAATCGTTGAGTTCTATGAAAAAAAAAAAAAATAATCAATTCTGGATGAATGGGAATAAATATCTAGTAAGCTGTACATTAAATGCACCTGAACTGTATATATACACACATGATGCTTCAATAAGAATATGCCAAAACCATTGTCCTATATTTAACAATACAAAAAAATGTGCCTAATAGGACACAAGTTTCTTAAATAACTTAAAGTTTTTAGTCCAAGCTGCTCAATGTGACCACCACCACCAGGACAGCATCAAGCTGATATGAAAATTCCACCCAAAAGCACTCCAGGATGTCCCCTCCTATGTGTTGTTAGCAGCTGTCATGCAATTTTTCATGCTATTGATATTTACTGACAATAAAAAATATGTCTTAACCTACCCAAACAAAAAAGTTTTTGCCCTGTGACAATGAGAATTGTATTTGCAAACTCAAGTACACAAAATGCCTTATCTGCTAAAGAATCATCATTTTATGAGTATAAATATGTAAATCTTCTCATGCCGTTTAAAAAATGAGGAATGAGTTTCTTTTGAAAAAAATTTCATGTAACTGGCTTTTTACTAAAATGAAACCTTATGTTTTCTTAAATTAGAGAACTGTATGATTTTTTTTTTCACAAATTTAACTTTTTATTCAAATGAATCATCTGGTGCTGTTTTTAAATTGATTTTTTTTACATTTTACATTCAAATGGCTTTTCACCATAATGAATGAATTATCTTGTGCTGTTTTAAATTTGAGGAATGAGTGAATTCTTTTGGACCAGTTTAGCATTTAAATAGCTTGTTAGTTCCCCTTTCAGAATTTATGATCTATAGGGCAGATGATGTTAAGGGCATCTGTTTCTGTGGCCCACAGTTAACAAGAGTTTCATGTGGAAGGCACAAATACCAACCGCTTTTACTTTTCAAAATTAGACATTGAAATTGCTTTTTACAAGTATGAATAATCTCATGGTGTTTTAAAGCTGATGAAGTAGTGAATTTATTTTGACAAATTTGACATTGAAATGGCTTTTCATCATAATAAATCAAATCATTCTGTTTTAAATTTGTGGATCCCTTTAATTCTTTTAGACAAATTTGACATTTAAATTGCTTTTTACCAGAATGAATATTTTCATGCTCATTTAAATTAGAGGATTGGCTAAATTTTTTTTCACAAATTTGACATTTAAATGACTTTTTACCAGAATGAATCATCTCATGCTGCTTTAAATGAGAGGAGGAAGAGCATTCTTTTTGACAAATTTGACATTGAAATTTCTTTTTACCAGAATGAATAGTTTCATGCTGCTTTAAATGAGAGGATCGCTGAAATTCCTTGTCACAAATTTGACATTTAAATGGCTTTTTACCAGAATGAATCATCTCATGGCTTTTTAAAGTTGAAGAGGTAAAAAATTCTTTTTGACAAATTTGACATTTAAATTGCTTTTTACCAGAATGAATCATCTCATGACTTTTTAAAGTTGAAGAGGTACAGAATTCTTTTTGACAAATTTGACATTTAAATTGCTTTTTACCAGAATGAATCATCTCATGCATTTTTAAATATGAGGAGGTAGAGAATTCTTTTTGACAAATTTGACATTTAAATTGCTTTTTACCAGAATGAATCATCTCATGCATTTTTAAATATGAGGAGGTAGAGAATTTTTTTTGACAAATTTGACATTTAAATTGCTTTTTACCAGAATGAATCTTCTCATGACTTTTTAAAGTTGAAGAGGTAGAGAATTCTTTTTGACAAATTTGACATATAAATTGCTTTTTACCAGAATGAATCTTCTCATGACTTTTTAAAGCTGAAGAGGTAGAGAATTCTTTTTGACAAATTTGACATTTAAATTTCTTTTTACCAGAATGAATCTTCTCATGACTTTTTAAAGCTGAAGAGGCAGAGAATTCTTTTTGACAAATTTTACATTTAAATGGCTTTTTACCAGAATGAATCATCTCATGCATTTTTAAATATGAGGAGGTAGAGAATTCTTTTTGACAAATTTGACATTTAAATTGCTTTTTACCAGAATGAATATTTGTATGCTTCTTTAAATTTGAGGATTGAGTAAATTCTTTTTGACAAATTTGACATTTAAATGGCTTTTTACCAGAATGAATCATCTCATGTCTTTTTAAAGCAGAGGAGGCAAAGAATTCTTTTTGACAAATTTGACACTGAAATGTCTTTTTTCTAGAATGAATCATCTCATGGTTCTTTAAACTAGTGGCAGAACTAAATCTTTTGTGACAAATATGACATTCAAAAAATTTTATTCCATAATGAAGTGCCAGGTGAACTTTCAAATTACATTTATAAAACATTTGTTTTTGACATAAGTCACACTTAAATGTTTTTCTAAAGCAATGCGTTAATTCATGGTTCTTAGAGATTGATGAAGTACCGAATGGTTTTTCAGCAGAAACCAGCTGGAGAGTTCTATTTTCTTTTGAACTATTTTGTTCTTCATCTTTAAAGTTTCCAGCATGCACATCTTTGTTAGGAGAGTTTCTAGGTTTATCTTGGTTTGAAGCCATATCTTGATTTGGATATATTTTTTGCTGTAGAGTGAAACAAATAAGACTTGACTAAAATATAAGTAATATTCTTTTATTCCTATTAGAAAACAAAATTCTTCAACAAATACAGAGGACTGAGAGAATACGTAACTCTTTCTCTCCTAACAATACAAACGTTGATTCCATCAGAATGTGGTAAATAATTAGGGAGAGAAAGAGCTAAATCAGTTTTTAACATTTCATTCTCTTCAGTCAACAAGAAAAACAAAAACAAATACTTTTTTAAAATCACAAAGCTAATAGAACCTGTTGTTGTATCAATTAGTTTGGATCAGTTATATAATTAAACTTAAAATAGATCCAGAGTGTACATGGTCCAAATGGTTCGAGGCAAGCACGCACCTTTTATGAACCATGTGACCCGAGAAAGGCTATTATCTCGTGGCCAGGATGAGAAATTGGCTCTTCACCGATCTCTCTATCAGGAGGCCCACGTCGACTAGGTGATAATTCATTCACACCTGTCATGGCGTGTTGCACGCTCTTCTGAGCCCCTGCATGAATTCCTCCTTTCATGTGTGGCAGAAGCTCAAACCCCTTGTGGGGGCCATCCTAATGCCTATGCTGTCCCATAGTACCCGTGAGAGGACTATCACCATGGGGGCTGCTGGGGGTTTCGGACTGGCTTAGTGAGCCTTTTTTCCATTCCTACAATGTGTAATGTACCCTCGCTAGAGGATACGTGTGGTAGCCCACTGAGAGCTATGTTTGCTACCGTACTTCGCCTATCCACTTTCCCGGGTGGATGTTTCCACCGGAGGGCCAACGCTGAGGTGACGGGAGCATTCCTCTGGCCAGAGTGTACCAGTTTTTTGCAAACAAACAAAGTTTTAAACAAATGTTTGCTTATAGTTCTAAAACAATTTATGAATAAACATGACATGTAACATATAATAGCGTTTGAATGCTCTTTTTTTAGAGAGTGAGATAGCAAAAGTGGATTTAGTTTGGAACCTGGTTGATGCAAGGCGATGGCACCGGGTCAAGGTCAATGTTTAAATCCTCATCTTGGCCTACCTATGTTTCACTATATTTCTTCACCTTCTCATACTAACATTGGCACCTTAGTCCTGCTATTATTATATGTTACATGTCATGTTTCAAATAGTCTGCAGTTTTTAAAGAATTTATTTTAAAAAAATTGTCCTACCTCTGATAAAATTGATTCCCAGGTTTGACCAATGAAGCTTAATCCAGATGCCTCTTTAAGGAAAGACAATTCTGTCTTCTCATTTTTCATAACATTGCAGAGATCATTGGTAAAGTCTTGTTTTAACTCATCTATCATTGGCATTAAATGAATTTGTTCTCCAGATTTCTTTCTCAATAGAATTGAAGTTATAAATTAAAATCTAATTTTCAATATAGCTGTGAAGGGACTATATTTTTCTAGTGTCCCTTTTTATTAAGATAATTACTTCTATAAGATAAATGATGCTCTGGCTATAATTCAAAAAACAGAAATGGAAAAGTGGTTTAAGTGTTGGGACAAATCCCAAAAAGCCTGTGGAGTCTGGGAGCGCATGAGGCGCCCTGACCGCACTTCCAAGTGGTGGAGGCTGTCCAGGCCTGAGCAAGCTATTATAGCACAGTCCAGAACAGGCCATTTGGCTCATATTTCTCACGGCTATGGCCAAATTTCAATTCATCCCGCTGTGGGGAAGAAGAGGAAACCGTGCCTCATATTCTGTTTGACTGCCCCAGACTTGCTAATCTCCGTCTCGACAGGCCAGGGAAACTAAACATTGTCGACCTGTATGGTGACTTTATGCACTATGCAAGACAGCAGGGTTTCTGTCCAGGGCTTTTGTAAGAGAGAATTTGAGCTTCTCAAGCCCTCACTCAAATGGAGTCTGATGATGATGATAAGATAAATTATCTTAGTTCTTCACCTATGTTTATATACTTCACAACAGAATTTAAAAAGTGTCAAATTATCTAAGCATGGTCAAAAATGTTTTGTCTTTAAATGGAAAACAAAATGCATCACCTAATTATTTCACATAAAGCTTAGAGAATACAATTTTAATTTCTTAGGCAATAAATAAAATGTGTCTTACCTGTGTCTGTTCTTCTAAACTTAATTTAGAAATTTCATACATGGAACTGTCGTCTGTCATCTCTGATTCCAATGACCAATCTATCTCCTCACTTTTTAGGATAGTTTTAAGTTCATTAGTAAAGTCATGCCTCATGTCATCCATGATAAGAGTTTCTAAAAGCAATATATATGCTTAAACTTTTTAACAATTTTTGAATGACATTAGTCAGCTTATAAATCCAATTTTGTCATAGCATCATTATAATTGTGTGGCTGTACAATTACAACAGTGGCTATTCCTGCAACACAAAAAAAAAAACAAGGAAATAGTAAACTTCCATGAATGTAAATTTTTATAAGTACTGGTATAGAAAGTTTAACTCTGCCAAGTTGTTGCAACAACAAAAAAACACACACAAAAAAAACAAGAAAAACCTAAAATACCAGTATATTATTCTTTATAAAGGTAGGCTTAATTAAAGTCTTAATAAGAAAATAGGTGAAACACTTCTTATCTTATTTTATAGATTACAGATGTTACAGAAGATAATTATGTCCTACTCGTGTTTCTATGTTAATCTAGTCATGCATATTGTTGATTTGAACTTTACCAACTGGTTGGTTTTCCTGGCTGATTCAGGCTACCCAATACCATTATTTAATGGCACTAGGGAAGAAGGAGCACTTGTACGAATTTGTCCTAGCATATGGAATAAGAAATGTACATCAGACTTTGTGTCTTTCTGAGTATTTTAATAGGTTTTGTTTTTCTATTTGTAAATTATTGTTTAAATGTTTAGTGTTTTATGCATTATGGCTGAAGTGTCTCTAAATTAAGTGATTTTACTAATGGTGTTACTGCTGTATTTTGTATTTTCTAGTTTCTTTATGTTTTCTTGATCCCAACAGAGGATGCATTTTCTAATATTGGCCTAACTAATGTTAAATAACATTTTAGATATATGTTCCCATTTTTCTTTGTAAAAATTTCTCTTAATAAGTTGAAACTGTAACTAATTGCCAATATTTACAAGAGTTTGAAATTAAAGGTAGGACTGACTAACTGGTGTTCCGAAGAGATGGTGTAGTGAATTTATGTGTGATTAATGGAAAATATTAAGTGAATATTAGTTTGCAGACAGCTAAAGAATGTGTGTTTCTAAAGTAACAGAAAAGAGGGCTTTGTTTTAGGTAGGATAGAATGATGAAACCAAAAGAGGGTCTGGCGTAGTTCACTTTGTGTAGAGAATTAGGTCATCGCAAAAAAGGTTTGAAACTAACAATAGATAACTTTAATACCTTCTATTTTCATAAGCCCATCACTAGCACAGTGGTTAGTTAGTGGCTAGATCTCATATATAAAATGCATTTAAAAAGTGATCTGGGTTACTTTCACCCAGATACCTCCTTTTCCCACCCCTTTTCCCAACTGGTCTAGACAAGTGATAGGATCATAGCACATCTAAAGACAAGTGATAGGATCATAGCACATCTAAAGACAAGTGATAGGATCATAGCACATCTAAAAAGCTAAAGCATGAAATAGCAATAAACAAAAACAATTGATACAAATATTTCTATTCTCATAAATTTAGATCATTTATAATATTACTAGGTGGCTGAGTGGTAAAGTGCTTGGCTTCCAAACCTGGGGTCTGAGGTTCGAATTGTAAAGACTGGGATTTTTACTTTGGGATCGTTAGGGCGCATCTGAGTCCACCCAGATGTAATGGGTACCTGACTTTAGTTGGGGAAACGTTAGGGGGTGTGTCATTGTGCTGGCCACATGACACCCTCTTTGCCATGGGCCACAGAAACGGATGACCTTTACATCATCTGTTCCATAGATCAAAAGGTCTTGAAGGAGAATTCACTTATTTTTTTATAATATTACTAGCAGTGCGCACCATCTAAGCCCATTGATAAGTTTTTATGTTTTATTGTTTATTATGGCCAGTATTGTTCCTAGGCTTTATATTGCTTATTATGACTGGAACGCCCCTTTCTTTTCCTTTTTTATATTAAAAAAAAAATGGGTCACATTTTCACTATTAACTATTACATTTTTAGCCCGTGAATTAGTGTATCAGTTACAATCTAGAATCTAGATTTTTAATGCTATTAGGATTTAGTTGCTTTTTTCTTGTTTGTTATTTTTTTCACAGTGGTAGGCCTTAATTGACTTAATGTTGTGTCTGTTCTGTTGTATTTATATGAGAAAAGAGTCCTTGTAATCAGAACAAATCTCCATAAGGATCAATAAAGTAGTCTTAGTCTTAAGTGCCATTCCTTGATCTCTCTCATGAAAAAAAAAGAAAAATACTCTAAGAGTCACTCTAGATCTATCGAAATAAACTGAATACAAACTTTGAGGCCATTTTTTAGAATCATTCAAAGAATCTAGTATTCATAGTTTAGAACAGTCTATTAGATATTATTATTATAAATTATATATCAAGATCTAGATTATTTTAGACCATCATTTATTATTATTAATATTATTCATATCATCATGTAGATCTAGATCTAGTATTAATAATAGTAATAGTATTATAGAGTAATATTTCTATTTAAGTATAGACTATAATAGACGTATTAAAAATATAATATTATTATTATTATATAATATAACATTAACAATGATTAATGATTAACATCTTAACATTAATTTAAATTAAAATGATTAACAATATTAACATGATTCATGATAAAAATGATTCACGTGGTCGTGATTGTCATTAACATGATTAATCATAATTATCTAGATCAGTGATGCCCAACCTTATTTGGTCTGCGGGCCATTTTAATTTTCGGCATTCGAGTCGCGGGCCATATCACCAAAAAAGAAGAAAAACAATATACAATAAGCTATTTTTAATAGTTTTATTTGTGGACCTACTTACATAAATTAATGTGATGCATGAAGTTTATCCAAAACCATCTTCTGATTATCTGGCTGCATCAGAGCACTGAATCTAGATGTTGATCTGTGGGGCCGGGCGATTATGTAACATGGTTATTGCCCATTTCATCACTGAAAACGTTTGTAAACGTTGTGATCATCGTTAACGCTTGTTTTCGAAGATTTGGGAAAGTTTCTGCAGGTAAGACGGAGTAGAAGTCAATAGTCTGCATAACTTGAAATTTGTAAAGCAGGGATGTCTGGCTTTGTAAGTCAATCAGTTCCAGTTGCAGATCTGAAGGGGCACTTGACACAAGCAGGAATGTCTGGCTTTGTAAGTCAATCAGTTCCAGTTGCACATCTGCGGGGCACTTGACACAAGCAGGAATTTCTGGCTTTGAAAGTCAATCAGTTCCCGTTGCAGATCTGTCGAGGCACTTGACACATCGGCAGCAAACTGATTTTCAAAAAGACGGATTTCATTTTTTTAAATTACGAAAATCCACAAATCTTGCACTGAAATTATCCATCAAGAGCCTTAGAAGTTGGATCATTCTTTCTTTTGGGAAAGACATATTTAGCTGCTTATCATTTCCTAGAGTAGTACAGGTTGGAAAGTGGACAAGATGCACCTTTTCTGCCTGTTGAATGAAAAGTTGCAATTTTGTTTGGAAATGTGAAATCAATTTGTCTTTCCCTTGTAGTTTGGTGTTGAGTTTATTTAGATGTGATGTGATGTCGCATAAAATAGCCAAATTTCCAACAACCATGAGGAGTCGCTCAGTTGTGGCACTTGTTTTGATTTTTCTGTCATAAATATTTCAATTTCGTGTCTCAAATCAAACAAAGTTTTAAAACCTTTCCTTAACCGCCCCCCCCCCCCCCGCACTTCACAATGAAATATAAAGGTCTTCATATTCAGATTCTTTTTCTGTCAGAAAATCTTTGAAAGTTCTGTGATTCAACATTTTGTGATTGGATGAAATGTAAAGTGTTGAGCACAATCATCATCACATGGTCAAGATTCAAAACCTTTTCACAGAGATTTAATCATATTTCTAGGGCCATCAGTAGTCACTCCAACTAATTTATTCCAAGGAAGAGCAAGGTCCTCTATGATGGTTGACACTTCTTTGAACAGGTCTTCTCCAGTTGTAGTCCCATGCATGCTCCTCATAGCTGCTAACTCCTCTGTTATATCAAAATTGCTGTTTGTATTGCAAATAAAGACCAAGAGTTGCGCAGTATCAGTTATGTCAGTGGACTCGTCAGCGGCAATAGAAAACATTTTTAATTCTGCTGCTTTGTCTTTTAATTATGAATGGAGTTTTTCACCCATATCTTCCACTCGCCTTGTAATTGTCATGCAAGAAATGTTGACAGCTTCTACTGCATTCTTCTTTACAGGACACATTTCTTCCAACCTTGCTAACAAGCACTTTTTTACACATTTGCCATCGGAAAAAGGCTTCATTGTTCTACTTAAGATGTGAGCAACTCTGTTGTTGCCAACTCATTTTCTTGTCTCTTTTCGTTAAATATTCTCGTCAATCCCCCAATCTCTTGTTGCAACTTAGAAATCTAGTCTTCGCGGCTCAAACCAAGAATGCCATCATATGTGTTTATGTGTTTGGTTTCATAATACTTTTTAATGTTATTTTCTTTAAAAACAGCCACACTTTCTTAACAAATCAAACATGTTGGCTTATTATCATATTCCACAAAAAAGTAAAGATCTGTCCACTTTTCTTGAAAGTTTCTATAGAGTCCACTTTTCATTTCTTAAGCTCTTTCATTTAATTAAATCACAAACGTTAAACAATATGGTACCTATCTACCAATCACTTTGATATCAAAAGTACACAACCAAAAATGATGAATTAATGATGCTCTATATTGCACACACAGGTGTCAAGGACACGGCTAGCTCAAGACAGTAGCGGAATTTTCCAAAAATTAAAAATAGCTATCAAGTCTTTGGTCATTGAAAAAAAAAACATTTTTGAAACACTTGTGTTCTTAGAATAAAAAAAAATATGAACTATAAATATTAGAATACCAAACATAAAGATGGTATTCTTCAAGGAAAGAGTGAGAATATTTTTTCAACATTCGAATTATTTTACTTTATTATTATTTTTTTTACATTTTGTTCCAATGTTTTGGCAGGCCGGATCTAGCCCACGGGCCTTATTTGGGCATCACTGATCTAGATCTAATTATTCTAACGGATGATGACTAACGATACAATTAGATACACTGTATTAGTTTACGCAGAATCAGGTTTCTCTTAGATTCTATCTAGATCGAAACCTAGACTGCATAGAATTAGAGGCTAGATTGCCTAGTTTAGTTAGCTCAGAGTCAGTAACCTAGATCTAATTTGATTTTTCTGTCTACAGTCTAATAAAATTAAAATATCTAATCTATAACTTTGTATGTGACTAGAGTAGTTGCTAATCGGACACCTAAAGGCCCAAATTTGAAAGTTTGACTGACAGCGCATTATTTTACAATGGTTCAACATAGAAAAAAAATGAAGTATCAAAATCTTTTTTAGTTTAAGGAGAATAAGGATGACTACTTATATTTGTACCCTATATTTGTTATTATATTTAAGGTCAAAGAGGCTGTGTATTTTCATTTAATTCGGACAAATTTGACCCACATTATTTGATTCCGGACACCATAATTTATTTTGGACAGTCTCTATATTTAGGCCATCAATAAACTCAGATTTTAATTCTATATTAACATTAATTAAATTTTAAGATCCCCAGGCATAGCCCCTCACATGAAATCATTAAGATGTGTTCCAACTATGCATAAATACAAACACACAAAATAAAAATATGAACACACTTATTCTACCAAAATTAGGTTACTGGGATAGTGACTTCTGCACCAACTTGTAGACTTATTTTATGTTTGCATGATTAGATGTGTGTTGAATGTTTGTGTTTTTTGTTTATTAATTTAATACATTTTTACTACAGTTGATCTTTTGTAGTATAGTACAGGTTAGGATAGCCATTCTTGCCTAACTGAATCCTCTATATTCTCTCAACTCTATATAAATGTAGATCTATCTAGTAGGTCTAGATCTTTATAAGCATTTAATTTCATTCAATGTACCAAGCTCACTCCAAACATTTGAACATTTGTCCTCTATTAAAAAAACAACAACAAACGAACAAATATAAGATTATTGACATTGATGTCTAAAACTGGCTGTCCGAAATAAATTTTGGTAAGAAAATCGTAATTTAATTTGGACACCCTATTAATTTTTTTTTTATGGAATCAAACAACTTGGCTTATCATGGCTTATGAATCAAATAAATCAGCTCCAAAAACAGAATAAATATTGCCAGGCCAGGCTCATTAGTATATAGACTTACACTTAGCCAATCAAAAAATATAGTCAATAATAGTCTTAACCTTAACCCTAGTTAGGAAGAGGTAAAGACATCCGGGTAACATAGGAAAAAACAACAACCTAACAAATTTGAAATTCGTTTTTCTTACATAAAAAGACAGCTAAAGTCTAAAGCCTAAATCAGTAAATGGAAGGAAATTTGGTAAAGAATCATTAGAAAATGGACAAGCACATTAATACATTATACAGCGCGCTAGTTTTATATGAATAAATTTTAAAATTTATAATTATTTATTTCATGACAACAAAAACAGCGAACGTCCGAATTCATGTAATGTTCTAATTAAATAAACTACTATAGATCTATTCTAGATAATAGATATGCTAAATCAGGTTTCTCTTATTAAATATTTTTTTAGAATAGATGCAGAAAAAAATGCAGATTACAAATGTGTAATTTGATTTCCTCGAAGATAAATAGTTTTTTAAAATATTTCGTTTAAATTTGTGACAGACACAGAGCATCACATGAGGTTTGCGGGACATATTCTACGACCAAAATGAATTAAGCACACCAAGAGTTGCGATGACATGGAGGGCAATACTTGCCAATACGAGGAAAGCGCAAACACTTTAAAACATATATTATGATTAATTTATTTACGTCCTCGTAATCGTAGATCTATATCATCTATTACTTGGCGACACACCTTCATGGAGGATCTCAGAACAGTGGACACAAGATGGGAGGAGGCTTCAGACATTGCCAATGACAGATCTATATGGAGACAGATTGCCGCCCAATGCGCCGAACGGCGCGGGAGGACCTAAGTCTAAGGAAGTTATTACCGTTTGTACATATTGACATTGTCATTGGAAATACGCCATTTTGGTTTTAAGGTTTAATACTAGACTATCTCCCTTGAATTACGCCAACTTTTTTCTGTTTTTTCTTTCTTTCTAGCAGCCATTAGATCTAGATCTAATAGTAACATTCATTTAAAAGGCAAACAAGCTTTTGTACTTTAAAAATAACTCAAAATCTAAATTAAAATAATATAGTTAAAGTAATAACAGCAGACAAACAAAATTTGATCATAAAAGAAGTGACATGTTTTCTCATGTTTCTATGTTGGTCCTCAGTTTCAAAAGATAACGCCATAAATATATAAAAAAAAAAAAAAAAAAAACAGTTGCCACCAGCAGCAATTTTAATGATTAACCTTTTTTTTTTTTGTTTAATCATTTCCTTTTCAATTTGTGGAAATGTTGTGGGGGTAGATGTAATTTCTAATGATGGTATCATATCAGGGCGTTTTTAGATGGTGGTGATTTGTGACATTGACATATACTTTCTTTTGCTGTCAAAATGGGTGCAACTATTGAATGGGTTGAGATGGGAGTTGGTGGTATTATTTCTGTTATAGCAACAGGCTCTGTTTCAGGTGGTGTAGTATCTTGTGTTGTTTTTGGATCATTGTCAGTAGATATTGGCCTGTATAAAGTAGCGATGTTTTTAAATATTTCATGAAATCTTTTTTGATACACAGTGTGCTTAAATCGAAATAAAAACTCCATCAAGTGTCCAAACATGTGATGTCTTTTGTTGCCAGCTTTCCATCTAACTTCTCTCCAGAGCCTCTCGACGTGTTGAGTGTGAGCTTTTGTCTCTGGATTGACAAAATTGTAAGTGTGGTTTACAGTTTGATGACGATATCCTTCGCTGTTCAGGCAGTCGTAAGAACACCAGCAGTCACTCATGATGGTGGTTCCGGGTAAAATTCTCTCTTTTATGATTTGTAAAAGAGTTTCCTTTGTTCTGTCTTTCACATGTATAACGAAACACTTTTTTTTTGTATCTCAAGTATACTTACCTGGTGCTTTCAATTTGAATCTTTTTATAATTATAAAATAATAATATTATTGGTGAATTGTCAACCTGAGTAGTCGTATTATAACCCAGGCATGGATTTATCTAAAAGCAAGCTATAGCGTAGAGCCCTCCTCCAAGGAAAAACTCAAATTTAATAACCACAACATATTTTTAAGTAATTCATGGATGACACTTATTGTATCTTGCTACACTACACACGAGAACGGTACGTGACGTTTTGGCGCCGCCGTTTTGGCACGAGCCGCTTTAGCGCTTGGGACGTTTTGGCGCGAGATATAATTTGACGATAATTTAATAAGCACGGAGCGTTTATAACGTATTTATAGCGTATTTATTTCCCTCTACCATAAGATTGTATGTATAGTATGAATTCTAACACCGTCCAGCGAATTGTTTTTTTTTAAAATAAATATAAAGGTTTTGCTTATTTCATGAATATAGGCCAATAATAAGTCAGAAGGTGTTATAATAAATGAAAAACTGTCATGGAATCCACATATTGATGAAACTATAAAAAAATCAAACAAAGCATTAAGATTTATTAAAAGAAATTTCTATAAATCAAATAAGAACAAAACTAAAATGTTATTTAACCTTGGTTAGGCCAATAATAGAATATGCATCCACCGTGTGGGACCCCTCAACTCAAGAAAACATTAAAAAACTGGAACAAACACAAAATAGAGTAGTGATTTTCATAACAAACGAATATTCACATTTGACTAGGGAAACACCATTAGTAAAATCACTAAATTTAGAAAGCCTTCTGGACAGAATACTCAAAAGTAAAGTAGCAATTATACATAAAACACTGAACCATAAACTTCAAATACAAAAACAAAATTTAATAAAATAGTCTGAAAGACACAAAAATAAAGGCACATTCCTCGTCCCATATGCTAGGACAAATTTGTACAAATACTCCTTCTTCCCTAGTGCTATTAGAGCATGGAATGGGTTGCCTGAGCTAGCAAGAAAAACCAGTGACTTGGCAGAATTTAAGTCATTGGTTAATATGCATGACTAAATGCATGACGCGTAGGACGTAATCATCTTCTTTTTTTGAAGTAACGTCTGTATTATATAAGATAAGATAAGATTCCTGAATGGTAACGACATGCTATCCCCTCCCCTTTATTTATATGTTAGTTCTGCTAATCGCTGATCTCGTCTACGTTTGGCCTCTTTTCTCTCATCGATCAATTTCCATGTTCTGTCTTGTATCCACCGTTCGTTGTATGAACCTCGCCTCCTTCCGATAACTTCTTCCGCGCATTCAATAGTGGTATCTTTGAAGTTGGCCCACTCTTCTTCAAGGGTCAGTATATCTGCTAGAGCCTCGAATCGGTTCTTTAGTTTCAATTGGAACTGTGCTGCAACATTGCCGTCTTTAAGCTTCTCTACATTAAATGGGCGGAGTCGTGTGGCTCGTTTTGGTTGGCGTTTCAGTCGGAGCTTACATTTGCCACTGACAAGGTAGTGGTCTGAGCTAATATCCGCTCCTCTGCACGTCTTCTAGAGATGACCTCCACAGGATCGCAGCCTAGCAGAAGAAGCTTATAGGGAAGCAGATCTGAAAGTAAAGAGAAGCTGTGGGCGAGATAAACGGGACTGGATTGAAGAGAAGGGTGAAGAGGCACAAGCAGCTGCAAGCAGAAATGACACAAAGACTCTCCATCGTATTGTCCGAAATCTCACTGGAGCAAAGAGTGGACATGGAGCACCGATAAAAGATAAGCAAAACTTTGCTAACAAAATAAGAACAGAATGCAAGAAGGGTAGAGCACTTTAAAGAGACCCTTAACCAGCCATCGCCCGACCTGACTTACACATTCAAGGACCCCTCTCCGGACAATGATCTTAATGTCAAGACAGACCTAATAACTGCTGAGTAGGTTATCATGGCCATTGCAGTGCTAAAGAACAACAAAGCACTAGGTCTCGACATGGTGTCCGCAGAAATGCTAAAATATGGGGGACAGTGCATTGTTAACAGAATGACTGATCTCTTAAATCTGTTGGCGAACTTCAAAAGTCCCCGAGAACTGGCAAAAAGGAGCTTCCAAAACGGACAACTTGGCAGACTGAAACAACTGCAGGGGCATTACTCTCCTCCCCCGTCAGACTTGGCGAGTCAAAGCTTGAAGAGCTGGGCAAGTTCACGTACCTTGGCAGCATCATAAAAAATGGAGATGCCTACCATGATGTAGCGTGCCGGAAGCATTTTCCAAAGGCTGCAGCCTATTTGAACTAGCCAAGCCATTCGGACAAGAGACAAAAATACACCTTCTCAACACAATGGTCATTCCAACAGCTACATATGCATGTGAGACATGGAAGTCATCTGTCAAAATTGAGAAAAGACTAAATGTGGCTCAACAAAAATGGCTGAGACGGATTTTGGGAGTCAGTTACACAGATCGGGTCTCAAACAAGGAAATAAATTCTATGCCGAACTGGGAGTCGAACACTTAGTGAGGTTGTGACAGCTAGAGCGTCGCATGAGGTTTGCGGGACATGTTCTGCGACAAAATGAATTACGCATACCATATATCTTATGTAGTGCCCCAACGGTCCAGCAGATTAAAGGATAGGTGAAAGTAAATGTAAAGTTAGATGTGAACCTGGCCTAACTAGTTCACCTTTCAGACCTTGTGGTTTATAGGGCAGATGATGTAAAGTTCATCTGTTTTTGTAGCCTACAGTTAACGAGGGTGTCATGTAGCCTGGACAACGACCAACCGCCTCTACTTTTCCCCGATTAATGTCAGGTACCCATTAGAGCTGGGTGGACTTAGAGGTGCCCAAAGATTCCGAAGTTGAAAATCCCAGTCTTCACCAGGATTCGAAACCAGGACCCCCGGTTCGGAAGCCAAGCGCTTTACCGCTCAGCCGCAGCGCCTCCCCTGGCCTAACTGATGTCTTATAATTTATCCAATTCTAAGGCTCAATCTCTTATTCGAATCCCCAAGAAAAAACATTTCCGTAAATGTAGGATGTACAAATAAATTAAAAAGAAAATGCAGTTTACAAGATTACTATTCGTTTTAAATTAGGTCTAACTTATAATGCATACTAAATAGATTTCTTCTCTTTAAAAAAATAGTAAACATTTGTTTGTGTGTAAATATAGTACTTAGTATAACAGAACTTACATAGCTTAAAAATACAAATATACAACTGTTTGCATAAATGTGTTGAAAATATAGAAGACTGCAGTCTCCCCTAATAAAGAGCCTCAAGTGTTTGAGTGTTTAATAGTGAATAGTTGTAAAAGTGATGTATTTTATGAAAAAACTGCTTGTATAAGTGATTTTAAAAATTAGATTTTTCGCTTTCAGAAAAGAAAAAAGTAGCCGTTGCATCAGAACTTTGAATGGTCTAAAATATTGTGATGTTGGATTTTTATTATCTTTTCTAGTCTACGAGATCTAAACGGGACGGACAGACAGACATTTCACACAAAACTAATAAAAATAATATGCATTGTAGATCTATTACAAAACTATCATTTAATCATTAAATAGGTTCAAATCATTGACTTCGAAGAAAATACAAAAAAGTTACTTAGTATTTATCAACATATAATGTTTAGTTCCTATTATGTCCTAAGCAATAATTATTTACATAAAAAAGTTTGTTACTGTGATATACAATTATAATATAATAACAAAAAAAAATTTCTTTAAAAAAAATGTATAGGTATTAATTGAAGACCTTTATTTGAAAAGAATGAAACATTCAAAGTTACTTCCTTTTGTAAGACCTGTAGCATTATTCAATTGAATCAAGACTTAATGCTCAATAAGTACAATTTAAAAAAAAAACTGACATATGTATTTCATTTTATATTGAAAAAAAAAATTTTATTATCAATATTCCTTTATGTCATCATTATTCTTGGACTAGTGTCACCATTATACTCCCATTTCAAAGTGTTACAGAGAATGTTAAGTGTACTCAATATTAAATGACATTCATTATCATATTTTTTAAATTATCATAATATCTTCATGTCTTGCAACAACAAACAAAACATATTCATCAAGTGTACACATCTTAGTTTTAAAAAGAATTTATTTCATTGTGAATATTATACAGAAGCCTGGTTTAAACATTTTCCTGCTCATATAGAGAGTTCTGATTTTCAGTTTATTAAATTAGCATAAAATAAAGTCTCAATATTCAAAATAAATTATAGAACAGCATTGCACCTGGCTTTGCAGGTCATTATGCATAAAATTATCTAAATAAAACTATAAATTGAATCTCTTTTTCACTAACATTAGTTTGTAATACATGTTATTGTTAACAAATAATATGCCCTTCATACTCTAATGGAAGAGCAGAAAGTTCTCTAAAACATGATACCAGAATAACATGTTAAATTACTGACACATATTCGTTTCATTATTATAAATCATTAATGGCAAAATATTTAGGTCACAGCTGGGACTGCATAGCCATGGGAAATACTGCATTCCTCATTAATCTTTGGACCCGAAGACAAGCCTAATTACTTTTGTGTTACAGTAAACCATGGGATGTTATTTAATGTTCAAAGTATTAAAATAAAGTATTATTAATATATAAAAAAATTAAAAAATAATCTAAGTTACATTTGGAATAATCCATTCTGGTTGAATGTGAACTGTATATATATACACACATGATGCTTCAAAAATATGCCAAAACCATTGTGCTATATTTAACGATAAAAAGAATTATGCCTAATAGGATACAAATTTCTCAAATAACTTCAAGTTTTTAGTCCAAGATGCTCATTGTGACCAACACCACCAGGACAGCATCAAGCTGATATGAAAATTCCTCCCAAGAGCGCTACAGGATATCCCCTTCCTATGTGTTGTTAGCAGCTGTTGCTCAATCTTTCACGCTATTGATATTTACTAACAATAAAAACTTTGTCTTTAACCTGCCCACACTGAAAAAGTTTCTGCCCTGTGACAATGAGAATTGTTTTTGCAAACTCAAGTACACAAAATGCTTTATCTGCTAAAGAGTTACCATTTTGTGTGTATAAATATGTAAATCATCTCATGCTGTTTTAAAAATGAGGAATGAGAGAGCTCCTTTAAAGAAAAATTACATCTAACTGGCTTTTTACCAAAATGAAGCTGCATGATTTTTTTTTTCACAAATTTAACAATGACTTTTTATCTGAATGAATCATCTGGTGCTGTTTTAAAATTGATTATTTTACATTCAAATGGCTTTTCATGAGAATGAATGAAATATCTTGTGCTGTTTTAAATTTGAGGAATGAGTGAATTCTTTTAGACCAATTTAGCATTGAAATAGCTTGTTAGTTCCCCTGTCAGAATTTATGATCTATAGGGCAGATGATTTTTAAGGGCATCTGTTTCTGTTGCCCACAGTTAACGAGGGTGTGATGTGGCCAGCACAAATACCAACCGCTTTTACTTTTCAAAATTAGACAATGAAATAGCTTTTTACAAGTATGGATCATCACATGATGTTTTAAAGCTGATGATGTAGTGAATTTGTTTTCACAAATTTGACATTTAAATGGCTTTTTATCAGAATGGATAATTTCATGCTCCTTTAAATTAGAGGATAGACTAAATGCTATTTTACATATTTGACATTTAAATGGCTTTTTACCACTATGAATCATCTCATGCTTTTTTAAATTTGAGGAGGAAGAGAATTCTTTTAGACAAATTTGACATTTAAATTTCTTTTTACCAGAATGAATATTTTCATGCTGCTTTAATTATGAGGATTGGGTAAATTCTTTTTCACAAATTTGACATTTAAATGGCTTTTTACCACTATGAATCATCTCACGCTTTTTAAAATTTGAGGAGGTAGAGAATTCTTTTTGACAAATTTGACATTTAAATGGCTTTTTACCAGATTAAATCATCTCATGACTTTTAAAATTGAAGAGGGAGAGAATTCTTTTAGACAAATTTGACATTTAAATTGCTTTTACCAGAATGAATATTTTCATGCTGCTTTAAATGAGAGGATCTGGTAAATCCTTTTTTACAAATATGACATTTAAATGGCATTTTACCAGAATGAATCATCTTATGCATTCTTAAACTTGAGGAGGCAGAGAATTCTTTTAGACAAATTTGACATTTAAATGGCTCTTTACCAGAATGAAAAAGCTTTTTACAAGTATGGATTATCTCACGATGTTTTAAAGCTGATGATGTAGTGAATTTGTTTTGACAAATTTGAAATTAAAATGGCTTTTTACCAGAATGAATAATTTCATGCTCCTTTAAATTAGAGGATTGGGCTAAATTCTTTTTTACAAATTTGACAATTAAATGGCTTTCTTACAACTTATGATGTATCTCATGCTTTTTTAAATAATATTTAGTGAATTCTTTAAGACAAATTTGACATTGAAATAGGTTTTTACCACTGTGAATCATCTCATGCTTTTTTAAATTTGTGGAAGTAGAGAATTCTTTTAGACAAATTTGACATTTAAATTGCTTTTTACCAGAATGAATATTTTCATGCTGCTTTAAATTAGAGGATTGGGTAAATTCTTTTTTACAAAATTGACATTTAAATGGTTTTTTACCACTATGGATCATCTCATGCATTTTTAAACTTGAGGAGCAAGTATATTCTTTTAGACAAATTTGACATTTATATGGCTTGTTACTAGAATGAATCAACTCATGTCTTTTTAAAGTATAGGAGGCTGAGAATGTTTTTAGACAAATTTTACATTTAAATGGCTCTTTACCAGAATGAATCATCTCATGCATTTTTAAACTTGAGGAGCAAGTGTATTCTTTTAGACAAATTTGACATTTGAATTTTTTGATTCCACAATGAAATGCCAGGTGAACTTTTAAACTATATTTATGAAAGATTTGTTTTTGACATAAGTCACACTTAAATGTTTTTCTAAAGCCATGCATTAATTCATGGTTCTTAGAGATTGATGAAGTAGAGAAAGGTTTTTCAGCAGAAACCAGTTGGAGAGTTCTATTTTCAATGGAATTATTTTGTTCTTCATCTTCCAGGTTTCCAGCATGCACATCTTTGTAAGGAGAGTTTCTAGGTTTATCTTGGTTTGAATCCATATCTTGATTTGGATTTATTTGTTGCTGTAGAGTGAAACAAATAAGACTTGACTAAAATAATAAGTAATTTTTTTTTAATTCCTATTAGGAAAAAAAATTGGTATTAGTTCAATGGACTATGATCCTATCACTTGTCTGGACCTGTTTTTCATGCCATTAGTTCAATGGGCTATGATCCTATCACTTGTCTGGACCTGTTTTTCATGCCATTAGCTCAATGGGCTATGATCCTATCACTTGTCTGGACCTGTTTTTCATGCCATTAGTTTAATGGGCCATGATCCTATTACTTGTCTGGACCTGTTTTTCATGCCATTAGTTCAATGAACTATGATCCTATCACTTGTCTGGACCTGTTTTTCATGCCATTAGTTCAATGGGCTATGATCCTATCACTTGTCTGGACCTGTTTTTCATGCCATTAGTTCAATGGGCTATGATCCTATCACTTGTCTGGACCTGTTTTTCATGCCATTAGTTCAATGGGCTATGATCCTATCACTTGTCTGGACCTGTTTTTCATGCCATTAGTTCAATGGGCTATGATCCTATCACTTGTCTGGACTGGTTTTTCATGCCATTAGTTCAATGGGCTATGATCCTTTCACTTGTCTTGACCTGTTTTTCATGCCATTAGTTCAATGGGCTATGATCCTATCACTTGTCTGGACCTGTTTTTCATGCCATTAGCTCAATGAACTATGATCCTATCACTTGTCTGGACCTGTTTTTCATGCCATTAGTTCATTGGGCTATGATCCTATCACTTGTCTGGACCTGTTTTTCATGCCATTAGCTCAATGGGCTATGATCCTATCACTTGTCTGGACCTGTTTTTCATGCCATTAGTTTAATGGGCCATGATCCTATTACTTGTCTGGACCTGTTTTTCATGCTATTAGTTCAATGGGCTATGACCCTATTACTTGTCTGGACCTGTTTTTCATGCTATTAGTTCAATGAACTATGATCCTATCACTTGTCTGGACCTGTTTTTCATGCCATTAGTTCAATGGGCTATGATCCTATCACTTGTCTGGACCTGTTTTTCATGCCATTAGTTCAATGGCCTATGATCCTATCACTTGTCTGGACCTGTTTTTCATGCCATTAGTTCAATGGGCTATGATCCTATTACTTGTCTGGACCTTTTTTTTATGCCATTAGTTCAATGGGCTATGATCCTATCACTTGTCTTTACCTGTTTTTCATGCCATTAGTTCAATGGGCAATGATCCTATTACTTGTCTGGACCTTTTTTTCATGCTATTAGTTCAATGGGCTATGATCCTATCACTTGTCTGGACCTGTTTTTCATGATATTAGTTCAATGGGCTATGATCCTATCACTTGTCTGGACCTGTTTTTCATGCCATTAGTTCAATGGGCTATGATCCTATCACTTGTCTGGACCTGTTTTTCATGCCATTAGTTCAATGTTCTATGATCCTATCACTTGTCTGGACTGGTTTTTCATGCCATTAGTTCAATGGGCTATGATCCTATCACTTGTCTGGACTGGTTTTTCATGCCATTAGTTCAATGGGCTATGATCCTATCACTTGTCTGGACCTGTTTTTCATGCCATTAGTTCAATGTTCTATGATCCTATCACTTGTCTGGACTGGTTTTTCATGCCATTAGTTCAATGGGCTATGATCCTATCACTTGTCTGGACTGGTTTTTCATGCCATTAGTTCAATGGGCTATGATCCTTTCACTTGTCTTGACCTGTTTTTCATGCCATTAGTTCAATGGGCTATGATCCTATCACTTGTCTGGACCTGTTTTTCATGCCATTAGCTCAATGAACTATGATCCTATCACTTGTCTGGACCTGTTTTTCATGCCATTAGTTCAATGGGCTATGATCCTATCACTTGTCTGGACCTGTTTTTCATGCCATTAGTTCAATGGCCTATGATCCTATCACTTGTCTGGACCTGTTTTTCATGCCATTAGTTCAATGGGCTATGATCCTATTACTTGTCTGGACCTTTTTTTTATGCCATTAGTTCAATGGGCTATGATCCTATCACTTGTCTTTACCTGTTTTTCATGCCATTAGTTCAATGGGCAATGATCCTATTACTTGTCTGGACCTGTTTTTCATGCTATTAGTTCAATGGGCTATGATCCTATCACTTGTCTGGACCTGTTTTTCATGATATTAGTTCAATGGGCTATGATCCTATCACTTGTCTGGACCTGTTTTTCATGCCATTAGTTTAATGGGCCATGATCCTATTACTTGTCTGGACCTGTTTTTCATGCTATTAGTTCAATGGGCTATGACCCTATTACTTGTCTGGACCTGTTTTTCATGCTATTAGTTCAATGAACTATGATCCTATCACTTGTCTGGACCTGTTTTTCATGCCATTAGTTCAATGGGCTATGATCCTATCACTTGTCTGGACCTGTTTTTCATGCCATTAGTTCAATGGCCTATGATCCTATCACTTGTCTGGACCTGTTTTTCATGCCATTAGTTCAATGGGCTATGATCCTATTACTTGTCTGGACCTTTTTTTTATGCCATTAGTTCAATGGGCTATGATCCTATCACTTGTCTTTACCTGTTTTTCATGCCATTAGTTCAATGGGCAATGATCCTATTACTTGTCTGGACCTGTTTTTCATGCCATTAGTTCAATGGGCTATGATCCTATCACTTGTCTGGACCTGTTTTTCATGCCATTAGTTCAATGGGCTATGATCCTATCACTTGTCTGGACCTGTTTTTCATGCCATTAGTTCAATGTTCTATGATCCTATCACTTGTCTGGACTGGTTTTTCATGCCATTAGTTCAATGGGCTATGATCCTATCACTTGTCTGGACTGGTTTTTCATGCCATTAGTTCAATGGGCTATGATCCTATCACTTGTCTGGACCTGTTTTTCATGCCATTAGTTCAATGGGCTATGATCCTATTACTTGTCTGGACCTGTTTTTCATGCCATTAGTTCAATGGGCTATGATCCTATCACTTGTCTGGACCTGTTTTTCATGCCATTAGTTCAATGGGCTATGATCCTATCAATCACTTGTCTGGATCTGTTTTTCATGCCATTAGTTCAATGGGCTATGATCCTATCACTTGTCTGGACCTGTTTTTCATGCCATTAGTTCAATGGGCTATGATCCTATCACTTGTCTGGACCTGTTTTTCATGCCATTAGTTCAATGGGCTATGATCCTATCAATCACTTGTCTGGATCTGTTTTTCATGCCATTAGTTCAATGGGCTATGATCCTATCACTTGTCTGGACCTGTTTTTCATGCCATTAGTTCAATGGGCTATGATCCTATCACTTGTCTGGACCTGTTTTTCATTAGTTCAATGGGCTATGATCCTATCACTTGTCTGGACCTGTTTTTCATGCCATTAGTTCAATGGGCTATGATCCTATCACTTGTCTGGACCTGTTTTTCATGCCATTAGTTCAATGGCCTATGATCCTATCACTTGTCTTTACCTGTTTTTCATGCCATTAGTTCAATGGGCTATGATCCTATCACTTGTCTGGACCTGTTTTTCATGCCATTAGTTCAATGGGCTATGATCCTATCACTTGTCTGGACCTGTTTTTCATGCCATTAGTTCAATGGGCTATGATCCTATCACTTGTCTGGACCTGTTTTTCATGCCATTAGTTCAATGGGCTATGATCCTATCAATCACTTGTCTGGATCCGGGGGATGGGGGGGGGGGGGGGGGGGTGGGGAGAAAGAAAGGGGGAATCTTGGTGAAGGTTATCGTGATAGTTTATCAGTGTATTTTATAAAAAAATATAAAAAAGTTGTACAACTGGAATAGGAATGGGGACTTAAGCCTCCTCAAGCAACTACACTAACCATTGTACCAGAAAACTGTTTATGTAAAGAGAAGGTTTCCTAGCTATTTATTGTCAGTTTCAAACTTTTAAGCAATGATCTTATATTCTACACAAAGTATAAAAATGGGGACTTATTTAACTTATACCACAACACCAGTCAAGTATAATTTCTTTTCCTTGGTTGATACCAAACAAAATAATTAATTACCAAAAATAATAAATTAACTAATTGGTTAATTTTCTTTCATGTTTTATCAGGTACAAGATGTAACTGTGCTCAATTTCAACCTGATCTGAGATTGGCTGTGGGCAAAATAAAGTTTGTAAACGTTTGCCAGACAGAGTGAATTATAATAAAAGATCCAAAGAGATCATGATACAAAGGTAACATCAACAAAATGAAGACCTTGGGCTGTATGGTTTACTGTCATTACTTAATGCTAAACTCTTTACAAATTGTCTCTACTAGTACAACATTGGCTATGAACTCCATGCTTGTTTAAAGTGTTGTTTACCATCCAGTAATTCTAGCCAAGTGTTTGTTAAGTGGTAATTTAATTAATGCAAATCCACTTTAGAATGTTTAATATTTTGATAACCCAAACTTGCAGCACAGTAGCCCCTATAATTTATTCAATAAATAATTGTGTAGGACTTCAAAAAGTTTATTATTATTCATTGTTGTGTCCCTTTTTTTTAAAGTATGAATAGTTGGCTGAAGGCAAGTGGATGTTAGATGATAACATTGATTCACCTTCACCTATCCCTTAGTCTGTTGGGGCAGCACACAAGATCTGCCAACAATGTTTCTCCATTCTTCTCTGTCCTTTGCTTTGGACAGAAATTTCAATCAATGACAGGCCTGTCCATTCTTGGATGTTGTCTTCCTCTTTTTTAGCAGCCAAGGTAAAATTCCAGTGTGTTCTAGAGATAATTCATAGACATTTCAAGACTAAAGGAGGCCATACTATTTGATTAATTATTCTGCCATGACTACGCTGGAAATATATTTCTCAAGACTTAACCGCAGTAACATCAGTATCTTAAGTGAGAATGAAATGACCTGATTGTCACTCACATAGTTAGTATACTGGTCTGCTGAGTGTTAGGTAAACAGCCCAAATGCTGAAGAAACAATTTGACGGAGGTCTAGATTTCACTTTACTCAACATAGAACACAGCTTCTCATTAAATAATTAAGAAACATTTTTTTTCATTATACTAATTCATTATTTTTAGATACAAGATGTGACAAGATGAGCCAATTTTTTTCATCTTGAAGTCTAAATGGTTTCTTTGGGTTTTTTTTTTTTAGTGTGGTGAAATAGTTAGTATTTGTTTATGTTTGTGTAACGTCGTGAGAATGTGTTCACAACATTGATTTAGTGTGCTACTATCCAAGTCTCTTTCGTCAGTTCATGTGTCGTTCTAGTTTAATAAAGCCTTGTTTTAGGTTACTCTTCAGTGTTCCTTTATTTCTTATTACAATTTATTAAACTAGAAATTTTCAATTCTATGGATCTATGTGTCTCGTGTATCTTATTTGGATTTTCGCTCAACACTATTCTCAGTCTGTAAGTAAAAATTGTAATACAAATGGAGCGTCTATTTAGGCCAAAAGAGCTAGACATAGAGCCTAGCACGCCATCGGCTGCCGAGAAGTGGCTGCACTGGCTCAGAACATTTGAGAATTTCATCTCCTCAGTCTCTCATTGCGAGATTGACAAAAAGAAATTACTTGAAAACTACGTTTCTTCGAGCGTATTTCAGTACATAAGTGAGTGTACAACGTTCGAAGAATCAATCAAAGTTCTACAAAATGTCTACGTGAAACCTAAAAGCGAAATTTTTGCACGGCACATGATAACTCTATGTCGACAAGAGAACGGACAAACCGTTGACTCCTTCCTACTTAAGCTTAAAAGTATGGCCAAAGACTGTGACTTCAAAGCTGTCACCGCTGAAGAACACAGAGATATCTTCGTAAGAGACGCCTTCATTACTAGACTGGCTTCAAACAGTATAAGGCTGCGACTCTTAGAGAAATCTACTCTAACTCTACAGTGTGCCTATGAAGAGGCAAGACAACTCGAATATGCCCATAACCATGCCATGGCGTATAGCATCTACTCTGAAACTCCATGTGGAGCCAGCGCCGACGTGGAGAGCCTTTCTCCAACAACAAAACAAGAACACGAGGTGAGTGCGGCGACTAGTAAAAGATGCTTCTTTTGTGGAAACAGCCCACATCAACGCTTTAGATGTCCAGCCCGTGACGCTACATGCAACTTGTGCGGCAAGAGGGGTCATTTCCAGAAAGTCTGTAAATCGACCAAACAGACACTCAAATCTTTAACCTCAGCCATAGTGAAAGCAGATGATGAGACGTCACGGACTACAACCGTTGGATCTTCCTGGGCATCGACACCAGCGTCCGGCCTTACTAAATCTACAATTTCAATACTGGTCAATGGAGTACCATTGAAGGCTCTCGTAGATACGGGGAGCAGTGAAAGCTATATATCTTCTTCAATTGCTAAAAGGTACAAATGGAAATTAGAAATGTCCAGAAACAGAATCTACATGGCCTCTACACATCTTTCTCGCACTACTCACGGACATATTTTCGCCAAAATAAAGTACAAAGACGAACAATACGAAAGTGTGAAGCTCTCACTACTAGACGGACTAGTATCTGATGTAATCTTAGGACTAGATTTCATCAGCCAGCATGAAAAACTGATGATCCCATTTGAGGGAAAACGAAGCACTCTTCAGGTCTGTACGCTGGAAGCTGCACGAGTTGAAGCCCCTCACCTCTTCGCTAATCTTGCTCCTAACTGCCACCCCATAGCCACTAAATCTAGAAAATATTCTTTGCCTGACTCCCAGTTCATTCAAACTGAAATCAAGAGACTTCTATCTCATAAAATTATTGAGCCTTCCACGTCCCCGTGGAGAGCTCAAATAATTGTAACAACAAATGAAAGGCACAAAAAGAGAATGGTTATCGACTATAGTCAAACCATCAATCGATTCACTTACCTCGACGCGTACCCCGTGCCAAAAGTTGATGAACTGGTGCAGGAAATATCTAAATACTCAATATACAGTACATTTGACCTCAAAAGCGCTTACCACCAGATACCTATCAGGGATGATGAAAAGCAGTACACGGCGTTCGAGGCTGGCGGAAAGCTTTATCAGTTTTGCCGCATTCCTTTTGGAGTGACAAACGGAGTTGCTGCATTTCAAAGGACAATCAACGCAATAATTGAGAAGGAAGGGCTACAGGATACGTTCGCTTACGTGGATAACGTTACCATCTGCGGACGTGACTCCAGTAGCCACGACCAGAATCTACAGAGATTTCTCAACGCCGCTAAGAAGTACGGTATCACCTTCAACGACGATAAAAGTGCTATTGCGACTAATAAAGTATGCCTCCTAGGTTACGAAATCTCACAAGGGCAATTAAGACCAGACCCCGAAAGATTTCAAGCATTGAGAAATCTACCTCCACCACAAGACAAGAAATCACAAAAGCGGGTGATTGGACTACTGTCCTATTATTCTCAATGGATCCCAAATTTCTCTAACAAGATCCATTTATTGGTGAACAACAAAACCTTTCCTCTCCCTGAACAAGTACAGGAAGCTTTAAAACAGCTAAAACATGAACTTGAAAACGCTGTTGTGTCGACGATAGATTATAATCGACCACTAACAGTCGAAACAGATGCCTCTGACATCGCGATCGCCGCCACTCTTAATCAAGACGGCCGTCCTGTCGCCTTCTTTTCAAGAACACTTACTAATAGTGAACGCAGACACTCTGCAGTTGAAAAGGAAGCATACGCTATCGTAGAAGCCCTGAGAAAATGGCAACATTACCTTATCAGTAGACCCTTCACATTGTTTACAGATCAACGCTCAGTGTCTTTTATGTTTGACCAGCAAAACAAGGGCAAGATCAAAAACGAAAAGATACAAAGATGGCGACTGGAGCTTAGTTGTTTCCAATATGACGTCGTATATCGACCCGGGAAACAAAACGCTGCGGCGGATACCTTTTCAAGAAACCACTTTGCGTCAGCAATGACTGGAGAAGACCTCAAACTGTTACACAACAACCTCTGCCACCCAGGGGTCACGAGACTCCTCCATTTCGTTCGGACTAAGAACTTACCTTTTTCCTGCGAAGACGTCCGCAAAGTGGTAAACCAATGTAAAACTTGCGCTGAACTGAAGCCTAGATTCTTCAAACAGTTTTCAGGCACCCTCATCAAGGCTACCCAACCATTTCAGAGAGTAAGCATCGATTTTAAGGGGCCACTCCCATCTGCTACTCACAATAAATATTTATTAACAATGGTGGATGAGTACTCACGCTTCCCATTTGCCTACCCATGTCCCGATATGTCCTCATCTACTGTCATAAAGTGTTTAGATCAGCTGTTTTCCTTAGTTGGGATGCCAGAGTACGTCCATTCCGACAGAGGTACGTCCTTTATGTCGAAGGAGGTGCAATCTTTTCTGCACGAGAGGGGAATAGCTTCAAGTAGAACAACCGCTTTTAATCCTTCAGGCAACGGGCAAATTGAACGACTAAACAAAACTCTATGGAACGCTGTTACTTTAGCACTGAAAGACCTCGATCTCCCGATCTCAAGATGGGAACTTGTCTTGAACCAGGCCCTATACTCGATTAGATCATTACTATCTACGGCAACAAACGAAACTCCACATGAGAGAGTTTTCCGGTTCAACAGGAAATCCTCCTTCGGGATATCTATCCCCACTTGGCTATCCAGCCCAGGTCGAGTGTTGCTGAGAAGAGAGAACAGATCTTCAAAGTATGATCCTCTCACGGAAGAAGTCGAATTACTGATGTGTAACCCCCAATATGCCGTGGTACGGTTGCCCAGCGGTAAAGAGGAGACGGTCTCTCTAAGACGCTTGGCTCCCAACCCCTCCCCATCCACAACAACAAGTGAACCTTCGTTCTTCGCTCAGGGTGAGGATAATGAACATCCTCCAGAAACTCAAAACATGGAAGTACCAGTCAACACCCCTACGGTGATACAAGAAAGGAAAGAACCCCTGGAAGGCTCTGAGGATCTCCGAGCGCTTCCTCTTGAAAATACACAGAACCATCATACCCCACTTGACGCTCAGGAACTCATTAGTGACTCCCAAACTGTAGAGCATGATAGTCAACCCCGTTACAACTTAAGAGAGAGAAGAACCAGACCGAACTATAGAGTCTAGAGTTGTTTCTCTATTACTCTACTTATACTGACTACATAAACTGGCATTGTTTATCCCTTGCTACTGATACTAGAATTTATTTGTTCACTTACTTACATACATGTTTACTTACTACACTATTTGCTATTGCTTAAAACAGAAACTAGTAATTGTTTATACGTCCTACTACAGATACTGGTTTTTAGGTTTCTTTGTATCACTCCTCAATATTGTTTACAAGAGAAACTAATATTTCGACACTATTTATTGATCTATTGTATTACAGGCACTGGCATTCTCTTTTTATTTATGCTATGGCCTACTATATTACTATACTTGCTATTTTAATTCTAGGCGGGGTGAATGTGGTGAAATAGTTAGTATTTGTTTATGTTTGTGTAACGTCGTGAGAATGTGTTCACAACATTGATTTAGTGTGCTACTATCCAAGTCTCTTTCGTCAGTTCATGTGTCGTTCTAGTTTAATAAAGCCTTGTTTTAGGTTACTCTTCAGTGTTCCTTTATTTCTTATTACATTTAGTGATTCATCTTTTCTGCTCTTTAACCCTAATTCTAACCCATGAAGTGAAGTTTTAATTTTTAATTTAAGACAGTTCACTACAAAACAATTAGTTCTAGAGGTTACCAGCTTATTGCAAACTCTGCCCAAGAAAGTTTTAAACCAATGTTTGCTTTCAGTTCTAATGCAATTTATGAATAAACATGACATGCAACATATTATAATAGCGTTTGAATGCTCTTTTTTTAGAGAGTGAGATAGCAAAAGTGGGTGTTTGGGAACCTGGTTGCTGCTAGGCGAAGGTGCTGGGTCAGGGGTTCAAATCTCCATCTAGGCCTACCTATGTTTCACTATATTTTCTTCACCTTCTCATAATAACATTGGTACCTTAGAGCTTCTATTATTATATGTTACATGTCATGATTTAAATAGTCTGCTACAGTTTTTAAAGGAATTGTTATAAAAAAAATTTAAAAACTTGTCCTACCTCTGATAAAATTGACTCCCAGGTTTGATCAATGAAGCTGAATTCTGATGTCTCTGGATAGAAAGACAATTCTATCTTCTCATTTTTCATAACATTGCAGAGATTGTTGGTAGAATCTTGTTTCAAGTCATCCATCATTGGCACTGAATGAATTTGTTCTTCAGATTTCTTTCTCAATAGAATTGAAGTTATAAATTAAAATCTCATTTTCAAAATAGCTGTGAGTAAAGTAAAGTAAAGTTCCCCTTTCAGACCTTGTGGTCTATAGGGCAAATGATGTAAAGGTCATCTGATTCTTTGGCCTACAGTTAACGAGGCTGTTATGTGGCCAGCACAACGACCAACCGCCTTTACTTTTCCCCAACTAATGTCAGGTATCCATTAGAGATGGGTGGACTCAGAGGCACCCAATGATCCCGAAATAAAAATCACAGTCTTCACCAGGACCTCTGGTTCAGAAGCCAAATAGCTGTGAAAGGACTATATTTTTCTAGTGTCTCTTTTATTTAGATTATTACTTCTATAAGATAAATGACCTTGGTTCTTCTCCAAAGCTTAAATACTTTACAACAGAATTCAAAAGTGTCAACATATCTAAGCATGGTTAAAATTGATTTGTCTTTTAATGGAACAAAATTCATCACAAAATTATTTCAAATAAAATTTTTAATTTTACAATTTTTAAGCATTAAATAAAATGTGTCTTACCTGCGTCTGTTCTTCTAAACTTAATTTAGAAGTTTCAAACATGGAACTGTTGTCTGTCATCTCTGATTCTAGTGAACAATCTATCTCCTCAATTTTTAGGATAGTTTTAAGTTCATTAGTAAAGTCATGCCTTATGTCATCCATGATAAGTTTCTAAAGGCAATATATGCTTAAACTTTTAAACAATTTTTGAATGACATTAGTCAGCTTATTAATCCAATTTTGTCATAGTATCATTATAATTGTGTGGCTATACAATTACAATAATGGCTATTCCTGCAAAAAAACAACAACAAGGAAATAATAAACTTCATGAATGTAAATTTGTATAAGTACTTGTATAGAAAGTGTATAGAAAGTGTAACTCTACCAAGTTGTTGCAACAACAAAAAAACACACACAAAAAAACAAGAAAAACCTAAAATACCGGTATGTTATTCTTTATAAAGGTAGGCTTAATCAAAGTCTTAATAAGAAAATAGGTGAAACACTTCTTATCTTATTTTATAGATTACAGACCTTACTTCAAAAAAGAAGATAATTATGTCCTATTCGTGTTCCTGTCAATCTAGTCATGTATATCTGCCAACTGGTTGGTTTTCCTGGCTGATTCAGGCTACCCAATACCATTCTGTAATGGCACTAGGGAAGAAGGAGCACTTGTACAAATTTGTCCTAGAATATGGAATAAGAAATGTGCATCTGACTTTGAAGTTAGCTAAGACGTCCAGGATGACATCACATCCAGAAGATATCGTTTTCGGCTAGCAGTTCATGGACGTCCCTCTTTACTTTATCAGTGATAAGGGACGGGAAGCTAAACGACCTCTGAACTGAGGTCCTGAGGTTGTCTGCCTTGGTCCAATGAATGGAAAAGGGTGAGTGTGTGTACAGTAAGTGAACTGGGTGACAACTCAGCTCTGCTATTAGCATATGATTTTATTCTTTCTGACTCACAATTCGCTGGTGTCTGGAAATTTAAGCTCCCTGTAATTTAGGCACCCGCGACCAGGAAATCTGGCACTTTTTGACAAGGCAGAAAATTAGGAACTCTTCAATAGAGACTTAATTCTGAAGATAATTGATATTTTTTTAGCGCATTTTTTATTAAGAAAATACCAACAATAACTAATTTTCAACAGAATGTTCATGATTCAAAAGAAAAGCTGACAAAACGAAAAAAAAAGTACAATCACAAGAATGGGGGGGGGGGGGGGGGCACATTATATAATTTAGGCCTACACATCAAAGGATTCTGGGGAGGGGAGGTAGAGATGTTTCCCCGTTTAATGCTTCACTTCCACCACAAACCCTTTAGATTAATTGTTAATACTATTTTTAAAAAAATAATATATATTATGTCGCTACCTCTCTCTAATGTAAAATTCAGTCACTCATAAATCATAAGTAAATGCAAAGTCAAGTTTGAGGGTAGTGTATTGAATTTTACCATTTCAGCCCTCACCCCACCTTAAACGATAAAACAAAAGATTCCGATGATAGATACAGAGTCGGATCGGGTGTGATGACAATAAATATAATCGCCATATCCCCATCTACTTTAACCCTTAAGATTTGCTTGTGGAAGAGAAGGCAGAACAGAATGATAAATTTGTCAAATTCTGTTCAATATTGATATTAAGATAAATCTAAAAAACTTGAAATCTAATCAGAAATATTTTTTCATTAGTAATGTCATTCATTACTTAACATGAATGAATATTTATACTATATATAATATAGTATATATAGATACATACTTATTATTATATACTAACAAATTATTAAACATTGTTAGTATGTTACTGTCAATACTGTTATTGGTCATTAGTGCTGTTACTATCTTAGACTTATTATATTAATTAATTGTACCAGTATTTAGATCTAAAATCTAAATGATTATCATTATGTTACAAACTGTAACAAACTAGACTAGATTTAGATCTAGAATCTAGATACATTTATTTATTTTAGTACATGATTTATGATTGTGATGTGACTTTGTCATACTATATATAATATTCTATATACATAGGCATAGTATAGAAATTCAAAAGATGATTAATAGTAATAAATTAAATAAATAGTCAATAGATCTAACGGTCTAACCTAATTTATTATATTTATAATAGATGATTAGATCTAATTATTCCAAAGTCAAAGTCAAAGTAAATAAAGTCTAAACTTTAGTCTGTCTAAAGTGTCACTAAACTAAACTTTTTACTTTCTTAAGAGTTTAAAGAGTAAAGTCGTAAAGTAATGATCGAATAATAATTTTAAAAATCTAAGAATAGATTCAGACTCAAATCTTGATTCTCTAGTTCTGTCTAGATCTAGATCAAGGCCTAGATCTAGATAAAATTAAAATATCTAATTTAGATTATAACTACATCTAGATAGACCTAGAATTTGTATAATATAACTTTAACCGACTTATTCATATTGAATTCTAGAGTAGAGATATCAATGTCAACAAATGAAGTCTCACCGGTAGTTCGCATTCTTCTGAATACCCGGTATGGATAAATAATAATATCAATTTTTTCCATCTCGGGTAACTTTGCTTTGAGTTTAAAAACCTAACTATCTTCAACAGAAATATAGAAGGACAGTAGAAGTTTAAAAACTTAACTACTTACAGCTATTCGTACAAAGAAAGTGCGTCTAGTTTTGTCTTTTTTTTTTTTTTATGGAAGGGAGATAATTAACCATTATCCATTGTGTGAGAGAGAGAGAGAGAGAGAAAGTGTTTGGAAAGAGGGATGTGAAGAGAGCGGGAAATTAAAATTCAGAATGATCTCAAAATATAGAAATTGGGACATGAATGGTTCTCACACAGACTCTATTGTTGCCGCATTAGTGCTGGGATTATCAGACGTTAGCAGTGGCGTAACTAAGGAGGGGGGGAGGGGGAGAATTTTAAGATTCCCCCCGGGCCCCCACCTGGGGGGATCCCCAAATGGGTGTCCGAAATTTATTTGTTAATACATAAATTAATATATTTGATTGACAAATAGTGTCAACGTGTGTCTTTTTTTTCCCCAACATTTATGGATTAAATTTATAACAAAGACTAAACCTAGATCTAGGTCTATCAGTAGGCCTACATTGACTTTGTTGACATTTTAAAAAGATTGTTTCCCACAGAGGTTAAAGTTTTTTCTTTTTTTGGGGCTTGTGTTACATTTTAAACTTTGTTGCCACGAATAAAACTGCATGATATACAGCGAATTCCAGGTATCTTGTTACCTTTACTAATAATAGATCTAAATGACGAGTATTTTATGGTTACACTAATTAACCTTAAAGCAAAATTTACAGAATCGAGAATAACAGATCTAAAAGTTATTCTTAATTAATAGTGCTAGAATAGTCCATTATTCGGGTTTGGCGTCTATAATTTCAGAATTAAACTTCACACTCGAGTTATTACCCCTCTATTCATCTTATCTTATCTTCTTATCTTATATAATACAGACGTTACTTCAAAAAAGAAGATGATTACGTCCTACGCGTCATGCATTTAGTCATGCATATTAACCAATGACTTAAATTCTGCCAAGTCACTGGTTTTTCTGGCTAGCTCAGGCAACCCATTCCATGCTCTAATAGCACTAGGGAAGAAGGAGTATTTGTACAAATTTGTCCTAGCATATGGGACGAGGAATGTGCCTTTATTTTTGTGTCTTTCCTAAATCCAATGGAAACTCTCTTTTTATTTCCATCTAATCCTTTTGCTTTCACACAAAACATAAACAACAAACAAAGATCTAATATATAATATTATCACATCCTTCCTTTTAAAGTTCTTAAGACTGATATCTACTTGAAACTTAAACAATTCTCCACTTCTGGTTGTCTTGACTGGCACAAGTTCTCTAGACGTTGGTCTATGACTGTCTGTTTCGTTTGTTTCAACAGTTTGCAGTTCTTTGTCTTCATCGAAACACTTATTAAAAAAGCGTTTTCTTCTGTATGTTTTTCAATCGTTTGTCTTAATGATGTAAGATCTGGGTGACGAATGTTTTTTTTTTTTTATTACAACTGCTTTCTGCCATGTTTGTCCTAGACGAACTCTCCGACAGAATAATCTTTAGGTAGTCTTGCTTTTGCAGCGTATTTCACTTTGCTTTTCACCTACAGATTGCGATGCCCTTTGCGAAACGGATTGCGCGGGGCCTTTTCTGGATTGCGATAAGGATAATGAGTGAAAATCAAGATTTTGTATTAGAAAATAAATTCGTCTTTGCATTTTATTCATCATTTACTAAGTACAAAATCACTGTCAAATTAACTTTACGAGCCATTTACTGTAGATAGTAGTTTTCCAACAAAAAGCCACATTCTGCTTTTTAGATTTACTATCGACTGTTTTGTTTTACATGTTTCGAATGTTCCTTCAGAGTTGAAGATAATTACTTCCTAGTCCAAACCTCTCGCAGGACGACGGGGGATGGGAGCGGGCAGGGTTTGAACTCGGGACCATCGATAAATCTTAACGATAGTCCAGCGGTTGTCTTTTTAAAGAGGTTGAGATAGATTTAGATCTATATTTATATGCCAGTGAGTCAGTGACTATTAAAGTAAATTAAGTATTTGAACTTCTTGTTTCGTCTTATTATTACATTTTTATTAAATGAAAGCTGAAAATGCCGTTTTTTTTAAAATCGCGTCCGTCACCTCGAAATGACAATTTTGTCTGTTTTTATGGAGATTTGCATCAGTTTTCAGAAGATTTTAATAATTTTCGGAGATTTTTATGACTTTTTCGTATATTTTACAATTTCATGACAATTCCAGGAACCCTTCAATAATAAGTTAAAATGGTTAATTTAATAATTCACACCTAGAATTCGCGAGGGGCCAATGAAAGTGCGGGGCCCACTGCGGTCGCATAGGTTGCAGTGGCCTAAGACCGGCCAGAGGACAGACACAGAGCAAGACCAAAAAAGAACATGGCGACGCAGTGTACTGTAGGAAGACAGGAAAGATCTGGAAAAACTAGCAAGAGACCGTGGAGAGTGTCGTGCTTTTACCGAGGCCCTGTTCCATTAGAGAGACAGATCATGCAGATAATAAATGGGCGATTGATTTGAACGATGCTTGACCACTTGACCTCTAATTTGAAACTATTTGTAGAACAGAAAGAAAACGTCTTCAGGAAAAGTAAAATTAAAGTTTCTCTTTCAGACTTTGCGATCTATGAGGCAGATGATGTAAAGGTCACCTGTTTCTGTAATCCACGGTGTGGCCAGCATAACGACCAACTTGACGTTTCAATGATGTTCCTAATTTCCTTTTACTCAAGAGTTCTTCAAGATAAGTGAGTCTGAAATATTTTTATATAGCGCAGAGAGACTTTCTATTAAATCAGGTCAATATGTTCGGCTACATATTTTTTCTTGAGGAACTTTTTCACGAAAAATGGCCTTTCCAAAACACTCACGATTCTTAAAGACAACCTGCATCCATTAAACCACTGTTACATAAGATCTGAACGAAGTGGTCGTCTCTTTTCCATTAGGACCAAAACAGAAAGATTTAAAAACTCCTTTGTCCCACTTTTGATCAGAGTGTTACAAAGTCATCTGTTGTCACCGAGAAGAACATAGAAGTCTAATTCATAAAGCGCTGGTTGTGAGTGTGTATGTGGTTCGTGTGTGAATGTTGTTCGTATTTGCATCTATATTGTTATTGTTACCGGTACAGTAGTTACGCTGAGGTGGTCCACTGGAGTCAAACTGAATTTCCTTTTCATTGGACCAAAGCTGTAGACGGCGTTTGGTTTACTGACAAGCTTCATCAATTAAATTATAAAACCACGGGGTTTTTTTACTTTGTTTTTTCTCCTCCTTTTTAAGACTTCGTCCTCTTTTCTGTCCTCCTTTGATTGGAAACTTGTCCGCTGGGCCAATTTTGACTGTTTTCTTTCAGAACTTTCGCTTCAGCTCCATTGGGCAGATAATGCAAAGCTTTTCCATTTTTTGTGTTGAAGGTCAACGATGGTATCACGTGACTAGTACAACCATTAGTCACTTGACTTTCCCCAACTAATTATATGTTTTTATATGGCTCCTTTTGTCTCGAAAGGCAATGGATGCGCCCAAATGAGTCACTGGTTTTGGCTTAATCTTGAGACGGGGCAGAAACTGGTGTGGCTAATCAAGCCAATTCTAGAACGGCAGACTTTGCCACAATTCATACAGGTGTATGCCTCTGATTCAGGGCTAGCGGACAGGGCAGCTTTCTTTTTTTCTTTCTTGATTAAGGCCGCTTCAATTCTTTTATTCTCAGCGAGGGTTGTCCCAGCACGCACAGTCTATCTCCATGCACTCCGGTCTTTGGCTATGTTTTCCCACATACTTTCGCTGATGCCTGTGGCTCTCATGTCTCGCTTGCAGACATCTCTATATGTTAGTCTTGTCTGACTCCTTCCACAAGCTCAACTAATTACATACCCATAAAATCATGAAATTTGATTCGAACCTGTGACCCTCTCCGTTTGAAAGTGAAGCGCTTTACCACTCGGCCAATAGACAGAGTATAGGACACAATATATAGACGATAGGACAAGCATAATACGTATGGGGCGAATACACACACGATGGTAAGACAAACACCCGCGGGGTAGAACATTGCAACAGTTATTTTACAGAAAACTTTTTTTGTTGTTTATAGTTGACCCACATAAGTTACAAGTTCACATAGATGACCATATTAGACAAAGATTCGGGAAGGTCAAGGTCTGTAGCTGTACACAAACAAACCAAAAAATTGTCAATATACAACGTTCAACTTTCAAAGGGGAAAAAAAATCATTCACATGTGCGGCTGAACTAAAAGCGAAGTTGTTGTAATGTCTACAAACTCTAGAGTTGGGAGAGTTGGGGAGGTTGGTGCAAATGGATCTACTATAGAAACTGTTTCGTAACTCTTTCTCTCCGAATCGACGATACCATCGTTGATTTGACCTCATTACATTAAATTAATGTTGTTTTTTTTACAAACGTTATTTTTTGTCATGTAAAAAGATTACGGTACGCATTTCCCTTTAATTCTATACTGAATAAAAATTTTATGATAACAAACAACAAAGTTATTGAAGCTTAATCATAACAGGTAGTGAAATACTTATGAGCAAATGAAAAATTCCGTCAAATCGTGGAAAAATAATTACGGAGAGAAAGAGTTAAATGTACAAGAAAATTATTTTTTTAAAAATTACTTTGTCTGATATGACCCGCGGCCTGCGGGCCTTAGTTTGGGTATTACTGATGTGCTGGATTGAATTTAGATCTTTGTCAAACATGGAGAATGTTCCCGTCATATTTTTTTTATTTTGCCACACTAGATATGTCTTTGCGATGATAATATGTATGTCTTAGGGATGATAATATATATGTCTTAGGGATGATAATAACCTATCTATAACAGAATGCAAGTGGTTTAAAATAAAATAAATTTCTATTATGAAGCTGGTGATAGTCTCGGATCGGATCCGAATAGTTTAGGTGTGTATAAATAAATTTTACAAAAGCCCTGGACAGAAACCATGCTGTCTTGCGTAGTGCATAAAAGTCGAGAATTTAGGGTTTCCCAGACCTGTCGAGACGGAGGTCAGCAAGTCTGGGGCAGTCAAACAGAATATGAGGCACGGTTTCCTCTTCTTCCCCGCAGCGGGGGCACCGTGAATCAAAATTTGGCCATAGCCGCGAGAAATATGAGCCAACAGGACAGTGGCCTGTCCTGCACTGTGCTATAATAGCTTGCTCAGGCCTGGACAGCCTCCACCACGGGGAAGTGCGGTCAGGGCGCCTCATGCGCTCCCTGACTCCACGGGCTTTCTGGGACTTGTCCCAGCACTCAAACCACTTTTCCATTTCTGTTTTTCGTATTATAGACAGGGCTAGATGAAAGCTTACAGCCTGATCAGTGGGTGGAATTTGCCCTCCCTGGTGGGCCAAAGAGTCTGCAATTGTGTTGCCAGTCACACCTATGTGACTCGGTACCCACTGCATTATTACAGGGGTGCCATAGCGTTGTTTAATGTTATGTGAAGCTATGATGACAGTGTAGATATTGGGGGGCCATGGTTGGGGCTTTGCAAAGCCTGTAGTACAGATTTTGAGTCAGTGACCACAACAATCTGTGTTGCCCTCAAATGTCCCTCGCCAAGTTGTGAATCAATGACTTTTAAGGCTTCACAGACTGCCATGGTCTCCGCATCAAAACTGCAAACACTACCACATGTTCCAACGATTTTGACTGTGTAAGAGCCAAGAAAGTCGTTGTAGGCTCCATAGCCTGCTCTTCCAGAATCTATTGATGCCGACCCATCAGTGTATACAAAAATAGCACTGGGCTTGAAGGTATTAATGGTCTCCAGAGCTAGGATTTGAAGGTCGTTAGATGAACGGCTTTGCTTAGTGGCATTAGGGTCTACTAATTTCAAACGTATGTCTGGGGTCGTTGGGCGACACCGAGGGGGAAGGGGATGAAAGCATTCCCTAACGTTGTAGACCATTTCTAATATCTGGGTAGTATAGTATGAAATAACGCCTCGCTTTCAAGGAATTTAATATTTATTTCTTTACATTTATAATATTTATAAACTGTCATGGAATCCACATATTGATGAAACTATAAAAAAAATCAAAGCATTACGATTTATTCTAAGAAATTTCTATAAATCAAATAAGAACATAAAACTAAAATGTAATTTAACCTTGGTTAGACCAATAATAGAATATGCAACCTCTGTTTGGGACCCCACAACTCAGAAAACATTAAAAAATTGAAATAGAGTAACACCTTTAGTAAAATCACTAAATTTAGAAATCCTTCAGGACAGAAAACTCAAAAGTAAAGTAGCAATTATACATAAAACACTGAACCATAGTCTTTAAATACAAAAAAAAAATTTAATAAAATACTATGAAAGACACAAAGATAAAGGCACATTTCTCGTCCCAAATGCTAGGACAAATTTGTAAAAATACTCCTTCTTCACTAGTGCTATTAGAGCATGGAATGGGTTGCCTGAGCTAGCAAGAAAAACCAGTGACTTGGCAGAATTTAAGTCATTGGTTAATATGCATGACTAAATTCATGACGCGTAGGACGTAATCATCTTCTTTTTTGAAGTAACGTCTGTATTATATAAGATAAGATAAGATTGTGATATTGTTGTTCATTATTATTGTTTATAATTTTAATTTAAATTAACCGATTTCATTATTACTTATTTGTTACTCATTTTATTTTAATCTTGATCATGTGTATGTTGAAGTTTTATTTAAATTGACTGCCTATGTAGCACTTGTGCTTTGTGGGGAAAAAAAAAAGTAAAATTATTAAACTGTTCAATTAAATTGCTTATTTGTTCTTTTAGTAATGCAATCTTTTTTTTTAAATAAAATTTTGATTGTAGAAACCAAAAGGAGGATACTAGCACCAAAGTATAACAGACGATGAGGGAGAAAGAGAGAGAGGGGGAAAGAGAGAGAGAGAGGGGGAGAAGAGAGAGTGTTAGCTTAAATAATACACTTACTAGCTTAATATTACACTAAGAAACACTGAGCTCAACACTAGACGATGGATGCATCAGAGTTTTTATTAACACACTCTCAGGAGGCGCGGTGGCTGAGCGGTAAAGCGCTTGACTTCCAGACCGGGGTTTCGAATCCTGATGAAGACTGGGATTTTTAATTTCGGGATCTTCGGGCGCCTCTGAGTCCAGCCAGCATACATTAGTTAGGGAAAAGTAAAGGCGGTTGGTCGTTGGACACCCTTGTTAACCACAGAAACATGACTTTTACATCATCTGCCCTATAGACCACAAGGTCTGAAAGGGAAACTACTTTTTTTTTTTACATTATACAGGTATATGAGCTTTCAATACCAATGGAGTAACTCAATATTCTAACAACAAACAGAAACACAATGGCAACAAAGAGAGAACGAGAGAAAGAGAAATTAAAAGAGAGATCAAGAGATAGGGGAAAAGAGAGAAAGAAAATAGGAAGAAAGATAAAGGAGAATATATATATATAGAGATATTATTTTTTGTTCTTGTAGTACTGCCACCTTTCTTTCATTTTTTTCCCCCTTCAAATGTTGTAGAAGAAAAGGGAGGATACTAGGATCAATCCATTGAAATGGTTAATTCGTGGATGATTTACCCTGTCAATTTACACTGTTTCACTAATCTCCATCGTTTGAAGATCTATATAGCTGAGAGAGTCTACTCCCTTTATCTGGCAAGGGAAATGTAAAATTTCTCAATTTTAGAATAACCTTGATTCAAATCGCCTCTTACTTTGTGAAGCTAATGTTGATGTCTAGATGGCACATTGTACAGTAACTATTGTACAAGAATTATTGTTTACATTTTAAAAAAATAATAAAATTTCTCTGAAATTTTAAGAAATGATGTCACGCATTTTTAATTTTTTTCTTTTCGTTGAATGAAAAAATAAAGAGAAAATAATTAGACAGTGCGAGGATCGAACCCACGCGCTATAGCATGACACTATAATGATTAAGTTAACCAGCCATATTGACTATAAAGCAAAAAGTAAAGTTACCCTTTCAGACCATGCGATCTAAGCGCAGATGGTGTTAAGGTCATGTGTTTCTTTAACCAACGGTTAACGAGCAGGGTGTCATGCGGCCAGCACAACGATCAACCGCCTTTACTGTGGTCTCTATGGTCATGTCCCACAACCATTCCCCGTAGTCAAGCGGGAGGTTTTGATCAGGATGCTAGAATCTTCAATTCTGATGGAACAACAAATTACGTAAAACAAAGAAACACGCTCTGGGTGGGGCATGCTCAGCGTACCAGCGCAAGGGACTGTCGTTCAGTTGACTCGATGATCGTGGGTTCATAGCCTGCGGGTTCATAGCCTGCGGGTTCATAGCCTGCGGGCTCATAGCCTGCGGGCTCATAGCCTGCCCTCTGTCTTCCCTTTGTCTTTCGGGAGGTTTTGATGTAGATTTTCTTTACCTCTTAAGGAACATTGAAAACATTTTTACAAACAAAACATTTGTGGAAAACAAAATTAGACAAAAATTCCTGATATCCACCAAGACTCAAGTTTGGAACTCTCCTCTCTTGGGCTGCAGAGGCTTAAAACAAAATGAAACCTTCCCACCCAGTTCAGTTTGATTGCAAGATTGAATAAAAAATCTGCAGTTTGAAAAGATTCATTAACTCTTTCTCTCCGTAATTATTTACCACATTCTGGTGGAATCAACGCTGGTATCGTCAGTTAGGAGAGAAAGAGATAAATTTTGAGCCTTCACCTATCCCTTAGTTTGTTGGACCAATTGAACAATTTTATTTGTTTTGCCACAAAGCGCAAGTGATACAAAGGCAGTCATTACACATACTAACAGTAGACAAATAACACTCAAAATAATCAAATTGAAGACACAAGAGAAGTAATAAGGATGTAACTGGAACATTGCATTAGAAATAATAATACTACTTAACAATAGGCTATCTAGCTTGATATATTGAGATGATCTATAGATCTAGTTAGGACTGTTGAATGGTTTATTTTGAGATTTGGGGCACCACACAAGATCTGTTGACCGTCGTTGTCCATTTCTCTCTGTTTGGAACACACGGAAGACACAATGACAATTCTGTCGATCACGCTCCACTGCACGTTCACTCCAGTCGACAAAGTAGGTCAGAAAACAAACAATACTTGTAGAGATCCTTGACCAGTTGCAGTGAAAACAAATAAACTGACCAGTAGAAAAGAATATTATAAAGAGAATTTAAAGAAATAAGGTCAAGAACTATTTCAGTTTTTGGAAAGTTTTCCTTTTTTTTAAGTTTATAAGAATGACAGAGCAAGATATTGGGGTTTAATGTTCACTGTTAGTCATCGTTGATCAGTCCCTACTGTATTATCTCTTTATTGCATTAATACTTATCACATTCGAGGCCCTATGTTCCATAAGGAACTCAAAGGGAAGTTTATAATGACTTATCACATTCACCTGTCTCTTGAATCGGTGATCGTCTTTTTCCATTCCTTCCTATCTTTGGCCTCGGATGAAATCTCTTGCCGTGACAGAGCCGTCCGCTTCCATTACTACCTATTACAGTTTTTATCTCTGTGTTTATCATTGCGATCTATTTCATCGAGATTTATTGTTTTCCTTGGACTGAGTTTGAAACGATTACATTTTAATCAACTTAGAATTGTGTATCACTGTATCATCAAATACACAAAGTTGTAAATTAAAATCGTCCATTTTTTAAAAACATTTACCATTCATTAACTATTTAAAAAAAAACAAGTAACATAAACGAAACTAATTGAAGTAACAATTGAAGTAACAACTGAAGTAACAAGTACAACATCTAAAATGTAAATGGGAAATATTAAATAAATTAAATTAAAATATTAAATATCAAACTGTTTCAGAAAGAAAAAAAAACATTTGACCCATGTTTCTTTCTATATATCGATTATTGCGCCCTATTAGCTCACACTGACATGATTTCCAGCGTGCGGTCAACGACTTGCGTACGCTGCTGCCTCTTTTGATTTTACTGTAAACCTAGGAAAAACATGTTTCAGAGGTTAATCACTAAAATCTAGTCAGTCCCAAAGATCACTGTGAATGGACAGCCTCTTAACGTGGTAGACACTTATCTGGGAAGCATGGTATCAAATGATGCATCACTTTTATACGCCTCCAGGCGAGAGTGTGGCGGAATAAATCGCTCCGCCTGCCTACAAATATCAGGTTCTACCAAGCGGTGGTTCTCTCAACTCTTCTATATGGATCTGAGACATGGGTAATATACAGAAAAGAAACAAAACTACTTGAACGCTTTCACTAAAGATGCTTCAGCTCAATCATGAACATACGGTGGCCAGACAGCACTACAAACAGCGATGTGCTTGCGAACGGCGGTATGAACTAGAAAAGATTATAGAGGGATTTCTTATGGTCCGACAGTTACGCTGGGCAGGGCACGTATCCCGTATGGGGGACAACCGTATGCCAAAGCCAGTCCTATTTGCTGAGCTGAACGTGGTCGGCGTAACAGCACCAAATTGCTTTAACTGATGTCAAAGAGAGCACCTGGTTGCAGGACAGATGGAGATCACTTACAAAGGCCGCGGGCTACACATTTGAGACCAAAAGAAAATCCGCCGCCGAGGACAGACTTAGACGGCGAAAAGAACATCTTAATCAGCCAACAGCGGACAATTTTTATGCCTGCACTGGATGTGGCAATATATATAGGTTACAGCTGGGACTTCGTATCCACGGGAAATACTGCACTCCTAATTAATATTCAGACTCGAAGACAAGTTTCATATTTAATGTTAAGTAAATGTAATAAAAAAAAAGAGCACGAGAAATAAACCCAACATTTTGCAAACACATTTTTCATTTTCTTTACTAGATTTTATAAACTTTTCATTGTTATCAATACTTTTAAAATCTACTTTTTTTTTCATTTGCAATGTGAATATATTGTTTATTAAAATTCTTTTTAGTCTTTTATTCAACATGGACTTTTGTTTTTTTTTTTTTTTTTTTGCTTTAGGCCCTAAACGGGTGAAACTTTACCCCTCCCTTCCCAATTACCTCTATAGAAGTTTTTTTTTTTAGCGGCGGCGCACAAAGGTGCCAAAGTTTGGTGGGCAAAATAGGGTAATATTAGTGTTGGATTTTAATAAGTGGAGGTCCCTAGCCGGAGTTTTAATAAACCCTAATGCTTTGTTTGATTTTTTTATAGTTTCATCGATATGTGGATTCCATGACAGTTTTTCATTTTCAAGGGTGACCTATGTATTTTGCGTTTTTTAGTTTGTGTTACTGGTTTGCCATGAATAAGATAAGTGTAAATTAATTTGTTTTAGTTTTTTTTGTTACTCTTAACAACTGGCATTTTTCTGGGTGGAAAGACAAGCTCCAATTTGATTCCCATTTCTGTAATTCATCTAATTCTCTTTGTAAAGTATCTGTGTCTTGTGCTGTTTTTTATTTGTTCTATATATTATGCAGTCGTCTGCAAACAATCCGACTTTTGAAGCTTTAACATAACAAGGGAGAGAAATACTACTGAGGAAAAAAAAAAGAATCACGTCGAAACGGGGAAAATAATTCCGGAGGGAAAGAGTTAATAAAAAATAATTCCGGAGGGAAAGAGTTAATAAAGGAAACGTGGGGGCTGAGTGATGAAGCGCTTGGCTTCCGAACCGGAGTGAAGGGTTCAAATCCTGGTGAAGACTTGGAATTTTTCCTTTCTGGATTTTTAGCGCGCCTCTTGAGTCCACCACACTCGAGTTTGGGGAAAAGTGAAGGCGGTTGGTCGTTAGGGTAATCGTCATTTAGGAGAGAAAGAGTTAAAATAATGATCTACTTATAAGCTTAATATAACACTAAAGAAAACTATAAGCTGGATACACCAGACTCTTTCATAACACACACTCTCTGCAGCACAGGTTACACACAACACCGTATGAACCAAATGTCTATGGTATGAGCATTCTTACCAAGGGGAATAACTCTAAAAACAAACACATACACATAAATACAATGTCATTATCTCTCTCTCTCTCTCTCGTCGTTCGGTAATCTCTGATTCTAGTATCCTCCCTTTGTTTCTACAAATGTTTATTTTATAACATAATTGAAAGATTGCATTGCAACACTACCAAATCATCACAGGCGGTGAGTGTCATTAGGGACACGAATGTTTGTACGATGGGCGGTGAGTGACGAAAGATTCTTTTTGTGGTGGAGCTCGAATTTCTTTCCTTCTGCTTTTGTTTCTCTCTCTCTCTCTCTTGATACACTGAGCTCAATTAGCGACGCCAACACTAGACGCTGGGTACATCAGGCTCTTTAACAACACACTCGCACATAACACAGGTTATACACACAACAATAGTGGTTAACCAAGGGGAATAACTCTACATACGAACAAATACACAGAAAGAAAATGTCAACATCTCTCTCTCTCTTTTTTTCCCCTCGCTATCTCTCGTCGTCTGGTATGCTTTGATGCCAGCATCCTCCCAGGGCCGTCCCTTACAATGGCGGGCCCTATGCGAAACGGATTGCGCGGGGCCGTCTGGGTAGGGATAAGAATAGGCCTAATGTCAAAATTAAGATTTTGTATTAGAAAATAAATAAACATTCGTCTTTGCAATAAATTTTAATGAAATGAAACTAAGACTTTTTTTTTTTTTTGTAATATCGCGCATGGGATTGGCACTTCGAAATGGCAATTTTGTCAATTTAACAAGAGATTTTTTATGAGTTTTCAGGAGATTTCAATGATGTTATATTTCTAGGACTTTTTCGTATATTTTGCAATTAAAGGAGTTTTCCAGGAGGCCTTTCCCTCTCTATTTTTTCTTTTTCTCATTTTCACTTTTTCCAAGTCTTAATCTCTTTCTTATTCTCTCTATCTCTCTTTTCCCACTGTCTCTTTCTCCATCTCTCTTTCCTGCTATCTCTTTCTCTCGTCGTTGTCATCACCTGGTAGGCTTTTAAGGTCCATTTGTCATTTGAGCCACTTTCTCTTTTCCTCTCTCGTTCCCACTGTCTCTCTTTCTCTCTCTCTCTTTCCCACTCTCTCTCTCTCTCTCTCGTCGTTGTCATGACCTGGTATACTTTTCGCGACACTTGCCACGTGAGCCGTTTGTCGATAAACTCCTTGTCCGGTGAACTAATTATGGTTGTGTCATTGAATTTTCTTCAAAGTTAACATTAGTCAATTAGTTGACGGACATGTGTGACCCTGGAGCTCCGGATAAGTTGCACAGACCCCACTAGCTACAAGCGGCAGCGCAGACAACGGGGAATATCTTCCTATTCTAGTTCTGTAACAGCCACAAAGGACCGCCACTCCAGCCGTGTATGTCGAAGCGTGACCTTCAGCCACGGGTCTCTGATGCCGGCTCTGATACCGAGGCGCCACCTTAAGGCCAGGGGGATCTGGAATTAACTCGATGTCATTGAACCAGCTGTCTGTGCACCATTTGTCGTGTAGCCTTTATTGACCTCCCTTGGTCTGTTAGCCCGTTGGGGCACCACTCATGATCGGTCAACCGTCTTCCTCCATCCCTCTCTGTCCTTTAGCTTTGAATGAAAAACAGGACCGTCCATTTTTTAATGTTGTTTTCTAACCGCTTTCTCTGCCTCTTTTCCCTGGTACTGTTCCTTGAAGGAAGGACTTTGCAAGCACTGAGGACATTTTGGTATTGTCATATTTTTTTTTATTTTTGTATTTTTTTTTTTTACAGTGGTCAGAAGGACTATACTGGTCTTGAATTGCTTTAGTTATTTCCGACCCAGTGCAGTCTACCAATGTTGACATTATTTAGACGAGAAACACGTGCGCTAATGGACACACGCGATGGCCGTGTAGAAGCACTTCTGGGCTGTGTAACACGTTGCGGGGTTGACTGCAGACGCTCGGTACAAGATGGACACATGAAATGCGTAGGACTTATATATATATATTATCTTTTTTTTTTTTGAAGTAACGTCTGTAATATATAAGATAGGAAGATATGGGTATCCAAAATCTTACAAAAATAGCTTGCGAAGAGTGTGCTAAGCTATGGACCTAGATTTAGATTTAGAATCTAGACCTGGGGGGGGGGGGGGGGGGGGGAAACATTTCTAGATCTAATTGTTATGAAAATAGGCTACATGATAGAAATAGATTTACTTTTCTTTTATCACCAGGGAATATAGATCTAGATCTATTTATTTATTATTATTTTTTTACATTTTTACAATGTTCTAGTACCGGTATCGTAATATTATTGGGTTTGAAAGATTCCATGTCTCTTGCAAAGCAACATTACGTATGCAAAGAGATCTCGTCATTAATAACCTTGACCTTGTGCTAGTAGGTGGAAAAATAAGGTCATCAGACGTCTGCACATCGAAGGAGACAACTCTTGTTACCTGTCAAGTCTGAGTGTCAAGTTTTAGTGGCGTCGCTGGGAGGCGGAGGTCACGGTGGAGGAGGTAGAACACCCAACCCAGGGAGAAGATACCAAGTTTATAATACATGTCTTAAAATGGTTTTTAAAAAAATAATAATAATCGGCACACAATTTATATATGTGAACCAATCAATGATTGTAAGTAATTAGAATATTAGGTAATGTACTGATCCATGATTGTAGGTAGTATTGTAAATCAGTCATCAGTTATAGTAGGCAATAAACTTTTAGTTTTGCTTGATAAAAAAAGGCCAAGATTTGATCTGGAATAGTTTATTTTGGGAAAGGGGTGAGAGGCTAAGACCAATAACTTATTGCACGTTGTGGTCTACATTACACCACGATGAAGTTTTGCACTTTTGCCGACTACTGCTCTGATCGCGAAGGACCCGCTCGGGAAAGACAAGCTTTAGGAACTCTCCGTGACTTACCTTCCTCCCCCATCATGCCCCATGTCAGCGCTACCAAAAAAAAAATCTAAAGCAGACGAGGAGATTGCGTCATAGACAGTCGAAATGGTAGACCGGCAGACGTCTGTGGCGCGGGATGAAATGTAAGATTAAGACGGAACTGTTTGAACTGGACACTACGTAACTGTATAGACGTCTGTTGCTCGACACGGGGATGGTGCGCTGTGTACTCGGCACGGCCCGGTTTTAGCCCATTTTAGCCCAACGTGGCTGTCTACAGACAGGACTCGGGATGGGGATACCTTGTACAGGCCTGGTTCGATAAAAGCCTTTCTAACAAACAACGGGATAATGGCGCCCACGTAGGCGTCGATTCCCTACTGGACTTCACTGAAGGTTACTCGGCACAGAGGAAGGTGGGTGGGTGCGCTATGAGCTACCCCCCCCCAGCTACATTTTGTTTTAGTTCAGCGGTTCTCAACCTTTTTAGGTCGGCGACCCCTTTAAACAATCCCCCACTCTGCCGCGACCCCCCCCCCCCACACACACACAAACACATACAGCAATAGGAGAGTAGACAATAAGAATCCATATTTTCGATGGTCTTAGGCGACCCCTGGCAAACGTCAATTGACCTCCAAGGGGGTCGTGGTCCACAGGCTGAGAACCCCTGTTTTAGTAACTCCAAAGGGGGGGGGGGGTAGTACCTGTGCAGTAAAGCACTTGGCTTCCGAACCAAGGGTTCTCAGGTTAGAATCTCTGAACACTGGTATTTTTAATTTTGTGATCTTTATGAGGGCACTGTGTCTGCCCAACTCTAATGAGTACCTGGCATTAATGTGGTAGCCGACATGGCCGGATTAAAATATGTAGAGGCCCCTACACTTTTTCGAAAAGCTTTAAAAAGATCCACTTATGATTATTATGAATAACAATACCGGTTATTGGCGGTTATTATATCCAAAAGGATGCCATATTTTAGAATGAAGAAATAGTTAGCATACTTTTACTATTTAATGTAAAAAACAACAACAATATTTTAGAAAAATTAATTTAGTTTTAAAAAGTGTAGGCCTATAGTCATAAGTTTGTGGATGGTAGGCTTTTGGTAGTCGCACTGTTGTAAATCCGGAGCTACATTTACATATTATTATATATGCCTCGTGAGCATACAACAAGCGGGCACTTCTTAATCACTCACGACAATGTTGCCAGCCGACGTAAGATTTAAAGTGTAGGTGGTAAAAATGCGAATAAAATGTTTGACGATGAATATGCAAAGTTACCGACTCGTCATTATTTGGTTAAATTTTTTTTATATTTGTGTGTGTGTGTGTGTGTTGGTGGCTGTAGCCCCTTCTGACCTCCCTCAAATCAGGACCTGAAAACAGATGGCATTTACATTACACGACATATAAATGTGAAGTCTTAAAGGAATACTTATTTTTTGAAAAACTAAAATCAAGGGGGAAATCGCATGTCGGCTAACATCGAGTAGTTCATGAAATTCAGTTTTTAAGAAAGGTCTAGTTATTCTTCCTAACGATTTTTTAAATGTTTTTCTTTTTGTTGTCTCCCCCTTTTCCTTTCCCAGTATATATAGTTCGTCCATCGTCGTTCGACGATGACCACTTTGTCATCCAGGGGGCTAAGGGCTTTGCACTGGGGTTTTATGCCTCCTCATGTGGCTGGTGAGTCCTATGTGAGCACGGAATGTTCGGCTGCACACTGGGCAGGTTATTCCAGCTGAGGCTAGTGTCATTGGCCTTGCTTTTCTTCTCTGGCGTTTTTCTTCTGCCAGCGCTGTTCTCTTTTCCTCAGCAACCTGTGCGTCAGTTTTCACAGCGCGACGCCATGATGCTCTGTCATGTGCCTCTGTCTCCCAGGTGGCTGGGTCTATGCTGAACGCCTTCAGAGAACCTTTGAGGGTGTACCTGAAGCGCTTTTTTTTGACCACTTTGCAAGCGCTTTACTTCGCTTAGTTGGCCATACAAGAGTCGTTTAGGGATGCTGTGGTCTTCCATTCTGCAGACGTGTCCTGCCCATCGCAGCTGAGACTGCATCAGGGTTGTATGGATGCTTTGCAGACCCGGTCTTCGAAGGACTTCAGTATCTGGTATTTTGTCTTGCCATTTGACATTCAGTATTTTACTTAGACATGTCATGTTAAAGTGATTGTTTCTTTGCATGTTTTCTGTACACTGTCCACGTTTCTGAGGCATAGAACAATGTAGGGAGGATGATGGCTCGATAGATCCCTAGCTTTGTATTTGTGGTAATACCACGACGTCTGTTCCAGGCGTTTTAGTCAGTCTGCCATAGGATGCACTGGCCTTGGCGATACGCAGGTCGATTTCATTATCAATCTTTCCATCTCGGAGAGTGTGCTGCTAAGATACATGAATCTATCCACTGCGTTTATATCATGTTCATTTATTTTGATGCATGGATCCGAGTAGGCTTTCACATAGCAGGTAAATATAAGACTTCAGTCTTATTTATGTTAATGGTAAGGCCAAGGTCTAAGCATGCTTTTGAGAAGTCATTGACATTTAGGGCACAGTCGTCAGCAAATAGCTAGTCCCTGATTACAGCTGATTTTATTTTTTACTTTGCTTTGAGCCGCCTCGGGTTGAATAGGCCACCATCAAATCTGTATGTTATATTTATCCCGATGTTTTCTCTATCTGTGAATGCATCTGTCAGCATAGCGGAGAACATCTTCCATTATATTATTTTCCCATTATAACATGTTATTGATAAACGAAGTGTTAGACCTGACCTTGAACTCTCTGAGATCCACGCCCACAATCTCGGGGACCAGTCGTGCAGACCGACTTCCGTCTCTATTTCGTAGGTGCAGACCCGCATCCTCTTTTTTTTTCCCCACACACAAGTGAAGAGATGGGACGAATATGGATAAGTAGGCATATTGCAACAGTGATTGTAATGTTCATTAACAGCACGTCAATCTCTGGTCAGATGTGTTGTAGCAGCGAGCAGTTAGAAAAGGTTACGTCATACGAGGTCACGAGCTGCTTGCTTCATTATAGCTTCTTACATACCCATCCGTTTGCCTTTGATTCCGAAGATTATGTGACTAAGGATGAACGCCGCATTTAACGTGGCCAAGCAGGCCACTAAAGAACTACAGATGTAACTTCAAAAGAAAATATAATTACGGCCTGTGAGAATCTAGTTCTGCTAGTTAATCAGCCATTTAGTATCTGACAAGCCATTTGTTTTCCTGGCTGATTCGGGCAATCCATTCCATGCTCTAATAGCACTAGGGAAGAAGGGGCCTTTGTACAAGTTGGTCCTAGATAGAACGAGGAATGTGCTTTAACCTTGGGTCTTTTATTTTGTTTTGTTTTCAGATAAGATAATTTGTATTGGTCTAATAAAATGGAAATTATTTCACTAGCATGGACCATCTCAGCGTAACGACTGTAACAATAATAATATAGATGCAAATACGAACAACATTCACACACGAAACACATGCACACTTACAATCAGCCCTTTAATAGTTAAACTTCTATAAATAATCTATATGGACTTCTCGATGACGCCAGATGACCTTTCGTGATTGTAAATTATATGGTACAGCTAGTGTTATGTAGGCCTATTATTGCTTATTTACTTATAGCCTTCTGTCCTGGGGGACCCTAAATTTAGTGTTTGTGCTCATAGCGCTACCCTTATCAAATGTATTCCTTCATTTGATCTTTATAGCGCCTCGGGGAGGGGGGGAGATCTCTGTTACGCCATCCTCCATTAAGATCGCCTTGGGCATGTGGTCATTTCAATACTCATTACTCAAACAAGTAGTAAGAGTCACGAGTCGAGTCTGAGTCTGTGACCTATTTCGACCAGTTTCTAGAAGCGAGTTCAAACCAGTGCAAGTGTCCAGCGTAAAACAAGTTAATTTTAGATATCCAATCGAAGAAAGAGGTTAAGGGAAAAAATAGCACACGTCAGCTTCTAGAAGGTCAAAGTTACTAAAATAATTATCTGAGAAAGTTCCATGATTCTGGAACGTACGATCAAAGAAAGTATAAATTAGGGGAAGTCAGTCAGAGGGGGTCCTCGCATAGTAGTAGTTCTTGTAGAGCGATGGTCCTCGCTCAGTCCTCGATTAATAATGGTTATAAGTTTTGTGCTATTAGCGGGTCCATTAGTTAAAGTTTTATTAGTTGAAGTTATACTAAGTGAAGTTTTATGTATCATTTAAGTTTTATTTATAAAGTATCAAGTCAAGTTGTTATTGAATTGAGAAGTTAATTTGATGTGAAAGTTGAAGAAGTATTATTAAAGAAGTTTTAAGAAAATACAGAGATATGTTTCTTTCTTCATTTCATTGAATTGTCAAGTTTGATAATATAATCCCCGGCAAATCTGGTCATCACAGTAAGTACACACACAACTATTATGCAAATAGAACAGATTAATAGCCCATTGCAAACAGTGGCGTTCTGATGGGATCAGGGCGTATGTGACTTTATAAAAAGTCACGTGACTGTGGTCTTATACATAGCAATAATGGCAATATCTTCCTATGATAAGATGTAGATCTATATTTAGTGCTAGCCTAGATCTAGTAGACATACTATATAATCATGAACATTAGTGAATTATTGTAACATACTTTTTATTACTTAAAGATGTATAGATCTAGTCTATTTTGATGTTTAAATTACAATGAAATCAATGAGGTCATTAATGTAAACAACACATCCACGTGACTGAGAAGAGATCCGGAACTACCCCATTGAAACACTACATTCCATTACAAGATGCGAAACCAAACCTCGATCCATGGCAGCGCAGGATGGGTAGGGTTCGAACCGAATTTAGGAAATTTAGGCACCGGATATTTAGGCACCCGAAAATTTAGGCACCTGGAAATTTAGGCACCGGATAATTAGGCACTCTTAAATTAGCGACCTTAATTTTGAAAATAATTTTAAAATGTTAACGTATATTTTATCCTTAGGCTATGGGCTATCGGTGACGTTATAATAAATGGAAACTATAACGATTCTAGCTAAAGAAATGCTGACAAAATGGGGAAAAATGACAATCATGAGAATGTGTGGAAAAAAATGACATTTGAGTCATTATATAATATAGACATCACAGGATTCAGGGGAGGGGAGGTAGAGATGATTCTCCGCTCATTGCTTCCCTACATCACCAACCCCTAAGGTTGACTGGTGAGTTTTTTAAATTGATGATTATGCAATTTGTGTAAATATTTAGTTACTAATGTAAATACTTTAGATTTAAAAGTATTATAAAATATTTTTATAATGTCAGGGAGTGTTGGCGATAAATACAATCGCAATCGCCCTCTGCTTGTGGAAAAGGAGGGGTTGTACTTTTCAAATGGGATGGGCGTGGGGGGGGGGGGGCACACGCTCCCACTTAAAGGAAATGATTTCTCGCAGGTAGATGTAAACTTGGTCGTAAAAGTTACGTAGCGAATCTTAAGCCTACATGCGGGGGTCAAGGGTAGAGAAATAAGATCAGCATAGTACAAAGGTGTTTAAATGGAAGGTTGGGGATTATATTTTATAGGCCTTCCAAAAACTTCGGTAGACACATTTCTGTTAAAACCATCATAATATTAATACAGTAATAAAACTTATTATACAAGGGAAATGCAGATAGTTTAATTTCATTGGGCAGTGTTGAAAGTTAGGGAAACCAGTGATGTTATTTTTTGTTTTAATTATGTGTTTGTGTGTGTGTGTGTTTAATAATGCATGTATGAGACTATTTTCTTTTTTTTTAATTCTAACTTTTTTTTATTGAGAAGAGCAAACAATTGGTACTGAAAACAAAAGGAAGAGGGAATCATTTGATCGCGAAAATCATAATAAATATATTTAGTTTATGATAGAGAAGGCGCAGAGGTTGATTTGGAACATCAACATTTTCACCGCCCCATCCCATCCTTTTGGAAAAGTACGACATACTTTAAAAAGAAGCAAATTAAGTTTGACGGGGAGATAGTTATTTTATTTGTCTTAGGGACTAATATTTATCTTAGTATGGTTTCGGTCTAAATATTGTAATGAGGTAACAAAAGAATTTATTTTGATATGGAACTTATTTAGTCTTATTTCTTTACATAAATAATTCCCTTTTTTTGGAAGATTTATTACTTCAGGCAACCCATCTTCCTGCTCTAACGGCACTCGGGAATAGAAGGAACACATTCAATGAAGTAACAGAAAATGTGTCTCTATTTTTTTTGTCTTTTTTTTTTTGTCTTTTAGTGTATTTTATTAGGTTTTGTGTTTGTATATATAGTATATATTAGCTATAGCTGATTAAATTTTTTTATGCTTGCTACTAATCTTTATTCTATGAATATTGTTATTGTATTAAGAACACTTCAAATCATAAATTGATACTAAAATTTATAAGCAAATTTATTTACAAAACTTACAAAGAAAAAATAAAACCAAAGAAAAATGTTTTAGTTAAGGTGTAATACTTAAAGCTCACTCTAATTTACAAAACAAAGTCATTTTCAAAACAAAGTTGATTAAAGTCTTATATAGTCTAGTGAAATCTTATGTTGTGGCCAATTCCCTTTAAGAATTGTTCTAATGTTTTGTTTTTTTCCGTATATTGAGTACACAAATTTTGTAGTCTTTTTTGTTGGTCAATAAAAACCTTTTTGTATTTCTTTAATGGCGGATTGCCAATGGCGTCCTTTGCAATTAATGCACTAACTGCTGCCTCTTCTTTTTGTAAAGTTTTAATTAATTTCCAAATTGAAGGGTGTTGATAGCCCACTAAATGGAAACATTTGTTGTTCCATCCTTCACAAATGTTGTTAGTTCTGGGTGAACTGTTTAATGTAGCCAAATGGACGCTCCACACTTGCGGAGGGAAGATGGGAGGGACACGTCGAAAACGAAGAGACAGAATATTTGTTTGTGTGCGTGGGTTTCTTCACACTATTGAACCAGAAACATATGTCTCATCAAAATAGTTCAAAAGTGGAAGTGCTTTTTCTGGACAAAGGCTCTGAAGCAAAGCCATTCCTGCTGGAACGTCATTTACTGGTAGAAATGCTAAGGAATCGATCTGGCCACAGAATTATCTGAATTCTTCACTTTCCTTATACTTGGTAACGAGACCAAGTTCTTGAATTTTCCGCCACGTATTTTGGGCAAGGTGATAAAAACACCCCTGTATGTGTATGTGATGCCCAAAAGAGCTTTCAAACATTGAGACTTATAGTTGTCACAGAAGCTGCTTTTATACAGTGGCCAGCTGAAACAGGCCACTAACACTGGACCACAAATCGACTTTGATGTAGCTGGATAAATACATTTATAGCATCAGCATGATATTTCGCATGTCGCGGAAAAGCCTTGATACATTTCGAGCCCAGGAGTCTTATAGGATCAACAGGGGGTCAGGGGGACTCAATTTCTCCTTAGATACCCGCCCGTGTAAAGGAGCCTGCTTCATAAACTGTGAACATAATCATCATATTAAGAACTTTAAAGATTTTCATTTGTTATAAGCAGAATAAGTATTCTGTTTATAAAAGATGAAAAGAGACCAATATTCCAAAAAATTAATATAGAAACTTTTAACTCATCTGTCTTTTCCATAAACTCATTTTTTTATTTTCAAAACATCATATTTTATCGTGATTTCTAGCCATTTTGCAATGTCCAACCATATATATTTTATATAAATATTATATTACATAAATGTACATATATATTAAATATATGCGTAGGTATAGGTACAAATTAATTACCACACAAAAATAATTTGAAGGAGGTAACACACCTATACACTCACACAATAAATCTTCCTTAAAGGGGTTACCCATTAATAATATAAAAAGGGGTGTTGATAATAGAGATTAATGCAGTTATAAAAAAATGAATACTAATTTAATTTATGAACACATTTAAGCCCTATAAGTAACTAGAGCAAAGCCCTCCTCATTCCCATACCCACTGTAAGGAGACAAGTTTCTCCAGACTTCAAATTTAGCACCTATGCTGTACCATACCCTTGACCCCCGCCCGTAGGCTTAAGACTCACTACGTAACTTTTACGACCAAGTTTACATCTACCTGCGAGATTTTCTCCATTAACTGGGAGTGTGTGCCCCCCCCAACCACCATCCCGTTTTAAGCGTACAACCCCTCCTTTTCCACAACAGAGGGCGATTGCGATTGTATTTATCGCCAACACTCCCCGACATTATAAAAATATTTTATAATACTTTTAAATCTAAAGTATTTACATTAGTAACTAAATATTTACACAAATTGCATAATCATCAATTTAAAAAACTCACCAGTCAACCTTAAGGGTTGGTGATGGAGGGAAGCAATGAGTGGAGAATCATCTCTACCTCCCCTCCCCTGAATCCTGTGATGTCTATATTATATAATGACTCAAATGTCATTTTTTTCCACACATTCTCATGATTGTCATTTTTCCCCATTTTGTCAGCATTTCTTTAGCTAGAATCGTTATAGTTTCCATTTATTATAACGTCACCGATAGCCCATAGCCTAAGGATAAAATATACGTTAACATTTTAAAATTATTTTCAAAATTAAGGTCGCTAATTAAAAAGTGCCTAATTATCCGGTGACTAATTTTCCGCCTTGTCAAAAAATGCCTAAATTTTCGGGTGCCTAAATATCCGGTGCCTAAATTTCCGGATACCGGTTCGAACCAGGGACTACCGAGACTACAGTTCAAAACACATACCACGTGACCAGGGACCTATTGTTAATTTCATTTACATTATCATTATACGTTTTGTTTGTTTTTTTTTTGCTTATTGCTTATTGTTGACTTTCTTGTGCAGAAATAAATGTATGGGGTGAAAGTGGGCATTCAACACTCCTTGGCAAGATCTAGCGCTTTATCCTAGCGAATCACTCAGTAAAATATTGGACCTAGCCCTGGTCGAATCTCTAGCTCACACCTTAAAGGTAGATCTCGTTCCAAGTTGAAAGGGGCAACAAAGGTACACTACCACAAATAGCAAGAAACCGCACACAGTCTCTGTGCCATGCTGAACAATCGTCTATCGGTACCCAAGGGCGCTAAGAGATGACATAAACACAGTCTTTGACAACAGCACACAGGCATTAAGACTTTCTGTTGCTCGGTTGTGCTGCGTAGTGCGCAGAGAATAAAACAATACAAATTAAACCCTAGCCGGCCAAGCTATATTTCAGATATCGGCCATTTACAAGTCCTAATATATGTCAGTGCTAAAAATGTTTTGGGGCTCGAGGTTATTTTTTGTGTTGCCAATATGTGGATCCTGCCCTGGTATATGTGATACTAAGTATAATTTGATGTAGGCCCCCAACCTAAGCAAAGCTACCGGTAGCATACAATATGGAAAACGCCAATCCAACTAGTAATTTTTAAAAAAATGCATTAGCAGATTTCAATTAAAGAAAATGTAATGATATAGCGCAGCGGTTCTCAACCTTTTAGATTCGGTGACCCCTGTTTACAAACCCCCACTCTGCCGCGACATCCCCCCCCACACACACACATTCAGCAATAGAAGAATAAACAATAGAAATCCATAGTTTCGATGGTCATTGGTCAATCGACCCCCAAAGGGGTCGCAACCCACAGGTTGAGAACCCCTGATATAGCGTATTTTAACTAAAACAAGAAGTTCAAATTCTTAATTTACTGTAATAGTCACTGGCATACAAATATAGATCTAAATCTATCTCGGCCTATTAAAAAAAAAAAAAGCGATATTTTGCTTATCGATAGTAAATCTTATAGGCAGATCGGAATGTTTATCTGCTTCTGTGTTGCTGCAGATGGCTCGTAAAGTTAATTTGTCAGTGATTTTGTATTTAGTAAAGTATGAATAAAATGCAAAGAAGAATTTATTTTCTAATAAAAATTCTTAATTTTCACTTATTATCCTTATCAAAACCCAAAATAGGCCCCGCACAATCCGTTTCACATTGGGCCCCCTAATCTGAAGGACCGGCCCTGCTCTAGGGCTACTAAAACTTTTATTTAACTTCAATTTTGTAATGTTTATATTTCTCTCTTTTGGATGGCGAGTTTGCAGACCACTGGTTTTGTAGATTCAGTTTATGTGTGTGTGTTTTGTGTGCGTGTCTTGAGGGGTCACGGGTCAGCGTAATTTAAACGATCTACTGTTTCATAGCAACTAAACGTCAAAGTGTGTAACCCCCTCCCCCCTTTTTTTTGTATAATTTAGATTTTTGTTTTGTGTGAAAAAAAATCTAAACACTTAAGATAACATTTAGATAAAGATTTTTAAATTTAATTCATTACTAGGCAAAGGTCTAATCTAGTTCTGAATGTTACAGGATATGCATATGCAATTTCACATGTCTCCTCGGATTAACTGACCAATCCTGTCGTCGTTGACCCGAAGGTCAAGGTTTGGTACACACCAGCCTATTGGATCAATGTGAACACAACTCAGTGTGTCGCCAGAATTCGAAAGCGACGCTCCCATTATCTATCTCGCTATGTCCCTTGCAGTGTCATCCAGCGCTATCTTGAAATCTTCGGTAAATTTGTAGTGTCTTCTAAGATCTTTTTCTAGATCTAATTACCATAGACCTGTCTTATCTAGTCAATATTTATTTGCTTTGCCCGCCTTTGGCATCTAAAATGTCTAGATCTAGAATAGATTATAGAGTCTAGAAGATCTATTTTATTTTTTGTGACAAAGATAAGATTCATTAAATAAATCTTAGATCTATATTAACTATAAAAGTTATAACATGATGATGATGATAGATCTAGTTCTAGTCCTGGCAAAATATGTAGGTCACAGCTGGGGCTGCATAGCCATGGGAAATATTGCATTCCTCATTAATTTTTAGACTCGAAGAGAAGCCTTATTAGTTACTTAGTTTAGATTTTAAATCTTAAGTTGTTCATTTGTGGCGAAATATGCATCGCACAACTTGGTCTGCATAATCATGTGAAATACTGCAAGCCTACACATCCATACCATTTGTATTAAAGATGGTGTCACTCATCCATAACCTGCGTATTAAAGATGGTGTCACTCATCCATAACCTACCTATTAAAGATGGTATCACTCATCCATAACCTTCATATTAAAGATGGTAGCACTCATCCATAACCTTCATATTAAAGATGGTGTCACTCATCCATAACCTTCATATTAAAGATGGTGTCACTCATCCATAGCCTTTGTATTAAAGATGGTGTCACTCATCCATAACCTTCATATTAAAGATGGTGTCACTCATCCATAGCCTTTGTATTAAAGATGGTGTCACTCATCCATAACCTTCATATTAAAGATAGTGTCACTCATCCATAACCTTCATATTAAAGATGGTGTCACTCATCCATAACCTTCATATTAAAGATGGTGTCACTCATCCATAACCTTCATATTAAAGATGGTGTCACTCATCCATAAACTTCATATTAAAGATGGTGTCACTCATCCATAACCTTCATATTAAAGATAGTGTCACTCATCCATAACCTTCATATTAAAGATGGTGTCACTCATCCATAACCTTCATATTAAAGATGGTGTCACTCATCCATAACCTTCATATTAAAGATGGTGTCACTCATCCACAACCTTCATATTAAAGATGGTGTCACTCATCCATAACCTTTGTATTAAAGATGGTGTCACTCATCCATAACCTTCATATTAAAGATGGTGTCACTCATCTATAACCTTTGTATTAAAGATGGTGTCACTCATCCATAGCCTTTGTATTAAAGATGGTGTCACTCATCCATAATCTTCATATTAAAGATGGTGCCTTATTTTAGAAATATAACTTAGATCTAGTGCTTAAAAAAATGTTACAACCAATTATTTTTTAAACAGGAGTGTTTTAATAATTATTTATTTTTTTAGATCAAAGCACAGATCTCTTCTTTATAATATAAAATGGGAACATCATACAGATTGCTAGAAATTATTACCTTTGAGAAACAGACAAGAAATGAAATTGGTGTATCAAGGATGCCAGCATTCTATAAGGCAAGTAGTCATTCACAAAGCTAGAATTTAACAATTTTGTCTTTAATGTCATTGTCATAAAATTTTCTTAATAAGCAAGGGCAAGCATTGAAACCACTGATTCAGCAAAGCAAGTGTCTTTATATGTTTCATTGTTTGTTTGTTTGTTGCTTTATCTTTTGTGCTATTGCATCCAAGTTGAGCATCTTTTTAATTGAAATTACTTTTTGTATTTGTATATTTTAATTGCATTTTTCTTTTGCTTTTTTTTTTATTGCATGCTAATTGAAAATGTTTTAAATATTTTCCTAACAATTTAAGAATACATGTTTTCTGTTATCTCTTAGCCTTATGGTAATTAGTTCAATTGTATGATAAAACTTGTTTTCTTCACTTTAACATTTAGAGAGCTAGATCAATTGGGGATTATCTCGTTATGAAGTCTAGACCAAAAAATCCCAGAATCTTCACTAAGACTTGTATTTGATTTATCGGCCTGTACACATTTAATATTACATCTTTCAGGTTAAGATGCTGATTGTAGCTTAGTTCTCCTGGGATGTAGGTGAGGAAAACAAATACAAGTTATGGGGAACAGCAAGCAAGCATATCTAAAAGTTTGTAAGTCCAGCCTATTCCCTTCCTGTGGTTCTGTAGCCATCAGTAATTCTGGACCTGTTTCAACATTTTCCATTCATCTGTCTATTGAACTTATAAGGCAAGTAGTTCATCTCAATGTTTTACCTTTTTTTTTTAATATAATATCTTCTTTTTTTTTTTTCAATGTATACTAAAGCAACGGGCAAATTATGAATAGTCTAATTTTTAAATGTTTTCTTTGAATTCTATCTTTTGTGTTAGTGTGGTGAATATCAATGTTAACTTTATTTTTTTTTTTTAGGGAACCTCAGCATTTGTGCTTTATATTAAGCTTTTTCATCGTGGATATTCTTGGGCTCAATATTAGATAACATTTTGAATATTCTTTGTCCTCTTGGCTTTTGGTAATTGCTTTGAAATTGTTTACATTAAATTAGCATTTAAGAGTTAGGTACATATAGTCATGATAATTGTAACAAGTTAAATAAATTATATTTTCACATTTTTAGATTAAGATGTTGGATAGATCTTATTCAAGAAATGGAGTGCCATACAGATTTGAAAGCCACCTCTAAGTAGTAAATATGAAGAGTGGAAATAGTAGACTTGAAACAAGGCAACACATGTTAGGAGAATCCTTGCTTTCTGATTCTACTAACTTGTATATTTTGTGTCATTTGTTCAATATATATAATTATATAGTTGTTTTATTTTTTTCCCCCTTTTTTTTTTCCGCGGTCAAGGCAATGTTTATTCTCAATAGAACATCCTACTTGAAGCACAAATATTTCAAAACTATGAAACAACAGATATTGCCTTACAAGAATAGTGGTTACTTTTAAGTAATTTTTTATTAGATGCCATTTATTTGTTTCAATGCTCAGCTACTTGATATCTAGTTGAATTCAAATGATAATAATTGCCTCTTAATGTGTAATTATACAATTATTTATTTACCTTGTAGTTTTTTTTTAAAATCAGTTCAAGATGTTGAGTATTGATTGCTAATCAACTACTAGTCTGAGAGATGAAAGCCAAAGCTGTGAACAGACAGGCCAGATAATATGAATGAAGAAATTGAAACTAGAAGTAAACAACTTGGGAAGTCTAATTATAGGGCAAGTATTTTTCCTTCATATCTTATTTAACATAGTCAAAATATGTAATACTTATAGGCTTAACTATTGTTTCCTTAGAAACAATGTTATTTTTAAATATCATGTTATAGTGTATTTAAGACATAATCTAGTTCAAGTTTCCATATTTCATCAGCTTAACAATCACACATTCTCTGCTGCCAACAGTACTAATTTTTCATCCAAGCAACTAATATTCATTGGTAATCTGCTACCAGATAAGTTTTCTCTTTGTCATTTTTATGAATTAAAGCTTTCAAGGCCAAAGTAAGACTTAATTTTTTCTTCTCTTTAACTGCTAATTCTAAAATAATTTATCATTGCATGTTAAAAAATATTTTTTTATACATTTTTCTCTGTTTTGGTCAAACTTCAGATTTGCTTAGCAACAAATGTTTGATGGTCTGTCTGGTTCATCTCTTAACACTGAAGATGGCTACACTGTGAGTACAAAATTTCATTCAAAACACACATTTTACAAAAAAGATAATGGAAGGCATATTAAATATATTATTTACTATTATTATACTACAATGTTATTTTAATATCATGAGATAGTGTATTTTAAGAGATATTCTAATTCAGTATATGATGTTTCCATATTTCAGAATCTTAACAAGCAAACATTCTGTTGCCAACAGTACCAATTTGTCATCCTATCCAAGCAACTACTATTCCTTGGTAATCTGCTATCAGATGATTACAGTTTTCTCTTTGAAATTTGTATGAATTAAAGCTTTCAAAGCCAAAGTAAGACATTTTTTTTCTTCAACAGTTAATTCTGAAACAATTTATTCAAATTTTTTAAACATTATTCTGAACTATTTTCTGTGTTTTGGTCAAGCCTTAGATTTGGTTAGCATAACCCTGAACTGCATATCAACAAATGTCTAATGGTCTGTCTGGTTCATTTCTCAACACTATGAAGATGGCTACACAGTGAGTACAAAGTTTTATTTTCATTTACCACACAAATTTTACAAAAGAAGAAAATATTAAAAGCTATAGGTATTTATTTTGTTAGACAACTATCTTTGTTATTTGATGCATTACTTAGCCTTGGACAATGCATCATCATAACTAATATAACATTAAAAGACATTTATTAATTTACAAAATTTAGGTCAATCAAATAAGATTATGTAATCACAAACTGTTTTCAGGGTATCAGCAGTGCACCCCTATGATATACAAGTCTTCATTGCCAAGTCACTCTGCCAAACAGTGTGTACACCTTTCTTGCATTGGTAGTGACCCACTTTACTGTATTTTCAATGTCAGGAGTCTGGATATGTCAGGCCAAGGAGATCAAGTTTGTGTCCAAGGTTACTAGGTAATTCTCTAAGAACAATAGGTGAGTTGAATTCTAGTGTACCAGTCAAATATCTTAAAGCAAAGTAAAAAAAAAAAAGGTTAATTTTAAAAGCATATAAAAATCTGTTATAAAAACATAAAATGTTAGTTTTAGAGTACTAGTTTTATAGTACTCGTTTCAGACCAAGTGATCATGGGTCAGATAGTGTCAAGCTCAACTGTTTCTATGGCCATTGGTTAACCATGGGTTGTTTGGCCAGCAAATTTTCAAACATTGCTCTAGTTTTAGGTTTATAAGCTACATGTTTTCTTCTAAAGTTAACAAATTAGGACCAAAAGGTGAACTTTTAATAAGGTGGTGTAGTTGCAATCGCACAAAGAGCTGCTTCACATTTACTGTTTGAATGGTGCATACATATTTATAACAACTTACCTTCTGATTTGTAAGGTTATTTTATTTTATATATATATTTATATATATATATATCTATTATATAAAGCAGAATGTTTGGCCTATGTATGTATGTATGTATGTTCCAGTATAGAAATAAAATCTTGATAAAACTTGTCAGAAAAGTTCCTTGGGTAAAAACTTAGACCGTAGTGTATGTATTGTGGCCCTAAAACAAACTTAAGACCCTCAAAAAAAAATAAAAAATAAAAGACCAACTCTATTACAGCTATAGTATTTTATAGATCTAGGCCATGTTTACAATGTTGACATGAGAAAAGATCGAAAGGATTTAGATCTAGATCTAATTTTAAGAACTAAACTTTGCACTTATTTTTTTTTTTTTTGACACATGAAAATACAAAATATAGTTTATTTATTTCATTATTTAATAAAATAAACCTTCAAATTTGTGTTTCAAAAGCATTTTCACATTAGTTCGTTATAGTCTATACCTAGGTCTAAAACTCTTATTGAACTCTGAGATGATAAAACTTCTTTTTGCAAAGATAGTTTTATGCTTTAACACATGAACATACTAATTATAGTCCATTCATTTCATATTTTAATCAAATTAACATTTAAATTTGTGTTTCTAAAGCATTTTTAATACATTCATTCGCTGTTCGCTAAAGCTGCGTAGCCGTGTTGAGATAGGCCTATATTCATTCATGAAAAAAGTTCATGCATGCGCAGCACAGAATGAACTCTATAAAAGCCAATTTTTAACTCTAGATTAGTCTAGATCTAAATCTATGTCTATGTCAAGATCTATTTTATACTTTAACACATGAATATACTAAATTAAGTCTATTCATTTCAAATTTTAATCAAATATATGTAGGCCTACAAGCAAATGTTTTAATTTTAAAAAAATGGATTTAAGTAGATTAGCTATTTTGATTTGATGGCTTCATTCACACTATTTTTACATTTACACATTTGCTTTATTTATTACATTATTATTTTGTTTAAATGTTTTAAAAACACTATATCCACAGTTATACGTAAATAAAGACCCGCAGGTCGCGGGTTAAAATATGTCTAGTATATATATATATATATATATTAATACACTTGGGCAAGGGCTATTACTGTTTCCTTTTTTTTTTTTTTTTAGATTATTGACATTTTTCTTTCAATTTGTAAATTTGCTTCAACATTTTTTTTTTTAAAGACAGACTCTACATGCTACTGATCTGGAGGTTAGTGGCTCAATCATTGTGCACTGATTCTTCACTGATGCCTTGATTCTCCACTGTCACCTTTATTGTCATAAAGTTTATCTAGTGATCTACATATCAAGGTAATAAATATTTTTTTACACTATAACCCAAGGGCTTTTACTTTAAGATGCATTGTTTTTACAATAGGAGCCTAATTCTGATGTATTTTTTTAGGACCCTAGCAATAGTTTCTTAAACTTTCAGATAATAAGAGCTAGTTTAAAACCAAAACACAAAACTTAAGCCAGATCTGTATAGTCTTTTGTTTTTCTAAAAATATTTTACATAAAAGTCTAGATAGGGTAGCTTATAAGGCCTACTTGTGAAATTAGATATTTTTAAAATGTGTACTTATACTTTAGATATTTGAAGTATTTTAAAACTAGCTATATTTTTCTATTTATGTAATTTATTTATTTTGTTTGTATTATTTACATTTTTTTTATTAATTATTATTTTTAAAAAAATTTAGTTACCTCCTTTTGTTTAATTGGATAGCATTTCAAAACCTAAAAGTTGGAGCTGTTGGGTTAAAAACACAAATTAATAAACTCACATTAGACTGCATTACTTCCTAAAAATTTAAAATAAGCAATTTGCTTCATTCTTCGTGGCACATTTATATATATAGCCAAATGAAAAGTTGAATGTGATTTTCTTATTTAAAAAAATGTTCCCCTTTCAGACCTTGCGATCTATAGGGCGGATGATGTAAAGGTCATGTTTTGTGGCCCACAGTTAACCAGGGTGTCATGTGGCCAGCTCAACAACCAACCAACTTAACTTTCCCCAACTAATGTCAGGTACCCATTAGAGTTGGGTAGAATCTTGACGTACCCAAAGGTCCCAAAATTTAAAATATCAGGATTCAAACCTGGGACTTCAACTTCAGAAGCTAAGTGTGTTACCGCTCAGCCACTATACCTCCTATCAAAGAGAGATACATAAAAAAATTGACATTAAAATACCATGAAGTCTCATAAACCTTTTCTATTTTTCCATCACACAGTGAGACAGTATGACTATTATTTGAAAACAAAATGACTATCACTAAAAAACACATTCTCTTTAAATATTAAGTCTGAGACAGAAAAAGCTCTTCTTGAATGAAAAGATTAGAAACTGCCACATATTAAAATGCACTGATTTTATCAATATTGCATTTAAAGGTTATGCATTTAAATGTGATGTATTTGTTAAACAGTGCATTTTTCTTAACTCACTTATAGATTAAATGGTCAATTAAACATGAGGTCAAGGAAAAAGGATGAACATTTCAAGGCTACAGGAGGAACATTAAACGTCTCTCTCACTGTGAAAAGATTCTACCGATCTACAGATGATCAACATGTTTTATCTTAAGTTCATCTGCCATTTCTTCAAATGGAGCCATAGTCAGAATAAGGTAAGAAATAGTCTTATACTTCACATTCATTTTTTGTAAAGTGATGATCCTGCATTAGTTGTATGTTGTATGTGCATGATACTTTAAATATCCTGCATTAGTTGTATGCTGTATATGTATGCATGGTTCCTTTATTTGTTTTGTATATAATGATATCAGTAATTACTTCACAAACACATAACTTCACACACAACTTGTAAGGTCACTTGTCTAGTTAAAGAAATTTGTATTGTATTTGTTTTAGTAGTGTCTAGTTATGAAAGTAAACTGAATTTTCATTTGTTAAACTTAGTGATATACCATTTTCATTTCAGTTGAAATATGTGAATGTTCCTATTAATTTTTGAAGAAAAACTGAATTGCTCTGAAATAATTCTAACTGTACAAATGTAAATATATTTCAACAAATAATGGAATTGGATTCTTTGTCATTTGGATTACTTCAATAGTAATGAATTCTAAATATGGAATTTTAACACAAAAATGAAAAGTTGTGAATCACCATCAACTTTCATTTTGCCTCTTGGAGATAGGGATGATTCAAGTTACTATTGTAGCTAAATATTATTTTGTTGTACAATTGCCATGCAACTATGTGTTAATGTGCATGGTCTTTACACCCCAGTACTTAATTGGACAAAAAAAAAGGATCTACAATTCGCAGTGATAGGATGTACTATTGCATAAACAACTTGACTTGACTTCATATAGATCTTTAACTAAATAAACTGTTTCAATTCTTCAGTGTGTGATAGTGTGACAAAAAACATTCATGGTTTCTTGTGATTATGTGCAATATAATGACTGTTGACTTGAATAATCTTAAACTGTTTCATTTCTAAGGTGTGGAAAAATGTGCATTATATTTTCATGTTGGGAGTTAATGTGAAAAAAAAAATCTACTATTCCATGTGATATGATATACAATTGCATGCAAAAAATCCTAACCCTAACACATTCAATGAACAATCAGTATAAACCTTTCCACGAAAGGAAATGTTGCTGCTCATGAAGCATCTATTTATTTGGCTCCAGATATTCAACTGATGCACATTCGCAAAACAAATGTAAAAAAAAAAGATTTAATCCATTACATGTATATAATTGTACAGGAACATTTGGGATTGTCATTTGTATCTCACTCATCTCTCATTCATTGAGACTCTACACTTAATGTGGTGATCAAAATGTATTTGCAATTCCCAGTGAAATCATTCTTTGAGTGCTTAAAAAAGAAATTCATATGGATGTATAACTGTGTTAGACGTCTTCATTTATATTCCGATTGAACGTTTGTAACAATAAAAATAACAACAAATTTGTGATAATTAGCAGATCTTTGACCTCTGCACTTAATGTGGTGATCAAAATGTATTTGCAATTCCCAGTGAAATCATTCTTTGAATGCTTAAAAAAGAAATTCATACGGATGTCTTCATTTATATTCCGATGGAAGGTTTGTAACAATAATTAGGTCACACTCAAGTAACATATGAACCTGTCCATCAAAGGAAATATCGCCGCTCGTGATGAAACGCACACTTAATCAGCATTTGCCCTTGCAGACCAACTAAATAGTTGCGGAGAAAACACATTTAATTGATGACTTTACTATGTTTAGCTTAGGGCTTTTCAAAAGCGAAGACTGGACTCCTTAGCCATCTTCGTGTTTATAGGAATGATTAATGGAGGAATTTTAAAAGCGAAGACTGGACTCCTTAGCCATCTTTTGTGTTCATAGGAATGATTGATGTAGGAATTTTAAAAGTGAAGACTGGGCTCTTTAGCCATCGTCATGTTAAAAGGATGTAGTTGAAGACATTTTCAAAGAAGATCGGTCTCGGTGGCCATCTTTGTACTTATAGGAAAGGGTATTAATTTTTGAAAACTTGAGGATTTTTATGTAGTAATATAGTCATCAATTGAATTGTTGATCCAAGACGAAATTGTTGTTTGTCTGTCCATTCGTAGACAACCCAACAGTGCACATCCTTTTTCTTGTTTTGCTTTTTTTCATGTGCTACAATGCCTTGGACAAAGCAACATCATAACTTGGAATGTTAAGAGGCATTAAAAAAAAATCATAGAATGATTTTGTGAAATAACCGGTTATTTCAGTACAGTTGAATAATAGTTGGGACATAATTAATTGAGTGCAAGCTTTGACGCTGATTTAACCCATTCAACATTAGTTGAGTGCGAAGTTTGTGAGGCTGATTCAGCCCTCAAACCGGATGCTTGTAGACTACCTTTCAGAGATCTAACACGACGAAATCGTAAAAGTTCGTTGCAGTCAGTTCATCACGATGAAGCTGTAGGTCAACAAGCTCAAAACAGCTGTCAGCCGATAATGCAAGCCTGAAACTTTTTATTGGGCTCCAACTATTCAACTGATGCACGTTTGCAAAACAAGAGTTAAAAAAAAAGGATGAAAATATAAGCCATCAGATATATGAGGATTGTGCAGGAACAGTTGGGATTTGTGTCGTTTGTATCACGCTCATCTCTCATCCACTGAGACATTGTAACCAATGATATTTCGAAACATCTTTATTTAATTGTAATGAGGATATCTACAAACGTTTGTGTACAAATGTGTGATAATACGCAGGTTTTTCATCTCTGCACTTAATGTGGTAATCAAAAAGTATTTGCAATTCCTTTTCAGATCTTATTTTTTTTTTTTTTTAAGTTATGCAACCACACTAAAACTTAATCTCTTTTCAGCCTTCTCATGCTCCAGTGCTAACTTGTTATGCTCCTTTGTCTCCTCAATTGTTTATCTGAATTAGCTGTAGCTACTTTGGATGTATACTAACTAATAACTTTGTTCTCTTACTTAATTTATAAATTAAAATTCATTCTTAGACAACATCTCAGCTCCAATTTATTTTTATAAAATTATATTTTCAAAGAACTCTTTGGATTGCATCCAAACATCCACTCAAACGGAGGTAGCCATCACTTCAGTGGAGATCATTGTTTTCAGTTATGTTTTTGGCTTCTTGTCTTTGTCTTTTAGATATCACTCTAGTCACAATTTGAACATTCTCCCATTGCTCCTTGTTATCAACTATTGAAGTGGATTCTTTGGAATGCCTGACATATTTCCAATAATAATATCACTTGTCTGCAAGTCCAAAGATTGAGTGCAGTATTTCCCGTGGATATTCAGCCCCAGTTTTGATTACTTATTTTGTCACATTGCAGGCATTACCATTGTCTTCTAGTAGTTGATTTAGATTATTGTTTTCGGCGTCTATTTCTGTTTTGGCAGCAGATTTTCTTTCAAATGTGTATCCCTTGGCCTTTGTAAGTGACCTCCAGCAATCTCACTCTGAAGCCGCATGCAACTAGGTGCTCTTCTGTGTATAGAATGACTTCTATTGGTCTGACAGTTATGCTAGGCAGGGCCATATGGGTGATGAACATATGCCAAAAGCAGTCTTTTTGTTTGGTGAGCTGAAAGTGATCGGCGTAACAGAGAATATTTCCAGTACTGAGGGGATGAACGATTAATTTCTTTCAGCGTTTCTAGTTGCATTTCTCTCTTCTCTTTGTGCTCTCGCCAACTCTTTCTATTTCAGCTTTTCTTTCCTTTCCATTTATTTATTTCAAAATATCTTTCCTTTCTTCATCTTTAAGACCAAACAAGTCAGCAACTTTCTTTAGTTCAGTATATCCAGCCATGTATCTATTAATACTTATCAAATGTACCAATGCATTCTGTACTCTTTTATAGATAATTAAAATATCTAATATCTTTTATAGTTTACAATCACTGACAATATTAACATAACACACTCAATTGTCAACAATCTAATAATCAATGTCATAATCAATTATTATGTTTTTATAATGTATTATTCTTTCATATAATTATCCTAATAAGGAGAAAACAAAATTAATAAAATATTATAATGTAAAAAATGTAACAAAATTTATACCAAAATGTTACAATTATATAAATGATGATATGATGATGAGTGTCCTTGCAGTGAAAATTTTGATTTAAGTGAGGAGGATTCGTGCAACACATTGACCCTAAAGCCCATCCTTTTCCAAAAGCAAGATTTGGTCAATATATAAATACAAACAAGAACAGCAGGGAAAAGATAAACAAAGAAACTTTGAAAGAAATACTACAAATACATACAAATATCAATAACAATGACTTGAAAACCCCAAGAAATTGTGTACAATATTAAACAATGCAAACATTAAACAAAACAATAGTCTAAACACAAAAATCTACAAGTTTTAAATCTGCGACCTCTATAACCTTAATTTCTGATCATATATATATTACACAATGAAAAAATAAAAAAATTAACAAGGACACAATATCAGTGATACCAAATTTTGACAAGAACAATACTGTCACCAGCTTTCTAAATATAGAACATATAAAAATTAAAAATCAAAATTATCAATAATATATTTCATTACTGATTATCTTCCTGTAATGTCATTCAATACTAACACTGATATAGCTCATCACTTTGAAGAGTGCTTCTTAATCTTTTCCCTTTTCAATGGCCAACTTCAATATAATACTTGTACTGCACAAAATTACTATTACTTCAGATATATAATAAATATACATCAGCATAAATTTACTGCCTGTGTCAAAATTTACAATTACTGTCCAACTTCAATACAATATATATACATGTACTGAACAAAATTACTGACTATTATTTGATGAGATATATAATATACATTGGCACAAATTTACTGTCTTCTTCTGTCAAAATTCACAATTACTGTCCAACTTCAACTCAATATTTATATATATATACACATATATATATATATATACTTGTACTCCACAAAATTATTGACTTTACTTTATGAGAGATGTAATATATATTGACACAAATTTAATATTATCCTGTCTGAAAATGTACAATTACAGTTTTTATAGTTACAATTCTCTAACCTCTGGACAGAATAATACAGCTATATCAAAAACTTGATAACTTAGGCTTCAAGACACTTTAATGAGTGTAATCAATAATAAATAAATAAACAATTAAAAACTTAACAACTGGCAGCAGTGAATGTCTGAATATCACAGCTTTGCACAACTTTTACTTTTCTCTCCTTAACTCGACTGGTCCTCTACTGTGTCAGCCTGCTGTGACCCAACGGTGTTGAAAAACACCATTTCACCATTGATCTACATGGGAATTGTTTACATCAGTCCTTTTTAAGTACACAGCTCTGTGTCACATGTGTCGGTTGATTTAACATAGGCTGCACTGCCCAGCATCACAGTTCAGTTACATTATTTTCATAGTTTGAGTATACCTCTATCATACCAAGTGTTTTTCCGGGACGTGGGGTTGTCTACGAAGATTTGAATTGTGAAATTGTGAAGATATAATATTTACGAAAGATTTTTACTAAATTATTACATTTTTACTATCTCTACTATTTTAACTGTTAATAGACCTTGCTTTTAATGATTTCACTACATGAAATTTAACTCTTGTGATTTAAAGGGAGATTAATTATTGAAGGATTACAGGCACAACATGGCCTAAATTGTGCCGATGTGCCAAACTAAAAAAAAAACTCAACCACTACTGTTGTTCACCTCAAGTGTGTCCTATCAGCTGTTGGAGCACCACAAGTGTCCTAATAACTGTTAAGGTTCCTCAAATGTTCTTTTAACTGTTGGGGCACCTCAAGTGTCCTATCATTTAGTAAGGCACTTTTTCTCTCCAACCAACTGTTGGGGCACATCAAGTGTCCTATCATTTAGTAAGGCACTTTTTCTCTCCAACCAACTATTGGGGCTCCTCAAGTGTCCTGTCATTTAGTAAGGCACATTTTCTCTCCTACCAACTGTTGAAGCTCCTCAAGTGTCCTATCATTTAGTAAGGCTATCATTTAGTAAGGCACCTTTTCTCTCCTACCAACTGTTGGGGCACCTCAAGTGCCCTATTATTTAGTAAGGCACCTTTTCTCTCTTACCAACTGTTGGGGCTCCTCAAGTGCCCTGTCATTTAGTAAAGCACCTTTTCTCTCTTACCAACTGTTGGGGCACCTCAAATGTTCTATCATTTAATAAGGCACCTTTTCTCTCCTACCAACTGTTGGGGCACATCATATCCAGTCACGTGTGTGAATACCTCAGGTGTCCTATCAATTTTTGGGGCTGCAACTATTAGGCTTCTTATCACTTTTAGGATACATCAAATGTTGTAACTCTATCTCTATTTATATTTATTTATTTATTAGTTTCAATTACCATTATTCTTATATAATCCATAGAATTTTTTTAAATGTGAAGTCCTGTTTATTGCTCCCAGAACCACTTTATTTTTATTTTTTTAGTTTCATTAACAATATACTTGAAATATTTAATCTCAATTCTTTTTACTGAATGTTAGTTTTGTTTTCTTTACAGTGATCAAGCTACAAAATTAGATTCCAATTTTTTAGGGTTCTTGTCAATATCTGCAATTTAAATCCATATATAAAGTTTTGTTGACTTGGATTTTTTTTTATACAACTTTATATGTCATATTTTTTTCTTCCTGAGATTCAAATGTATGAATTGTTTTTTTTGGCAGATATCAAGGTAGAGAAATAGGAATCTACTTAAGAGTTTTTTTAATGTTTGATTAGTCAAAGTATTTGCACTATTCCTATTTCCAATATCTGCCAAAGTGTCTGCTAAGTGTAACTAGTAAAGATTAGGAAAATGGTGATTGCGAAGTCTTACATATGGACAAGAAGAATGCTAAAGATTGGTCTCTTGGGGCTTGATTCAGTGAAAGAATGTTGGACTAGCAGAAGAGTTATTGAGTGTGTGTGTGTGTTTCTATGGTGACAGTAGGAAGAGGTTAGCGATTGGTTGTGAATGATGCAAAATATGTAGCATTGTTGTCATTTTGTCTTAGTTAAGACAGAAGACTCCAGAACATAAAACCAAAAGGTTGTGTTTTTTTAGTGAGTTAGATTTTGTTATGAAATGTTATTACTGAAGTCTACTACAGTGATTTCATTTGATCTCAAGTTATTTTGTCTATGTTAATTAGTTTTGTTCACAAGGAAGTTATTCAAGTTATTTGAAGTTTTATTAGTTAAGATATACTACGCCTACAGCAGTTTAGTTGTCTACCAGCAGTTTGGTGCTGCAAGTCAATGACTGTCAACACCAAGACTAAATTAAATAAAGCTATGTCTTTTTTTACATCATTTTGTTGCTACTAACTTCTAACATGAAATGGGAGAAGTAAATTATTATCTAATTCATACTCAACTCTTCAAATTCCATATAATTGTAGAGAACTGATATAAAATAAAACATTAACAAAATGTGTATTATTTTTGTAACTTTTCCTCCACTTTGCTTTTTTTTTTCCTCCTAGATTTTCATCCTTTTTTCCTAAAGTCATTTCAGTTGTAAATATTTTGTGCAACAAGTTATCAGAAAAATGTCAAGCAAGAGAGGTCACTACACTAAGACGTTGTCTTCTCATAAGAATGGATTGACTTCTCATAAGAATGGACTGTCTTCTCATAAGAATGGACTGTCTTCTCATAAGAATGGACTGTCTTCTCATAAGAATGGATTGTCTTCTCACAAGAATGGATTGTTAGTTTTCAAAAGAATGGATGTTGTGGGGTCATCTTGATGCTCATACCTTGCCTGATGCCATTAATTCTGCTGGATGTTTGGTCAAGGAAGTAGATTCTCTTCAACTCTCAAGGAACATTCATAACATGTCAAACATTGGACAAGAATATCAAGCAAGTACAGTGTACATGTAAGTAATGTTGAAACATTATCTGATCTCATTTATGCATTCTTGAGGACAATCTGCAGCCACTAAACCAGTTACATCAGATCTGGATAAAGTGGTTGCCTCCTCTTCATTAAGGCTAGAACAGAAAGATTTTATGTAACTCTTTTACTCCACTTTCTGTCAGCGTGTTTCATGGTCATTTGTCACATCACTAAGAAACTTAGTTCATTAAGCACTGGCTGAGGCAATATATAAAAAGTGAGATCAAATAAAAGAAAAAATAAAAAGAATAAACCTAGAGATTTAAATCTAAACAGTCTCTGCAGCTATTTGGAAACAATCTAAAAAGTCTCTACAGCTCTTTGGAAAGATTGCTATTGCCAACTAAACAAATCAAATTAGTTTGGACTACATGCAAAAGAACTTAGAAAGTTGTGATTTTATTTATCTAGAAATGCACAAACTTCTATAGCAGAATTTTCACTCTAAATATTAAAGCTTCCTGTATTCTGTACACCAAATACACTAAATAGCTAGTTATTTATTGTTTTTGACATAATTGAAAATCTCCAATAAGTTCCTTAGACTTTAAAGGCTTAATAAACCTTGCAATTTTTTTTCACTTAATTTGGGTTGTTTTTCTTTGCTGCTGTATTAGATGTCTTGGGTGTATTTTTTTTTCTTTTAAGTTTATTAATAAAATACTAAGTTAAAACATTAATTCAAAGCTGCATCATCAGAACAGTTTTTATTTTTTAATATGAAAATAAAAGCAATAGAAGAATTTTTTTTTTCCTTTTCAAGGCAAAAGTTTTTCTTATTTATTTTCTTATTCTTATTTAGACCAACATGAAGATGTAGACCAACATGAAGATGTAGACCAACATGATTAAGAGACCAACATGATAAAGATGTAGACCAACATGAAGATGTAGACCAACATGATAAAGATGTAGACCAACATGATAAAGATGTAGACCAACATGATAAAGATGTAGACCAACATGAAGATGTAGACCAACATGATAAAGATGTAGACCAACATGATAAAGATGTAGACCAACATGATAAAGATGTAGACCAACATGATAAAGATGTAGACCAACATGATAAAGATGTAGACCAACATGATAAAGATGTAGACCAACATGAAGATGTAGACCAACATGAAGATGTAGACCAACATGATGAAGATGTAGACCGACATGATGATGTAGAGCAACATGAAGATGTAGACCAATATGAAGATGAAATGTAAACCAAAATATTGATCAAGAGATGTAGGGAATAAAATGGTAAGCAATGCTGTGTATATCAATTTATATTTTCTTTATACTAAACCCCTAAGTAAAGCTTTGCCAAGTTTTGTGTTTCACTGACTATGAAAATGTTTTGATCAATTTTTGTTCTATTTACAGTGAACATCTTGAGAAGTAAAACAATTCCTAGAGGCCAAGACACAGACACATTAGATACATTAGAGATTGTTTCATTTTCTACCATCATTTAGAGCCTTTTTTGTGCTCTAAAGGAACCTGCCATTCTGCCATTATCTTTTGATTGCTGGGTGTTGATGTTTTTACATTCCTAAGGCGTCTGAAAGAAATGGACACTACCCTAATGCTACTTCAAATCCAGACCTTCTCAAGACAATCTTAGTGACCGAGCTGCAATACAGGACACAGTAGGAAACAAGAATCCTCCCAACCTTTATATAAGATTTTTACCAAATTATTAAATTCTTACTACCTTTACTATTTTAACTGTGCATAGACCTTGTTTTTAATGATTTAACTGTATAGAATTTAGCCCTTGTTATGTAAAGGGAGAGTGATCCTTCAAGGATTACGGGCACGACATGGCCTAAATTGTGCCAATGTGCCTAAACTCAAACTCTTAAGTTGAGTACCCATGCTCACCTACTAGAGTGGCGACACATACTTCTCCTTGTTATACATCCTGAACCCTGTAATCCAACCTCATAACATTACCAGAAGTGGTCCTGAAGTTAGGAAAACTAAAAGATACAATGAATAGAACAATCATTTCTAATACAGGTACAAGTACTCAAGTGATGTACTTTGTAAGAACTAAGTAGTTGGCATTACCATAATTGACTTGTATCATGTTCTATATTTAGGTAAATCTTGACAATCAGTCCAGTCATTTTTTCTTAAAATATTCCTTTTTTTCCCCCTCTTCTTGTTTCAATTAAATGTTTTTATATTTTTTGTTTTTGGAGGAGGGAAGTTCTATGGTATAGTATCATTATTATTTTTGTATTAAGCAAACTTGTATATGTATGTTTATTCATGAATACTAATGAAGAACATCATTCTGGGTCATCTACCGAAAATGTTGTAAGCACTATACCTCTTCAGTTAACCTTGGATATTCTATAGTTGCTTTGTCATCTCCATAGTCTCTGGTATATACAATCATTGTCCTGTTGGAGGTTAGGGCTAGGATGTAATCTCTATTTCTGATGGAACACATGTAAAACCAACAGTAGACCTAGACTTTATTAACAGGTCATGCAAACATTTTTTCTTATCTGGCTCTACCTGAGCTATTTTTATGTATTTTTATTTTTACTACTTTTGTAGGCTAGTGCTAAGCTGTATACTTGTACTTCTCCCTATTATTATATGGGTTAGTGCAATGCTGTTTCCTGTACTGTTTACCAGTGGTCTGTATGTCAGTTTTAATTATTCTTTGCCTGGGACTGCCTGTAAGTTTCAGAATGATTTTTTTTTTTATTTTACTATGTGTAAATCTATTATTTAATTTTTTAGCAATATATGTTACATTATTTTTCTAATTGGAATAACTGTCAAATTAATTGACAATGTTTTTATAAATATGGCCAAGCCCTGCCCAGTGCTGCCATAATGGCCACTTCTAATGTTTATGTACTAGATCTTGTCCTTATGTGTTTTTTTTTATCTGCAGTGTTTTGTAACTGCTGTTTTAGTCATTTGAAATTAAAGTCTCATTTTTTAAAATTTCTTCTGTTTCTTGATTTCTTTTAATTTTCTAGATTTGTTTAGTTGAGTTGTCTGGTTGCTTAGGTGACTCAAGCCCCTTGGCCACAGACTGAAGTGCACAGATACAACCCACTCAGCAGCATTACCTTCTGGCAACTGTAACTTCTTGTTAGCCCAGGCTAGACACGACTTGGGCCCCCGCGACGCTAACATAATACTAATATTCTCTTAAATCATTGTAGACAGCATTGAGACCACCCCTGTCCCTAACAAGACAGAATTATCTTTTGCTTTAGTTGTAGAAGGAAAGTGGAGCCAACAGTTTAAAGCTTCTATAGAATTGACTTGGAGCTGTGGTGGCTGAGCGGCAAAGTACTTGGATTTGGATTCCAAACATGGGTCCAGGGTTTGAAACTAGGATTTTGAATTTTAGGGCTATTAGGCACCTTAAAGTTCACCCAGCTCTATTGGGTTCCTGACATTTTTAAAGGGAGTTGGTCATTGTACTGGCCACCTGACACACCCATTGACCATGATTTATGAGCTTTATATCATCTGCCCTACAGATTGCAAAGTTTGGAAAGGGAAGTTACACTTGAATATATTTTTTTAAAAATTCGCTCTAAATCAAAAAGCTTCCATTTTTGTTTGTCATTCATTTCATCTTGAAATGATTGAATATTGAGGTCAAATTAGATTAGTTGACTAAGAGTTTCTATCATAGAGGATAATCCCTGACTAAATCTTAATAGCGCTGCCTGTCATCTTTTTAGTAAATTTCCATTTCATCGCTGATTAAAATTCATGTTCATTGAAGTAATTGCTGTACATTTCAAGGTTTATTGAGGCCATCACAATGACCTGCTGCAATTACTTCCCTTTACTATTAAGTTTCAAATACATTAATAGTTATCTCAAAATGTGAATTCAGTAACATGTCTATGCAGACCAAACCTTGATGATATATATATAAATGTAAAAAGACTTGTATACATATTATTTATCCAAGAGGTTGTTTAGTTACTTTTAAGTTAGAGTTATGTCCTTTTCAAACAGTTATGATACCAATTTGTTAAGCCAAATATTGTGCTGAAAATTCGCTTTACTACAAATTTAAAAGACCTGATACCAAAGGGATTCCAAGATCAAGATTCTTCATGTTGCAGTTTTTCATTGATATATTTATTTTATAAGCAGCTTATTATTGTATTAGAACAAAGTTAAGATTTATGTTTTTCTTTGTGAAGCTGCAGTCGTATAGCCTTACAATATATTTGATTCATCATATTAATTCTAGAACAAGCTTTTTAAAAAATTATTTAAACATATGTTAAGCTAATTAGACCGGGTTCCATAAGGTTGGAATTGTTAGTAGTGATATGGATATAAGCACCCTACTACCAGTACATACATACATGAAATCAGAAGCTAGCCACTCTGAGACAGTTTGAAGCATACAGTGCTACTCCCTTGCAGAGCCTGTGATCTCAACTGTATTGGCATTTTCCATTCCTTCCAATAGCTGCATGGATAGGGGGGAACTGCTGAGTGGGGGACATCATTCCAACCATAGCTGATGCCTGGGAGATGAGATGATCCTTCGCATAGAATCAGATCAACGTTTGAGATTTGCTGATAGTTTAGGACAGAAACTTGCTCAAAGACAAATATTGTTACAAAGCAATGAGCTAAACAAACCTGTTTGTAAGATTCAATGAGCTAAACAAACCTGTTTGTAAGATTCAATGAGCTAAACAAACCTGTTTGTAAGAAGTTTTTAGTAACAGAAGGAAAAGAATGAAATTTGTACAATTTTAGAAAAACTAAAAAATCTAAGGGTGGCTGGGGGGGGGGGGGGGGTAAAGCAGCCATTTTGTTTAGTACCAGTACCTGGTAAAATATATCAATCAACATGTTGGACTTGGGTAAGTTATATAGAGACATCCGTACAACTTTAAAAAAAAAAAAAAAAATTATATTAGCCTGAGAGACTCAAATCCTCTAGCTAAAGAATCGGACTCAAACCCAACTGAAGTGCTTCCTAGCTCTGTTAAACAGCAAATAGTAATGTGACATGGTGTCCTCTTTCTACCAGCACTGGGGGCACTGAGAGTTTAAAATTTGGCCTGCAAACTGCATGAATTGCTGGATATCTGGCATAAACCGGTGTCAAGGGGGCTTGAGTTCAAATCCTGGTTTGTTTTTGCTGAGCAAAGAAATGTCAGAAATATCACTTCCCCATATAGGCAATACAAAAGTAATTTGAAGAAAAAACTATTTAGCACAGACTACTTACAATTTAAAAAAAAAAAAAGCAAAATGGTTCTAATATTGTAAAATGAAGGCCACTTTATTACAAGGTATACATAAATATAAAAATGAGTCAATAAAATCAATGTATAAGAGGCACAGCTTATTTAAAGTTAACAATCAACTCTTTGGAATGTCACGATGAAACTGAAACTGCTGCTTAAATAAATGTTTATTGGTGGTCCTGATATTACTTTTAGTAGTAAAAGATTGTGTAGAATAAAAAAAACTTCATTGAGACATTTGATTTTGAAAGGGAGACAATTCAATTAGAAGTTATACTACTAGAATTTTTTTTAAATATGACAATTCTACTGATGATACAAAGGGATAAAACTAAATATCAGTTGTTATTCTTAAAATTAAAAAAAAAAAAGGTAAATTTAATGTAAATTTGACACATTAGCGTATTCTGTTCCAAAATTATAAACTTGATCAGAATATTTTATTGTCAAAGATATTATTGCTAGAATTGTATACCCTAAACCTCTTACAACAGATATTTTTAAAGCTAATCAGCATGCTGACCTATCGGTTTACATAGTATAAAGCTCTGCCAGGTCATTGTTTGATGAACAATGTAGTGAACACCCAAAACTATACTTAAATACTTGATGTAAATTTAATAACATTGACACTACCAACAAGGTTCAATGTACAAAGAATCTCCACTGAAGTCTGTTAATGACTATACAAACTATTATGTAAGTAAATAAATGTCTTTAATATGATATTCATATTCTACAAATATACAAACATAACAAAACTAGTATAAATTATCCCAAAAGTTTAAAAAATTATTTAGTGCAGAAACTACATTAAATGTAAGATGCCATTGTACAATATTTCATTTACAAAACATACCCGGTAATTGAATAAAATCTAGTAATACAGCAGTGTTCAGAAGTAACATTTTCATATAGAACTCTTCAAAGAAAACTACAGTTGATATTGCAGATATTAAAAAGTATTAGTAACAAGTTAAATACCTATACTGCTAAACTTTGTTCAAAAAAGATTCTACATAGAAAATATTTAACTTCAAAATTTTTATTTGATCTTTTAGATTTTTTTTTAGCATTTTATATTTTTGATGGTGTGATTGATTAACTTTACTTATGTTATTCAACCACAGAATTCCATCAAAAGCTCTTAATTTCGTTATTACATTATCTTGTTAAAAATAAAAAGTACAGTTAGCTGTGTCAACTCTCTTTAATGCCTATGGTCATTAACAAATATACCTCAAAGAATCTTTGTTTAATTTTTAACTTAAAGTCAACAGTCAAAGTAAATGAATAGCAGGTACATGGTAAATTTAAATTAAAAAACAAAACATTGGAAGTTTTTTCTCTAAGTGTTCTACAATTTCAGATTTAAAGACAAAGTTTATTAACGTGTTCGTCCTACATTTGTAAAACCAAAAATATGGTTAATGTCTTTAAACTCATATAAAAACACAAGGGAAATACAACTCACAGCATTAAAAAAAACTCCAATTAACCTTTGACCGTACAAAGAAAACTAAACCATTCATGAACAGTATTGTCTTGAGCATCACAATGTAAGTGTTATGTGGTGACTACTAAAAGTTGTGTACACTTAATCTTTTATCACTCAATGGATGGAAATCTTTCTGCTAGACAAGTCAGCAATGGATTGCAGATATCCCTCACAGCTTCTGTGGTTGAATAATACCCAGAAAAAAAAAGCTGCTTATAATAATATCTGTTGAGCTTGACCATCACTTAGAGTAATAGGCACTATATTAAAAAAAAAAGATTAAACTAAACAGTATTGACAGGCAATGTGTCATTAAAAAAAGACACTTTCTAACTTAAGAATCTACAAACAGTATAAATAGTAGAAAAGTAAGCTATACAGTTGTCTACTTTTTCTTGTTTTAATACCGGCATTTTTGATTTTCATTGCATTCTACTTATCTTATAATCATGAATATCTTTAATTATCTTAGTCATTGAGGCTTGTACAGGACATGCAATACTTAGATAATTGTCAGTAACATAATATTACGCTATATAAATATCCAGTCTATGTGAGCCTTGGTACAGCAGGCATATCCAAACACAAGTGAGTAGTCTTCTTCTGTAAGGTACTTGTGTAGTTAAGGAAGATCTCATATTTGTAAACATTTTAGGCTCCTTAGCTGACAAATCTTTTGGATATTCTAGAAGAAAATAAATGCAATCAGGGTTTAATATAAATATCATCATCTCTTGAAATTCTTTTTGCAGAAGCTAAGAAAGAGACATCTCAAATAAGATAAGATGATCTCATAAAAAGATAATAGAGATCACAAATTATATCACATAGATCTTAAACAAGATAAAATAGATCTCGAACAAGATAAAAAAAGATCTCAAACAAGAAAGGATAGATCTAAAACAAGATAGTATAGATCTCAAACAAGATAAATTAGATCAGAAAGATCTTCACAAGATAAAAAAAAGATCTCAAAAATATAACAGATCACAAGTTACATCAGCTGGATCTTAAATAAGAAAAAAAAAGGTCTTAAACATGATCAGATAGATCTCAAACAATATAGATCTCAAGCAAGATAAGATAATAATGAAACGTGACATCTAACATAAAAGCAGCTTCTTGAGAAGAAGGTGAAGAAACTGTAGTAATACATAGATAAGCCACAAGGAGGACTCGAACTTCGGACCTCAGAACCATCCCCAACGCATAGCAGTGACCAGCTGCAAGTCTTCTTCTTCGTTCTCATTTTATAGATGAGGTTGCGTGTCAATGTGTTATGCGCCAGGAGGCCCATTGACTCTGACTTCAGCCTGCTTTTCTTTCTGGGCATGCACTCAAAGCCTTTGATCATCCAAGTTCATCTGCAAGGCAGCAGGTGTTTATTTTCGAAGTTTTCTCTCTTAGATGAACTGCTTTACCTATCTAACGAGCTTCATCTGCCCGGTTAAGAGTTAAAACGCCCTATACTCGCTTTTTGCAAGCATTTCCCTAGATTTCTGAGATGTTTTTAGTAAATATTCTAACCACTGGAATACTCTATCTCATCCTCAATGACTGCAAACCAGTTGGTCCGCGGCTGTTTATTTGGTATTCACAGCTAACCCTCATAGCTAAGGGTCCTTTCCCTATCCGCCACCTGGGGACGCGCTTAGTAGAAGATGGTAGCTCCCCCAAGCCTATGCAAGTCAAACTCTTTCTTGACTAACCCCACAGGTGTCAGGAGTGGCGGAAAGCAAGCTTAGAAACCAGAACTGTTGAGATGACAGCCCAGAGTGTATTCCACAAGCAGCAATTCCTGACACATTTTTTTTTAAATAAAGAAAAACATTCAGCATGCGTAACTAATGTCAATAATGATTTTCAAGGTATTTCAAATGTTTACAAGGTCAAATTTCTGGATCACACAAGAAGAAACTATTAAATAGACAAAAATTGTAATAATGACAAGTCTTTTCTTCTGAAGATGAAGGATGAGTGGAGTGTTTCAGGTGACTAGAGACAAACCCATCTGGACAGAATTATACAGATATATAGAACACTAACTTCAAATCACATAATTTGTGTATCAGGATAATGACAAAAGTGAAAAAGAAAATCATTTTACACGGATACAGAATGGCATTTGACAATAGTATTAGTATTTATATAACAGTCAAATTCCAAGTGAAAAATTGGCATGTTTTGAAATTAAAGACACATAATAGTCATATTATATTCATAATTATCATAAAATCAGACTGGTCATGGCAACATTTTTATATGCTTGCAAATCTGAGATGATGACTGCAGAACTAGAGAGGAGGATCCTAGCAATAGAATTGAGATGCTACTGAAAGATCCTAGGAATTACTTACAATGACCTCATCACAAGCAAAGTGATTAGAAACAGGAATAATACAGAAATTGAATAAAAAAAACTCAAAATTAAACTCTATGGCAATATCACATTGTCCTCAGGGCTCACAAAGACCTTCCTACAAGGAACAGTTCCAGGAAAAAGAGGCAGACAGAGAAAGGGATGGGAAGACAACATAAAAGAAAGGACAAGCCTTTTATTGAAAGAAATTCTATCCAAGACAAAAGACAGAGAGGAATGGAGAAAGACATTCAACAGATCTTGTGAGGTGCCCCAACACACTAAGGGATAGGAGAAGGTGAATGTTACAGACCCATATCAAGGTGAGAAATCATCAGTCAAAACAGAAATTTGAACAAAAGCAAAATAATAGCAAGCAGTTTGATACAAATATAAACCAATCTAACTAAACCCATGTTTTTAATTCCGACTAGCCACTTATTTAAAACCTCCTTCCTTCTTTTGGGCACTCTTTCTTAGACTGTTTTAAATGTTTTAATTTTTCTCTGCATGCTCATCTGCAGATGAAATAAACTAAGAGCATTCCTAAGCCCCCCTACCCGTAGTGTCATTTTTTTGCATTATCTCATCTTCTTATCTTATAAAATACAGATGATTATGTCCTACACATGTCAATGTAGTCATGCATGTTAATCAATGACTTAAATTCTGCCACTGGTTTTGCTGGCTGACTCAGGCAACCCATGCCATGCTCTTATAGCACTAGGGAAGGAGTATAAATTTGTCTTACTATATAGAACAAGGAATGTGTGTTTATCTTTGTGTCTTTCTGAGTATTTTATTAGGTTTTGTATTTGAAGATAATGGTTCAGTGTTCTATGTATTATTGCTCCTTTAGTTTTTTAAACTCTTTTTATCTAAATTCAACAATTTTACTAAAGGTGTTACTGTAATCAAATGTGAATATCTGTTTGTTATTAATCTTACTGCTAGAAGACCGTTGATCTTTGTGACTGTACAGGGCACTCCCGTTAACATTGGTCAGTGATACAGTTATACTCAAAAATTAAATGCTCCATAAAACTGTAGTTTCTCAATACAGACAAAAAACAACAAAATATTATTGCTAGAGTTGTATACCCTGAATCTCTTACAACAGATATTCATTCTGTCTAAACCAGCTAATTGAAATGCTGATCTATTGGTTCACATGGTATAAAACACTGCCCAGTGATTATAAAATGAACAATGTAGTAACACCCAGGACTAGGTGTAAACATAAGCCCTACCTCTAAGACTAAGATAACTTTGTCCCATAAGCCTAGAGGTTGATTACAAACTATTTCTTAGATAAATGTATTCAGTCTAAGACTTACTATTTTCACACCTGTCACCATAGTAACCCGTGGCAGCACACTCACAGTTGAATGTTCGAACATGATTGGAGATAGTGGTGAACAAGTGCCGTTATTTCTGCATGGTTTACGATATTCACAAATGTTGCCATGACCTGTAGAACAATGGTAGAAATTTATTACAATTATATTTAATCTGCAGTAAGAGAAAATGCATAATTTAGTTTTATTTTGGCGGTGCTGTGGCTGAGAGCTACAACACTTGGCTTCCAAACTGAGGGTCGTAGATTTAATCTTGGTGAAGACGGGGATTTTTTTGCAACTTCAGGATTCTTAGAATGCTCCGGAGTCCACCCACCTAATGGGTACCTCAAATTTGTTAGGGAAAGTAAAGGTGGTTGGTCATTGTGCTGGCCACATGACACCCTTGTTAACCATTATCCATAGAAACAGACGACCTTTACATCATCTGCCCTATAGATCGCAAGGTCTGAAAGGGGAATTTTACTTTACTAGTTATATTTAGTGCATTGCAATAGTTTTATTACTAGGATACTGATAAAGAAGATAAAACATTGGAAATGTTAAAGATAGAAACATTCTTTTTAGAATAAGAATGCTTTTTTTAGATCATGTACTGAGTTTTATGTCATTTTTATTAAGATAATTAAATTTTCAATATTAGTTAAAACAGAGGTCAGCAAATCTAAAACAATGTTCACTTGGCTAACATGGACACATATCTAGCTGTTTAGGTCTATTGTCGTTTTTTTCCCATATTTTCTCCAAACATGTAAATGAATTTAAATTTCAAGTATTTAAAAATATATAGGCATATTTCTCAGTCTTTTCCTTGACTCCATCATGGAGCAATTTTCTAAAAAGAACATTAAAAGACAAACAGGGAATCAAAATATAGCTCTCAGTGGCTTCATAACCTTCATTCCTTATCCACAAGCGTCCATTCCATGGTAGTGATGGAAATTCAAGTTATATATAATGTAGAACATAAAGTCAGGGAAACTAATGATAGGAAAGGCCATCAAGCTCCTGTAACAATTGAGCTTAAATAAACTTTTACAAGACTAAGATTCCATAAGGTTGTTATTGCCAGAAGTGGTAATGGATATAAGCAATCCACAACCTATAAAATGCTACGAATGGCATGAGTCTCAATTAGCTTCTGATAAAATGTCAAACTACTGACCTTCATATGTGGCTCAGAGATTGAGTCCAGCAGAACTGTTAGTAATGACAGAAGAAGGGGCAAAGGCCAACAAGTGGCACCTAAAGCAGTAAGTTTTGCAAAGGAAGGGCTTGTAAGCTTTGACTATCTAGCTACCCATCTAAGACGAGAAACTCTTAAGGTAGGGAAAACTCTTAATCCAAACCTCTGCTGCCTGACGGCTATACAAGGGAAAATCTTCGGAAGGAAAAAATCAGGAGCTGCTGACTCCTAGGCAGATTGCAGCACACAGTGCTACACCCTGGCACAACATGTGATACTGCTGATCCCAAACTGTATGATGTACCTGCCATTCAATTGGACATGTGGATAGCAGGGAACTGTTGTGTGGGTGACATTGTTTCAATCATATGTAATGTCCGGGTTTCATCTCGAGATGAACCATAGTTATTCCACAACTGAAGGAGGCCAACAAGGACTTTTAAGGGAGGTCAACCAAGAATCACTTCCACATTTCAATTCATTTGAGATAAACTAATTCTGCTGATCAAAGGCTACAATAATAATAATTTTAATTTATAAGAGTGCTGTTAACAATCATGATGTAGATTCAAGGCGCTGTGATTACATTACAAACATAAACATGAGAGCTAAGAGGACAAACTAATCTAAAAAAGTTAATTACAGAAAACAATAAGGCAGAAGAGGCTATCAAACATTGGCTAATATTATAGAGATAAATATATTTATCTATCAATTTAAAGTTCTAAAAAAATTCAGGCTATGTGAAATCTATCTTATACTTTACAGATATTCCTACAGACAGATATACATTAAATGCAAGGATAAGAAATCTTTGGCACAAAGTATTCAACAGTTATAAAAATAAACATTCAATGCCATACCACAAAAATCTTTGAGACATTCTCTCTTAGTTTTGTGTGGAAATGGATTTTCAAAGCCCACAAATTCTTCTTCAATGCATGAACGCTCTTTGTAATTTACTCTACATAATTAAAAATCTCTGAGTGCAAATGTAATCTTCAATGGTTTCAACATTTTCAAAGAGAAATAAAAATATGCATTAAAAAAAATTTAAATGTGTGTACAATATCACCAAGATAATGAATGGCTGCCTAGTCCCATGGTAAGTGCTCTGAACTGTTGTCTGGATGGTGTATAGTTTAAACTTTGCTGACCGCCTCACCTTGCCGCCCTGCTGAAGGTTTGGGATTGGATGCAATAGGTTTGGGAGAGGGGGGGGGGGGGGGGGAGCAAGGCAAGAGGCAATATAAATCAATACTATTAGTCAAACTGCCATGGTAAGATATCAGAATGTCTATTTTGTAAAGTTTAAAACATACACAGTCTATATTCTATATATACAGACATAATCTAAACAAACTTATAACATCTAGATCTAATTTATTCATACATATATTGATAAGCTGTTTTAGATTTTAGGCCATTTCTCAGATTTTCATTAAATTTTTGGTGTTATATCTCCTGAAATATCAAGTCTCTAGTGGAATAATACAATATAGGCTATCTTGTGAACATCGACCTCGTGGAGGTCAATGATTATACCTAAGCCAGCCAAAGTGAATGCTGATTTCTGAACAATGCGGATGCAGTGGCTTAAGTTCGTCGTTTGTGATTTTATACTGACACTTTACACACTTCCAAGGAGCATTGACACTTTACACACTTGCAAAGAGCATTGACACTTTACACACTTGCAAAGAGCATTGACACTTTACACACTTGCAAAGAGCAGATAGACTGCAATTTAGCAAAACGCTCAACACACGGGTGCATTGGTTATATTAGTCAAGTAAAATATTGCGACTCTTTGCTGTATCCGTGACATGGACACACGGTGCTCATTGCTTTAGCTCTGTTTTTTGTCATAATCAAACAGCATATCATTTGAGATCAACATTTATAGACTAATCTTGCAATCCAAAACATGAATTTAAATTGCAGATGTTGTTTCTTCGCCAAATTGTATATAATACCGACCTATGAAAAAAAAATCACACATGTCCATCTTCTTATAATACGGTACCCCACTTTCCTCTACAAATATAATGGATTTCTGCCTGGTCGTGCGGTTTGAGCGCTGGACTGTCATTCAGATTTAGGCCCTATCGATGGTCCAGGGTTCAAACCCTGCCCGCTCCCATCCCCAGTCGTCCTGCTGGAGGTTTGGACTAGGAAGTAATTATCTTCAACTCTGAAGGAACATCCAAAACCTGTCAAACATTTTTACAAATATAATAACATGACTGCTTGAAACTACTTGATGCCCTTGTTTTTACTTCTACTTCTGCTGTGCATGCCGTCTGCAATAAAGTCCATTTCTTTATGCTTTGCTCTCCATGTGGATCTATCCACTGTGCTCTCAATTTGTGCACCGTACCCTTTTACTATACAAATAAACTCCATTCCAAAACTAACAGCGACACTCACTACTATAAAGAATAACGCTCACTCTACATGTACAGGCATTGTAGACTAGCATGTTGCCATGTATTGTGGAGTGTGTTTATGAAGGAAACCAGAAGAAAGGAGAGTGGATGTTTTTGGTAGTGTAAACTGAAGAGTTTCTGATGAAACCACAAAGCAACTCATGTTCATAAATAAAGGTATGAAAGTTGGAGAAAAAAAAAGGCTAGCAAAATACATGAGACAGGAAATATATACTGCTATAGTGACTTATATCCCTATTTCAATTATCATTTCTACATACAGTTACTTTCAATTTGAATATTATAATTATATGTAACCAATTTTAGTAAAGTATATGCCTTATTTAAATTATCATATCACTTTTGTTTCTACATACTCTTTTAAGTGTATTTACCTGGTACTTTCAATTTGAATCTTTTTATAATTATAAAAATAAGAATCTTACTGGTGAATAGTCCACCTGAGTAGTGGTATTATAACCCAGGCATGGATTTATCTAAAAGCAAGCTATAGCTTAGAGCCCACCTCCAAGTAAAAACTCAAATTCAGAAACCACAACATATTTTTATGTAATTCATAGATGACACTTATTGTATCATGCTACAATACACACAAGTAAATATATGTATTGCAAAGTTGCTAAAATCAATTCAATACCTTTTATCACCAAGCTCAAGGTTCCCTGCTCATATCTAAGGACCCTTATATTTTTCTCACATATTTAATTATAGTTAGACAAGAGAATGACTCACTAACTAACAAACATTCAATCCGAGTGGTATCCTCATTTAACCTTGTATAATTTACATTTTACGTATGGTAATTTTGCAAGATGTTTTCATTAAAAAATATGCAGTTAAAACAATCATATTGAATCATATAAAAAATAATATGTATTGTTGATCTATTACAAAACTATCATTTAATCATTAAATAGGTTCAAATCATTGACTTTGAAGAAAATACAAAAACGACTTAGTATTTATCAACATATAATGTTTAGTTCCTGTTCTGTCCTAAGCAATAATTATTTACATTAAAACGTTTGTAACTGTGATATATAAATTATATAATTATAATATAATAATAAATTAATTTCTTTAAAAAAAAAATATACCCAATAGCTATTAATTGAAGACCGTTATTTGAAAAGAATGAAACATTCAAAGTTACTTCCTTTAGTAAGACCTGTAACATTATTCAATTGAATCAAGACTTTTGGCTCATCAAGTACAATTTTTTTAAAAAAATGACATATATATTCCATTCTATATTGAAAAAACATTTTGTATTATCAATATTCATTTATGTCATCTATATTCTTGGACTAGTATCACCATTATACTCCCATTTCAAAGTGTTTCAGAGAATGTCAAGTGTACTCAATATTAAATGACATTCAAAACATATTTATCATATATTTTTATTATCATAATATCTTCATGTCTTGCATCAACAAACAAAACATATTCATCAAGTGTACACATCTTAATTTTAAAAGAATTTATTTCATTGTGAATATTATACAGAAGCCTGGTTTAAACATTTTCCTGCTCATTTAGCGAGTTCTGATTTTCAGTTTATTAAATTAGCATAAAATAAAGTCTCAATATTCAAAATAAATCATTGAACAGTATTGAGATAACTGGCTATGTATGTCATTATGCCTAAAATTATTTAAGTAAAACTATAAATTGAATGTCTTTTTCACTAACATTAGTTTGTAATACATGTTATTGTGAACCAATATGTCCTTTAATATTCTAATGGAAGAGCAGAAAGTTCTCTAAAACATGATACGGGTATAAAATGTGTAATTATTGACACATTTGTTTCATTTTTCTAAATCATTAATGGCATAATATGTAGGTCACAGCTGGGACAGCATAGCCACGGGAAATACTGCATTCCTCTTTAATCTTTGGACCCGAAGAAAAGCCTTATTATTTTTGTGTTACAGTAAACCATGGCATGTTATTTATATGTATAAAATATTGAAATAGAGTATTATTTATCATAACTTATTCTTGCACATATATAAATACCCCACAATTACACAAACATTACATGCAAAAAGCTTTTAGGTTGTTTTTTTTTTTAAATATGCTAAAAATTATCAAATGCATATTCAGAGCAAGTAAATAAAATGAAAACATTTTATGACAACTTAAACTTCAAGTAGCCAGTGACAGATCTTTGTGGATAAAGCTAACCTCCCAATGCGCCAAAAGGCCCAGGAGGACCTAAGTCTTAGTCTAAACAACAAGTATCTTTCATCTTTGGGAGTCTAATAGTTATTCTTGAATGGCCTTCAAAAACATTGGCCAAAAAAAAAAAAGAAAAAACTAGAAAAAAACGTGAACAAATGTGAAGCTTTCTGAATATTTGAGCTATAAGCATACGTTTGGTATGGTATCCTCAGTGTTAGAATCACTAGTTCTATCCGAAAAATAATAATAATAATGTGACATTTGGAATAGTCCATTCTGAATGAATCTGAATAAATATCAGTTAAGGTGTACATAAATGCAATGCACCTTAACGGTATATATACACATATGATGCTTCAAAAAGAAATATGCCAAAACCATTGTGCTATATTTAACAATAAAAAAAAAATGATGCCTAATAGGATACAAATTTCTCAAATAACTTCAAGTTTTTAGTCCAAGATGCTCTATGTGACCACCACCACCACAAGGACAGCATCAAGCTGATATGAAAATTCCTCCCAAAAGCACTCCAGGATGTCCCCTTCCTATGTGTTGTTAGCAGCTGTTGCTCAATCTTTCATGCTATTGATATTAACTGACATTAAAAACTTTGTCTTTAACCTGCCCACACTGAAAATGTTTCTGCCCTGTGACAATGAGAATTGTATTTGCAAAGTTAAGTACACAAAACGCCTTATCTGCTAAAGAATTGCCATTTTATGAGTAGGCTATAAATATGTAAATCCTCTGATGCTGTTTAAAAAATGAGGAATGAGTTTCTTTTGAGAAAAATTTCATGTAACTTGCTTCATGTTTTCTTAAATTAGAGAACTGTATGATTTTTTTTCACAAATTCAATAATGACATTTTATCAGAATGAATCATCTGGTGCTGTTTAAAAACTGATTTTGTTTTTACATTTTACTTTCAAATGGCTTTTCACCAGAATGAAAGAAATATCTTGTACTGTTTTAATTTTGAGGAATGAGTGAATTCTGTTAGACTAATTAACCATTGAAATAGTCCATTGTTAGTTCCCCTGTCAGAATTTATGATCTATAGAGCAGAATATTGTTTAAGGCATCTGTTTCTGTGGCCCACAGTTAATGAGGTTGTCATGCGACAGGCACAAGTACCAATCGCTTTTACTTTTCAAAATTTGATAATGAAATAACTTTTAATAAGTATAGATCATCACATGATGTTTTAAAGCTGATGATGTAGTAAATTTGTTTTGACAAATTTGACATTAGAATGGCTTTTTACCAGAATGAATAATTTCATGCTCCTTTAAATTAGAGGATTGGGCTAAATTCTTTTTTACAAATTTGACAATTAAATGGCTTTCTTACAACTTATTATTCATCTCATGCTTTTTAAAATAATATTTAGTGAATTCTTTAAGACAAATTTTACATTAAAATAGGTTTTTACCACTATGAATCATCTCATAGTTTTTTAAATTTGAGGAAGTAGAGAATTCTTTTAGACAAATTTGACATTTAAATTGCTTTTTATCAGAATGAATATTTACATGCTGCTTTAAATAAGAGGATTGGGTAAATTCTTTTTTTACAAATTTGACATTTAAATGGTTTTTTACCACTATGGATCATCTCATGCATTTTTAAACTTGTGGAGCAAGTATATTCTTTTAGACAAATTTGACATTTATATGGCTTGTTACTAGAATGAATCAACTCATGTCTTTTAAAAGAAGAGGAGGCTGAGAATTCTTTTAGACAAATTTGACATTTAAATGGCTTTTTTTCAGAATGAACATTTTCATGCTGCTTTAAACTAGAGGATTGGGTAAATTCTTTTTTACAAATTTGACATTTAAATGGCTTTTTACCAGAATGAATCATCGCATGCATTCTTAAACTTGAGGAGGCAGAGAATTCTTTTAGACATATTTGACATTTTGTCAGAATGAATATTTTCATGCTGCTTTAAATGAGAGGATCGCTGAAATTCTTTTTTACAAATTTGACATTTAAATGGCTTTTTACCAGAATGAATTTTTTCATGCTGCTTTAAACTATAGGATCTGGTAAATTCTTTTTTACAAATTTGACATTTAAATGGCTTTTTACCAGAATGAATTTTTTCATGCTGCTTTAAATTATAGGATCTGGTAAATTCTTTTTTACAAATCTGACACTTAAATGGATTTTTACCAGAATGAAACATCTCATGTATTCTTAAACTTGAGGAGGCAGAGAATTCTTTTAGACATATTTGACATTTAAATGGCATTTTGCCAGAATGAATATTTTCATGCTGCTTTAAACTATAGGATCTGGTAAATTCTTTTTTACAAATTTGACATTTAAATGGCTTTTTACCAGAATGAATTTTTTCATGCTGCTTTAAATTATAGGATCTGGTAAATTCTTTTTTACAAATCTGACACTTAAATGGATTTTTACCAGAATGAAACATCTCATGTATTCTTAAACTTGAGGAGGCAGAGAATTCTTTTAGACATATTTGACATTTAAATGGCATTTTGCCAGAATGAATATTTTCATGCTGCTTTAAATGAGAGGATCGCTGAAATTCTTTTTTACAAATTTGACATTTAAATGGCTTTTCACCAGAATGAATTTTTTCATGCTGCTTTAAATTATAGGATCTGGTAAATTCTTTTTTACAAATCTGACACTTAAATGGATTTTTACCAGAATGAATCATCTCATGTATTCTTAAACTTGAGGAGGCAGAGAATTCTTTTAGACATATTTGACATTTAAATGGCATTTTGCCAGAATGAATATTTTCATGCTGCTTTAAATGAGAGGATCGCTGAAATTCTTTTTTACAAATTTGACATTTAAATGGCTTTTCACCAGAATGAATTTTTTCATGCTGCTTTAAACTATAGAATCTGGTAAATTCTTTTTTACAAATCTGACACTTAAATGGATTTTTACCAGAATGAATCATGTCATGTATTCTTAAACTTGAGGAGGCAGAGAATTCTTTTAGACATATTTGACATTTAAATGGCATTTTGCCAGAATGAATATTTTCATGCTGCTTTAAATGAGAGGATCGCTGAAATTCTTTTTTACAAATTTGACATTTAAATGGCTTTTCACCAGAATGAATTTTTTCATGCTGCTTTAAATTATCGGATCTGGTAAATTCTTTTTTACAAATCTGACACTTAAATGGATTTTTACCAGAATGAATCATCTCATGTATTCTTAAACTTGAGGAGGCAGAAAATTCTTTTAGACATATTTGACATTTAAATGGCATTTTGCCAGAATGAATATATTCATGCTGCTTTAAATGAGAGGATCGCTGAAATTCTTTTTTACAAATTTGACATTTAAATGGCTTTTTACCAGAATGAATTTTTTCATGTTGCTTTAAATTAAAGGATCTGGTAAATTCTTTTTTACAAATCTGACACTTAAATGGATTTTTACCAGAATGAATCATCTCATGTATTCTTAAACTTGTGGAGCAAGTGTATTCTTTTTTACAAATTTGACATTTAAATGGCTTTTTACCACTATGGATCATCTGATGCACTTTTAAACTTAAGGACCAAGAGTATTCTTTTAGACAAATTTTACATTTGAATTGTTTGATTCCACAATGAAATGCCAGGTGAACTTTTAAACTATATTTATGAAACATTTGTTTTTGACATAAGTCACACTTAAATGTTTTTCTAAAGCAATGCGTTAATTCATGGTTCTTAGAGATTGATGAAGTAGAGAAAGGTTTTTCAGCAGAAACCAGCCGGAGAGTTCTATTTTCGTTTGAACTATATTGTTCTTCATCTTTAATATTTCCAGCACGCACATCTTTGTTATGAGAGTTTCTAGGTTTATCTATGTTTGAAGCCATATCTTGATTTGGATATATTTTTTGCTGTAGAGTGAAACAAATAAGATGTTGACTAAAATAATAAGTAATTTTCTTTTATTCCTATTAGAAAACAAAATTCTTCAACAACTACAGAGGACTGAGAGAAGACTTAAAAAAGTTTTTAATATTTCATTCTCTTCAGTCAACAAGAAAAACATCAAAAAATACTTTTTTAAAATCACAAAGCTTTATATAACCTGTTGTTGTATCAATTAGTTTGGATCAGTTTATAATTAAATTTAAAATAGATCCTGAGTGTACCTGGTTCAGATGTCCAAATGGTTCGAGGCAAGCACGCCCCTTTTATGAACCATGTGACCTGAGAAATTGGCTCTTCTCTGTCTCTCTATCAGGAGGCCCCCGTCGACTAGGTGATCATTTATTCACACCTGTCTTGGCATGTTGCACGCTCTTCGGAGCCCCTGCATGAATTCCTCCTTTCATGTGTGGCTAGAAGCTTAAACCCCACGTAGGGGCCATCCTAATGCCTATGCTGTCCCATAGTACCCATGAGGGGACCATCATCACATGTATGGGCCCCTTTGAGAATCGGGAAGCTGAGGGTTTCTGACTGGCTTAGCGAGCCTTTTTTAAATCCCTTCAAAGTGTAATGTAACCTCGCTAGAGGATACGTGTGGTAGCCCACTGAGAGCTATGTTTGCTACCATACTTCGCCTATCCACTTTCCCGGGCGGATGTTTCCACCGGAGGGCCAACGCAGAGGTGACGGGAGCATTCCTCCGGCCAGAGTGTACCAGCTTTTTGCAAACTTTGCTCAAAGACAATTGTAAACAAATGTTTGCTTTCAGTTCTAAAACAATTTATGAATAAACATGACATGTAACATAATAATAGCGTTTGAATGCTCTTATTTTTAGAGAGTGAGATATCAAAAGTGGATGTAGTTTGGAACCTGGTTGATGCTAGGCGATGGCACTGGGTCAAGTTCAATGTTTAAATCATCTGGACCTACCTATGTTTCACTATATTTTCTTTACCTTCTTCTCATACTAGCATTGGCACCTTAGTCCAGCCATTATTATATGTTACATGTCATGTTTTAAATAGTCTGCAGTTTTTAAAGAATTTATTTTTTAAAAATTGTCCTACCTCTGATAAAATTGATTCCCAGGTTTGATCAATGAAGCTGAATTCTGATGTCTCTGGAAGAAAAGACAATTCTGTCTTCTCCTTTTTCATAACATTGCATAGATCATTGGTAAAGTCTTGTTTCAACTCATCTATCATTGGCATTGATTGAATTTGTTCTTCAGATTTCTTTCTCAATAGAATTAAAGTTATAAATTAAAATCTCATTTTCAATATAGCTGTGAAGGGACTATATTTTTCTAGTGTCCCTTTTTATTAAGAAATATACTTCTACAAGATAAATGATCTTGGTTATTCACCTATGTTTAGATACTTCACAACAGAATTTAAAAAGTGCCAACATATCTAAGCATGGTTAAAATTGCAAAGTTTAGTGTTTAATTAGAAAACAAAAACAAATTATTTCAAATAAAGCTTAGAGAATACAATTTTTTATTTTGTAGGCAATAAATAAAATGTGTCTTACCTGTGTCTGTTCTTCTAAACTTAATTTAGAAGTTTCATACATGGAACTATTGTCTGCCATCTCTGATTCTAATGACCAATCTATCTCCTCACTTTTTAGGATAGTTTTAAGTTCATTAGTAAAGTCATGCCTCATGTCATCCATGATAAGAGTTTCTAAAAGCAATATATATGTTTAAACTTTTTGACAATTTTTTAATGACATTTGTCAGCTTATAATTCTTATTTTGTCATAGCATCATTATAATTGTGTGGCTGTACTATTACAACAGTGGCTATTCTTGCAACAAAAAAAAAAAAAAACAAAGACAATAGTACACTTCTATGAATGTACATTTTTATCAGTACTGGTATAGAAAATTAAACTCTGTGAAGTTGTTGCAACAACAACAAAAAAAAAACAAAAAAAAACCTAAGATAAAACTGTAACTAATTGCCAATATTAACAATAGTTTGGAATTTTGTGCTAAAACCTAGAGGTAGAACTAATTGGTCTTCGAAGACATGGTGTTGTGAATTTATGTGTAATTAATGGAAAATATTAAGTGAATATTATTTTGCAGACAGCTAAGGAATGTGTGTTTCTAAAGTAACAGAAAAGAGGGCTTTGTTTTAGGTAGGATAGAATGAAGGCGGTTGGTCATTGTGCTAGCACTTTTACTGAACACCCCATCCCCCCAACCAAAATTAAGAAAGCTAGTCCTTCATTCTCTAAATAAAATATCAATTTGGTTTTATTAATTTTAATCTTTTCCTTGACCCCTTTTGAATTGAACATAGGCGACATAGCGACTAATATTTTTAATTGAACATAGGAGACATAGCGACTAATAGATCTAAAATCTAGATTTTCAATCAATTCGAAGCTATTTAGGATTTAGTTGTTTTTTTTAACAGAGGTCTCTTAATGTTGTGTCTGTTCTGTTTTGTTGTCTTTAGATATGAGAAAAGAGTCCTTGTAATCACAACAAATTTCCATAAGGGTCAGTAAGGCAGTCTTAATCTTAGTCTTATGTGCTATTCCTTGATCACTCTAAAAAAAAATATTCTAGATCTATCGAAATAAACTGAATACATTTCATAGAATCAAGAATCTAGTAGAATCATAGAATCTATTACTCATAGAATCTAGTAAAAATCTAGTTTCTAGAGTATTTCATAGTCTAGAATAGTCTATATTTAGTATATTAAATCTAGATCTCTTGATATCTAGATCTATATTATATTTAAATATATCTCAAGATCTAAATTTTTTGTAGACCATTTATTTCACTTTCATGTAGATTATGACTAGTGATCTACTACTATTACTAGAGTCTAGTAAAATAGATCTAGATTTACATCTATCTAGTATTAAACTATTTAATTATAGTTATTTATTATTTATACTAGTAACTATAGTGACAGTCTAGTCTAGTGACTAGAGTAGAGTGTCACTAGAGTCTAGAGTGTAGACACTGTGACTGACTGTTACACTAGACGTGACTAGAGAGAGTCTCAGAGAGTATAAATAGATAATAATAATTATTATAATAATCAATCTAGTATTAATACACATAGATCTAGTATTTGATGATGACTAATCCAAACTGACCAATTTCACCACAAACTAGTAATGATCTGATACAATTATTTATAGAGAAATTTTGTAACACCGCCACTTTTGTGCTACCGGATGTGTGATAAAAGCTAATTTCGGTCGCCGTCGGAAAAGTGCGTAAAACGTCATTATTTTAGCACCGAACTTTTACATTAAAGGGGGAAGATTATCTACTTTTATGCCGATGGTTCAGCGTGCCGGATGGAACCACATCGCGGCCGGTTATGGCCCGCGGGCCGTCCTTTGGGCATCACTGCATTAGAGTATCATTTTGTCGGAGAAACCAAATTTGGTGGGATTGGTTAACTTGGGCGTTTTTTTAAAAAGAAGTTTCCAAAATTAGGGTGTGTTTCAGCTATGATAACGTTTTTATTTTGGTTCTGTACTTATTGAAATTTTTTTCTTAATTTGTAGTATCCATATCTACATAAGAATCACTTGAGATTATTAAGCTATTTTGGACGGCGCTCTTGGTATATGAATGCCAAAAAATGACCACAAAATCGAAAGGAGAGATTTTGTTATCAATGATACCGGAAGTAGTAATAAAATACGTATAAAATATTATTAAAAAACGAAGTTTTTTTTATTAATATAGATAATGAAGCAAAAAACTCGTATTAATGTAGATATAGATTCAGTTAATAATAGATCTAGACTAGCAAGAGATAATGTAGAAAAATCAAATTATTGTTTGAATCATAGATTAGAGTGTAGATCAAGGTCTAATAGATTGAGGTAGTGATGGGCAAAAGTTAACTAAAAAGTTAGAAACTATTAGTTTAACTAAAAGAAATAAATAATTAAGGCCATTATTTAACTAGAAAAAAAAAGTTTAGTTAAAATCGTAGTTTAATTAATTTTTTTTAGTTACTAACTAAAAAGTTTAATTAAAATTTTTAAAACTTTTCATGTGGGCAGGGTTGAAACGCACATCCCCTTTTTTCTGGTCATGTGATATCAATAACTTTGATTATCAAAACAATGATGCGGTTAATAACTATTTAGTCAGTCTGAATTTGAAGAGGGTTAATGTAAAAAGCTGGTAGAAAAGAAGTTATGGATTATGGGAGTAAATATTTGCAATTGAAAGTAGCAGTATTATAAAATGTTGAACATTTTTTGCCCAAAACTACTATGCAATATTAGGAATGGGTTTGTGAGCCACATGGTGGTGTAATTTCTGTATAAAGTGGGAATTTGATTAGTGGGTTAGGTCAATATTTAGTGGTTTCGATTAATTCATTTGCACAAACAATATTTTTTTAACTGCAGGAACATTAAGTCTAAAGACTTATTATTGAGATCTAAGTGTAAATCAACAGCTAGGCCTATATAGATCTAAAGGCATTAGGATAACCAACTCTAGAAAAAAAAATCTTAATCCACACTCTCTCTGACCATTAAGTAAATAGACTGTGTCCAACTGGTTTTAACAACCTGGTCAGCTAGACATACACATGTAGGCCTAGTGCACTGTACGTGTGTAGTCGATGATACTACACGACTACCCTGCATTTTTTCATTACGCGTTATGCAATAGTGTTTGCTTATGTGGAGTGGTCAGACAAGAAAATAACACACTGGCGCGGCTAGTCAAACATACCCTTCCTACCCAGAAAGTAATAGACGGTGTGTCCGACTGATTGTAACAATCTGGCCAGATAGACGTACACGTGTAGTCATATATAGTGGACTGAGTGTGCAGTCCACAATGACAAGACCACCCTGTTTTTTTTTCCCTTGCGCCTTTAACGGTTATGCAATAGTGTTAGTTGTATTTTTAGGTGGTCAGAAAATAGCACATCGGCATGGTTAGCCAAGTCTATAACATGGCCATAAGAGAATGCTTATTTTCCATTTAAGACTGCATTGATGGGCCAGAGGTGTGTGTCTATAAATTGATTATAAATGCTATGCCTCTAAAATAAAGTCTTTAAAAAAGTTAATTCCCTAGACAGCTCATGGAACTAAGATATTAAACCAGGAACAATTGATTTTACTGACAGATGAAGGCAAAGAACTAGCACTTCTAAAACTTGGCACATCAGCAGGCAAATCACACTCCTCACCCCAGATGACACTCCTCGGTCCAGTCAGGCAATACAGTGTTAGAGAGGGTCCTATGATTTGAAACCTCAGCTGTCTCAAATTGCAAAGACTTTATGAATTCTTCTTCCTCGTTCTCATTCTTATGTTGGAATGTTAAGATGACTAGAACAATATATAAGATAACCTGTTGTAGCGTTCAGATGACTAGACCAATATATAAGATAAACTGTTGGAGCGTTCAGATTACTAGACCAATATATAAGATAAACTGTTGGAGCGTTCAAATGACTAGACCAATATATGAGATGAACTGTTGGAGTGTTCAGATTACTAGACCAATATATGAGATGAACTGTTGGAGCGTTCAGATGACTAGAACAGTATATAAGATGAACTGTTGGAGCATTCAGATGACTAGACCAATATATGAAATGAACTGTTGGGCATTCAGATGACTAGAACAATATATGAGATGAACTGTTGGAGTGTTCAGATGAATAGAACAATATATGAGATGAACTGTTGGCCGTTCAGATGACTAGAACAATATATGAGATGAACTGTTGGAGTGTTCAGATGAATAGAACAATATATGAGATGAACTGTTGGAGTGTTCAGATGAATAGAACAATATATGAGATGAACTGTTGGAGCATTCAGATGACTAGACCTATATATGAAATGAACTGTTGGGCGTTAAGATAACTAGAACAATATATGAGATGAACTGTTGGAGTGTTCAGATGAATAGAACAATATATGAGATGAACTGTTGGAGTGTTCAGATGAATAGAACAATATATGAGATGAACTGTTGGAGCATTCAGATGACTAGACCTATATATGAAATGAACTGTTGGGCGTTAAGATAACTAGAACAATATATGAGATGAGCTGTTGGAGTGTTCAGATGAATAGAACAATATATGAGATGAACTGTTGGAGTGTTCAGATGACTAGACCAATATATGAGATGAACCTTTGGAGCGTTTAGATGACTTTGACCAAAATACGAAATAAACTGCGCAGTGGTTTCCAAATCATGGGGCTCTCCGTATAGTTTTCTTTCTACAGGGATGTTTTAGGGCCAGTGTCTTGTTCGTGCCTCTTGATAAAGAATGCAGTTTTGTAGAACATGGTCAGCATTCTCTGGTGACACTACATATGGGCAGATTTCACTGGTTACAATTTTGAGCTTCTGGAACATATGTTGTCTCATTCTGTTTTGTGGTTCTGAGACGAAAAAAAAACTTGATTTTCTTCCAAATAACTCCTTCAACCAAGTTAATCCCAAATTTATTGTTTCCCTGGCAATCAAATTAGTGAATAGAATTGATCTCTCTTGTGTAAACATTTCACACGTTACATTTGAATAAAACTAGTGTGAATGTATATTTCGCTACGATAGATATAATGTGTAGTTTGTTTTTTTAACTCTTTCAGTGTGTCGTTACTCTCAGAGAATAACTTTGCACAACCCGTAAGGCAAATTTCATGTATAATAAAGATAATTATCATAAGTATATTAGTATCTGAAACTAAGAAATGTGCCTTTTATAAAGTATCTCTGGGCATATAACTATCATGATAATCTAATTAAATCTTCAGTGTTCCAAAATACTACATACCGATATAAAAAAAACAGGAAAAAAGTTTTATGTTCTCAGTTAAATACTTTATTTAATCTGTACAAAATTCTTTTTGTAATTTAAAAAAAACATGTTAAGAAAATCCAATGAAATGTCACATCATTAACACAACATAAGAAACCTTAAGAAATACTTGCAAAAAAAAAATTATACAAAGTGTAGTTGTACCAATTCTGGATCAATTAAATTTGAAATAGATTGAGGTCAACAACAATAAATCTGTGGCATTGATTTTATAATTGTTTTCGTTGAGCTCTATTGCATGCTTTTAGCTTGAAGAGATTTCTTGATCAATAAATGAGTCAGAGGTAATTTACAACTACATAGTACATATAGCAGAATAAAATCTAAACGTATATACAGGTAAACTGAGGTAGACATTTAATCTGGTAGTTTAGTCGCATCAGATTTTTACTTACTCAAGAAGAAAGATAACTAGAGATTCATATGGACGCACTAATCGTCTGTCACGACACATATATTTATTGGTGTATGTATATAATGTATAATATATTATATATATATATTCCCAGAATGAATTATCTTTTGGTCTCTTAAATATCTGGAACGAGTGAATCCTTTTTGACAAATTTGACATAAAATGGCTTTTTACCAGAATGAATCATCTCATGCCTTTTTAAATCTGATGGGCGGATGAATCTTTTTTGACAAGTTTGGCAATTAAATGGCTTGAATGAATGAGACCTGAATGAATCAACTCATGATTTTTTAAATGTGAGGAGGTAAAGAAATCTTTTTGACAAATTTGGCATTTAAATGGCTTTTCACCAGAATGATACCTCTCATGGTCTTTTAAACTTGAAGAGAGTTAGAAAATTTTTTCACAAATTTGGCATTTAAATGGCTTTTTATCAGAATGATTAATCTCATGCCATTTTAAATAACTAGAATGAGTGAATCTTTTTTGACAAATCTGACATTGAAATGGCTTTTCACCAGAATGAATTATCTCATGGTTTTTTAAATCTGATGACTGAGCGAATCTTTTATGACAAATTGGACATTGAAATGGCTTTTTACCAGAATGAATCATTTCATGCTTTTTTAAATGTGAGGACTGAGAGTATCTTTTTTGACAGATTTGGCATTTAAATGGCTGTTGACCTAAATGAATCAACTCATGATTTTTTAAACTTGAGGATTGAGTGAATCTTTTTTGACAAATTAGACATTCAAATGGCTTTTCACCAGAATGAATTATCATATGGTCTCTTAAATACCTGGAACGAGTGAATCCTTTTTGACAAATTTGACATTGAAAAGGCTTTTTATCAGAATGATTTTTCTTATGGTCTTTTAAAGAACTGGATTGAGTGAATCTTTTTTGACAAATGTGACATTGATATGGCTTCTTACCAGAATGAATTATCTCATGGTTTTTTAAATGTGAGGAATGAGTGAATCTTTTTTGACAGATTTGGCATTTAAATTGCTTTTGACCTGAATGAATCAACTCATGCTGTTTTAAACCTGAAGAATGATAGAATCTTTTTTGACAAATTTGACATTCAAATGGCTTTTCACCAGAATGAATTATCTCATGGTTTTTTTAATGTGAGGACTGAGTGAATTCTTTTTGACAAATCTGATATTTAAATGGCTTTTCACCCGAATGAGCCAATTCATGTCTTCTCAAAGTTGTGTAGCTTTTTAATTCTTTCTGACAAATGCAACATAAGAATTGTTTTGTTCTACAATGCCATGCCAGGTGAACTATTAATTTAGATTTAAAAAACATTTGTTTTTGGCATAAGTCACATTTAAATGTTATTATAGAGTAATGCATTAATTCAACATTCTTAGGGATTGATGAAATAGAGGAAAGTTGTTCAGCATAAACCAGCTGGAGAGTTCTATTTTCATTAGAAGCATAAGCATCTTTGTGAGGAGATTTTCTAGGTTTATCTTGGTTGTAAGTCATACCTGGATTTAGATTTATTTTTTGCTGTAGAGTGAAACAAATAAGACGTTTTATCCCTTTAAGAAAAATAATGTCATGAACATATTTATAAGTAAAAAAAAAAGTTTAAATTTCATTGCCTCAAGATCTGAATGAAACTAGAACAATATAAAAAAAAATTCAAAAAAAAAAAAAGGTTATATTAATTGCAATTATATTAGCACTATGGACCTATGCTTATATTAACTGCAATTATATTAGAACTATGAACCTATGCTTATATTAACTGCAATTATATTAGCACTATGAACCTATGCTTATATTAACTGCAATTATATTAGCACTATGAACCTATGCTTATATTAACTGCAATCATATTAGCACTATAAACCTATGCTTATATTAACTGCAATTATATTAGCACTATGAACCTATGCTTATATTAACTGCAATTATATTAGCACTATGAACCTATGTTTATATTTACTGCATATATATTGTTTTTGCTGAGCAAAGAAATGTCAGAAATACCACTTCCCCATATAGGCAATACAAAAGTAATTTGAACAAAAAACTATTTAGCACAGACTACTTACAATTTAAAAAAAAAAAAAGCAAAATGGTTCTAATATTGTAAAATGAAGGCCACTTTATTACAAAGTATACATAAATATAAAAATGAGTCAATAAAATCAATGTATAAGAGGCACAGCTTATTTAAAGTTAACAATCAACTCTTTGGAATGCCACGATGAAACTGAAACTGCTGCTTAAATAAATGTTTATTGGTGGTCCTGATATTACTTTTAGTAGTAAAAGATTGTGTAGAATAAAAAAAACTTCATTGAGACATTTGATTTTGAAAGGGAGACAATTCAATTAGAAGTTATACTACTAGAATTTTTTTTAAATATGACAATTCTACTGATGATACAAAGGGATAAAACTAAATATCAGTTGTTATTCTTAAAATTAAAAAAAAAAAAGGTAAATTTAATGTAAATTTGACACATTAGCGTATTCTGTTCCAAAATTATAAACTTGATCAGAATATTTTATTGTCAAAGATATTATTGCTAGAATTGTATACCCTAAACCTCTTACAACAGATATTTTTAAAGCTAATCAGCATGCTGACCTATCGGTTTACATAGTATAAAGCTCTGCCAGGTCATTGTTTGATGAACAATGTAGTGAACACCCAAAACTATACTTAAATACTTGATGTAAATTTAATAACATTGACACTACCAACAAGGTTCAATGTACAAAGAATCTCCACTGAAGTCTGTTAATGACTATACAAACTATTATGTAAGTAAATAAATGTCTTTAATATGATATTCATATTCTACAAATATACAAACATAACAAAACTAGTATAAATTATCCCAAAAGTTTAAAAAATTATTTAGTGCAGAAACTACATTAAATGTAAGATGCCATTGTACAATATTTCATTTACAAAACATACCCGGTAATTGAATAAAATCTAGTAATACAGCAGTGTTCAGAAGTAACATTTTCATATAGAACTCTTCAAAGAAAACTACAGTTGATATTGCAGATATTAAAAAGTATTAGTAACAAGTTAAATACCTATACTGCTAAACTTTGTTCAAAAAAGATTCTACATAGAAAATATTTAACTTCAAAATTTTTATTTGATCTTTTAGATTTTTTTTTAGCATTTTATATTTTTGATGGTGTGATTGATTAACTTTACTTATGTTATTCAACCACAGAATTCCATCAAAAGCTCTTAATTTCGTTATTACATTATCTTGTTAAAAATAAAAAGTACAGTTAGCTGTGTCAACTCTCTTTAATGCCTATGGTCATTAACAAATATACCTCAAAGAATCTTTGTTTAATTTTTAACTTAAAGTCAACAGTCAAAGTAAATGAATAGCAGGTACATGGTAAATTTAAATTAAAAAACAAAACATTGGAAGTTTTTTCTCTAAGTGTTCTACAATTTCAGATTTAAAGACAAAGTTTATTAACGTGTTCGTCCTACATTTGTAAAACCAAAAATATGGTTAATGTCTTTAAACTCATATAAAAACACAAGGGAAATACAACTCACAGCATTAAAAAAAACTCCAATTAACCTTTGACCGTACAAAGAAAACTAAACCATTCATGAACAGTATTGTCTTGAGCATCACAATGTAAGTGTTATGTGGTGACTACTAAAAGTTGTGTACACTTAATCTTTTATCACTCAATGGATGGAAATCTTTCTGCTAGACAAGTCAGCAATGGATTGCAGATATCCCTCACAGCTTCTGTGGTTGAATAATACCCAGAAAAAAAAAGCTGCTTATAATAATATCTGTTGAGCTTGACCATCACTTAGAGTAATAGGCACTATATTAAAAAAAAAAGATTAAACTAAACAGTATTGACAGGCAATGTGTCATTAAAAAAAGACACTTTCTAACTTAAGAATCTACAAACAGTATAAATAGTAGAAAAGTAAGCTATACAGTTGTCTACTTTTTCTTGTTTTAATACCGGCATTTTTGATTTTCATTGCATTCTACTTATCTTATAATCATGAATATCTTTAATTATCTTAGTCATTGAGGCTTGTACAGGACATGCAATACTTAGATAATTGTCAGTAACATAATATTACGCTATATAAATATCCAGTCTATGTGAGCCTTGGTACAGCAGGCATATCCAAACACAAGTGAGTAGTCTTCTTCTGTAAGGTACTTGTGTAGTTAAGGAAGATCTCATATTTGTAAACATTTTAGGCTCCTTAGCTGACAAATCTTTTGGATATTCTAGAAGAAAATAAATGCAATCAGGGTTTAATATAAATATCATCATCTCTTGAAATTCTTTTTGCAGAAGCTAAGAAAGAGACATCTCAAATAAGATAAGATGATCTCATAAAAAGATAATAGAGATCACAAATTATATCACATAGATCTTAAACAAGATAAAATAGATCTCGAACAAGATAAAAAAAGATCTCAAACAAGAAAGGATAGATCTAAAACAAGATAGTATAGATCTCAAACAAGATAAATTAGATCAGAAAGATCTTCACAAGATAAAAAAAAGATCTCAAAAATATAACAGATCACAAGTTACATCAGCTGGATCTTAAATAAGAAAAAAAAAGGTCTTAAACATGATCAGATAGATCTCAAACAATATAGATCTCAAGCAAGATAAGATAATAATGAAACGTGACATCTAACATAAAAGCAGCTTCTTGAGAAGAAGGTGAAGAAACTGTAGTAATACATAGATAAGCCACAAGGAGGACTCGAACTTCGGACCTCAGAACCATCCCCAACGCATAGCAGTGACCAGCTGCAAGTCTTCTTCTTCGTTCTCATTTTATAGATGAGGTTGCGTGTCAATGTGTTATGCGCCAGGAGGCCCATTGACTCTGACTTCAGCCTGCTTTTCTTTCTGGGCATGCACTCAAAGCCTTTGATCATCCAAGTTCATCTGCAAGGCAGCAGGTGTTTATTTTCGAAGTTTTCTCTCTTAGATGAACTGCTTTACCTATCTAACGAGCTTCATCTGCCCGGTTAAGAGTTAAAACGCCCTATACTCGCTTTTTGCAAGCATTTCCCTAGATTTCTGAGATGTTTTTAGTAAATATTCTAACCACTGGAATACTCTATCTCATCCTCAATGACTGCAAACCAGTTGGTCCGCGGCTGTTTATTTGGTATTCACAGCTAACCCTCATAGCTAAGGGTCCTTTCCCTATCCGCCACCTGGGGACGCGCTTAGTAGAAGATGGTAGCTCCCCCAAGCCTATGCAAGTCAAACTCTTTCTTGACTAACCCCACAGGTGTCAGGAGTGGCGGAAAGCAAGCTTAGAAACCAGAACTGTTGAGATGACAGCCCAGAGTGTATTCCACAAGCAGCAATTCCTGACACATTTTTTTTTAAATAAAGAAAAACATTCAGCATGCGTAACTAATGTCAATAATGATTTTCAAGGTATTTCAAATGTTTACAAGGTCAAATTTCTGGATCACACAAGAAGAAACTATTAAATAGACAAAAATTGTAATAATGACAAGTCTTTTCTTCTGAAGATGAAGGATGAGTGGAGTGTTTCAGGTGACTAGAGACAAACCCATCTGGACAGAATTATACAGATATATAGAACACTAACTTCAAATCACATAATTTGTGTATCAGGATAATGACAAAAGTGAAAAAGAAAATCATTTTACACGGATACAGAATGGCATTTGACAATAGTATTAGTATTTATATAACAGTCAAATTCCAAGTGAAAAATTGGCATGTTTTGAAATTAAAGACACATAATAGTCATATTATATTCATAATTATCATAAAATCAGACTGGTCATGGCAACATTTTTATATGCTTGCAAATCTGAGATGATGACTGCAGAACTAGAGAGGAGGATCCTAGCAATAGAATTGAGATGCTACTGAAAGATCCTAGGAATTACTTACAATGACCTCATCACAAGCAAAGTGATTAGAAACAGGAATAATACAGAAATTGAATAAAAAAAACTCAAAATTAAACTCTATGGCAATATCACATTGTCCTCAGGGCTCACAAAGACCTTCCTACAAGGAACAGTTCCAGGAAAAAGAGGCAGACAGAGAAAGGGATGGGAAGACAACATAAAAGAAAGGACAAGCCTTTTATTGAAAGAAATTCTATCCAAGACAAAAGACAGAGAGGAATGGAGAAAGACATTCAACAGATCTTGTGAGGTGCCCCAACACACTAAGGGATAGGAGAAGGTGAATGTTACAGACCCATATCAAGGTGAGAAATCATCAGTCAAAACAGAAATTTGAACAAAAGCAAAATAATAGCAAGCAGTTTGATACAAATATAAACCAATCTAACTAAACCCATGTTTTTAATTCCGACTAGCCACTTATTTAAAACCTCCTTCCTTCTTTTGGGCACTCTTTCTTAGACTGTTTTAAATGTTTTAATTTTTCTCTGCATGCTCATCTGCAGATGAAATAAACTAAGAGCATTCCTAAGCCCCCCTACCCGTAGTGTCATTTTTTTGCATTATCTCATCTTCTTATCTTATAAAATACAGATGATTATGTCCTACACATGTCAATGTAGTCATGCATGTTAATCAATGACTTAAATTCTGCCACTGGTTTTGCTGGCTGACTCAGGCAACCCATGCCATGCTCTTATAGCACTAGGGAAGGAGTATAAATTTGTCTTACTATATAGAACAAGGAATGTGTGTTTATCTTTGTGTCTTTCTGAGTATTTTATTAGGTTTTGTATTTGAAGATAATGGTTCAGTGTTCTATGTATTATTGCTCCTTTAGTTTTTTAAACTCTTTTTATCTAAATTCAACAATTTTACTAAAGGTGTTACTGTAATCAAATGTGAATATCTGTTTGTTATTAATCTTACTGCTAGAAGACCGTTGATCTTTGTGACTGTACAGGGCACTCCCGTTAACATTGGTCAGTGATACAGTTATACTCAAAAATTAAATGCTCCATAAAACTGTAGTTTCTCAATACAGACAAAAAACAACAAAATATTATTGCTAGAGTTGTATACCCTGAATCTCTTACAACAGATATTCATTCTGTCTAAACCAGCTAATTGAAATGCTGATCTATTGGTTCACATGGTATAAAACACTGCCCAGTGATTATAAAATGAACAATGTAGTAACACCCAGGACTAGGTGTAAACATAAGCCCTACCTCTAAGACTAAGATAACTTTGTCCCATAAGCCTAGAGGTTGATTACAAACTATTTCTTAGATAAATGTATTCAGTCTAAGACTTACTATTTTCACACCTGTCACCATAGTAACCCGTGGCAGCACACTCACAGTTGAATGTTCGAACATGATTGGAGATAGTGGTGAACAAGTGCCGTTATTTCTGCATGGTTTACGATATTCACAAATGTTGCCATGACCTGTAGAACAATGGTAGAAATTTATTACAATTATATTTAATCTGCAGTAAGAGAAAATGCATAATTTAGTTTTATTTTGGCGGTGCTGTGGCTGAGAGCTACAACACTTGGCTTCCAAACTGAGGGTCGTAGATTTAATCTTGGTGAAGACGGGGATTTTTTTGCAACTTCAGGATTCTTAGAATGCTCCGGAGTCCACCCACCTAATGGGTACCTCAAATTTGTTAGGGAAAGTAAAGGTGGTTGGTCATTGTGCTGGCCACATGACACCCTTGTTAACCATTATCCATAGAAACAGACGACCTTTACATCATCTGCCCTATAGATCGCAAGGTCTGAAAGGGGAATTTTACTTTACTAGTTATATTTAGTGCATTGCAATAGTTTTATTACTAGGATACTGATAAAGAAGATAAAACATTGGAAATGTTAAAGATAGAAACATTCTTTTTAGAATAAGAATGCTTTTTTTAGATCATGTACTGAGTTTTATGTCATTTTTATTAAGATAATTAAATTTTCAATATTAGTTAAAACAGAGGTCAGCAAATCTAAAACAATGTTCACTTGGCTAACATGGACACATATCTAGCTGTTTAGGTCTATTGTCGTTTTTTTCCCATATTTTCTCCAAACATGTAAATGAATTTAAATTTCAAGTATTTAAAAATATATAGGCATATTTCTCAGTCTTTTCCTTGACTCCATCATGGAGCAATTTTCTAAAAAGAACATTAAAAGACAAACAGGGAATCAAAATATAGCTCTCAGTGGCTTCATAACCTTCATTCCTTATCCACAAGCGTCCATTCCATGGTAGTGATGGAAATTCAAGTTATATATAATGTAGAACATAAAGTCAGGGAAACTAATGATAGGAAAGGCCATCAAGCTCCTGTAACAATTGAGCTTAAATAAACTTTTACAAGACTAAGATTCCATAAGGTTGTTATTGCCAGAAGTGGTAATGGATATAAGCAATCCACAACCTATAAAATGCTACGAATGGCATGAGTCTCAATTAGCTTCTGATAAAATGTCAAACTACTGACCTTCATATGTGGCTCAGAGATTGAGTCCAGCAGAACTGTTAGTAATGACAGAAGAAGGGGCAAAGGCCAACAAGTGGCACCTAAAGCAGTAAGTTTTGCAAAGGAAGGGCTTGTAAGCTTTGACTATCTAGCTACCCATCTAAGACGAGAAACTCTTAAGGTAGGGAAAACTCTTAATCCAAACCTCTGCTGCCTGACGGCTATACAAGGGAAAATCTTCGGAAGGAAAAAATCAGGAGCTGCTGACTCCTAGGCAGATTGCAGCACACAGTGCTACACCCTGGCACAACATGTGATACTGCTGATCCCAAACTGTATGATGTACCTGCCATTCAATTGGACATGTGGATAGCAGGGAACTGTTGTGTGGGTGACATTGTTTCAATCATATGTAATGTCCGGGTTTCATCTCGAGATGAACCATAGTTATTCCACGACTGAAGGAGGCCAACAAGGACTTTTAAGGGAGGTCAACCAAGAATCACTTCCACATTTCAATTCATTTGAGATAAACTAATTCTGCTGATCAAAGGCTACAATAATAATAATTTTAATTTATAAGAGTGCTGTTAACAATCATGATGTAGATTCAAGGCGCTGTGATTACATTACAAACATAAACATGAGAGCTAAGAGGACAAACTAATCTAAAAAAGTTAATTACAGAAAACAATAAGGCAGAAGAGGCTATCAAACATTGGCTAATATTATAGAGATAAATATATTTATCTATCAATTTAAAATTCTAAAAAAATTCAGGCTATGTGAAATCTATCTTATACTTTACAGATATTCCTACAGACAGATATACATTAAATGCAAGGATAAGAAATCTTTGGCACAAAGTATTCAACAGTTATAAAAATAAACATTCAATGCCATACCACAAAAATCTTTGAGACATTCTCTCTTAGTTTTGTGTGGAAATGGATTTTCAAAGCCCACAAATTCTTCTTCAATGCATGAACGCTCTTTGTAATTTACTCTACATCCTTTAAATCTCTGAGTGCAAATGTAGTCTTCAATGGTTTCAACATTTTCAAAGAGAAATAAAAATATGCATTAAAAAAAATTTAAATGTGTGTACAATATCACCAAGATAATGAATGGCTGCCTAGTCCCGTGGTAAGTGCTCTGAACTGTTGTCTGGATGGTGTATAGTTTAAACTTTGCTGACCGCCACACCTTGCCGCCCTGCTGAAGGTTTGGGATTGGATGCAATAGGTTTGGGAGAGGTGGGGGGGGGGGGGGGGGAGAAAGGCAAGAGGCAATATAAATCAATACTATTAGTCAAATTGCCATGGTAAGATATCAGAATGTCTATTTTGTAAAGTTTAAAACATACACAGTCTATATTCTATATATACAGACATAATCTAAACAAACTTATAACATCTAGATCTAATTTATTCATACATATATTGATAAGCTGTTTTAGATTTTAGGCCATTTCTCAGATTTTCTCCCATTAAATTTTTGGTGTTATATCTCCTGAAATATCAAGTCTCTAGTGGAATAATACAATATAGGCTATCTTGTGAACATCGACCTCGTGGAGGTCAATGATTATACCTAAGCCAGCCAAAGTGAATGCTGATTTCTGAACAATGCGGATGCAGTGGCTTAAGTTCGTCGTTTGTGATTTTATACTGACACTTTACACACTTCCAAGGAGCATTGACACTTTACACACTTGCAAAGAGCATTGACACTTTACACACTTGCAAAGAGCATTGACACTTTACACACTTGCAAAGAGCAGATAGACTGCAATTTAGCAAAACGCTCAACACACGGGTGCATTGGTTATATTAGTCAAGTAAAATATTGCGACTCTTTGCTGTATCCGTGACATGGACACACGGTGCTCATTGCTTTAGCTCTGTTTTTTGTCATAATCAAACAGCATATCATTTGAGATCAACATTTATAGACTAATCTTGCAATCCAAAACAAGAATTTAAATTGTGAATATTGTTTCTTCGCCAAATTGTATACAATACCTACCTATGAAAAAAAAATCACACATGTCCATCTTCTTATATTACGGTACCCCACTTTCCTCTACAAATATAATGGACGGCTGCCTGGTCGTGCGGTTTGAGCGCTGGACTGTCATTCAGATTTAGGCTCCCATCCCCAGTCGTCCTGCGGGAGGTTTGGACTAGGAAGTAATTATCTTCAACTCTGAAGGAACATCCAAAACATGTCAAACATTTTTACAAATATAATTTACATGACTGCTTGAACCTACTTGATGCCTTGTTTTTTACTTCTACTTCTGCCTTGAAACTACTTGATGCCTTGTTTTTTACTTCTACTTCTGCCTTGAAACTACTTGATGCCTTGTTTTTTACTTCTACTTCTGCCTTGAAACTACTTGATGCCTTGTTTTTACTTCTACTTCTGCCTTGAAACTACTTGATGCCTTGTTTTTTACTTCTACTTCTGCTGTGTCTGCAATAAAGTCCACTTCTTTATGCTTTGCTCTCCATGTGGATCTATCCACTGTGCTCTCAATTTTGTGCACCGTACCCTTTTACTATACAAATAAACTCCATTCCAAAACTAACAGCGATACTCACTACTATAAAGAATAACGCTCACTCTACATGTACAGGCATTGTAGACTAGCATGTTGCCATGTATTGTGGAGTGTGTTTATGAAGGAAACCAGAAGAAAGGAGAGTGGATGTTTTTGGTAGTGTAAACTGAAGAGTTTCTGATGAAACCACAAAGCAACTCATGTTCATAAATAAAGGTATGAAAGTTGAAGAAAAAAAAAGACTAGCAAAATACATGAGACAGGAAATATATACTGCTATAGTGACTTATATCCCTATTTCAATTATCATTTCTACATACAGTTACTTTCAATTTGAATATTATAATTATATGTAACCAATTTTAGTAAAGCATATCCCTTATTTAAATTATCATATCACTTTTGTTTCTACATACTCTTAAGTGTATTTACCTGGTACTTTTAATTTGAATCTTTTTATAATTATAAAAATAAGAATCTTACTGGTGAATAGTCCACCTGAGTAGTGGTATTATAACCCAGGCATGGATTTATCTAAAAGCAAGCTATAGCTTAGAGCCCACCTCCAAGTAAAAACTCAAATTCAGAAACCACAACATATTTTTATGTAATTCATAGATGACACTTATTGTATCATGCTACAATACACACAAGTAAATATATGTATTGCAAAGTTGCTAAAATCAATTCAATACCTTTTATCACCAAGCTCAAGGTTCCCTGCTCATATCTAAGGACCCTTATATTTTTCTCACATATTTAATTATAGTTAGACAAGAGAATGACTCACTAACTAACAAACATTCAATCCGAGTGGTATCCTCATTTAACCTTGTATAATTTACATTTTACGTATGGTAATTTTGCAAGATGTTTTCATTAAAAAATATGCAGTTAAAACAATCATATTGAATCATATAAAAAATAATATGTATTGTTGATCTATTACAAAACTATCATTTAATCATTAAATAGGTTCAAATCATTGACTTTGAAGAAAATACAAAAACGACTTAGTATTTATCAACATATAATGTTTAGTTCCTGTTCTGTCCTAAGCAATAATTATTTACATTAAAACGTTTGTAACTGTGATATATAAATTATATAATTATAATATAATAATAAATTAATTTCTTTAAAAAAAAAATATACCCAATAGCTATTAATTGAAGACCGTTATTTGAAAAGAATGAAACATTCAAAGTTACTTCCTTTAGTAAGACCTGTAACATTATTCAATTGAATCAAGACTTTTGGCTCATCAAGTACAATTTTTTTAAAAAAATGACATATATATTCCATTCTATATTGAAAAAACATTTTGTATTATCAATATTCATTTATGTCATCTATATTCTTGGACTAGTATCACCATTATACTCCCATTTCAAAGTGTTTCAGAGAATGTCAAGTGTACTCAATATTAAATGACATTCAAAACATATTTATCATATATTTTTATTATCATAATATCTTCATGTCTTGCATCAACAAACAAAACATATTCATCAAGTGTACACATCTTAATTTTAAAAGAATTTATTTCATTGTGAATATTATACAGAAGCCTGGTTTAAACATTTTCCTGCTCATTTAGCGAGTTCTGATTTTCAGTTTATTAAATTAGCATAAAATAAAGTCTCAATATTCAAAATAAATCATTGAACAGTATTGAGATAACTGGCTATGTATGTCATTATGCCTAAAATTATTTAAGTAAAACTATAAATTGAATGTCTTTTTCACTAACATTAGTTTGTAATACATGTTATTGTGAACCAATATGTCCTTTAATATTCTAATGGAAGAGCAGAAAGTTCTCTAAAACATGATACGGGTATAAAATGTGTAATTATTGACACATTTGTTTCATTTTTCTAAATCATTAATGGCATAATATGTAGGTCACAGCTGGGACAGCATAGCCACGGGAAATACTGCATTCCTCTTTAATCTTTGGACCCGAAGAAAAGCCTTATTACATTTTATGACAACTTATAAACTTCAAGTAGCCAGTGACAGATCTTTGTGGATAAAGCTAACCTCCCAATGCGCCAAAAGGCCAAGGAGGACATAAGACTTAGTCTAAACAACAAGTATCTTTCATCTTTGGGAGTCTAATAGTTATTCTTGAATGGCCTTCAAAAACATTGGCCAAAAAAAAAAAAGAAAAAACTAGAAAAAAACGTGAACAAATGTGAAGCTTTCTGAATATTTGAGCTATAAGCATACGTTTGGTATGGTATCCTCAGTGTTAGAATCACTAGTTCTATCCGAAAAATAATAATAATGTGACATTTGGAATAGTCCATTCTGAATGAATCTGAATAAATATCAGTTAAGGTGTACATAAATGCAATGCACCTTAACGGTATATATACACATATGATGCTTCAAAAAGAAATATGCCAAAACCATTGTGCTATATTTAACAATAAAAAAAAAATGATGCCTAATAGGATACAAATTTCTCAAATAACTTCAAGTTTTTAGTCCAAGATGCTCAATGTGACTGACCACCACCACCAGGACAGCATCAAGCTGATATGAAAATTTCTCCCAAAAGCACTCCAGGATGTCCCCTTCCTATGTGTTGTTAGCAGCTGTTGCTCAATCTTTCATGCTATTGATATTAACTGACATTAAAAACTTTGTCTTTAACCTGCCCACACTGAAAATGTTTCTGCCCTGTGACAATGAGAATTGTATTTGCAAAGTTAAGTACACAAAACGCCTTATCTGCTAAAGAATTGCCATTTTATGAGTAGGCTATAAATATGTAAATCCTCTGATGCTGTTTAAAAAATGAGGAATGAGTTTCTTTTGAGAAAAATTTCATGTAACTTGCTTCATGTTTTCTTAAATTAGAGAACTGTATGATTTTTTTTCACAAATTCAATAATGACATTTTATCAGAATGAATCATCTGGTGCTGTTTAAAAACTGATTTTGTTTTTACATTTTACTTTCAAATGGCTTTTCATCAGAATGAATGAAATATCTTGTACTGTTTTAATTTTGAGGAATGAGTGAATTCTGTTAGACTAATTAACCATTGAAATAGTCCATTGTTAGTTCCCCTGTCAGAATTTATGATCTATAGAGCAGATGGTGTTAAAGGCATCTGTTTCTGTGGCCCACAGTTAATGAGGTTGTCATGCGACAGGCACAAGTACCAACCGCTTTTACTTTTCAAAATTTGATAATGAAATAGCTTTTTACCAAGTATGGATCATCACATGATGTTTTAAAGCTGATGATGTAGTGAATTTGTTTTGACAAATTTGACATTAAAATGGCTTTTCAACAGAATGAATAATTTCATGCTTCTTTCAATTAGAGGATTGGGCTAAATTTTTTTTTACAGTTAAATGGCTTTCTTACAACTTATGACTCTTCTCATGCTTTTTTAAATAATATTTAGTGAATTCTTTAAGACAAATTTGACATTGAAATAGGTTTTTACCACTATGAATCATCTCATGGTTTTTTAAATTTGAGGAAGTAGAGAATTCTTTTAAACAAATTTGACATTTAAATTGCTTTTTATCAGAATGAATATTTTCATGCTGCTTTAAATTAGAGGATTGGGTAAATTCTTTTTTACAAATTTGACATTTAAATGGTTTTTTACCACTATGGATTATCTCATGCATTTTTAAACTTGTGGAGCAAGTATATTCTTTTAGACAAATTTGACATTTATATGGCTTGTTACTAGAATGAATCAACTCATGTCTTTTAAAAGAAGATGAGGCTGAGAATTCTTTTAGACAAATTTGACATCTAAATGGCTTTTTTTCAGAATGAATATTTTCATGCTCCTTTAAACTAGAGGAATGGGTGAATTCTTTTTTACAAATATGACATTTCAGTGGCATTTTACCAGAATGAACATTTTCATGCTGCTTTAAAGTAGAGGAATGGGTAAATTCTTTTTTACAAATTTGACATTTAAATGGCTTTTTACCAGAATGAAGATTTTCATGCTGCTTTAAACTATAGGATTGGGTAAATTCTTTTTTACAAATTTGACATTTAAATGGCTTTTTACCAGAATGAATCATCGCATGCATTCTTAAACTTGAGGAGGCAGAGAATTCTTTTAGACATATTTGACATTTAAATGGCATTTTGTCAGAATGAATATTTTCATGCTGCTTTAAATGAGAGGATCGCTGAAATTCTTTTTTACAAATTTGACATTTAAATGGCTTTTTACCAGAATGAATTTTTTCATGCTGCTTTAAATTATGGGATCTGGTAAATTCTTTTTTACAAATCTGACACTTAAATGGATTTTTACCAGAATGAATCATTTCATGTATTCTTAAACTTGAGGAGGCAGAGAATTCTTTTAGACATAATTGACATTTAAATGGCATTTTGCCAGAATGAATATTTTCATGCTCCTTTAAACTAGAGGAATGGGTAAATTCTTTATTACAAATATGACATTTAAATGGCTTTTTAAGACTATGGATCATCTCATGCTTTTTTATATTTGTGTAGTGATTGAATTCTTTTTGACAAATTTGACATTTAAATGGCTCTTTACCAGAATGAATCATCTCATGCATTTTTAAACTTGAGGAGCAAGTGTATTCTTTTTTACAAATTTGACATTTAAATGGCTTTTTACCACTATGGATCATCTGATGCACTTTTAAACTTGAGGAGCAAGTGTATTCTTTTAGACAAATTTGACATTTGAATTGTTTGATTCCACAATGAAGTGCCAGGTGAACTTTTAAACTAGATTCATGAAACATTTGTTTTTGACATAAGTCACACTTAAATGTTTTTCTAAAGCAATGCATTAATTCATGGTTCTTAGAGATTGATGAAGTACCGAATGGTTTTTCATCAGAAACCAGCTGGAGAGTTCTATTTTCGTTTGAACTATATTGTTCTTCATCTTTAATGTTTCCATCACACACATCTTTGTTAGGAGAGTTTCTAGGTTTATCTATGTTTGAAGCCATATCTTGATTTGGATATATTTTTTGCTGTAGAGTGAAACAAATAAGATGTTGACTAAAATAATAAGTAATTTTCTTTTATTCCTATTAGAAAACAAAATTCTTCAACAACTACAGAGGACTGAGAGAAGACTTTAAAAAGTTTTTAATATTTCATTCTCTTCAGTCAACAAGAAAAACATCAAAAAATACTTTTTTTAAATCACAAAGCTTTATATAACCTGTTGTTGTATCAATTAGTTTGGATCAGTTTATAATTAAATTTAAAATAGATCCTGAGTGTACCTGGTTCAGATGTCCAAATGGTTCGAGGCAAGCACGCCCCTTTTATGAACCATGTGACCTGAGAAATTGGCTCTTCTCTGTCTCTCTATCAGGAGGCCCCCGTCGACTAGGTGATCATTTATTCACACCTGTCTTGGCATTTTGCACGCTCTTCGGAGCCCCTGCATGAATTCCTCCTTTCATGTGTGGCTGGAAGCTCAAACCCCACGTAGGGGCCATCCTAATGCCTATGCTGTCCCATAGTACCTATGAGGGGACCATCACCACATGTATGGGCCCCTTTGGGAAACAGGCTGCTGAGGGTTTCGGACTGGCTTAGCGAGCCTTTTTTAAATCCCTTCAAAGTGTAATGTAACCTCGCTAGAGGATACGTGTGGTAGCCCACTGAGAGCTATGTTTGCTACCGTACTTCGCCTATCCACTTTCCTGGGCGGATGTTTCCACCGGAGGGCCAACGCTGAGGTGACGGGAGCATTCCTCCGGCCAGAGTGTACCAGCTTTTTGCAAACTTTGCTCAAAGACAGTTTTAAACAAATGTTTGCTTTCAGTTCTAAAACAATTTATGAATAAACATGACTTGTAACATAATAATAGCGTTTGAATGCTCTTATTTTTAGAGAGTGAGATATCAAAAGTGGATGTAGTTTGGAACCTGGTTGATGCTAGGCGATGGCACTGGGTCAAGTTCAATGTTTAAATCATCTGGACCTACCTATGTTTCACTATATTTTCTTTACCTTCTTCTCATACTAGCATTGGCACCTTAGTCCAGCCATTATTATATGTTACATGTCATGTTTTAAATAGTCTGCAGTTTTTAAAGAATTTATTTTTTAAAAATTGTCCTACCTCTGATAAAATTGATTCCCAGGTTTGATCAATGAAGCTGAATTCTGATGTCTCTGGAAGAAAAGACAATTCTGTCTTCTCCTTTTTCATAACATTGCATAGATCATTGGTAAAGTCTTGTTTCAACTCATCTATCATTGGCATTGATTGAATTTGTTCTTCAGATTTCTTTCTCAATAGAATTAAAGTTATAAATTAAAATCTCATTTTCAATATAGCTGTGAAGGGACTATATTTTTCTAGTGTCCCTTTTTATTAAGAAATATACTTCTACAAGATAAATGATCTTGGTTATTCACCTTCACAACAGAATTTAAAAAGTGCCAACATATCTAAGCATGGTTAAAATTGCAAAGTTTAGTGTTTAATTAGAAAACAAAAACAAATTATTTCAAATAAAGCTTAGAGAATACAATTTTTTATTTTGTAGGCAATAAATAAAATGTGTCTTACCTGTGTCTGTTCTTCTAAACTTAATTTAGAAGTTTCATACATGGAACTATTGTCTGCCATCTCTGATTCTAATGACCAATCTATCTCCTCACTTTTTAGGATAGTTTTAAGTTCATTAGTAAAGTCATGCCTCATGTCATCCATGATAAGAGTTTCTAAAAGCAATATATATGTTTAAACTTTTTGACAATTTTTTAATGACATTTGTCAGCTTATAATTCTTATTTTGTCATAGCATCATTATAATTGTGTGGCTGTACTATTACAACAGTGGCTATTCCTGCAACAAAAAAAAAAAAAACAAAGACAATAGTACACTTCTATGAATGTACATTTTTATCAGTACTGGTATAGAAAATTAAACTCTGTGAAGTTGTTGCAACAACAACAAAAAAAAAACAAAAAAAAACCTAAGATAAAACTGTAACTAATTGCCAATATTAACAATAGTTTGGAATTTTGTGCTAAAACCTAGAGGTAGAACTAATTGGTCTTCGAAGACATGGTGTTGTGAATTTATGTGTAATTAATGGAAAATATTAAGTGAATATTATTTTGCAGACAGCTAAGGAATGTGTGTTTCTAAAGTAACAGAAAAGAGGGCTTTGTTTTAGGTAGGATAGAATGAAGGCGGTTGGTCATTGTGCTAGCACTTTTACTGAACACCCCATCCCCCCAACCAAAATTAAGAAAGCTAGTCCTTCATTCTCTAAATAAAATATCAATTTGGTTTTATTAATTTTAATCTTTTCCTTGACCCCTTTTGAATTGAACATAGGCGACATAGCGACTAATATTTTTAATTGAACATAGGAGACATAGCGACTAATAGATCTAAAATCTAGATTTTCAATCAATTCGAAGCTATTTAGGATTTAGTTGTTTTTTTTAACAGAGGTCTCTTAATGTTGTGTCTGTTCTGTTTTGTTGTCTTTAGATATGAGAAAAGAGTCCTTGTAATCACAACAAATTTCCATAAGGGTCAGTAAGGCAGTCTTAATCTTAGTCTTATGTGCTATTCCTTGATCACTCTAAAAAAAAATATTCTAGATCTATCGAAATAAACTGAATACATTTTATAGAATCAAGAATCTAGTAGAATCATAGAATCTATTACTCATAGAATCTAGTAAAAATCTAGTTACTAGAGTATTTCATAGTCTAGAATAGTCTATATTTAGTATATTAAATCTAGATCTCTAGATATCTAGATCTATATTATATTTAAATATATCTCAAGATCTAAATTTTTTGTAGACCATTATTTCATTTTCATGTAGATTGTGACTAGTGATCTATTACTATTACTAGAGTCTAGTAAAATAGATCTAGATTTAGATCTATCTAGTATTAAACTATTTAATTATAGTTATTTATTATTTAAATTATTATATTTTATTATTTATACTAGTAACTATAGTGACAGTCTAGTCTAGTGACTAGAGTAGAGTGTCACTAGTCTATAAAGTAGAGTGTAGACACACTGTGACTGACTGTTACACTAGACGTGACTAGAGAGAGTCTCAGAGAGTATAAATAGATAATAATAATTATTATAATAATCTATCTAGTATTAATACACATAGATCTAGTATTTGATGATGACTACTCCAAACTGACCAATTTCACCACAAACTAGTAATGATCTGATACAATTATTTATAGAGAAATTTTGTAACACCGCCACTTTAGTGCTACCGGATGTGTGATAAAAGCTAATTTCGGTCGCGTCCACGGTTACCGTCGGAAAAGTGCGTAAAACGTCATTATTTTAGCACCGATCTTTTACATTAGAGCAGTAATGCTCAACCTAATTCAACCTGTGGGCCATTTTAACTTTCGAAACGCGTGTCGCGGGCCACATCAACAAAAAAGGTACGAAAAATGAAATCAAAATTCACCTGAAACTATTTGAAACTATTGGATCTAGTACTTACATTAATTAATGTATCTATCATTTTTTACGCGTCTTAAAATGCTTTCATTTCTCTACTTAAAATGTGAGCAACATTTTAGCTAACTTTATTACCAACTTATTTTCATGTCTCTTTTCGGTAAATATTATCATCGGTCCTCCAATCTCTAGGCGTAGTTTAACCAATCTTTTAGACGCGGCTCAAACCAAGAAGGCCTTCATATTTGTTTTACACTGTCGCTATACATGTTGTTGTTTTTTTTGTTTTTTTTAAACAGCCAGACTCTCTTTACAAAACAAATATGTTGGCTTATTATCATGTTCCACAAAAATAAAGATCCATTCCCTTTTCCTGGTAGATTCTACAATCAGAGTTCCACTTCATAAACTCATAATCGCCCACTCGTTAAATGTCATGTATCAATCCATTACAGAAAATGTGAGGGCTCTAACGAAGGTAAAAATACATTTACAACTATTTTAAAGGGGGAGGATTATCTACTTTTGTGCCGATGCTTCGGCGGGCCGGATGGAACCACATCGCGGGCCGGTTTTCTCCCGAGGGCCTACTTTGGGCATCACTGCATTAGAGTATCATTTTGTCGGAGGGGGGAGGGTGATTGTTTTGAAACCAAATTTGATGGGATTGGTTAACTTGGGCGTTTTTTTTAAAAGAAGTTTCCAAAATTAGGGTGTGTTTCAGCTGGTATCTGGAAATTTAGGCACCGGATACTTAGGCACCCGGAAATTTAGGCACCGAATAATTAGGCACTTTTTGACAAGGCGGATAATTAGGCACCGGATAATTAGGCACTGTTTTATAAGCGTCCTTAATTTTGAAAATCATTTTAAAATGTTAACGTATATTTTATCCTTAGGCTATGGGCTATCGGTGACGTTATAATAAATAGCAACTATAACAATTCTAACTAAAGAAAAGCTGACAAAATGGGAAGAAAAAGACAATCATAAGAATGTGTGGAAAAAAAGACTCCTGAGTCATTATATAATATAGACATCACAGGATTCGGGGGAGGGGAGGTAGAGATGATTCTCCGCTTATTGCTTCAGTCCATCACCAGCCCCTAAAAAGTTGACTGGTGAGGTTTTTTTTTAATTGATGATTATGCAATCTATGAGCGCCACTTGGTTGCAGAAAGAACTCTAACAACTTAACGAACCGGAAAAACACAATAGTAGTCTGTATCAAAAGCTTTCGAACATTGAGACTTAGTAGTTACAGAAGCAGCTTTTATACAGTGACCTGCTGAAAGAGGCCACTAACACTGGACCACAAATCGACTTTGATGTAGCTGGATTAAAGCGTTTATAGCATCGGCATGATATTTCGCATGTCGCGGAAAAGACTCGATACCTTTCAAACCCAGGAGTCTCATAGGATCAACAGGTGGATACAATTTCTTTTGAGATACCCGCCCGTGTAAAGGAGCCTGATTCATTGTTTTATCATAAATTGTCAACATAATCATCATATTAAGAACTTTAAAGATTTTCAATGAAAAGAGACCACTATTCCAAAAATTAATATAGAAATTTTCATCTCATCTGTCTTTTCCATAAACTCTATTTTTTTAATTTCAAAACATTATATTTTCTCGAGATTTCTAGCCATTTTGCAATGTCCAACCATATATATTTTATGTAAATATTATAGCACATAAATTTGCATATATTGAATATATGCGTAGGTATGGGTAAAAATTAATTACCACAAAAAACAATTTGAAGGAGGTAACACACCTATACACTCACACAATAGATCTTCCTAAAGAGGTTGATAATAGAGATTAATGCTGTTATAAAAAAATGAATACTACTTTAGTTTATTAACATATCTAATCCCTATAAGTAATGCAAGCAAAGCCTCCTCCTCATTCCCATACTCTTTTTAAGGAAACAAGTTTATGCAGACTTCCAATTTAGCACCTATGCTGTTCCATACCCTTGAGCCCAGTGTGTAGCCTTAAGATTCACTAAGTGACTTTTATGACCAAGTTTACATCTATCTGCAAGAAATCCTCTCCCTTAAGTGGGAGTGTGTGCCCCCCCCCCCCCGCCTATCCCATTTTAAAAGTACGACCCTCCCTTTCCCACAAGCAGAGGGCGATTGCGATCATATTTATCGCCAACACTCCCCGACATAATAAAAATATTTTATAATACTTTTAAATCTAAACTATTTACAATAGTAACTAAATATTTACACAAATTGCATAACCATCAATTTAAAAAAAAACTCACCAGTCAACCTCAACCTTAGAGGTTGGTGATAGACGGAAGCAATGAGCGGAGAATCTTCTCTACCTCCCCTCCCCTGAATCCTGTGATGTCTATATTATATAATGACTCAGGAGTAATTTTTTCCACACATTCTCATGATTGTCATTTTTCCCCATTTTGTGAGCTTTTCTTTTATTAGAATCGTTATAGTTGCTATTTATTATAACGTCACCGATAGCCCATAGCCTAAGGATAAAATATACGTTAACATTTTAAAATGATTTTCAAAATTAAGGACGCTTATTAAAGAGTGCCTAATTATTCGGTGCCTAATTATCCGCCTTGTCAAAAAGTGCCTAATTATCCGGTGCCTAAATTTCCGGGTGCCTAAATTTCCGGGTGCCTAAATATCCGGTGCCTAAATTCGTTTCAGCTATGATATGATTATTTTTGTTCTGTACTTATTTATATTGTTTATTAATTTGTAGTATCCATATCTACATAAGAATCACTTGAGATTATTAAGCTATTTTGGACGGCGCTCTTTGTATATGAATGCCAAAAATACCGGAAGTAGTAATAAAATACTTATAAAATATTATTAAAAAACGAAGTTTCTTTATTTATATAGATAATGAAGCAAAAAACTCGTATTAATGTAGATATAGATTCATAGATTGAGGTAGTGATGGGCAAAAGTTAACTAAAAAGTTAGAAACTATTAGTTTAACTAACAAAAAATAATTAAGGCCATTGTTTAACTAGAAAAAAAAGTTTAGTTAAAATCGTAGTTTAATTAATTTTTTTAGTTACTAACTAAAAAGTTTAATTAAAATTTTTTAAAACTTTTCATGTGGTCAGGGTTGAAACGCACATCCCCTTTTTTCTGGTCATGTGATATCAATAACTTTTGATTATCAAAACAATGATGCGGTTAACAACTATTTAGTCAGTCTGAATTTGAAGAGGGTTAATGTAAAAAGCTGGTAGAAAAGAAGTTATGGATTATGGGAGTAAATATTTGCAATTGAAAGTAGCAGTATTATAAAATGTTGAACATTTTTTGCCCAAAACTACTATGCAATATTAGGAATGGGGTTGTGAGCCACATGGTGGTGTAATTTCTGTATAAAGTGGGAATCTGATTAGTGGGTTAGGTCAATATTTAGTGGTTTCGATCAATTCATTTGCACAAACAATATTTTTTTAACTGCAGGAACATTAAGTCTAAAGACTTATTATTGAGATCTAAGTCTAAATCAACAGCTAGGCCTATATAGATCTAAAGGCATTAGGATAACCAACTCTAGAAAAAAAAAATCTTAATCCACACTCTCTCTGACCATTAAGTAAATAGACTGTGTCCAACTGGTTTTAACAACCTGGTCAGCTAGACATACACATGTAGGCCTAGTGCACTGTACGTGTGTAGTCGATGATACTACAAGACTACACTGCATTTTTTCATTACGCGTTATGCAATAGTGTTTGCTTATGTGGAGTGGTCAGACAAGAAAATAACACACTGGCGCGGCTAGTCAAACATACCCTCCCTACCCAGAAAGTAATAGACGGTGTGTCCGACTGATTGTAACAATCTGGCCAGATAGACGTACACGTGTAGTCATATATAGTGGACTGAGTGTGCAGTCCACAATGACAAGACCACCCTGTTATTTTTCCCTTGCGCGTTTAACGGTTATGCAATAGTGTTAGTTGTATTTTTAGGTGGTCAGAAAATAGCACATCGGCATGGTTAGTCAAGCATGTATTTCACACTATAAAACTCCAACAATTTTGTTACTATTTCTTTGGTTATTAGATCTAAATTTGAAATTCTATATCTATGTTATTTAATGAGATTTTAAACTTTACCGGTCTAAGCAAGATTTTCCGTTATATTATAAGTTAATATAATTTTAAAAAAAAAAAGAGTACCATTCTTTTCTAAAGGTTTTAATTCAAGGCAAAAATACAAGCACACATATTTATTTAGACATTTTATTTTACTGTGCATTAACGTTTATGTAAGAAACATATTCCTTAATACTGATTTGATTATAGAAAAATATTACTAGAATGTTAAAAGAATAAGATCGAACCGTAGGCATACAGTCGGATGATTATATCTATATAGGTCTAGTTAAACCCGCCCCCCCCCCCACACACACAAAGTTATGAATAGTTTGTTATAGTTTAATTAACTTTCTTTAGTTTAGTTTAACTATATTTTGAAATTCATGATAAACTAATAGTTTAACTTCTTTATTTTATTAGAAAACTAGTTTATAGTTCCCGTCACTAGATTTAGGCCTAGATCTATTTTCTAGAATAGGAACACTAACAGAGATGCATATTTTGAGTTTAGGCACATCGGCACAATTTAGGCCATGTCGTGCCCGTAATCCTTGCATATAATGAAATCTAGATATCTCTTGATATACTATAATAGTCAGAACAGTCTAGTCTTAAACATTATAAACTTATACTAGATTCTAGATCCAGCATGTCTAGGACTAAATTTAGATCTTTAATAATGTGAAATTTAATGGGAGAAAATCTGAAAAATAGCCTAAAAACTAAAACAACTTTTCAATATAGGCCTATATATATATATATATGAATAAATTAGATCTAGATGTTTTAAGTTTGTTTAGATTAGGTCTGTATATAAAGAATAATGTATTAAATTTGTGGGAAGCGTGGTCGAGAGGCTCAGTGCGCATGAACTTATTTAGCTTGGCTTGGCTAACTTAAAAAAGGGAGCTCGAGATTCGACACCCGACTCGGGCAGAGCTGTGTTTACTGAACGCCCTAAAGGCAGCACAGGAAACCCTTCTCCTAGATACCCCCTTCCCCCTCTGGTCCACAAATGAGATAGGATGAAAGCGCTCTGAGCATGCTATAAGCATGAAAGTAGCGCTATATAAGAGCCATCATAAAGAATGTATCTTATCTTATCCTATCGATTACAGACTACTTTAAAAAGGAGATAATTAATTCCTACGCATTTCATGTGTCAATCTAGTCATGCATATAAATCAGTGACTTAACTTCTGCCAAGTCATTAGTTTCCCTGGTTGATTCAGGCAACCTATACCATTCTCTACTGACACTAGGGAAGGAGAACTAACACAAATTTGTCCAAGCATATGGAATAAGAACTGTGCCTCTCATAAGAAATGTCTAGATTTATAAAGTGGACAAGAAAAAAAAAGTAACGTGAAAAGTTTGAGCTACGTTCTGAACACGTTCGTTTTATTGCGTTTAGTTTACGGGCCAAAATATGTCACAGTATGCATTATAACGACCATATTAGAGAATGCCCAATTTTCCATTTAAGACTTGATGGGCCAGGAATGTGTGTGTGTAAGAATCCATTAGAGAATGATTAGTTTCCATTTAAGTCTGCATTGATGGGCCAGAGATGTGAGTGTGTAAGCATCCATTGTCTATAACATGGCCATTAGAGAATGCTTATTTGACTGCATTGATGGGCCAGACATGTGTGTGTGTGTGTAAGCATCCATTGTCTATAACATGGCCATTAGAGAATGCTTATTTGACTGCATTGATGGGCCAGACATGTGTGTGTGTGTGTAAGCATCCATTGTCTATAACATGGCCATTAGAGAATGCTTATTTGACTGCATTGATGGGCCAGACATGTGTGTGTGTGTAAGCATCCATTGTCTATAACATGGCTATTAGAGAATGCTTATTTTACTGCATTGGGCCAGAGATGTGTGTGTAAGAATCTATTGTCTATAACATGGCCATAAGAGAATGCTTATTTTCCATTTAAGACTACATTGATGGGCCAGAGGTGTGTGTCTATAAATTGATTATAAATGCTATGCCTCTAAAATAAAGTCTTTAAAAAAGTTAATTCCCTAGACAGCTCATGGAACTAAGATATTAAACCAGGAACAATTGATTTTACTGACAGATGAAGGCAAAGAACTAGCACTTCTAAAACTTGGCACATCAGCAGGCAAATCACACTCCTCACCCCAGATGACACTCCTCGGTCCAGTCAGGCAATACAGTGTTAGAGAGGGTCCTATGATTTGAAACCTCAGCTGTCTCAAATTGCAAAGACTTTATGAATTCTTCTTCCTCGTTCTCATTCTTATGTTGGAGTGTTCATATGACTAGAACAATATATAAGATAACCTGTTGTAGCGTTCAGATGACTAGACCAATATATGAGATGAACTGTTGGAGCGTTCAGATTACTAGACCAATATATGAGATGAACTGTTGGAGCGTTCAGATGACTAGAACAGTATATGAGATGAACTGTTGGAAAGTTCAGATGACTAGAACAATATGAGATGAACTGTTGGAGTGTTGAGATGAATAGAACAATATATGAGATGAACTGTTGGAGCATTCAGATGACTAGACCAATATATGAAATGAACTGTTGGGCATTCAGATGACTAGAACAATATATGAGATGAACTGTTGGAGTGTTCAGATGAATAGAACAATATATGAGATGAACTGTTGGCCGTTCAGATGACTAGAACAATATATGAGATGAACTGTTGGAGTGTTCAGATGAATAGAACAATATATGAGATGAACTGTTGGAGTGTTCAGATGACTAGACCAATATATGAGATGAACCTTTGGAGCGTTTAGATGACTTTGACCAAAATACGAAATAAACTGTGAAGTGGTTTATATGAGATGAACTGTTGGAGTGTTCAGATGAATAGAACAATATATGAGATGAACTGTTGGCCGTTCAGATGACTAGAACAATATATGAGATGAACTGTTGGAGTGTTCAGATGAATAGAACAATATATGAGATGAACTGTTGGCCGTTCAGATGACTAGAACAATATATGAGATGAACTGTTGGAGTGTTCAGATGAATAGAACAATATATGAGATGAACTGTTGGAGTGTTCAGATGACTAGAACAATATATGAGATGAACTGTTGGAGTGTTCAGATGAATAGAACAATATATGAGATGAACTGTTGGAGTGTTCAGATGACTAGAACAATATATGAGATGAACTGTTGGAGTGTTCAGATGAATAGAACAATATATGAGATGAACTGTTGGCCGTTCAGATGACTGTTGGAGTGTTCAGATGAATAGAAAAATATATGAGATGAACTGTTGGCCGTTCAGATGACTAGAACAATATATGAGATGAACTGTTGGAGTGTTCAGATGAATAGAACAATATATGAGATGAACTGTTGGAGTGTTCAGATGACTAGACCAATATATGAGATGAACCTTTGGAGCGTTTAGATGACTTTGACCAAAATACGAAATAAACTGTGAAGTGGTTTCCAAATCATGGAGCTCTCCGTATAGTTTTCTTTCTACAGGGATGTTTTAGGGCCAGTGTCTTGTTCGTGCCTCTTGATAAAGAATGCAGTTTTGTAGAACATGTTCAGCATTCTCTGGTGACTCACATATGGGCAGATTTCACTGCTTCCAATTTTGAGCTTCTGGAACATATGTTGTCTCATTCTGTTTTGTGGTTCTGAGACGAAAAAAAATGAGAACAGCCACTCAGGCTTGATTTTCTTCCAAATAACTCCTTCAACCAAGTTAATCCCAAATTTATTGTTTCCCTGGCAATTAAATTAGTGAATAGAATTGATCTCTCTTGTGTAAACATTTCACACGTTACATTTGAGTAAAACTAGTGTGAATGTATATTTCGCTACGATAGATATAATGTGTAGTTTGTTTTTTTAACTCTTTCAGTGTGTCGTTACTCTCAGAGAATAACTTTGCACAACCCATAAGGCAAATTTCATGGATAATAAAGATTATTATCATTAGTATATTCGTATCTGAAACTAAGAAATGTGCCTTTTTATAAAGTATCTCTGGGCATATAACTATCATGATAATCTAATTAAATCTTCAGTGTTCCAAAATACTACATACCTATATAAAAAAAAACAGGAAAAAGTTTTATGTTCTCAGTTAAATACTTTATTTAATCTGTACAAAATTCTTTTTGTAATTTAAAAAAACATATTAAGAAAATCCAATGAAGTGTCACATCATTAACACAACATGAAAAACCTTAAGAAATACTTACAAAAAAAAATTATACAAAGTGTAGTTGTACCAATTCTGGATCAATTAAATTTGAAATCGATTGAGGTCAACAACAATCATGCTTTTAGCTTGAAGAGATTTCTTGATCAATAAATGAGTCAGAGGTAATTTACAACTACATAGTACATATAACAGAATAAAATCTAAACGTATATACAGGTAAACTGAGGTAGACATTGAATCTGGTAGTTTAGTCGCATCAGATTTTTACCCACTCAAGAAGAAAGATAACTAGAGATTTATATGGACGCACTAATCGTCTGTCACGACACATATATTTAGTGGTGTATGTATATAATGTATAATACATAATATATATTAGATATATATTATATATATATTCCCAGAATGAATTATCTTTTGGTCTCTTAAATATCTGGAACGAGTGAATCCTTTTTGACAAATTTGACATAAAATGGCTTTTTACCAGAATGAATAATCTCATGCCTTTTTAAATCTGATGGGCGGATGAATCTTTTTTGACAAGTTTGGCAATTAAATGGCTTTAGACCTGAATGAATTAACTCATGATTTTTTAAATGTGACGAGGTAAAGAAATCTTTTTGACAAATTTGGCATTTAAATGGCTTTTCACCAGAATGATACCTCTCATGGTCTTTTAAACTTGAAGAACGTGAGAAAATTTTTTCACAAATTTGGCATTTAAATGGCTTTTTATCAGAATGGTTAATCTCATGCCGTTTTAAATAACTAGAATGAGTGAATCTTTTTTGACAAATCTGACATTGAAATGGCTTTTCACCAGAATGAATTATCTCATGGTTTTTTAAATCTGAGGACTGAGCATATCTTTTATGACAAATTGGACATTGAAATGGTTTTTTACCAGAATGAATCATTTCATGCTTTTTTAAATGTGAGGACTGAGAGTATCGTTTTTGACAGATTTGGCATTTAAATGGCTGTTGACCTAAATGAATCAACTCATGATTTTTTAAACTTGAGGATTGAGTGAATCTTTTTTGACAAATTAGACATTCAAATGGCTTTTCACCAGAATGAATTATCATATGGTCTCTTAAATACCTGGAACGAGTGAATCCTTTTTGACAAATTTGACATTGAAAAGGCTTTTTATCAGAATGATTTTTCTTATGGTCTTTTAAAGAACTGGATTGAGTGAATCTTTTTTGACAAATGTGACATTGATATGGCTTTTTACCAGAATGAATTATCTCATGGTTTTTTAAATGTGAGGAATGAGTGAACCTTTTTTGACAGATTCGGCATTTAAATTGCTTTTGACCTGAATGAATCAACTCATGCTGTTTTAAACCTGAAGAATGATAGAATCTTTTTTGACAAATTTGACATTCAAATGGCTTTTCACCAGAATGAATTATCTCATGGTTTTTTAAATGTGAGGACTGAGTGAATCTTTTTTGACAAATTTGGCATTTAAATGGCTTTTGACCTGAATGAATCAACTCATGCTGTTTTAAACCTGAAGAATGATAGAATCTTTTTTGACAAATTTGACATTCAAATGGCTTTTCACCAGAATGAGTAATCTTATGGTTTCTTAAATATCTGGAATGAGTGAATCCTTTTTGACAAATCTGACATTTAAATGGCTTTTCACCCGAATGAGCCAATTCATGTCTTCTCAAAGTTGTGTAGCTTTTTAATTCTTTCTGACAAATGCAACATAAGAATTGTTTTGTTCTACAATGCCATGCCAGGTGAACTATTAATTTAGATTTAAGAAACATTTGTTTTTGGCATAAGTCACATTTAAATGTTTTTATAGAGTAATGCATTAATTCAACATTCTTAGAGATTGATGAAATAGAGGAAAGTTGTTCAGCATAAACCAGTTTGAAAGTTCCATTTTCATTAGAAGCATACGCATCTTTGTGAGGAGAGTTTCTAGGTTTATCTTGGTTGTAAGTCATACAAGGATTTAAATTTATTTTTTGCTGTAGAGTGAAACAAATAAGACGTTTTATCCCTTTAAGAAAAATAATGTCTTGAACATATTTATAAGTAAAAAAAAAAAAGTTTAAATTTCATTGCCTCAAGATCTGAATGAAACTAGAACAATATAAAAAAAAATTCCAAAAAAAAAAAAAGGTTATATTAATTGCAATTATATTAGCACTATGGACCTATGCTTATATTAACTGCAATTATATTAGAACTATGAACCTATGCTTATGTTAACTGCAATTATATTAACACTATGAACCCATGCTTATATTGACTGCAATTATATTAGCACTATGGACCCATGCTTATATTAACTGCAATTATATTAGCACTATGGACCTATGCTTATATTAACTGCAATTATATTAGCACTATGAACTTGTATGGACCAATTTGGATGTGGGGGAGGCGAGAGAAGGGTGTAAGTGGGTGAAGGTTATTGTGATAGCTTTACAAATGCAGTTGATAAAAAAAAAAGTTGAATGACTTGAATTCCAAAAAGGGTACAAGGCTCGTAAAGCCATTACACTCACCACTGTGGCAGGGAAGTGCTAATGAAAATAGGTTTCATAACTATCTTTTGTTAGGTTCACATTTTTAAGCGATGACCTTATTTTCCCACAAAGTATAAAGGGGACAAATTTAACTTACACCACAACAACAGTCAAGTACAATTTCTTTTCCTTGTTCGATGCCAAACAAAATAATTAATTTAACTCATTTTTTAAAAATTGATTCTTGTTTTATTAAATATCTCTTCTTCTTTTCTGCTTTCTTCACTAAATATTTAAACAATGAAAGCAAGTTTTATTCGAAGACATTTTAGCACAAACCTATAAAATATTTTAAAAAGAGAACCAACTTTTGCAAAGGCTGATAAAAGAAAGCCGTGAGAAGTTTATTGCTGTTTTTTGAAGTGTCTGCTATAGTTTTAAGAGAAATTTTTTTAAATAAAAAAAAGTCATCCTACCTCTGATAAAATTGATTCACAGCTTTGACCAATGAAGCTATATTCTGATCTGTCTAGATGTAAAGATGATTCTATCTTCTCATTTTTTATAACTTCACAGAGATCATTGGTAAAGTCTTGTTTCAAGTCATCCATCATTGGCATTGAATGTTCTTCAGATTTCTTTGTCAATAGAATTAAAGCACTATATTTAAAATCATTTTCAACATATATATGTAGGGACTATATCTTTTTAACATCTCTTTTATTTAGATTCTGACTTCGATAAGATAAATGATCTTAGTTATTTTCCTATGTTTAGATACTTCACAACAGAATTTAAAAAGTGCCAACATAACTAAGCATGGTTAATAATGTTTATATTTTAATAAAGCTCAAAAATGCAATTTTCAATTCTTATGCATTAAATAAAATGTGTCTTACCGGTACCCGTGTCTGTTCTGCTAAACTTAAATTAGAAGTTTCATAAATGTAATTCTTGTCTGTCATCTCTGAGTCTAATGACTGTTCTATCTTCTCAATTTTTATGAAATTTTTAAGTTCACTAAAGTCATGCTTTATGTCATCCATGGTAAGAACAGTTTCTAAGTGCCTCTTAAGGAAGATGATTTTTGTTTATATTGGTCAGCTCATAAATCCAGTTTTGTAATGGCATCATTACAATTGTGTCATTTTACGATAACATCCATGGCTATTCCTGTAACAAAAATCACAGAAAACAATAAACTTCTTAAGATCGCCATAAGTTAAAAGGTGACTTTTGGCACATTTGGTGCCAAGAAGATGGAGCACTTCTATTACAAAGAAATTCCTAACAAATAAACTAATTACTTTACATACACAAAATTATCTATATTATTGAAGAGAAATGGATGAGCTAATATAATTACATAAAATCCAACTGAAATATTAACATTAATTAAAATTAGCTAAGCTAATTTGCATAATTTATGCACAAAAATTTACAAACAAATTTTTCAAAACTGAACAGAATTAAAAAATTTAAGAGTTTTAAAGAAGTTTTAGGCCTGAATAAGTCCTAATATTTATATTTGGGAAAACAAGACCCATGGATACCCTTCAGACACTTCTGTCACATTATTGTTTTAATTCCCACACCCCAGTGTCATGGAAATAGATGTCTTCATTTTGGCCACTGTGACAGACACCTATTTATACCCCAAGGATCTTCTTGTGAGCTGTTTGTTGGTCAGAAAGTTTGCATAATTATTAGTCACCCTGACAAACATTTGAACTACATTGATAGTAAAAATAGAAGCATCAAACAGTCTATGGGGTGCTAATCATTATTATATATATATATATATATATATATTCTCTATCCAGCTACTCACCCGCAACTCTAAACAATGTTACCATGGATGGGTATCATCAACACTAACACTAGTACTAGATCGTCTTCTTTGCCAAACCAGACTGGGCCGATAGATTGGCTGCGCCGTCTCAAAAGGGTTAATAGGTCTCATTAAAGTCTTTTAATGTGATTTTACAAACAAACACTCATTCACTCATAATAACCTATTTCCAATTGCAGTGGACAATAAAATGATAACTTGTAATCTTTTCTTACTTAACTTAAACCTAGGAAAAAGAAGCCAATTTCAAGATCAAAACCACAGCAGGTAAATTTACAAAAAAAAAATTTTTCTATTAGCAATTTCTACCAAATGTCATAGAAAGCTGATATTTTAATGTCTAAGTAACAAACCAACTACTGCCTGAGAGGTGTTATCTAACCCATCAAGGAGCGTCACAAACAATTAACTCGAGCAGAGATGTTTCACTGAGCACCACAAGTAGGCTCAAGGCAGCACAGAAAATCTTCCTATCAAGGAGGCTTGGTTATCCATCAAGAGGATTTGGCTACCTAACAAGAAGGCGTATGTGATGATTTCTGTTTATTTCTTGGTAATGCTTCTTATATTAATCATTGATTAAACAGAATCATCACACGCCGGAGATTATATATGAATAATTTGATAATGCACTAAAGAAACATCTGTCTTCTCTTTGAACTTCTTCAAATTAGATATAAGTAGTAAGTAATAGATAGATCTAGAACTTTAGATAGGAATTAGAGTCTATCATCTAGGAGAATCTCTATATGATATATATGATTATATCTAGTTTCACTGACTGCCCTCATTCTCAGTTAACTGCCTAAGTCGTCCTAATACTTACTAATAGGCTAATAAGTCCTGAAGGCAAGGAGTAATCAGTAAGTACTAAAGTAGTGAGTAAGTTATACAATGATTATACTTATAGTACTTTATACTAGACTATATATTATATACCGGTACTCACTTTTCACTAATATAAATTATACTAATTATAGAAATATAGATCTAGATTCTATATCATATTTAATCATAAAATCATATGTAGATCTATATTATTAAGACTATATCTAGACTATATTAGTATATACTAAGAGTTTCTAGACTACAATTGAATGTCTAGAGTAGAGGTGTACATCTAATAGAAAAATTATCTAGAGATAAAGATCTTTAGAATTCATTCTAATTATTCTTATTTTAAAAAATGCAGATTACAAATATTTATTGTACTAGATTTAGAATCTAAATAGTTTTTTTAAACAGATATGGCATATATTTTTAAGCAAATTCCTTTTTACCGCATAAACTATAAAGTATAATGATCATTCATTGTTATTGTTAAACCGAAGACTATGATAACACTACTCTCCCTTGAATTACCGTACTTGCCATCTTTTTTTTCTGCTTGTATTTTTTATCTGTGTTTCTAACATCTATTAATTTTTAGGTAACTAATAATCTAAACTTACAAATACACAAAAATAATAATTTAATAGAAAAATATTTACATTCAATTTTTAGCGTCTAAATCAATAAAATATCTAGATCTATAATATTGACAAAACATAAAAAGGACAATACCACCAGTAATTACATAAATAAAGGATCTTATTTTTGAGTTAAGTCCCTTTACCCCATTAAGAAATTCATATTGTGTCCCAAACTATTATGGTCCACTATTCTATGTTACACAATTGCTAATGATTCAGTGAAGCGTGACGTTGTAAAATATTTCCTATCAATAACCAACGAGTCTTGTTATGCAGCAGATCTGCATACTCACGTAGGATCTAATACCTCAATTAGAAACTCTTTAAATTGGCGTGTCTAAAAGCTACAATCGAGTTAATAATCTTGCTACAATAATAGTTCTAGTCAGCTGTTCAATTAGGCCTATATATGCTGGGATACTGTAGGACGTAATCATCTTCTTTTTTGAAGTAACGTCTGTATTATATAAGATAAGATAAGATAGACCTATTTCGATTGACAAAGCGGTACATTTTAATCGTCTTGATCTGCTGTTTATTGATTAAAAAAAAACGCTACCATTATTGATATTGCCATACAATTGACCAAAAAAAAATAAGAAAAACTGAAATAGAAAAACAAAGAAAAGGTGGGAGCCTAGGCTTGGAGATTTATGGAGGTTCTTTTAAAATAACAATATATCCTGTTGTTATCTTATCTTATATAATACAGACGTTACTTCAAAAAAGAAGATGATTACGTCCTACGCGTCATGCATTTAGTCCTTAAATTCTGCCAAGTCACTGGTTTTCCTGGCTAGCTCAGGCAACCTATTCCATGCTCTAATAGCACTAGGGAAGAAGGAGTATTTGTACAAATTTGTCCTAGCATATGGGACGAGGAATGTGCCTTTATCTTTGTGTCTTTCAGAGTATTTTATTAAATTTTGTTTTTGTATTTGAAGATTATGGTTCAGTGTTTTATGTATAATTGCTACTTTACTTTTGAGTCTTCTGTCCTTAAGGCTTTCTAAATTTAGTGATTTTACTAAAGGTGTTACTCTGGTTAAATGTGAATATTTGTTTGTTATGAATCTCACTGCTCTATTTTGTGTGTTACAGTTTTTTAACGTTTTCTTAAGTCCCAAACGGAGGATGCATATTCTATTATTGGCCTAACCAAGGTTAAATAACATTTTAGTTTTATGTTCTTATTTGATTTATAGAAATTTCTTTTAATAAACCCTAATGCTTTGTTTGATTTTTTATAGTTTCATCAATATGTGGATTCCATAACAGTTTTTCATTTATTATAACACCTATTACCGGTATATCAACCGAGCGGATAATGAAAACTAACTTTTAAGCCCATAAAATTCCTAAGAAGACTCTCGTTGCCTGTCAGAGGGTGGTACTGCCACATCATCAGAAAATTCCTCAGTGAACAGAAAGGGACTACAATTAATTTTGTTTCTCTTTATATTTATAGCTTTTATTTAGCGCTACTTTCATGCTTATAGCATGCTCAGAAGGCTTTTGGTTCAATCTCATTTGTGGACCAGTGGGGGGGGGGGGGGTATCTAGGAGTTGGTCTTCCGTGCTGCCTTTAGGCGCTCAGTAAACCCAACTCTGCCCGAGTCGGGTGTCGAACCTCGAGCCCCCTTCTAGGTAGTCAAGCCAAGTTCAAGAGCACTTAGCCTCTCGACCACGCTTCTTTAACGAAGCTCGACCCCGGCTGTGCTAGAGAATGAAAACTTGTTCGTTTCTAACATAATAAAAAAAAGTAAAAGTAAAGTTCCCCTTTCAGACCTTGTGGTCTATAGGGCAGATGATGTATAGGTCATCTGTTTCTGTGGCCTACGGTTAACAAGGGTGTCATGTGGCCAGCACAACGACCAACCGCCTTTACTTTTCCCTAACTAATGTCAGGTACCCATTAGAGCTGGGTGGACTCAGAGGCGCCTAGCATCTATTTGTTCACTATTATCTAAACCTTTAGAAAAATCATCAATTAGTCCTATTAGTTGTGTTTCACAGGATCTATATTTCCTAAAGCCATGTTGGTATGGTGTGAGGACATTTTGTTTGTCTAAGTGGTTTATGATGTTGCTACATATTATGTGTTCTAGGATTTTACATGTGATGCTGGTAAGTGATACTGGTCTGTAGTTTCCTGGGTCAGATTTTTCTCCTTTTTTAAATAGGGGGGTGACATTAGCTTCTTTCCAGTCCTTTGGTACTCTGCCCTGGTTAAGTGAAGCCTGAAAGAGTATTTTGAACACTGGGGCTAGCTCATTGCTTAGTTCTTTGAGTAATCTAGCTGGAATACCATCAGGTCCAGAAGCTTTATTTGGTTTGGTGTTGGCTAATAGTTATTGAATTCCATTTTCTTGTACTACTATATCTTCTATGTTGTCTACTTGGTTCAAATTCAGTAATATGTCTTTGTTTCCTGGAGCTTAGAATGCTGATGAAAAGTATTTGTTTAGGATGTTTGCTTTAGTTTCATTATCATTATGTATTATGTTATGTTCATCTTTTAATGGCGCTATGCCTGTTGTTTCCATTTTCTTAGACTTAATGTATGACCATAGGTTTTTGTTGTTATTTTTAGATATTACATTGTTTATGTATTCACTCTGCAGCTGTCTGCTTACTTTTTGGGTTAAGTGTTTAATTTTTATATACTTTTTGTAAACTCTTTCTGCCTTAGTTTCTTTAAATTTTCTATATAGGTTTTCCTTCTGTTTACAAAGCTTCTTTAGTCTATTATTAAACCAGCATTTATTTATTTTGTTTGATGTGTATTTAGTTGGTATATGATTTTCTATAATGCTTTTAAGATGGTTTTTAATGAAATTCCAGAGGTCATCGACTGGTTGGTTAATGTCTTTTTCTAATAAGAATGTTTGTTGAAAGTTTAATGCAGCTTGGTGTAGTTGTGTTAGGTTACATTTATTCCAGAGTAAGATTTTTCTTTTGGGTTTTGAATTGGCTACTGCTTTTATCTGACTGTGTATTTTTATGATCTCATGGTCTGATAGACCAGGGATAATACCATAATCAACTACTAATCCAGGTCTGTTGGTTAAGAAGAGATCTAATGTGTTGTTTAACCTAGTTGGCTTTTTAATGATTTGATCTAAACTTAGGTTGTGTAAAGTTTCTATGAAAAGCTCATTTATGTCCTTAAGGTTTTGGTGTTTATCTATGGTTAGTGTTTTCCAATTTGTATCAGGTAGGTTGAAATCACCCATAATCCAAAAAACTGCATTTTTATTTGTCTCTTTAAGTGTAGTAATCTGATTACATAGTTCCTGCATGTATTCTAAACTAAAATTTGGTGGTCTGTAAATGCTGCCTATTATTAGGGATGTTGAGGTATTAATTTTACAAAATGTTGATTCTATATTTTTTGAGTTAGGTAATGTAATTTCTTCTGCAATAAGAGTGTTTTTTATTGCTAGAAGAACTCCTCCATGATTATCAGCCCTATCTTTTCTAAAAATTTCATAATTACTATTGAAAATTTCTGCATTATAAATTTCAGGATGTAGCCAAGTTTCTGTTCCTGCAATTATGTCTTCGTTAAGATTAAAGGGAAACAACTAAGCTAGCGTAATCTTTGTTGCCCTTTTTCTCCCGATATACCCTACTCAGTATTTGCAGACAAAATTAATTTATTCACTAAGATAATACCAAGGTCTTTAAAAATGTGCAATATTTCAATGTTCTTTCCAGCTATAGAATTAATATCATTTTCTTTCTTTTTCCTACGAAAATAGATTATTTCATTTCGTTTGGTTGTTTGTTTTTTACATTTACTATTTAAAAATGTGTTCTATTTGTCTGAAATACTCATTTACGTCTGAGCTCTCTGAAAGCAGAGTACGAAGAACCACATCATCAGCCAATTTGTGAAGAAGCGAAAAGGACCATCTGATTGAAAATCATAAGTGTTCAAAATGAACTACAATGGCGATGTCAAAGTCCCTGGGGCGCCCCTATTTTAACTATACGTGCATTTGATATTACATTGTTTACCCTAAACTTCTGAGGTCTCTGTATCAAATATTCATTATGCCATAGTATTAAATATGGACTAATCTTCAATGGTTTCGTTTTTTTCAATAAGTAAATGAAGTTGCATGGTATTGAAAGTTGCTGAGAAATCAATAAAGAACAATCTTACATAAATGTTAGGTAAGTCGAGATGTTTGTAGACACAATTTAAAATATTTAGGATGGTATCGTCTATACCTTTACCCTTTTGGTAAGCAACTTACTATAAAGATCATTCAAAAGAAACATTTTAACCAGTTTTTCTAAACATTTAGACACAATGGAAGTAAGTGAAACAGATCTAAAGTCATTTTTTTCCTTTGGTTTGGAAACCTTTTGCATGGGTACAATTATGGAAGACTTCCACACGGCACGGTAGCAGTTGTACTGTTTTGTGGTCCGATGATGCTAGTGGTGGCTTTTTTACGAGATGTGAATGCCCCTTTGTTGTTACAGTAACAACTGTTCTGTTCTCTCTTGAACGGCATGAGATGTGTTGATAGAAAGTGGATATGTCAATCTCCATGGTTGGATGGCTGCCTGGTCGTGCGGTTTGCACGCTGGACTGTCATTAGGATTTTTTGATGGTCCCGGGTTCAAACCCTGCCCGCTCCCATCCCCCGTCGTCCTGCGGGAGGTTTGGACTAGGAAGTAAAACTATTTTCAACTCTGAAGGAACATCCAAAACATGTACAACATTTTACAAACAAACAAAACAAGGTGCATTTCTTAAAATTACCCAGTATAACTACTGGTGCGTCCGATGGTGCCTGAAACCCATGCACTACGTCAGTGATGAGTTCAACTGCGACTTCCGTCTTGGCTGTTAGGCGGAACATAACACCAAAGTCTTGAGGCAATAAAATTGTCCCAATGAGAGCGCCATAAGGTCTAGGTCAGGACAGCATATTCTTTTTTTTTAATTGAGTAGTTGTTACGGTACTTGATGTTGATGCATACAGACAGCCCCCTTTTTTTTCTTTTTCTTAAATACCCCCCTCACACTAAAATCTAGGTCGTAGTGGACATGGGCACATTTTTCATCTACTTTTTTTCGTTATTGAGCGGACGCTAACTAGACTAATTGAAAGGTAGTGTCTCAGCCTCTGCCATACGGTAACTGACGTTTTGGCGCGAGATATTCTGACTATAATTTAAGAAACACGTAGCTTTTATATAATAAAGTTTATTTCACTAAACTATTATTGTATGCACAGTAGTATGAATTCAACCCCCATCCACCGTATTGTTGTTGTTTTTTTATAAAGGTTTTGATTATTTCATAAATATATATTAAGTCTGAGTCCTACCTGAGACCAGGGTAATGACATGCCCCTCCCCCCCCCCCCTAAATTATATCCGAATTCTGCCAAGCGCACTGGATTAGGTCTACATCCGTTGTTTTAGATCTATATTTATAAAATACATTTTTTTAAAAAGTATTGAAATATGTTAAATGTCCGTAAAGACTAAGAAACTTTCAAAGATAGATTTTAATTGATAAAATTATATAGGATAGCCTAATGTCGATTTAGGTGACAGATTTTCTCTTGGCGCAAATAAAGGGAAACAACTGGAGACAAGACCTCACACCATAGTTTAAATATAGAGCTGGATATGGGCATACCATAAATTGATGAAATTAAATAAACCATTTATTTTTTTCTGTAGGCCTAAACGAAAAATTGCATCAATGTTTTTTTCTCTATCGTTGTTTCATTTGTTTCTTGTGTTCGTAAATTAGCGTAATTACTTAGATAAATAATGTTGAAAATACAAATGTTCCACGTAAACAAATATGCACAAGCCAAGACAAGTGAACCACAAACACGCATATGCATGCAATAAATAATATACCACTCATAGTGGTGGGCATCATGTGAAATATGGAACTATTTGGTCGTGTGGTGCTGTCTCGTGATATGTGGGCTCGAAAGGCCCTGGTTCAAACCCTTTCTGCAGATTATTTGCCTTGGTTTGTGCATGTGCATTATTATTATAAGAGATCAAGATATGTGGCGTCTCTGGGCATACATCATGATATTAATCTATTTCAACCTCCAGTGTTCCATATAACTATCATGTAGTAATCCAGTTCAACCTCCAGTGTTCCATATTACTATCATGATAGTAATCCAGTTCAACCTCCAGTGTTCCATATAACTATCATGATATTAATTTATTTCAACCTCCATTGTAACATATAACTTGTCAGGTGGGATGTCAGATTAGCTAGGGTATGATATTATATTACGGTCCCGTATCCCCAGCCTGAACAGAGTAACACAAGAACCTAAAGGTAATAGCATGTAAACTACAAACATTGAATAACAGTTATTCAACTGAACATTTAGTGAATAACAACAGTTGTCAATAGGAACAATATTTAATTAAACTTAATTGTAATTTTTCAAACATATTTACATGTACATCAATATCATTGAAGTTAGCATTTGATTACTAATTAGTCTAGTATCACACCAACAGGTTTCCGTAACACACCTTCACGCTCACACTCCATCTCGGCGCCCAACAGAAGCTCAACTCCCTACACCTCAACACCGATAGTTACTACACAACTCCAAGGGCAGAAAGACAACACACTTTCCCATAGCCCAAAGCCTAACACCCTGAAACGAAAAGACAACCTAGATCTAGCGCTGCTGCTACAAGAAAGAACTTTTCAATAACGACATCCGTACCGAAAGATCAGCGTACTTAATAAAACTATGTACTTACGTACCCTTACAAGGGGAACCAAAAAACCAGCTACCCAGCTCACAAAAGCAGCTCTCTCTCTCTTGCGGAAACTAAGGATGACGTAAACACACACCCACACACACAATATTCTAGACAACAAAACGCACTTACAAGAAACTACTTCCCAAATGCTAAAACACACCAATATTAAATGCAAAGAAAAACTTCACACGCGCACGACATAACTGTTATGATAATAATCCAGTTCAACCTCCAGTGTTCCATACAACTGTCATGATAATAATCCAATTCAACCTCCAGTGTTCCATATAACTATTATGATAATAATCCAGTTCAACCTCAACCTCCAGTGTTCCATACAACTGTCATGATAATAATCCAATTCAACCTCCAGTGTTCCATATAACTATTATGATAATAATCCAGTTCAACCTCCAGTGTTCCATATAAATATCATGATAATAATCTAGTCCAAGCTTTAGTGTTCCATAAAACTATAATAATCTAGGTCAACCTTCAGTGTTGCATATAACTATAATAATCTAGGTCAACCTTCAGTGTTTCAATAAAGCAATGCATTAATTCATGGTTCTTAGAGATTGATGAAGTACCGAATGATTTTTCAGCAGAAACCAGTTGGAGAGTTCTATTTTCATTTGAACTATTTTGTTCTTCATCTTTAAAGTTTCCAGCATGCACATCTTTGTTAGGAGAGTTTCTAGGTTTATCTTGGTTTGAAGCCATATCTTGATTTGGATTTATTTGTTGCTGTAGAGTGAAACAAATAACAAGAACATATAAAAAATACTAAAAAAAACAAATCTTATACAAAGTGTAATTGTATCAATTAGTTTGGATCAGTCATTAAAATTTGAAAAAATATCTAGACCAACAACAATCTGTGGGACTCAAAATATTTATACGTTTGTTTTTGTTGAGTGCTGTTTCATGTTTTTAGTTTTTTTTTTTAGTACGCTATGATCCTGTCACTTATCTGGACCAGTTGGAAAAAAAGGGGGGAAGGAAAAAAAAAGAAATGTTTAAAAATGTGGGAACAACCTAAATTCAAACTCATGGCTCAAGCTTTCTCAGGCATACTAACCACTCTGCCAGTGAGCTCATTATGAAAATAGAAGATTGTATTGTTTGTTTCAAACTTACTCTAAAACAGCTACCCATAAAGAGGACTAATTTAGCTTATACCATCACTTCTGTCAAGTACAATTTCTTTGCCTTGTTCAAGATAACTACGAAAAAAATTAATTCCCAATAGTTAATTAACTTATTGGTTAATTTTTTAAAAATTGATTCTTGTTTTGTCAGGTAAAAGAAATAATTGTACAAAACTTCAGCTTGATCCAAGATTGGGTGTCAGAGAAATAACGTGTACCAACGTTAACTAGACAGAGAGAGGGAGTTGATATAAGCTTTGTAAAAACTTGACTAAAAGAATAAGTTAAATCATTTTATTCCTTTAAGAAAACAAAATATTTTTTCTTTTAATAAGTTCTGATAACTCACAAAAATCACAATTCTAGTGTCAGAATATCTAATCCTATGCTTAATATTTGTAAATTGATAGTTATTAATGCAAATCAACTTTATTGAATTGAAAAACTTTAAGTATATCCCATTGGCACGACCCATGGAGAGCGTTGGCCAGATCTTTCTTGAGCATCTCTGTAAATTAGTCTTGGGGGGCCCTCATGTCTGACAGCAAAAACAACTGCCCTCTTCCCATCAAAGAAAACAGCCTAACTCCTCTCACTGAAAACAAAATCCCCAACAAACTTGAAACATTATGCTCAAATAATGTGCATACTGTTCATATTCATGCATAACATGGGAATATATAAACAAAGGTATATACTCTTTCATTCCTTAATAACTACAAAGAAAAAATGAATTCAATCTCACCACATAAGCTACTAACAGGTGCGCTAACCTTTGTGGCAGTAGGTTTGATTTTGGTCGACCCCCCAGCTATTTTATTTCCTTCATACTCCCACCATATCGAATCCCACCTTGAGCAATGTTGTGTTTTCTGAGCTCCTAAAGGCAGCACAGAAACCTTTTCCCATATTTCCCTCTTATGAGCGAGCTATAAGCATGAGAGATGCACTTTATAAAAGCATAGTCTAAATGGTTTCTTTATAGTTTTTAGACTGATTCTTCTTTCTGTTCTCTACTCTACAATATTAAGCCATGAATAGATATTTTAATTAAAGATAGTTCACTAAAAACTTTTAAGTATTTTTAAAAGAGTGAAAGATTTTGCAGACCTGAAACAAAGTTTATAATAGTTTGTTGCTGGCTTTTAAATAGCCAGATGTGAAGTTTTTAGAGAATTAATTATAGCAAATTTCTCTTACCCCAGTCTCCTCTGATAAAATCGATTCCAAGGTTTGAACAACAAAGCTTTATTCTAATGTCTCTGGATGGAAAGAAAATTCTGTCTTCTCATTTTTCATAACATTGAAGAGATGATTGGTAGAGTCTTGTTTCAAGTCATCCATCATTGAGATTGAATGCATTTGTTCTTCGGAAGTCTTTGAGCATAGAAATGGAAGTATTATATCAAAATGTCATTAAAATGATATTGAGGGGTTATAGCTTTCAAATATATCCTATTTATTAAGATAAGATCTTATATTATAAGATACAATATATTAGTTCTTTTAAATGTTATTTAACAAAAAACAACAACACAATTTTGTTTAGTCTTAATGCATTAAATAAAATTTGCCTTACCTGTGTATTTTCAGAAGTTTGATATTTGTAATTGTAGTCTCTCAACTCTGAGTGTAATGACCAATCTATCTTCTCAATTTTCACAACAGGTTTAAGCTCATTAGTAAAGTCATGTTTCATGCCCTCCATGGTAGAAGCAGTTTCTCAGAGTTTTTCTAAGAAAGATGCTTTTTCACTTTTTTTTTTTTTTTTTAAATTTTTAAAGACATTTTTCATGGCATTTTTTATAATTAAATGTGGTTTTATGCAATTATGCTCATTCTGTAAAAGAAAAAAAATCAAAGAAAATAGTTATATAAAAATATAGAATTTATATACAAAAAGTAGCAAGGAGAGTCTGTCTTTTCAAACCCAATACCTGGAGTGGAGAAATATCTGTGATTGTGATGTGAGTCTGTTGATCATGAGCTAAGCTAATTGATTGCTTCCCTCCCCTATAATTAAACTATTACAAACATGTGATATAAAAGTAGACTTAATAAATAAAGCATTAGGGTTTATTAAAAGAAATTTCTATAAATCAAATAAGAACATAAAACTGTGAGATTCATAACAAACAAATATTCACATTTGACTAGAGCAGTGATGCCCAAAGTACGGCCTGCGGGCTGGTTCTTGGTTCCCTACGGCCCACCGAAATGTAGGCACAAAAAGTAAAATATCCTCCCTCCCCCCTTTCAAAAAGGTTGAAAATGTATCTTTACTTTCGTTAGGGCCCTCACTTTTTCTCTGATGGATTGGTACCATGACCTTTAATGATTGTGCGTTTATGAAATGGAAATCTGAATGTAGAATCTTCCAGGAAAGGTGAATGAATCTTTTTTGTAGAAAATGATAATAAGCCAGCATATTTGTTTTGTAAAGAAAGTCTGGCTGTTTTAAAAACAACAACATATTAGTCATATACAGCGGCATTATTAAACAAATATGAAGGCCTTCTTGATATGAGCCGCATATAAAAAATTGGTTAAACTACGCCTAGAGATTGGAGGATCGATGAAAATATTTACCAAAATGAGAAAATAAGTTGGTGGTAAAGGTAGCTACAATGTTGCTCAAATTTTAAGTACAGAAATGAAGACATTTTTAGATGGGCACAAAATGATAAGACTTTAAATATCCCATTAATAAATGTAAGTACTATATTCAATAGTTTCAAATAGTTTCAGATGAATTTTTATTTCATATTTTGTACCTTTTTATTGATCGCGTGTCGAAAGTTAAAATGGCCCGCAGGTCAAATTAGGCTGAGCATCACTGGACTAGAGTAACACCTTTAGTTAAATCACTAAATTTAGAAAGCCTTCAGGACAGAAGACGCAAAAGTAAAGTAGCAATTATACATAAAACACTGAACCATAATCTTCAAAAACAAAATTTAATAAAATAGTCTGAAAGACACAAAAATAAAGGCACATTCCTCGTCCCATATGCTAGGACAAATTTGTACAAATACTCCTTCTTCCCTAGTGCAATTAGAGCATGGAATGGGTTGCCTGAGCTAGCCAGGAAAACCAGTGACTTGGCAGAATTTAAGTCATTGGTTAATATGCGTGACTGAATGCATGACGCGTAGGACGTAATCATCTTCTTTTTTGAAGTAACGTCTGTATTTTTTATGTGAGATAAGATTAATTAAGTCTTTATTAAGTAGACTTAATATTAATAGTATATATATATATATAGTATATACTTAGACGACTTCACTTATATAAACTCAATATTTGACAATGAAATGAATATTTATTTTCTAGTACTCTATGGGCAGGGCTAGAGGACTAGACTAGAGGGCTAGAGTAGATAAGTATAGACATAGGTGGGATAGGGCGAGTTTAGAACTCGATTGAGGGACCAGATTTGTATATTATACTAAATTATACAATACAGAAATAACCTAGATCTATATCTAGAACTGAATTGAGTTCCCTGAATTGTTATGGAAGAATACATCTAGAATCTAAATAGTAAATTGATTCTAAATCTAACTAGAATCTGATGCTATGAAAAGTATATCTAGATCTATATCAGTTATCACTATAAATCTAGACTCTAGATCTAATCTTGGTCCTGCAGGGTTACATATATTATATGCAAGTTTTTCGTAATTTCTTTACAGCATAGATCTAAATCCCGAGTCTACATCTAGATGAATAGCATCTCAATTTAAATTTACCGATACTGACCTATATTCAATTGCTAATGATAAAGCAGAAAGAGATTATATGTAGGTCTGTGTGAATTTCTCTATTTGCACCGAATGACAAAAGAAAAGGAATAAAACTTTAATATAAAATAATAGTCTACAATCTAGACTCTAGATTAGATCTAGTTTAAACAAAGATGAATTATTCCTTAATTAAATATAGACTAACATTTAAATTTTATTTAATAAAGACACATTTTTAAAGAATTTTTTTTAAAATTTACAATAAATTCATATTTTTTGTCTATAACGAATTTAAAAAAAAAAATTACGAAAAGGCTAAAGTACTGATAAAATATAAATATAAATCTCGATAAATATAGATCCCTACATCTAAATCTAGATATCTACATTTAATCTAGCCTAGAGAGGTCTGTGTGTAAAGAAGCAAACATATTTTCTAGAGTTAAGACCTATTTACGTTTATCAGTAACGACTCAAATATTTTTTAACGACATCTAGACTATACATTTATAATATGACAGACAACGTACTTAACTTCAATGTTGGTGTATTGGGCCATGTTGACAGCGGCAAAACAAGTTTGTCTAAAGCTTTGAGTACCGTTGCCAGCACTGCCTGTTTTGATAAAAACCCACAAAGCAAAGAGAGAGGAATAACACTGGATCTTGGATTTTCATCCTTTACTGTAGATCTGCCTAGCACAAAAAAAGAAGTTTTTAAAGGTTATAGCTCTATACAATATACACTTGTTGACTGTCCTGGTCATGCCAGCCTTATACGAACTATTATTGGAGGTAAACAGTATATCTAGATATTGATCTATAGTTACTACAGACACTATAATACTTAGATGATTAGTCTTAGATTTATAGATTAGATAGATCTCAATACTAACAGCAAATTAGTCAAACTTAAATTTAAATATAATGTCAGTAATGTAAGAGAACATTTAGTGACATTTCTTATTCCATATGCTTAGATATTGGAAAAAGCCCAGAAAAGTGGAGTAGAAAATGACCTAAAAATGAGATTACATTTTTTTTTTACACAGGTTGCAATTAGAAATACAATGCTTTATAATTGAAATATAATAGGCCTCAAGATGTGTTATTGACTACTTCAGACAATGGCCTTTAAAATGCTTAATGATGTTTTTTTTTTAAAGTAAATTACTTTTTTTTCTTCAAATGAAAATGTCACTTTTTTGTTTTCAACAATACAGAAGTTAGGATAGAGTGCAAAGGTTAATTTGTTTTTTTCATTTTAGATATGCCAGGCCATAATTCTACCAAGTTTTATCGCTAACAAAGGGGAAAATGCCATTTAACAAAGAAAATAATGGTCATGGACAGTTTTGGTGATAGTCTATACAGAAAAAATTTTTGAACAAAACATGTCAGGTTTTGTAAAGCAATATTCTGCATATATTCAAATAGTTTTTGTGTACTAAACATATACGCACAAATTAGTATGAATTGTAAAGCACATTTGAAAAAAAAAAATTTCAGACCATTTTGATCCCACTTTTAATATATTTTATTTTTGGCCATCACAACATCACCATTTTGCCCACACCTCTCTGACATTTCTTGTAGCTCTAGTCCCGATAATTTGTTTATTTCCTTCAATATTTACATTCTAAACTAGTAAAGTTCATATATATAAATGAAATCATCTTTGTGAGATAGAAATTTACTACTAATACTAGATCTACTATTAAATTTCTTATTTAATAAGTAGATCTATCGTTTATAAAACTCAATTTCAACTTTTAAACTTTTGACCTGGGGGCGTGTCTTGCCCGGCTTAGCCAGCGACAAGCTCTCTTCTCTTTTGTTCCATGTCAACCGCTATTAGGTCAAAAGGCCACAAAAAAAATCATAACTTTCTAACTGTTAAACATACAGTCATAATTTATACACCATTGGAAAGCTCTGTTAAAGTATTTTAATGATGTACTAACAATAAGTTGTTTTTCAAAGATAACGTTTTTTATTTGTCATCCTTAATATGCTAGAACAAATTCATTAAAAGGCTCCTTCTTCCGTAGTGCCATTAGAGAATGGAATGACTTGCCTGAGTCAGCCAGAAAAACCAATGAATTAGCAAAGTTTAATTCATTGATTAACATGCACATGTTTGATAAGATTGACCCATGAAATATGTAGGATGTAATCTTTTTTTTTTTTTTTTGAAGTAATGTCTGTAATACACACTTGAACCAAGATAATATAGTTACTCATCTACTGGGAACTCTTGTTTTGCAATGCTTACCATGCTGCATGCAGCCCATCATATTTGTTTTTATACATGTTTTATTTGATAGTTAGGTAGGACATCAAAACAGGATACTGCCTCATTTCTTCACACTTATATTTCTATTTCATTTAGTATCATTTTTCTCTGTATAGCAAAGGCTTTGGGAAACAGTGCATGAAATTTGATTTTTTACCTACCAAAGAAGAGGATCTAGGTCCTGGCTTAAGGATATTTAAGGAGATGTATAAATATAGATCTAGGTGTTGTTTAGCTAAACAAGACCTATATCTATAAATTAGGTGCAATTTACTTTCTTTGCTGTCTATTGATTCCCTAAATTATAAATAGGGTGTTTGCTGTGATGTTTATAGTTTTGATCAGACAATAAGGATATCAGTCACTGAAATAGAGCATAGGAAAAGTGACATTAAATAGAAGACCAGTGACTTAAAAACAGGAAAAGTAGTCCTTCCTGTATGATTCCATTTATGAGGTTTGCAAAAGGTTTTACTTCATGTTTTAGATGTTCCTTTAAGAGTTGAAGATAATCTACTTCCTAGTCCTAACCCCAGCAGGATGATGGGGGGAATGGCAGTGGTGTGGTATGAACTCTAGATATCTGAACAACAGTTCAGTGCGCATACTACACGACCAGACAGCCATCCTGGTGTAAAAAGAAAATGACTTACTAGAAGGAATTTAAGATGTAAACATTTTTTAGTAAATTTATTTGAAGTAAACTGTTTAAAGCAATTTAAAGTTGTCAGGAATGACTAATGAACACATGAAAAATTCTGTGTAGTTAGTATTGCACTTGATCATATTGACCTTTCTCTTCATTGGTCTCTTAATCATTTTTAATAAGGCATCTATTTTTATTGGCCAATGAGATTTTAGATTATAATAAACATACATATTCATACATACACATACATATATAATTTCAGGGCTGGATCTTTTTTTTATATGTCATTTAGACTGTCTGTAAAAACAAAAGCAGTTTACATTCATTCCTGTATCGTATCTTGTGAAGCTGTTCATAAGTAGATCTGATCTATAATTGAAGTATTCAAAGTAAAGATGATTGCTAATATAGGAATGATGATAATGATTTATTTTATGTTATAGGAGCACAGATCATTGATTTGATGATGTTAGTGGTGGATATAACTAAAGGAATGCAAACCCAGACAGCTGAATGTCTGATTATAGGTCAGATTACTTGCAGTAAAATGATTGTGGTTCTGAACAAAGTTGATATGATCCCAGCAGAAAAACAGGGTGCTTCTATAGACAAGGTAAACAAACCTAAGAAATGACTAAGTTGACAAAGTATATATGTAAAAGTAGCACTATATAATAAGAATTATATAGGCTGCTTTAATAGACAAGGTAAACAAACCTAAGAAATGACTGAGTTGACATAGTATATATGTAAAAGTAGCACTATATAATAAGAATGTAAAAGTAGAACTATATAATAAGAAGTATATATGTAAAAGTAGAACTATATAAAAAGAAGTATATATGTAAAAGTAGCACTATATAATAAGAATTATATATGTAAAAGTAGCACTATATAATAAGAAGTATATATATTTAAAAGTAGCACTATATAAAAAGACGTGTGGCTCAGATATTGTGTCTGGCAGAACTGCTTTCATTAACATGAGAAGGGCCAAAGGCGAGTAACTGGCACCTTAACCAGTAGGCTTCGGGCAGGAAGGGCTTGTTAGCCATGGCTGGCTACCTACCTAGGAGAACGAAAACTCTGAATTCTAACCTTTGTTGCCTTGCAGCTATACCCTTTTTTATCCAGGGAAAGGCTTCGGGAGTCAACCCTGAGAAAAAAATCAGGAGCTGGCGACCCTAAGGTAGTTTGCAGCACCCAGTGCTACACCCTGGCAGAACCTGCAACAAGCTGACCCCAAACTGTATCAGCACTGCTGTCCTTTGGATACCATACATCAGCTGCGTGGAGAGGAGGAACTGATTGGGTGACATCGTTTCGATCACAGCTAATGCCCAGGCATTCATCTCATATCTCATTTCCATGAGATGATCCATAGTCGTTTTGTGACTGAAGGAGGCCATAGAATAGAATTAAAGAAAGAAAGAAAAAATACCAAATAATTATCCAGGTCTTAAAGTGTTAAATACCAATTATTTAGACCTGAGAGTAAGTTTAAACACCAAGAAATGGGTGAGGAATGTAAGAGCATACTAGAAACTGATGCTTTATGAGTCCTTAAACCATTTATCAGATTATCTTCAGCTAGTGAGAAAAACTTAATATCTGATATGTTTATACTTTTTATTTACTTATATACATTTTGAACATTTTGGATTTGGTGCTAGATGAAAAAACGCATGCTGAAAACATTAGAGACAACAAAGTTTGCAGATTGTCCAATCGTAGCAGTTGCTGCCAGGCCTGGTGGTCCAGAGGTAGGTACCTTCATTTTATTTCAACCTAATGATCATTTAATAAAGTAACTAAATCTAGTGGTTGAGATCTGTGGTGATTAAAAAAACAACTATGAACTATAATCTTCTGTTATAAAAGTGAAGACAAACCTGTCCCTATCTATAGCCCACTAATGTTTATTGTTTAGACTTGACAGTACTCTCACTTTTGTAACCATCATCATGAAATTATTTTACGAGGGCAACAGAAATGAGATTATTGTGTTAGCAGGCTTGATAATATTATTGAAATCTCTACTGTATATCTTAGTATGTAGCCAGAAATACATGAAAAAAAAAAAGTGAAAGTGAATCAGTATCTATTTATAATAATAAGTTTATAATTTAGTTGCAAAAATGTAATTATAGTTGTTTCTTTTGTCTAAACTATAACCAGGCTCCAGATAGGGAAGCAGTTGGTATCACAGAACTTATCTCTACGTTAATGGAAAGTACTTATTTACCAGTCAGGTCAGAGGATGGTCCTTTCATTTTTTCGGCCGACCATTGCTTTTCAATCAGAGGTCAAGGCACAGTCATGACAGGCACTGTATTGAGTGGCAGAACTGGTATCAATGATGTAAGTTGAACTGTCCAAGCATTGCTACTTCATTAACTGTATAATGTGTTATGTGATACAATTTTATGTTTTTCAATCTTAGTGTAGAACTTTAATGATTGAATAACAGTGCCTTTATGTTAGTAAATCCATATATTATAAATTTAAATGGTGTCTGAGTGGTTAAGCACTTGGCTTCTGAACTTGATTTTGAGCTCCTCAGAGCATCATTGAGTCACTCTTATTTGGGGAAAGTTGGTAGATCATTATGCTGGCTACATGACTACTTCATAAATAGATGGCCTTAAAATCAGATGAACTCTATACATCATCTGCATTAAGTAACACAAGTTTTCAAAGGGGGAAAGTTTACTGCCAGTATTTTAATCAATGTAAGCTTACCAATTTTTTAGTATACTTTAGCAACATGAAAATAACCCTTAGTCTGTTGGACCATCAGGGCACCACACATGATCTTTTGACTGTCTCACTCCATTCCTCTCTGTCCTTTACCAGGATTAGAATCTCTTCCATGGGCAGGCCTGTCCATTCATTGATGTTGTCCTCTCTGTCTTTTACCAGATTAGAATCTGTTCCATGGGCAGGCCGGTCCATTCCTCGATGTTGTCCTCTCTGTCTTTTACCAGGATTAGAATCTCTTCCATGGGCAGGCCGGTCCATTCCTTAATGTTGTCCTCTCTGTCCTTTACCAGGAGGATTAGAATCTCTTCCATGGGCAGGCCTGTCCATTCCTTGATGTTGTCCTCTCTGTCTTTTACCAGTATTAGAATCTCTTCCATGGCAGGCCGGTACATTGCTTGATGTTGTCTTCTCTGTCTTTTACCAGGATTAGAATCTCTTCCATGGGCAGGCCTGTCCATTCCTTGATGTTGTCCTCTCTGTCTACATCCCCTTCTTTTCCCTGGTACTATTGCCCATAGAAAAGTTTTTGCAAGCCCTGATTTGAAGGTCATCATGGGGCCTAATGACACCATTCCGACGTGGCTTAGTAGTTATACATTTGTAATGCAATCTAAATATGTGACTATACCTAGAATCCTTTCGACATTAAATTATTTTCAGTAATTTTAAGACTTTGTTCAAACATTCAGAATATTATTGCCACACACTTGAATTGATTTGAAATGTGCTTTGTTGAATTACATTCAAATAAATTTGTTAAAATTTTTGTTCCTTAGACTGTTGAAATTCCTTCATTAGGCATGTCTAAAAAAGTGAAGTCAATGCAGATGTTTAGGAAACCAGTTGAAAAAATTAAACAGGTAAGGTACTGAAAAAGGAAATTAACAAGTCTTTGATATAGGCCGGTGTTTCCCAAACTTTTGCCCTAATGAAACACTTTGCTCATTCTGAGTATTTAGCGAAACACTTTTGCTTTTTTTTTTTTTTTTTTTAAGAGAGTAATTTTCACATGGTCACCTACTAGTTAATTATTCCAGTAGGTCAGGCCACATGCAAACTAGGGTTACCCAGAACACAGTTTGTGAAACACTGATTTAGATATCAGAATAGAAATACTAATATTGCTTTTTTTTTTTTTTCAAATTTGTTTTTACACAAACCAGTATGTTCAATTAGGTTTATTACTAGATAAATGTTCAGTTTAATTATAAATTTTACTCCACACCTGTATTTCTTTTTTCTCATAAATATTCAATATTGCATTTATTATATTTTTATATATATTATATATATATATCGCCAGGGCACCTCTTGAGTCCACCCAGTTCTAATTGGGGAAATGTAAATTCAGTTGGTTATTGTGCTGGCATCATCTGCCTGATAGGTCTGAAAGGGGATCTTTATATATTCCATTTTATCTAAAAGCTATATTTTTAATTTTCATATGTAATTATTTGTGTTTTTCAGGGTGACCGTGCTGGTATATGTGTGACACAATTTGATCCAACATTACTAGAACGAGGACTAGTGTGTTCTCCCGGAGCTTTGGTCACTGTCCATTCTCTAATTGCTTTCATAAGAAAAATTCAATACTACAAGGGCGCTGTATCGACAAAGTCCAAATTTCACATAACTCTTGGTCATGAGACTGTGATGGGCCGTCTTTCAATGTTTGGTCTCCTTGTTGAAAATGGCTCCAGCAGTAAACTTTTGAAAGACTTTGACAACATCAATCTACAAGATGTGGCATTTGATTTCTCTAAAGATTATGTCCACCAGGATGAGTTGTCTGCGGATAAAGAGAAAGTAGGTCAAGGTGTAGACAGGACTGTGGACACTTTACAATTCGCTCTGATAGAATTGGAGAAACCTGTAACATGTGCGGCTAATGCTCTTTTGATAGGCTCCAGACTTGATGCAGATGTGAACACTAGCTCCTGTCGCATTGCCTTTTACGGCAGAATCCTAGTTGCAATGACAGATCCTAAGTATAAGGAAACTATATTACCAGAACTAAAAGTATTTAAGGTAATTTACATCAAGATACTTGTTTTATAAAGTGTATATTCATGAACAAAGATACCTTTAGTATTTCCTGGGAGGGTGCATTTCTCATAAACTTTCCAGTTCAAGTAGTAATTAACACCCATAGACATTTTAACTAGCTTTGACCCTGCTGAAATTAGATCACAAAGTTTACTTCAAAATTTTAAATTGTATCTTTGAAAGAAATTCTTTACAGTTGTTAAAAATTGATAGGTTGATTAGGATTATGTAGCTTTAGTTCTGTGTATGGTGTGGGTATATATCTATGTTGCCTGAATAGAATAATATATTTAGTGCTAATTTCTAATGTATGGTTTATCCTGGTGAAGACTGGCATTTTGTGAATTTCTGCATTTTAGGGCACCTCTGAGTGCACCAAGCTCCCATGTGTACCTGTTATTAGTTGGGGGAAAATAAAGACAGTTGGTTGTTGTGCTGGCCACATGACACCCTGGTTAACTGTGGGCCAACATCATCTGCCCTATAGACCACAAAGTCTGAAAGGGGAACTTTACATACCTTACTATGAATGGTTAAACTATTCTAATTTATTTGAAGATAATTTATTTCTTTACTGGAGGATTTGCTGATTAAGTGGCTCAGCGCTTGGGTTCCTATCCTTGGGTTAAAATCTTGGTGAAGACTGTTTTTTTTTTTTTAATTTTTGGGATCTTCACATCATCCCTGAGTCCAGCCAACTCTAATTGGTTGGAGAAAGTAAAAGTAGTGGTTTGTTGTGTTAGCCACATAAAACCTTCATTATCCTTGGCCATAGAAACAGGTGACCTTCACATCATCTGCCCTTTAGATTGCTAGGTCTGTTGTTTTTTTTACCACTTTTACCATGAAAATATCAATAGTAGAATTTACTTACTGTATATATTTTTTTTAATGCCAATTTTATTTAGACAAAGACCAGAGAAGGCCTAGTTGAAAGAGCAACTGATAAGTACTCTGTGATTGCCAAGAATTTGTTTAAAAAAGAAACAAACTTAGCAGCCTTTGCCAACTTTAAAGTGACATTGTCAACTGGGGAAAAAGGTGTCATTGAGGGTGGTTTTGGTCAAAGTGGAAAAGTCAAAATTAGAATTCCAGGTGAGTTTCAATAGAGTGTTCTGACATTAAGTAGTAATTTCTTTTTCTATGCACAATTTTGCAATCTAGGAGTCCCAGCCTATTAAGAGAATATGTGATTTGGTTCATTTTAACATTGTTCATAGCCATCTCAGACTTTTGTGCCTTCAGCGCAAAGAGTGGTGAGACTAATGTAAATGATATCAGTAAGCTGACATGTATATTCACCACCATTAACTCACTATTATCTTTGTTTATAGTGAAACTAATGTAAATGATATCAGTAAGCTGACATGTATATTCAGCACCATTAACTCACTATTATCTTTGTTTATAGTGAAACTAATGTAAATGATATCAGTAAGCTGAAATGTATATTCAGCACCATTAACTCACTGTTATCTTTAAATCTTTTTCACAGAAGGTCTAAGTGACGACATCTACCAAAGATATTCCAGCAGCGGCAAAAAGAAAGGCAAAAACAAAGAAGATGAAGGCGGGACCAATGAGACCAAAGAAGGCGTGAAAGTGTGTTTGAGCTTCAAACGCTACATGTATGACTTAAAGAAAGATATGAAACAATCCTAGTACTTAAATGTGAAGTTAGAACTATTCATAAGGTCACTAGACATAGCATATATACTATGGAGAACTTAACAGACTGTGATTTGACACTGGCTCTTTCATTATAGGTCTATCGGGGCAGAGGCAGTGTTCTGAAATTTCTCTAGTTATTCTTTGTTATATTGTGGCGCTGCCATTGAATCATAAAAAAAAACTAAATTTATTGCTTGATTATTCTTCATATCAAACTCAATGAAAATAATTCAATGCTATACTTGTTATGTTCTTGTTATCTTGTTATGTATTTCATCTGTAGTGTTTTTGAAGTTTTATTTATTTTAGTCCAAATTTTCATCAAGAATTTTTTGAAAATAAGCAGAAACAGCTTATTACTACAATATAAACAATGTAGATTGCCTTAAAGATCATTAATCTAAATAAAATGTTTTCAAATGTCACCAAATATTTATTCAAATGAATTGCTGTATGCTACCTTTTTTTTAATTCTTATTTTTAGGTATTTGTTAAAGGTATTTAATGTTCCTTCAGATTTACAAATAATTACATTCTAGCCCAGCGCTCTCCTGCTGGTCAACTGGGAATGGCAAGCAATAGTTAATTTTAAAATTTATAGTTATATTTTATTTGTTTTGTCAAATTTAGAATTACTTCCCCTTCTTGCTTAAAAGTTTCTGCGTTCCAGAATAATTGTAGAATGAATATCCTCCCATTTGGGATCATGCTCTCTGTGGGGTAGGCATTGGACTAATGTGTGATGTCTGTCTGGCATTCTCTATTCTATTTACTGAAATAGCAAAGTGTCCAGCTATCTAATTAAATCTTTCATTGAGTCACTTCTGCTCTTAACAAATATTGGAGTTGATCTCCTAACAAAAATAAGTTATATCTAAAGTTATATCTTAACATCTTTATTTATTTTCATCCTTTTCAAGTCATTCTTAAACTAAATCATTATAATAATGGCAATGTCTTCATTTCCAAAAAAGAGGATGAGTGCAGTGTTTCACAAAACTATGCTAACCCAGTTGCGGCCTGCATATTTTTCCCACGTCTGATGCAAACAGCCGTTGTTCGCTGGGGAAAACTAAATTATGACCTATATAGAAAGGTAGTGCTTTGATAGAAAAAGTAAATCAGTGCTCAAGTTTAACATTATATTTTAATGAATTTGTTTAAATAATGCTGTTTTTAATTGATCTTAAAGAATGTAAATTTGTTTACATTTGAGAAAATATCATTTTTTACCGACATGTCCATCATTGAAAAATGTATAAATTAAACATAATTTTCAGTGCATTCACATTTTTGTTTTCACTGTTGATTTTTAGTTATAAACCATTAAACACAAAAAAACAAATTAAAAACACTATTTTTAAAGACAATACCATTTGAAGATACTGTATGGAAATAACTTAAAATTGTTTAATACACCCATCCATCCATCCGTGACCCCAGGCCGTAAGACTGGTTAGTGACATAGTAGGTCAGCGACCATTGTTTCTGATCGTAACCAGAGCCTGGCTGTGTGATAGCATTAGCGCTTAGACGAAGTGTTGTAAAATGTAACGCAACCAACGTGTAGTTGTTGTCCTCATAACTATAAACAAACGTATTATTAAAGTAGACTAATTACTAGATCTAGACTTTATGTATTTACTTAATATACACACTAAGTGATTGAAGACTGCCTTGCGTGTGTTGTTAACTGAACTGTAGCACACCTGGCTGAATGTTTACATTAGTGCTTAGGCTAAGTGGTATAGCCTGTAACAGCAACATGTAGTCGTGTGTTATGACTATAAACAGTATTACACCTACATTATATATGTTATTAGAATTTAAAATTGTTGTACAACTTAATGTACAGATATTACAATAATGATAACAGCATCACAACAGAAACATGAAAACAAATGTGTGGTGTTCTATAGCAATTTTATTTGCAGACAAAATCTACCACTTGAAAGAGTTCAGTTTTTATTGTAAAAGCTTAATGAACACACAAAAATATACTTCAATAATTTACAATACACATTTGAAAAAATACAATGATTTCATATAAAGTTATTTTACAAATACATATATCCCATGTATATATATAATTTATTTCTTTTTAAATTTAGATAACTTTCTGATAGTGTTGGAATTTTTTACTAAGTTGTTTTTATTCTTGCTAAAATTATTCAATAAACAATTGGTTGATGAAAATAAAATCATGTCAGCAACTGTCTGACTATCATGACAATCTAAAGAGTCACTGCATAAATGAAAATGCTTATTATTGGCTAATATACTTTTGGTCACAGCAATAGCTACATTTCTTTGATTTTCTTCTTTCAGAAACATGAGTACATATTTTCATTAGTGAGTTGATTTAGAACACAATAATTGTAAAAAACTAAATCAACAACAGCTTTCTGTGGATGCTTCAGACCACCTCTATCCAAGTTAATTGTAAATTTAAAAGATGAATCTAGTTACAAAATCTTTTCTAACAATAAAAACTCTTTGCATGCAGTACATTCATTCAGTTTCTTTAAAACCACAATAACCAGCAACATAAGTAACAATCGGTAAGTCTGCTTGTAAACAACTGAAATCATCTTCAACCACTTTTAAATCCATATATTTATTTAATGTTTGACTAGGCACTCTTAGTGCTTCCATGTGAAGAATCGAAAAAGTTAACAGAAAAATCAAAAAAAGCAGTTCATCAGTTTATTCTTGAGGACATTTGACATTCTAAGTTTTTTTTCAATTTCAAAAACATGCCTAATGGAAATGTTATATTGGGCACCTGCTAACTGTCTATATAAACCAAATCTAGCTTCCAAAGTGTCTGTTTGAAATTTCCCTAACAATACATAATTAAGTTTTAACTCAGGAAAACAATAAGAAGAAATTTCTAGTAAAGCATTAGTTGTATGTGAGATGGCAGTAAATGTTTCTCTTGTCAAACATCCAACAATTGGACTTAAGGTACACCAATTATCAAGCCATTTCAGAAAATTAGTTCAAAAATGAATATTTGCATCATTGAAATCATTAGTAATTGGATATTTTTAACTTATCTTTACATTTCTGACCAACAAATGGATTTTTAACATTTACTATTTTCCACCATTGTAAAATTATTTCTAAAAAGTGTGTTGTGCTGTGGAAATGAAACAAACTATAATTTAGCCCAAGTTCTTTTAATGCCTCTATAACAGTGGTTCCCAAACTTTTTTTTCTCGTAGACCCCTTGCTATGATTTCTGGTTTTTGGTAGACCCCCTGCTTAACTTTCAAATTTTTGCAAATTCAACATTGTTTAAAAATAATTTCTATTTGTACAAAAAGTAAAGTAAAATTCCCCTCTCAGACCTTGTGGTCTATAGTGCAGATGATGTAAAGATCATCTGTTTCTGTGGACTACGATTATCGAGGGTGTCATGTGGCCAGCACAACGACAAGCCGCCTTTACTTTTCCCCAACTAATGTCAGGTACCGATTAGAGCTGGGTGGCCTCAGAGGCGCCCAAAAGATACCGAAATTAAAAATCCAAGTCTTCAACAGGATTCAAACTTGGGACCCCTGGTTCAGAAGCCAAGCACGTTACTGCTCAGCCAAAAAGCCTCCTAAATTCTATCTGTAGTGAATTGAAAAGTGAAAAAAGTAATTTAAAGCTACATATTAGAGATTTTAGACATCTCTCTTTTTTATTGATTAAATTCAAAAATTCAAAATCAATTAAAATAGCAAACACACTGGCCTTAAGTATCATTATAGAAATTTTTGCAAAGAGTTTCTTGTGTATTTCTTGTGTTTCACGTGTTGCTCAAATATTGAGTCTGCGAACATGTTATCACTATCGAGAGAAAGAGCGAAGGTGAGTAACTGTCGCCTCAACCAGTAAGCTTCGAGCAGGAAGGGCTCATTAGTCTTGGCTGGCTACCCACCAAGCAAAAGTAAAACTGAATTCAAAACTCTCCAACCTTGCAACTCAAACATGGTCAATCCTGAGGAAAAGTAAGAAGCTGCGACTCTTGTGCAGTTTGCAGCACTACATCCTGTCAGAACCTGTGACGCTGCTGAGAACAAACTTATATATGGCGTTTGCAAAGAATAACATTAATTTTATAACTCATGCCACTGAAGCAACCTTGAACTGTATTGTTGCTTAAAGAAATTCTTTTAATAATATCAGTTGTGGGTTTGTGTAAAACAGTTTCTAAAACCACAACGGCTGGTAAAAATCAATGTTTTGCCTATGGAGTTTTCCACAATTTGCTATAAATAAGTAAATTTCCCCTTTCAGACATTGTGATGATGTTAAGGTCATCTATTTCTTTGGCCAACGGTTAACGAGCAGAGTGTCATGTGGGCAGAACAACGACCAAATGCCTTTACTTTTTCTAACATAATTCAGGTACCCATTATAGTTGGGTGGACTCAGGGGAGCCCTAAAAATCCTGAAATTCAAAATTTGCTGAGATTCAAACCCAGGACCCCAATTATGGAAGCCAAGCGCTTAACCACAAACACCACACCCCTATTTTGCTATAAGTGAACAGATAATATAAGACTCACAAACCACCATCTTTTCTACATGATGTCGAATTGAGATTTTGTGGGTCTATTCTGAACTTTATCTTTGAATGTTCAAAAGTTTTTCAAATCTATATATTTTTATCTGGGTGATATTGTCGCAGATGACCCTCAAGCGTAATAAGTTTCATGTCGTCATAGAAAAGGTAATCGGCAATCGCTTGGCTGACAAGGAAAGAATGAACAATTTTAAATAATCAATGCTGTACAATCTACATTTCTTTTTGTTAAACATTATTTACATGAAGACAAAATTAAGTTATTTTAATAAATATTGAAATTAAATACAACAATTTTTCATTTGAATAGCAGGATAAATATTCAAATGATTAACTTAGGTACAAATTATATCTAGTGTGAAGAATTACATTAATGGGATGTAAAAATTAAAGTCACGACCTGCTTATATGAAATCTATTATCATAAACCCCCTTGGACATTTCATAGACCCCCAATTTGTTTTTTTCATCTTTGTAGACCCCTTGGAAGTCTTCGTAGACCCCTGGGGGTCTATATAGACCACTTTGGGAATCACTGCTCTATAATATATTCTGTATATTCGCATATAATGTATTCTGAAAAAACTTGCAGAACTAGCTTAACATTTTGTTTTTCTATACTACTGGGCCATAAAGCCTGACAAAATTACTGACAAACCATGCCCATATTTTAAAAGTTTATCACTTTCAAGTTCATACAATTTTCGAAGTGTGAGAAAAGAAGCTTTACAATGTTTTGCTGAATCAGTAAAATCTGGAAAGTCAAAGGAAATATTTTCATCTTTCTGATTTATCCAATTGTTTCTTACACATTTAAAAATATGTACAGGGTCAATAACAAAGAACAAAGGACGTGACTTATCAACAGGATGTGGGTAGACAATGCTTAATTTAGAAGGGCTCATAAAAAGGGACATGGTCTTTCTATTGATGGCATTATTATCTGTGATTACACACATAACATTTAGTCCTATTTTGTCTAAGCCAACAATAATTTTCTTTGTTATATTGTGCAATTCTTCAGGGAATTAAACTTACTGGTAAAATATGAAAAACATCTTTATAAGTTGACAAAAGACTCTGTATCATAAAAACATGAGCTGTTGATGCCAAATTAATTGAACAATGATCAGTGCCCACCCTTATAGTCCATGAATTGTTGGAGATGTATTTCATCTAACATTAAAATCACTGTTTTTTCATGCTCTTTTAAACTACTAACACGTTGTATCATGTAGCATAAAAAATTGTCCTCTATCTGCTCTAATTCAGGACCAATCTTAAAAGAATTACAAGTTCTTTTAATGGTGATTGGGTGAGGTAAAATAATATTGCCAGAGTTTCTTACATAATTATAAGCTTGCAGGGATATTAAAAACAATAATGAAGAAAATAAAAGCATGTCACAATTATATTTATACTTTTTTTTTTAGTTTCTATCAGTTCCATTTGGGACAAGATGAAAGAATAAATAAGCTTATTTTCATGGTCATTTTTGATGAGTGTACTTAGTGTTTCTTTAATAATAGTTAAACTGTTAGTATTGTAGTTTGTGGTAGAATATTGTTCGATGAGTTCTAACAAATTTGTTATTTCATAAATATAGGAGATGTTTTTAGATAGTTGCTTATCACCTATACAAAATATTTCTGTTTGTTTAAAGAAAACTTTAACATCAAGAGATGTTCCAAGAACAATAGAATATATTATCTCAACTGGTCTCAAACCTTGACAATTTACAAAAATGATACACTCCTCTCGACAAATAACATTCCAAAATGAAGAAACATTCATACTTCTTACACTTTCTTTACATTGACAGAAATCATTTATTTTATTTTTTCTCTCATATTCTTCTTGAGATTTCACACTCTCTTTGAACATACGTCCCATTCTTTCACTCTCTAAGCGATGGTTTTTTTTACACTCGGACACTCACGTGTTGTAGTCGTTGACTTCGTTGTGTAGTAGCTGGGGCATCCAAGAAACTTTGATGGAATTGCATCACTTTTTAATCTTGGCCTACTCTGAGGGGCTGTTAGTAATTTTCCAGACTTAGTATCAAACAGAGTCTGTCCACAATACTTCTTCTTCTTTGAAATGTTTATAACAGAACTGAAAGTTTTAAAAAGTTTGCTATTAATACCACTGAAAAGAAATGCAAACTGTAAATTTGTGAATATATGTAATATTTATAATTTACTAAGTTAAGGTTAAGGTTTGTTAAATTACAAAATAATAGATCCTCAAATCCACTAGATGATATAGATCAAGTAACTGCTTATACTTCTTAGTCTACAGTAGTCTAGACTCTAGATCTATGACTATATGACAGTGATAGTATATTATATGTAATGTATATATAAATTAATAGCTATTATGTATATGCTATAATTATAGTATAATTATTGACGCAATAATTGTTAAATAAATAGATTTACATAGCCCTAACCATTTTTAAAATCGTGTTACTAATTCGAAGCATTAAAATCTAAAAGTTACTTACTCTTAAGTAGTCTGTTGGTATGTAATTATTCCTAGGCATTGCTGCTAGCCATTTTTTCTTTAAGTCTACATCTTTAGGGAATTGAAAAACGTGTGCCTTAGTCTCTTTATTGTAATTTCCTTTACAAAACGGGTCGGATGACAGCATTTGTTCACTATTGTAGATCTGCAGTTTTAATCCATAATGAATGTGTAGAAAGTCTAACACTATAATAAAGCATATTTAAATGTGTTTCAAAAGAAACATTTCTATCTACACAACACAGCACACACGCATCATCAGTGACGCATTAGCCGTCATTAGCATAAGCGCTTAAGTGATGACGTAGGCCGCGCAGTGGTCAGAGCTCTAGCTAAGGTTTTGTATGTCGAAGGCGCCGATCCATCCCCATTGGCGCTACAGCCCATGGAGGGCCCTGACCTGCTTTAGCACATCTCTCCATTCTGATATATCCAGTGCTCTACGTGTCCATGCCCGGACTTGTTGTTTATTTTTTATATTTTGCTTGTTTGTCGTTAGAACCAAGTTATAATACACGCCTTCTATTATTATAAGTATTTCAATAGCACGTCGATCTTCCATCCGGGAGGCTCAAGACGACGAGGTCGAAGTCAGACTAGAATAGTGATGTGTAGCCTATATTAACGTCTATGTAAGACGGACTTCCAATGTTTCCATATAGACCTATTACATTTCGTGTCCATAGGCCTATATAACTGAATACACATACTTTCGACACATCATATGATGCACTTATTAGTTTTATATAGACTTTTTACAAAAATGGACTAGTAATTTGAATGTGCATATTTGCCACCTCGGTGACTTTGTAATACCGGTAGTAGGCGATCATGGCATGCTATTATTGTTGGTTGTATAACAAAGATAAAGACACATTCCTCATCCCATATGCTAGGACAAATTTGTACAAATACTCCTTCCTCCCTAGTGCTATTAGAGCATGGAGTGGGTTGCCTGTGCTAGCCAGGAAAACCAGTGACTTGGCAGAATATTAAGTCATTGGTCAATATGCATGACGCGTAGGACGTAATCTTCTTTTTTGGAGTAACGTCTGTATTATATAAGATAAGATAAGAACCCTTTATTATTGTGCTGTATTAAACTTTAAATCTTAAAAGTAAACTTGAAACTCCAAGTCGAGTGTCATATGCGGGTCCCTATGAGCCGTAAGGGTAGGCCCCTATACTGTAAAGCGTAGGCTACCATATCACGCTAACTGGCGTCTGTATTATATATGATAAGATAACTGTTCTTCTGCCTCTAGCACTATATTGGTCATACTTTTATTACGAAACATAGCAGGCCTGCCTTACGTTGGTTTATTGGCCCTTTGACTACATTTAGTACATTACATACAGCAGTGATGCTCAACCTAAATTGACCTGCGGGCCATTTGAATTTCTGACACTCGTGCTGCGGGCCACTTGAACGAAAAGGTACAAAAAGGAAATAAAATTGAACTGAAACTATTTGATTAGAAACTAGTGGATCCAGAACTACATTAATTAATGGGATATTAATTCAGAAAATGGCTTCCTTTCTCTACTTAAAATGAGCAACATTGTAGCTACATCTACCACCGACTCATTTTCTGGTTTCTTTTTAGTAAATATTCCCAGCAATTTTCTCTAGGAGTAGGCCTATTATAGTTTAACAATCTTTTATTCGCGACTCATACCAAGAATACAGCCATTTTTGTTTCGTGATGTCGTTTGTATGTTGTTGTTTTTTAAAACAGCCACACTTTCGTTATAAACCAAATATGTTGGCAAAGCTTGGCTTATTATCATGTTCCGCAAACAAAAAAAAACAAAAGTAAAGATCCGTTCACTTTTCCAGGTAGATTCTACATTCTGAGATCCTAACGTAGGATTTTCTATTGGAAAAAAACGGGGATGGGGGAGGGAGGATTTTCTATACTTTGCACCAACATTTCGGCGGGCCGGATAGAACCACGTCGCGGGCCGGATCTGGCCCGCGGGCCGTATTTTGGGCATCACTGACATACAGTATTGTAATTGTTCTGCGTGAACTATTAAGCTTATAAGGCGTAACTAATGGTTCGGAATATATTTTACATTAAAACAAATTAACAAGCTAGGTCATGATAATTTCTGTTAAACATGATGGAATCGAAAAGTAACTATTAATAATTAGCCGACAACTATTAGGCTACACTTGCAATAAAACCAATATAGTCTACTTCCCAAAAAACGTCCATAAAACGCTAGCCAGCCAGGAAAACCAGTGACGTGGCAGAATTTAAGTCATTGGTTAATATGCATGACTAAATGCACAACGCGTAGGACCTAATCATCTTTTTTGAAGTAACGTCTGTATTATATAAGATAAGATAAGATGTAGAAGACAGCTGTTCTTTTTGGTTACCACCAAGGCGTGCAGTCAAGGATGACGCAAAAATATTTAGCAAATTTGATTTTATCAATAATTTTCCATTTTAATTCTAATCCCATCAGGCCCATATAAGCTCGTTTTGAACCCTATATCCGAGGTAATTCTCATGAACTTCGGCGTTCTTCATTCGTCTAAATTCTTTTGCATGGTTGGGTTGATTTTGGCAAGCTTCTCATAACCAAGCCTAAAAATTGACCGCTGATCGGCGCATACGATTTCTCTATACTCCCACGAAATGCGATGTAGGCCTAATATTTGTCATTTATTTTTGATTACACGCCAATGCAGCTTTTCTTTTCTAATCTAAATCTATAACCACGCTGTCATATACTTGGCATGATTTACAGAAACCTTGTGCTGCGGAAGTTCATTACCAAGATGCTTCCAGTCCCAAAATGGATGGCTGCCTGCTCGTGCGGTTTGCACGCTGGACTGTCTTTCGGATTTATCGACGGTCGAGGGTTCAAACCCTGCCCGCTCCCATCCCCCGTCGTCCTGCGGGAGGTTTGGAAGTAAACTATCTTCAACTCTGAAGGAACATCCGAAACATGTAAAACATTTTACAGTCGCAGCAGCTTTTGTTTGCTAGTTGGTCTTCAGAAGTAGGCCTAACTAGATCTATGACAAATCAGCTGAAAGATTGACTTCGAATTAATAATTTTATATTATCTGCCACATCATAAAGTTTTTAAATCGGGTGATTTATTGCTTGAACAGTCCGGTCCAAAAATAAAAAAAATTCCTAATACGAAGCTCTTTCTTGTGTCATATAGAATCTTAATCTAGCTTTTTTTTCTTGTGTGCAGTAGGCTAATTCCCAGATCTGAGCACTGCTCATAATTGTCATGAAAAAAAAAAAAAGCTGCCCTAAAGCAGGTTTGATTATTAGTAAACTGTTGTAGGCCTACTTATTTCGGATGTTCCTTCATAGTAGACCTGCAGCAGACGGCAGCATTCAGTGAATGCAGCACGAGCCCGGGAACATATAGACGACCGAACGACAATCCAGCGTGCATATCGCATGACCAGGCAGCCATCATTCACGTCCGCCAACTGTGGCAAACTTTACTAAACATGATCTATTACTGTGGTTTTCGCGTTTGAATTTAGAGACATAGCCGCATGAGAGTCATTGACTAATTTTAGACTATAAAAATGAACCAAGTGCAGACCACTCTAGTGAATCATATTATTTCTTTCAATAAAAACATCTAAAGAAGATCCACAACACTTGGACTTGGTCACAGAAACTACTCTAGATCTAGATAGATACTCTAAGATACTGATAAAATATACTGATATACATCTAGTACCTAGAACTAATGTTATATATAGATCTAGATGTTTATAATAGGCCTACTTTAATCTAGATTAATTAGAGTCTAGTCTAGGCTCTAGGTAAATTTAATAAAATTTAATTAATTTTACTTTTCATCTGTTGACAACAGTGTTATTGTTACTGTTAAGTATTGACAGCCTAGCGTGACCGACGCGATGACACTCACATCAACGGTCAATGAGACAGTCACAACACAAGTGACAGTGTCTTAAATAAGTTAAAGAAATAAACTATTTAATTATAAATAAAGTAGTTAGTAGATCTATATATATATAAAGTTATGATTTAGTAAGTGTCACTAGTAACAGTAGTAGTGTGCTTGTCAAAGCAGGAAACTGATCAGATGATGATGTTGATTGATTACAATTGATCTAGATTTATATTTCTAAGTCTTTTAAGTTAATATATATTTTTTTTTATCTTCTAGATCTGTCTAGTTAACTCTAGTAGTACGCTGTGGCGTAGGCTAGGGTATTTGATGCCCTGTGTGGCAGTTCTTTATGATGCCCTCCAAAAAAAAAAGTTTTAAAATGGTAAAAAGTTTCTAATTTCAAAATAAAGTGTAGTCATTTAAGCATTGCTACTTCGCAAAGAATCGATTTTACAAAAAAAAAAAAAAGATAATACAAGTAAATCTCAAGTGCTTTCTCGCCGGCAAACTATCAATAATTTTATCAAAGTCATTTTTGTCATCGTTGATTGTATTTCTTCATCGAAGTATGTTTGGAAAAACTTTGCTTGCATGTAGCCACACTTATCACATCTGTAAAAAAAATATGCGAATCAAGATAGCAATATTCCAGCATTGACATTTTTTAAAATAAAAATCTAAAGCTCAATAGATTCTTTGGAAGTTCAGAGACTTCTGGAGAAACTGCGAAAATTACCTTAAGCCCCCAGACAAAATTCGTTTTTGACATGTTGCTGGGAGAACCATTGCGATTGATTTCTATCTAAGGATTCAATAAGGCGACTTAAATTCATATTTATCATGACATTGTTCTTATGGGTTATTATTTTATGAACAATATGGTTCAAGGAATGCATTTCAATTAGTAGCACTTTATTGTGTGTTGTTTTTTTTCTTTTGGTTATCATGTGTTTGAGGCTCTGCATGACAATGAACCATAGAATTTTTATCCAGATTTTAGATGTTAGGTGTAGTGAGGAAAATAATCGAGAAATATCTGCTTCTTATACATTCTGTCGGATTTTTTTTTCTTGTTTTATTGAGCACTTGTATTACAATAAATTCATTTTGCATTTGTTGGGACATGTACGTATTCAATCTCACAGGAATAGATCGTTCTTGGATAGTAATTTCACTCCAGGATATTTCTTGAATTTTGTACTGCCAATTCTTCTTCAACTCGTTCAAGATGCCCAGGGAATGCCAGATTCTGCTTTAAGAGAAAACGCATGATGTCCAAGATTCTCTACATTTTTCCCTCTTGCTTATTAAATCTAGAGTCTTGCTGTCATTATTGTTGCCTAGTCACAGACAAACTTCAAGTTCCCTCCAAGCAAGTGATGTGTGGCTGAGAGGCTAAAACCGCATAGTTTTGGCTTGGACACCTTACAAAGGGGCTTGAGTTTGAATCCCGACTCAAGTAGGGTTGTGTTTGCTGAGCAGTTGAAAAACCTTCTCCCAGACACCACCTCTCCCACTTGTCGACAAAAGAGATTACACTATTACTAATTAATAATAAAGAAAAAAACACCATTATAAACATGTTCATAACCAGTGCATTGAACAATGAAGTAACATCATGCAAGGCTTTAAAAAAAATGTAAAAGTGCGATACATTCAGAGATCTAAATAAATCTGGTGAAATTTGTTTCAAGCTGGTCTTAAGCTTACATTTAATTTGATTTAAGAAAGAATTTAGGACATAACAAATTGCCAATTGTTTTTATTTATGTTATAACAATGTGTAGTTTTACTGAGAAAGTTTGTCCTCAGATTGATGCACCCCACTTGATTCCCCATTTGGCCCGCACCACCCGCACATTGCTAGCTACCCCACTGGTAGTACGTTATTAGGTCTTCTACTGTCTACTAATATCTCTAGAGTTTGTTAGCATGTCCACAGTCTTCTACTGGCTACTAATATCTCTAGAGTTTGTTAGCATGTCGTTGTTGTTTTTAATGTGTTTTTTTATTTTATTCAGTCTCTATTATTGTCTAGTTTTGCTGTAATTGTGTGGTCATTTTATATGTTTTTTTTATTAATTTAATTATTGTGGAGGGAAGCAATCAATGCTTAGCTCATGATCAACAGACTCACAGATAATTCTCCAGGTATCTGGTTTGAAAAGAAAGACCCTCCATTGCACTTTTTTATATACATTCTATATTTTTATTTAAGTTAACTAGTTTCGTTGATTTTTTTTTTTCTTTTACAGAATGAGTATAATTGCATAACACATTTAATTATAAAAATGTGATGACAAAAACTGGACTGATATGACAAATGTCTTTAAAAAAGTAAAAAAAAAAAAAAAATTAAAAGCATCTTTCTTAGAAAAAACTCTGAGAAACTGGTCCTACCATGGAGGGCATGAAACACGACTTTATTAATGAGCTTCAGCCTATTGTGAAAATTGAGAAGATAGATTGGTTATTACACTCAGAGTTGAGAGACTACAATTGCAAGTATCAAACTTCTAAATTAAGTTTAAAAGAAAAGACACAGGTAAGGCAAATTTTATTGAAGGCCTAAAGACTAAAAAAATTGTAGTTGTTTTTTTTAGTTTTAATTTTAAAAATATGGATTAACATTTTACCCTTGTTTAAATGAGTCAAACTTTTTTTTTAAATAACATAAAAGAACTAATATTTTGTATCTTATAATACAAGATCTTATCTTAATAAATAAGTCATTATCATTAATATGAGATTTTGGTATAAAACTTCAATTCCTATGCTCAAAGACTTCTGAAGAACAATTTCATTCAATCTCAATGATGGATGACATAAAACAAGACTCTACTAATGAACTCTTCAATGTTATGAAAAATGAGAAGACAGAATTTTCTTTCCATCCAGAGACATTAGAATATAGCTTCGTTGGTCAAACCTTGGAATCAATTTTATCAGAAGAGACGGAGGTAAGACAAATTTACTAGAATTAATTCACTAAAAACTTCATATCAGGTTATTTAAAGCCAGAAACAAACTATTATAAACTTTGTTTCAGGTCTGCAAAATCTTGCACTCTTTTAAAAATACTTAAAAGTTTTTAGTGAACTATCTTTAATAAAAATATCTATTCAAGGCTTAATATTGTAGAGTAGAGAACAGAAAGAAGAATCAGTCTAAAAACAATAAAGAAACCATTTAGACTATGCTTTTATAAAGTGCATCTCTCATGCTTGTAGCATGCTTTTATAAAGTGCATCTCTCATGCTTGTAGCGTTCTTTTATAAAGTGCATCTCTCATGCTTGTAGCGTGCTCATAGCACCATGGCCCAATCTCATTTGTGGTCCAGTGGGGGAAGGGGAGGGAAATATGGGAGAAGGTTTATGTGCTGCCTTAAGAATCTCAGAAAACACAACATTGCTCAAGCTGGGATTCAAGCTCAATCCTCCTTGTTAGGTGGCCAAGCGGTTTTGGCCTTTCAGTCACACATCCCCATTTAAACTAGATTACAAAAAGAATTATGTAAATAAAAACTTTCAGCTATTAACAATAGTCTTTGTGACTTATCTTATCTTAGAAGACTTTGCTTAAGTAGTCTTCTGCCAGTGTTAAGGTGGACAAACATTAGCTCATGTCACTATCTTGTTTCTAATGGTATTGAAGTCTCCTCACATTCATGATGGTATGGCAGAACTAGACTGTTTCATAAAGTGTTGGTTGAAGAGCAGCTGTGCTCAGTATTGGGTTGGGTGTTGAGTAAAATGTAATCTGGACCTTCCTCAAATAGTTTCTGTAGCTTCTGGGCTGTTTACCTAACACACACACAAAAAGTAAAGTTACCCTTTCAGACCTTGTGGTCTATAGGGCAGCTGATGTAAAGGTCATCTGTAACTTAGGCTTACGGGTAATGAGGGTGTCATGTGGCCAACACAACCACCAACTGCCTTTACTTTTTCCCAACTAATGTCATGCACGCATTAGAGTAAACTAGCTATTAGAGTGTTTGTCAGCCCTTTTATTTAAGTTACACCTTGATGCTACTGTGTTTTAAGTCCTGGGAGACTTTTTTTTATAAATCCAACGGGAAGTATACGTTAAGATCTAATAAACTATTGAATATTGTAGCTTCCGTCAGTCACAAAGTAACTACAGCGCATTTCAGAAGCAATGAGATGAATGCCTGGGCATTAAACTATGGTCAGAACAATGTTGCCTACATAGCTGTCTTCCTCTCCCTACCTCTATCCAAAAAAATGGCAGTGTTGATACAGCTTTTGATTTCAGGCTCTGCCTTGGTGTAGCACTGTGTGCTGCAAGCTGACTTAGGTTTACTGCCTCCTGATTTTACTTTGGGGTTGACTCCCAAAGGTGTTTGGGTATAGCTACAATATTGTAGAGGTTTTCCTTCCCTAAAAGATCTTGAAATTGGAAATCCCAGTCTTCACCAGGATTCGAACCTGGGACCCCTGGTTTGGAAGTCTAACGTTTTACTGCTCAGTGACTGTGCCTTCCCCTTCTCCTGTTAGTGATAACATTTGTTTCGGACCTAATATGTGAGCCACACCTAAAGGGCCAGGAGTTGGACTGGTTGTCAGAGTCTATTTGAGGCACATGCCATTGTAAGTCTTTTGTTGGTAGTGGAGGGCTCATTTTCATGACCACTTTTGCCCATGACAATATTGCAGAACTAAATTATTTTAAATAATAATTGAATGGGAAGTCTGCCACTTGAAAATAAGAAATTTAAAGGTTATCATAAACTATTAGTTCTATTTGATAAAATAATAGTGGAATTAAATATAAATGTTCTTTATTTAATGCCCAACACATTTGTAGCTTATAAGAGAGTTCTATTTCAAAGGGAGATAAAAAAACAACAAATACTAAACATTGCAATAACAAGCATCCAGATAATTTTAGAAGCATTTTGAGATCGTATATGAAGAGACCAAACAAAATTAAAAGTCATTCATTTATTGTGCTTCATCTCAACATGACCTATGTCAATTTATTTTTTAAATGGATTTATAATATGTGTATATTATGTGTCTTGCATGGAGTTGCTGATCTCCCATCAGTATCTCCACTGGAGGTGAATAAGGGATTGCTCTCCAGATATAATAAAATAGTTGGGGTCAACCAAAATCAAACCACAAAGGCTAGGCACTTGTTACTAGCTTATGTGGCAAGATTGAATTCATTTTTTTTAAATAGTTTTTTAAGGAATGAACGAGTATATACATTTGTTTATATATTTCCCTGTTATGCATGAATATTTTCAGTATGCACATTAATGTAATGTTTCGAGTATGTTGTACGACATGGATTTTTTTTGAGTGCAAGGAGTTAGGCTGTTTTCTTTGAGGGTAAGAGGGCAGGTGTTTTTGCTGTCAGATCCGATGACCGTCCAAGATTAACCTATAGAGATGCCTGCAAGTGAGACATGAGAACCACAGGCATCGACAAAAGTATATGGGAGGAAATAGCTCAAGACTGAAGTGCATTGAGACAGACTGTGCATGCTGCTACGATGTTCCAGAGCAAAAGAAATTAAACAGCGTTGGTCAAGAGAAAGAAAAAGAAAGCTGCCCTTAAACAGTGCATACACATGCATGAACTGTGGCAAGTCTGCTGCTACAGAATTGGCTTGATTAGCCACACCAGATTCTGCCCTGTCTCAAGATCGAAACCAAAACTCATCAAGTTATGAATAAATATGACATGTAACATGATAATAGTAGCAAGGTACCAAGGTTCTTAAGAGAAGAAGATAAAGAAAATATGGTGAAACATCGGCAGGCCCAGATGAGGATACAAAAAAAAAAAAAAAGAGTTCAAACGAGTAGTTATTTTGTCCCGCATCACCACCCAGGGTCACATGACTACACATTCCCACTCAGAGCCTGCCCACATTCCTATACATAATAGTACCCACAAACAATTTTTTATTTAGGGTCAACACATTGGAGTCAAAGGCTACTTACAAGGAAAAAGACCTTAATTTTAAATTGCATCTCTCTCTAACAATACAACAGGACAACTTTAATGCACAACATTTAGATAGCTTCAAAGTAGTAGTAATTGAGCTTTTTAGTATTGAAACAAACTATGAATAAAGATGACGGGTAATATGTTAATAATAGCAGGACTAAGGGACCAAGGTTATTAAGAGAAGTGGGTGAAGAAAATATGTCTAAACATAGGTAGGCCCAGACAGGTATCCAAACCAATGATTACTATCCGGCACCATTGGGTAAAAAAACGTTTGATATGGATAAAACTTTCACTCAATTGGAAGACTCATTTCAACCAGCAGGACTTGAGGTCAATAACAATAAAAATTAAGTACGTCATAATGACAAGGGGACAGAGGAACCATATATTAAAATGACTGACTGCAAGTTAAAAAGATCTTCAGATATCTAGGAAGTGCAGAATGAATAGCAGGAGGCAACTAAGCATTCTATAGCACCTACTACTTGCTAAAAAGCAAAATAAAAACAAACAAGGACATTAAAGAAATCTATTTAGAAAACCACAATTAGAACCAGTAACCATGTATGTACATGACACCTGGACACTGACAAAACAACAACAACAGAAAAATCATCTAAACACTTGGAAACAGAAAATTCTTAGAAAAACCTATTGTGCTATACCGAATGAAGCTGGTTTGAGGACATCCACTACCTAGGAGATATACCAATTATAGGAAGATTTATAGTATTTGCAATAAAATAAGAACTGACTTTGTTAGGGTGGTCACCTTGAAAGGATGTCAAAGAACAGAGGAACAAAAAACAGTATACTGGCAAAAACAAAAGTTAAACAAACCAAAGACAGAGCATGAAAACAGTGGATCCATGACTTAGAGACAAATCTATAACAACTTAAAGCTTGGATGGCAGTATTAACTTCCTCCCCCGCAAAGAACAGTCTACAATTTTCCAACTAAGAACAGGACTTAACAGGATTTAACCACTGTTAAATTACCACCTGAACAAAATAAACTCTACACAACTCCCCCTTTGCAGACACTGCGCCCACCCCTTTGAAACCGTAAACCATATCCTCTTTGAATGCCCCTCCCTAATCCGCCTTAGGCAGACCCAACTTCCACTACAGCCCAACATAACCAACACCCTGTACAGCAGTGCTGAACAACTGAAGAAAACAGCACACTTTTTTTCCTTGGCACAGTCAGCTCAGTAGCAATAAAGCTGGCTAGAAGAAGAAGAAGAAGAAAGCTTGGATGAAAAGCTCACGAAAGATGTGGCCAAACCCCTCCATGGGATGGATTTAATATGTTTTTTCTTATAGGATTTAAGCTTCTGATGTTAAAATGCTTAATATTCTTTGATTTGCATTAGTGCCTATCAATTAAAAAATATTCAGCATAGGATTAGATATTAAGACACTAGAGTTGTGAGTTTGTATAAACCACATTATGCAAGCATAGAATGGACTAATAGCAAAACTTCTGGAAGTAGAACCAGACTGAAAAGAGTGAAACATGACCACAGAAAACCATACAGCCTGAGACATTTACTTCTATTAACTTGAGTTTCCTTTGTATCTTGATCTTTTTTTATTAAAATCCTTTTTTTTTTTATTGAACGTTTAAACAATGATATTTTTCTCTTAAAGGAATAAAATAGATTTAACTTATTGTTTTAGTCTGTCTAGTAAATGTTTGCACCTTCTATTTGTCCCATACACAATCTTGAATCAAGATGAAGTTTTGTACAATTATTTCATTTACCTGACAACACAAGAATCAATGAAATAAAATTAACCAATTAGTTAAATTATGTATTGGGAATTAAATATTTTGGTAGATATCTTAAAAAAGGAAAGAATTTGTACTTGACAGAAGTGGTGGTCTTAGCTGAATTAGCCCTCTTTATGGGTAGCTGCTTTAGAGTAAGTTTGAAACAACAACAAACAGTATAAATATTTCAAGTCCCACAGATTGTTGTTGGTCTAGATATTTTTCAAATTTAATAACATGACTGATCCAAACTAATTGATACAATTACACTTTGTATAAGATTTGTTTTTTTAGTATTTTTTATATGTTCTTGTTATTTGTTTTACTCTACAGCAACAAATAAATCAAAGTCAAGATATGGCTTCAAACCAAGATAAACCTAGAAACTCTCCTAACAAAGATGTGCATGCTGGAAACTTTAAAGATGAAGAACAAAATAGTTCAAATGAAAATAGAACTCTCCAGCTGGTTTCTGCTGAAAAACCATTCGGTACTTCATCAATCTCTAAGAACCATGAATTAATGCATTGCTTTAGAAAAACATTTAAGTGTGACTTATGTCAAAAACAAATGTTTTATAAATGTAATTTGAAAGTTCACCTGGCACTTCATTGTGGAATAAAATTATTCGAATGTCATATTTGTCACAAAGGATTTAGTTCTGCCACTAGTTTAAAGAACCATGAGATGATTCATTCTAAAAAAAAGCCTTTTCAGTGTCAAATTTGTCAAAAAGAATTCACCAAATCCTTAACTTTAAAACAACATGAAATTGTTCATTCTGACAAAAAGCAATTCCAATGTCAAATTTGTCAAAAAGAATTTGCTTATTCCTCAAATTTAAAACACCATGAGATTATTCATTCTGGTAAAATGCCATTTAATTGTAAAATTTGTCACAAAGGATTCACCCATGCCTGTTTTTTAAAACAGCATGAGATAATTCATTCTAATAAAAAGACATTTCAGTGTAAAATTTGTCCAAAAAAATTCTTTATGTCTTCAAATTTAAAAAGGCATGAGATAACTCATTCTGATAAAAAGCCATTTAAATGTGAAATTTGTCAAAAAAAATTTAGTCAGTTCTCATATTTAAAACAGCATGAGGTCCTTCATTTGGACAAAAAACCATTTCAATGTCATATTTGTCATAAAGAATTCAATAGATCCTCAACGTTAAAAATACATGAAATGATTCATACTAGTTCATCAACTTTTAAGGACCATGAATTAAATCACTCCTTTAGAAAATCATTTAAGTGTGATTTGTGTCAAAAACGATTGTTGAGTAAATATTATTTAAAAGTTCATCTTACACTTCACTGGGGAAGAGAATTATTCAAATGTCCCATTTGTCAGAAAGAATTCATTCGCTCATTAGGTTTAAAACAGCATGAGTTAATACATTCTGGTAAAAATCCATTTAAATGTCAAATTTGTCAAAAAGAGTTCACTAGATCCTCACATCTAAAACAGCATGAGATGATTCATTCAGGTGAAAAGCCATTTAAATGTCAAATTTGTCAAAAAGAATTCAATCAGTCCTCAAATTTAAGAAAGCATGAGATGACTCATTCAGATAAAAAGCCATTTCAGTGTACAATTTGTCCAAAAAAATTCACTTGTCCCTCAGCTTTAAAAAAGCATGTAAAGATTCATTCTGGTAAAAAACCATTTCAATGCCAAATTTGTCATAAAAAATTTGCTTATCCCTCAAATTTAAAACACCATGCGATAGTTCATTCTGGTAAAAAGCCATTTCAGTGTAAAATTTGTCAAAAACGATTCGCTCGTTCCAGTTGTTTAAAAAAGCATGAGATTATTCATTCTGGTAAAAAGCTATTTAAATGTCCAACTTGTCAAAAAGAATTCACTTATTCCACAAATTTAAGAAAGCATGAGAGGATTCATTGCAGTAAAAAGCTATTTCAATGTCAAATTTGTCAAAAAGAATTCAATTATTTGTCAAATTTAAAAAAGCATGAGAGGATTCATACTGGTGAAAAGCCATTTAAGTGTAAAATATGTCAAAAAGAATTCGCTCGATCATCAGATTTAAAACAGCATGAGTTTATTCATTCTGGTAAAAAGCTATTTAAATGTCAAATTTGTCAAAAAAGATTCACTCAATCCTCAACTTTAAGAAAGCATAACATGATTCATTCTGGTATGAAGTCATTTGAGTGTAAAATATGTCAAAAAAGATTCACTCGATCCTCAGATTTAAAAAAGCATGCGATGATTCATTCTGGAAAAAAAAAACATTTAAAAGTTAAATCTGTCAATAAGAATGTACTCAAGCAATCTGTTTAAAAAGCATGAGATGATTTTAATGTTACATACATTGAAAAAGAATTCACTCACTCATTCAAAGTTGATTCTCTCAGGTCTGAAGCCATTTTAATGTTCCATTGTCTGTACAAATACCCTTATATCTCTTAAAATGCTGGTGGAATAAAATTAATTTATTCTGTTTATATTTTTTTAACATATCAACTAGGAGATTAATCCTTTTGATAAAAGTCCATTGAAATGTTCAATTAGTCTGCATAAAAACATTAACAATAACTTCAGGTGCAAGTGGAATGAAATAATTTTTCTGTTCATATTTTTTTTACATATTAATTAGGAGACCATTTTTTTTGGATAAAAGATCATTGAAATGATAAATGTGATTAGGAATTAGGTCACTACATATACTCCTATATTATATGCACCAGCAAATAATGGTAAATGTTTCTTTTTTAAACATTTTTTACTCATTAGTTGTTCAAAGAAAAACAATTCGCTCTATAAGTTGTATACACAATATATAGCATATTAGTGTTTTTTGTTTTTGTTTTTCTTTAACCTTTATGATATTTGGTAACAATCACAAGCTTTTGATTTGTATATTACATTGTGTTAATGATGTGACATTTCATCAGATTTTCTTAAAATTTTTTTTTTTTTAAATTGCTAAATAAATTTTGTACTGATCAAATAAAGTATTTTATAACAAAAAACTATTTTCACTTTTTTTTTGTATCAAAAAAGACATATTATTGGAACACTGAAGGTTGACCTAGATTATTATCATGTTATTTACATGGAACACTGAATATTGAGCTAGATTATTATCATGATAGTTATATGGAACACTGAAGGCTGAACTACATACTGTCATGATAGTTATATGGAATACTGAAGGTTTAACTAGATTATTATCATGACAGTTATTTTGAATACTGAAGGTTGAGTTAGATTATTATCATGTTATTTACATGGAACACTGAATATTGAGCTAGATTATTATCATGATAGTTATATGGAACACTGAAGGCTGAACTACATACTGTCATGATAGTTATATGGAATACTGAAGGTTTAACTAGATTATTATCATGACAGTTATTTTGAATACTGAAGGTTGAGTTAGATTATTATCATGAGAGTTATATGGAATACTGAAGGTTGAGTTAGATTATTATCATGACAGTTATATGGAACACTGAAGGTTTAACTAGATTATTATCAAGACAGTTATATGGAATACTTAAGGTTTAACTAGATTATTATCAAGACAGTTATATGGAATACTGAAGGTTTAACTAGATTATTATCAAGACAGTTATATGGAATACTTAAGGTTTAACTAGATTATTATCAAGACAGTTATATGGAATACTGAAGGTTATCTAGATTATTATCATGATAGTTATATGGAACACTGAAGGCTGTGTTAGATTATTATCATGACAGTTATATGGAACACTGAAGGTTTAACTAGATTATTATCATGTGTTCAGCACAACGACCAACAGTTTTTGCCAGCTAGTGTTAGGTGGGTGGACTCAGAGGCGCCCAAAGATCCCCGGTTCGTAAGCCAAGCGCTTTACCACTCAGCCACCGCGCCTCCAATGTTGTAATTTAGGGCTTTAAAAAAACAAACTTCTAGTTCCATAAAAAAATATTTTAAAAAAGAGGGAGGGGGTCGATTTTAATAATAAAATGGCCGATGAGATTATCATAACCAAGATGAGAATAAAACGAAGAGATTAGAGAGTGTTACTACAGCAATTGGGTTCACAATTGGCCACGATGACCTGCTATCTTTTTTTTTAAAAACGCAATTTAAAACTCTATGGCGATATTACAAGGTTATCGTGGCTCGCAAATACAAGAAGAATGGCTGCCTGGTCGTACGGTTTGCGCTCTGGAATGTCGTTCGGATTTATCGACGGTCGAGGGTTCAAACCCTGCCCGCTCCCATCCCCCCGTCGTCCTGCGGGAGGTTTGGACTAGGAAGTAAACTATCTTCAGCTCTGAAGGAACATACGAAACATGTCAAACATTTCACTACCATTAGTACAAGAGATATTTTTCATCCTTTTTTTTTTTTTTGGTCCTTAATTTTGTTTTGTAATTTTTGTTAAATCACATCATAGCGTGGGTGTGGGGTTTTAATATTGCCCAAATTAAAAGAAAACAATGATAGAAATAAATTTATGCAATTTAAGTGAAAACAAAATGATTTATTTAATTTATAATAGCCTATTTTCAACAAAAAAAAAAAAGGGGGGGGGGGAGAACTGTCATCCTGTATACACCTCACGTATTGCTAATGGGGGAGAGGGAAGCGACTCTCAGAGAGTTAAGAAAATTTTACATCGACAAAACAATTATTAAACTTTTTTATACAGCAACCATCAGCAGTCTAATTAATTTTGCCACCACCTGCTGGTATGGTAATACTTCAGTGGCACAAAGACTAAGACTAAATACACTAATTAAAAAAGCATCGCATACCATCTCTTGAAGAGCTTTTTCATGAAAGATGCCTTTCCAAAAACACAACCTGCACCCATTAAACTACTGTTACATAAGATCTGAACGAAGTGGTCGCTTCTTATCATTAGGACTAAAACAGAAAGATTTAAAAACTCCTTTATCCCACTTTCGGTCAGAGTGTTACAAGATCAGCAGTCGTCATCGAGAAGTACATAGAAGTCAAACTCATAAAGCGCTGGTTGTGAGTGTGTATGTGTTTCATGTGTGAATGTTGTTCGAATTTTTCTTTTCATCTACACTGTTATTGTACAGTAGTTACGCTGATGTTGTCAATTGTATTCAAACTGAAATTTCCATTTGATTAAATTAATAAAATTATCTTATCTATATTACCTTAATGCACATGAATATCATGGTCCCAGGTAGAAATTTTAACTTTACTATATTATAACATCCAATCGAACCCCCCACAGGTGGCGGGATATAGCGTCGGGAAGTGTTTGAACCAGGGACTTTTAAGACCACATATCAAGAGACAATACCACACGACCAAGCAGCCATTCATAGTTCCATATTTCACATGACGTTCATTACTATGTGTGGTATATTATTTGTTGCACGTATATGCGTGTTTGTATATATATATGTATATGTATATGCTTGTGCATGTTGGTTTCTTCTTCTTCTTCATCATTCTCATTGTTATGTTGGAGCGTTCCGACGACTAGATCAATACCTGAGATGAACTGCGCGGTGGTTTCCAAATCAGGGAGCTCTCCATATAGTTTTTATTTCTATTGGGGTGTTTTGGGGGCCAGCGTCTTGTACGGGCCACTTGTTAAAGAGAGCAGTTTTGGAGGGCATGGTCAGCATTCTCAGGTGACACTCCACATGGGCAGATTTCACTGGTTCCAATTTTGGTTTGTTTATTTAGTGGAACATTTTTTTTATTTTCAAGTTTAAGTAATTACGCTAATTTAAAAACACAAACCAAATGAAACAACGATAGAGAAAAAAATCGATGCAATTTTTCGTTTACAGAAAAAATTTAATTTAATTTAATTTAATCAATTTATGGTATATCCAGCAATCCTATATTTAAAGTAGGGTGAGGTCTTGTCTCCAGTTGTTTCCCTTTATTTGCGTCAAGAGAAAATCTGTCACCTAAATCAACATTACCCTAAATAATTTTATCAATTAAAATCTTTGAAAGTTTCTTAGTCTTTACGGAGATTTCATTACTTTACAAAAATATATTTTGTAAATATAAATATAGATGCTACAGAAGAATCCTAGGTATCATATTTAAAGACCACATCACAAACCAAGAGATTAGAGACAGGGTTACTGCATAGATCGGACACCAGGATGACCTGCTAACTATTGTAAAAAAAAAACGCAAGCTTAAAATCTATGGCCATATTACAAGATCTTCGGGGCTCTCAGGAACGGTAGGCCTACCAGGAAAAAGAAGAAGAGGCAGACAGAAAAAGCGATGGGAGGACAACATTAAAGAATGGACGGGCCTGCCATTAAAAGAGGATATAACTAAGACAAAGACAAAGAGAAGAATGGAGAAAGACAGTCGACGAATCTTGCATGGTGCCCCAACGGTCCAACAGACTAAGGGATAGGTAAGGTAGGTAAGCTTTTAGCAACGCTAATTTAAAGAATTTCTGATCTAAGTAGTAGATTCTACGTGAGTATGCGGATCTTCTGCTGCATAACAAGACTCGTTGGTTTTCGAAAGGAAATATTTTACATTTCGCTTTACTGGATTATTTCTTTATTAGAATTTGTATAACATAGTGGACCATAATAGTTTGGTACACAATATGAATTCCTGCGCTAAAGGGACGTAACTCAAAATCAAGACCTTCTATCTATGTAATTACTTGTAGTCTTTTTTTTTTTGTCAATATAGACATTTTATTGACTTGACGCTATAAATTGAATGTAAATATTTTTCTATTAAATACTTGTTTATGTTTTAGTTTAGATTATTAGTTACTGATTAAAGTACAAAAGCATGTTTGCATTTTAAACGAATCTCACTATTTAGAATTTTAGATCATATAAGAAATAAGTAAGAAGATTTAGATTAATAGATGTTAGAAACAGAGATAAAGCACAAGCAAAAATAAAAGTTGGCAAGTACGGTAATTCAAGGGAGAGTAGTGTTGATATAGAGATTATAAATCTTTGTAGACCTCTATACTCTATATTATAGATCTTGACTCAAGTAGATTCTTAAATTTACATAGATCTAGATAGATTCTTTAAGACTATAAAATAATAAAGCTATATGTCTATACTTTGGTCTCTCTATCGAGTTCTAAACTCGCCCTAACTTTACTAGACTCTAGTCTACTACTCTGACGTCTCTGAGTCATGACTCAAGTGAGACAAGTGCCACTCAGACTCTCAGTTACTCACTGCACTCTCATCTCATCTAACTTCTAAGATTAAGATCACTAGACTAATAATAGATCTATCTAGATCTAGTAGTAAGTGACTAAGTAAGTAAATATGTTTGTTTGTTTTACATGTTACGGATGTTCCTTCAGAGTTGAATATAGTATACAGTAGATGAGTAATCTAAAAAAAAGTCTAGATTTAGAATCTAGTACTCTAGTCCTAGTAATGAAGTAGTTAGTAGGTCTAGAATACTTACAGTCTACTAGTAGTAGACATCTAGAGAGTAGAGTACTCATTGACTTTGAGTTCATTGACTCAAAGATCTGAGTCTGATCATTCATTGATGATTGATGTCGCTGACGAATTCATCTCAGGAACTAACAAACTGTTGTCATTGTTAACATTGTTAATTGTAGTCAATGTAGATCTAGATCTAGTAACTTAACTTAATAAGCACGAAGCTGCACTTATCTAGATATAGAACTAGTAGAAGTAGTGTGTCCTCGGCTAGTGACACTGACAGCAATCCTAGATTATTTAGATATCTAGATCATCATCTAGTCATAGTCTCTAGTAGGCCTACTCTAGTTAGAGAAAATTCAATATCTAAATCTGTAGATTGTAGATAATCAATATTATAAATATACTATTATAATATTATCAGATTTTCCCAATCATTTGAGTTACATTTCACGATTCCAAAGCAGAGGCATTGTAGTGGCAAATCATTTTCTAAAATAGGCAAGAATTATTTGATTTAATAGATCTAGATTCTAGGTGTCAAATTATGATGATAAATTACTGATGATATTGTTTAAAATTGAGTTACAAGGGTAATTTCCTCATTAGCTAATAATGTGGAAATTACCATTTAAAAAATTAGCTAGCAGATTTATCAATATGTTTATGCTCTCTTTTCCTATCAGTTATTAGGTATCTGGTATATAAAATCAACTAGGTTATTATCCCTTTTTAACTATACTTTAAGTCTTCATCCTGTGCCTTGGCAACACACAAATATGCCCAGGGCCATTCAGACACACAAATATGCCAGCTAAATGCAGAAATTACTCTTACAAATCTGTGAGTGATCCTATACAACTTTCTTACTTCAATTATTTTGCAGATACATTTGACTTGAAGCCTCTTAGCATCTCATTGACCAGAAGCCTCTTAGCATCTCATTGATTTGAAGCCTCTTAGCATCTCATTGACTAGATCTAATTAACTTACCATGAAAAGAAGACACAAGTAGTATAATGGGCAACTATAAGTCCAGGCCAACCATATCTTGCACAGGTAGGTAGTTTGGTATGGAATGGGATTAAGTTTCGGAAGTGCTGAACTATCTGACAATGTCTTCTTCCCCGCTCATGTCTTTGACAGGGTAGAACAACATCTGTTCAGAAAGAAAAAATCACTAACATTGGTCAAAATAAGAGATATGGTGGGCATCTGATATATTTCCATATATACATCCATATATTTCCTCTTGGGTCTATTAGCCAGAAATCTCACAAATATAATATCCCCTTCATAGATTTAAGCAGATAATTGAAAGAACCCATGATTACCATCACAATTTGTTTTTGACACGACATGGCCTAAATTGTGCTGATGTGCCAAAAAACAAACAAAAAAAAAAAAAATTTGTTTTCATTCATTTTAATTGTGAGCTCAATGTATATAACTTTTCCCACTTTTTTTGGTCTTTAGAAATCCTTCCTAAATTAATTAAAAGAATTAATTAATTTTAAAAAAAAATTAATATTGGACATCAAACTTTCAGTGCAATTGTTAAATTAAATGTGTTTCTTTTTACAGATCAGTATTGACAACACTTTTCCAACAGTGGTGGGCATATTGATAGTTTTAAGTGAAATGTGGTTACATATAACTGTGCTGTCTGATGAACGTGATAGATTATGAATATCATAGCTATATGTAAAGAAACTGATTTAGAAATGAATTACTTGATATGCATGAGATTAAGTATTTTTTTTATATATTAAATATTACCCCATTATATCATGTCATGATATGAAATGTCAAAATGCAGGGGCCCCTAAAGAGGTCAAGCCCCCAGGGCCCCCATAGTGATGGCTAATTCCTAGCTAAAGAAAAATGTTTTTAAGTAATTATGAGTAATTACAATACTGCCTCTGCAGATGAGTTAAAGAAAAAAATCAGCGAGAGCTATGCTGTATTTCGTTCAAAAGTGCTTGAGGACCTGCGTCCTAAAGATTCTGATTGGACAGAAGCTCAGCTTGCTGCAGCTAAGTATGCCAGTCTTGTTGTCTCAGATGTTAACGATGACATTTTATATGGACACGTGCATGTTATTATATGTTTTGTATACAATTAAATTAGTTATGCATTGTGATATTTCTGTTTTAAGAGAACTGTATTTATGAACAATAGGGTTAAAGGCTATGCATTTTAATGATAACAAATATTCAGTAATGACCAACACAGTTTTACTTTAAGATCAATTACAATCAATACATTTAGTTTGATATTGTATAGCGGTGAGAGTAGTAAGTTGAATCCCCATATTGATAAAACTATCAAAAAATTAAACAAAACATTAGGGTTTATCAAAAGAAATTTCTATAAATCAAATAAGAACATAAAACTAAAATGTAATTTAACCTTGGTTAGGCCAATAATAGAATATGCATTGAGAAACTGGAACAGACACTAAATAGAGCAGTGAGATTCATAACAAACCAATATTCACATTGGGCTAGAGTAACAACGTTAGTAAAATCACTAAATTTAGAAATCCTTCAGGAAAGAAGACTTTAAAGTAGCAATTATACATAAAACACTGAACTATAATCTTCAGATACAAAAGCAAAATTAAAAAAAAATACTCAGAAAGACACAAAGATAGAGGCACATTCCTCGTTCCATATGCTAGAACAAATTTGTACAAATGCTCCTTCTTCCCTAGTGCTATTAGAGCATGAAATGGGTTGCCTGAGCCAGCCAGAAAAACCGGTGATTTACTGAGATATGATCATTGGGCATTTAAGCAACTTTGTCTCAGTGTGTAATAGGTTATAGTTATTTGCATAGAAAATATAGAACATTCAAAATACAGGCACAGATATTAAGTACCAAAATTTTTTTTCTTACTTGTTTATTACACATTTAAAGCTTATATTATGCATTACTGTTAACATCTATTTATTGAATACATTCTGCTGTCTACAGTACCCAGGACCTCTCTGTATTAAGCACTTTATTAGATGATGTTAATTGTTTTGAGAAGACTGATACTGGTTTGACACTGCTGCATATCACATGTTTGGCTGGAGGTTAGATAATATTCTCTTTTTATTTACTAGTCATTATTATTATTGGACTTTGACTTTTTACAACAAAAATGTTTTCTTGTGTCAGGCCTTCAGGATCTCTGAGGCCTTCAAGATCTTGAGGATCTGAGTTCTTTAGAAGTTTGACACCTTGAGGAGCTTTTGAGTTCTTGATAAGTTTGATACCTTTTGAATTTTTCGAGGCCTTGATAAGTTTGAGTTCTTGAGAGTGTTTGAGGCTTTGAGAATGTTTGAGTTCTTGAGGATGTTTGAGTTCTTGAGGATGTTTGAGTTCTTCAGAAGCTAGACAGCTTTTGAATTATCTGACTTCTTGATTGATAAGTTTTTTTTGAAGATGATTGACCCCCTGAGGATGTTTGAGGCCTTGAGGATGTTTAATTCCCTGAGGATGCAGGTGATGGGATTCTCTTGTCTATATTACCAATGTCAATGTTTAGTGATGGGATTCTCTTGTCTATATTACCAATGTTTATCCGGACAGCCCAACTTCATATATATTCCTCACAGCTGATACCCAATGCAGTTGAGTGGTTGTAGAGATGTTTACATTTCATATGTAACTGGGCTGAAATCCTTGGCTAATCAACCTTGACCTATTTAATGTTGAATAGCCAGTGCAGCATATTGCTAAATTGTAATCTTTACCTTTTTATTTTTAAATGTCTCACTGTTCGTTAACTGTTTAAAGCCCCCTTTTTTTAAATAACCAAAAATAATACATAGTTTAATTTTAAATAATCAACATTGATCACAGAGTTGCCCTATGTCTGTGTGTATATATAAATCTGACTGTAAGTGTAGATAACTCTTGCATCTATCATAATGTTGTATTGTATGTCTATGTTTAGCTCCATGTAGTCAACTTGAGAGGATTATTAAGAAAGGGGTCAATGTCAACACATTGAGTAAAAATCAATTATCTGCCCTTCATTTGTCAACATACAGGGTGAGACATTTTTGTTCTTTTTTTCTCCTCAGTATTTAGTTTTACAGAATCATTGAGTTAATAGCGATAATAGAGCCATTGTAAGTTAATCATAGCTTCCAACTAAATTCTAGTTTCTAAATCAATCATAGTCTTAAGTAAACATCATAGTCTTAAGGAAACATCATAGTCTTAAGGAAACATCATAGTTTTTAAGTAAACATTATAGTCTTTAAGGAAATGTTATAGTCATCCTTTTTTAAAGCTGGTGGACTTTTATATTTAAAAGATATAGAAGCAGTTCTATTTATGGAAAATTGTTTTTATGGTTATTGTCTGTATATATAGGGGGGTATGTCATGTGGCTTAGTGGCAAAGGCCTTGGCTTCCTTAGTTTCTTGGGTTCTAATCTTGGTTAAGACTGGAATTATTTTTTTTAGGATTGTCCCTGAGTCCCCCCAACTCTAATGGGTACTTGACATTAGTTTGGGAAAGTGAAGCTATGCTGGCCACATGACCTCCTCATCAACCATTGGCCTTAAAACTATCTGCCCTTTTCTGTATATATGTGTGTATATTTTAACTTTCGAAAATAAAAAGAATGAATTGATTTTGTCTAAAGGGAGACTCGGAACAAGTGGATGTGTTAGTTACTAATGGAGGGGATGTAAATCAAACTGGTCACAGCGGAGTTGCTGCCCTTCATATAGCTGCCATGTGTGGACATCATGAAGTAAGTCTATTTATAGCACAACTCGTATCAAAGGAGAGTATACGACTGCCTGTGTATGTATGTGGACTCTTAGTTAATCCTATGCTTATATTTGTACTTTGTCTAGATTGCTAAAAGTCTAGTTGAAAGCGGAGCCAAAATAGACATGGGAGACTTGGTCAAGTTTTCTTCACTGCATATAGCTTGTCATTTTGGACACGAGAAAGTAGGTAATTAAAATCATTGCAACTCAGAGCAATTAATTACGGTTCATAGGTTTTTTATTTCTTATTATGTCTAATATTTGAGGGCTCTTGAGATAAAGACGGGCCTAGATCAAGAAGGGTGGTCAAGTCACAATTTGATCATGTTGAGAAAAATGGCTAAAAAAAATTTTGTTTCTATGTTCCTCATGATATTTGGTTCTTGTGAGAAATAAACTGTTTCCAGTTTTCATTGGCAATTTTTCACTGGGCTATCTTTGGGATTTGGGGCAATTCGCCATAATTTACTTTTCTGTCAATCTAAGAAAGGCATTAAGTCCATTGGACTTAACGCCCTTCTTTCATTGAAAGAGATTGGACTAGACCTCCTTCTTAGATTTACAGAGATAAAATGCTCATTATTTTTCTATATATGTCTATTTTGAGCTAAAAAATTGTAACATTCTATGTTATGATATTATGTTGTAAGGTTAAAATTATTGCAGTAGTTCGACAGGTAATGTGTGTTCTTTTTGTTAACACCATTCAGTGTAACGTGCTGGTCATGTCCATGCAGTTTCATGCATAAAGTGGCTCAGAATGTACATTGGGCATAGCCGCCACCTGTACATTTTTTTTCAATGGCACAATGTACACATCTGTACCACTTCAACACATGAAAAGTCTTGTCAGAAGGTGCACAGAGCGTCCTGGGGACTAAATTGGTCTTTAATCAATTTTCATAAAAATGTGACTTGGCCACCTTCCTTAAGCCCCAGTGCCTTCAATTATTCCTTTCACTATGTAATTATTGTTATTTGAAATAAATAAAGTCTTCTAGGGCTGTACATGCCAGAACATGCAAGGTTCAACTGTTTCTGTGAAATTGGAAGAGGGTGTCATTTAACCAGCAAGAGGACCACACCAATGTTTTTTAACGTTTTCTTTCCCCATCAAATGTAAATTTTTTAGTGCTGGGTTTATTCAAGAAAATTTCATATTCCCCAAAATAACAAGATATGATTGTTGTATGCCATCTAGTCTTTCTACTCTTCTCTGACAATCATTGTGGCTTATCAAGAGGTAGGTCATTCCGCCCTTTCCAATCGCCCAGCCCCATTTTCTTCTGGCAACCTTTCCTGTCAATGTTTCTGTAAAGGCTGGTATTGGTTGAGGAAACTGTTGAGCATTCTTCTTAACACTTTGTAATTTTGCTTATGCCGAGCACAGAATCACCCCCTCCCCCCCCCTTCCTCCCAGAAATCAAAAGTTTTAAAACAGATTCTATCAATAGCTTCAAGCTTCTGTTTTATGTTTCCCTGGGTTTATTTTTAATTGAAGTCTTGTTGTCAACTCCTGGCACAGCACATAAGACAAGCTTTATAACATCTGTTTTGTCTAGGTAGTTGACCTACTTCTATCTAATGGGTCTGACATTAACATCAGTGGCAGTGTTGGAGACAGACCCATTCACTTGGCCAGCTCAAAGGCTAACTTGAAAATTATGCAGCTTCTTGTTGAGGGAACATCACAACAGACAGCTGATGGTAATCAACATTAACATTAGATATTCTAATATTTGATAGGATAAAGTACTTAGTTTTGGCCATTAGTTATATTAATACTGGATAGGATAAAGTACTTAGTTTTGGCCATTAGATATTCCAATATTTGATATGATAAAGTACTTAGTTTTGGCCATTAGATATTTTAATATTTGATATGATAAAGTACTTATTTAGGGCTTGTGAATCAAGAAATCCTGGCAAAGATGAAAGTATACTTTGAGTACAAATGGATTTTAAGTTTATGCATAGTCATTTTTTTATGGGAATAGGTCCAAGATAATTTTGACTCATTTTTGAGACAGTTTGTAAAGCTAAGTAAAAAATGTACTTAAGTCATAACTATCTTGACTATCAGGCTTTATGGTTTGCCTGTTATTCTGTCAATCTTTATTGTCTTAGGTTTGAATCTTATTTATTGTCACATCTTGCCATTTTGCTGGAAGTTATAGACTAAAAAAGAATCAATCCTTTGGGATTAAATGAGCCATGAAAAAACTATTAGCCCATGTGTTATTTTAAAAGGCTTTTATTTATTTGCTAGCTATAGAGCTTGATACAGAAAGTTAAAAGAAAATGGAAGCAATAATTTTGAAATTTTATTATTTTTTAATTGGCCTTGTTACAATTTTTTGATAGAAAGTGCAAGTACTGTTCTTTAGACTGCAAGCTGTTTCTTTAAATACAAAGATTAATAAAGATTGCAAAAATTATCCTTTTTTTAAGTAACGTCTGTATTTTATACGATAAGATAAAATTGTAGGAAGTCTGTTTTGTGCCATATGTAATTCTCATGAAGCCATCTTCAATATGTTGTTATTAAACATTTTATGCATTATTTGAAAACCTTTTTTTTTTCAAGCAACTGAGATTACTATTATCTAAATTCAATAATAAGATATAAAACCATAAACAATGACAGTATTTATCAAAAGCATTGTACACTTATACAATGTAAGGCAATGAGATGACCATCTGGAAGACTATTATTGGTTACCACTTTGGCAATTTAAACTAATTGAATACCTTTTATTGTTCTAACTGTATTCATCAACGTCTTTGTTCCATTTTCTGTACATTTTGAAAGGCACATTCCTCGTCCCATATGCTAGGACAAATTTGTACAAATACTCCTTTTTCCCTAGTGCTATTAGAGCATGGAATGGGTTGCCTGAGCTAGCCAGAAAAACCAGTGACTTGGCAGAATTTAAGTCATTGGTTAATATGCATGACTAAATACATGACGCGTAGGACGTAATCATCTTCTTTTTTGAAGTAACGTCTGTATTATATAAGATAAGATAAGAAGAAATTGCCTTGTTATTGCAGTGAATGTCAAAGATGATGAAGGTCACACGCCTCTTCATTTCTGCTGCAAGTCTGGTCACCTGGTCACTCTTCATTACTTACTTGACCACGGGGCATCCCCTCATGAAGTCAACATCTACGGGGATACACCATTACACCTGTAAGATGCCAAATTATTTCTTAGTTTATTTACTCTCAAGCTAAAGATTATTCATTTATTGCATGTTTTTGCCTAGAAAAACCTGCTGGAATTCTTCTTCGATGAACACTTATAAATAAAAATAAAGTCTTCGAGTCCAAAGATTTGTGAAGAATGCAGTATTTCCTGTGGCTGCGCAGCCCCAGCTGTGACCTACATATTTTGCCATACTAGGGCAAGCATAACATTTGTCCGCAGGTGTTCGATTTATATAAGACTAAGACTAAGACTGCTTTATTGATCCTTACGGAAATTTGTGATTACAAGGACTCTTTTCTCATATAAAGACAACACAACAGAAAAATACACACAAATACAACAGACAACATAAAGAGTTCATACAGCGACTACACACAGGTATCTTGGTGCATTTCATGTTCCCTGATCAATGAGTGACGGTGATAGAGTCTGACCGAGTGAGGTACGAACGAGTTTTTGTACCGCTCTGTTCTTGTTTTGATTGACAGCAGTCGCCCACTTCGCGACGACCTGTCGTAGTTCTGATGGAGAGGGTGGCCGTTGTCTTCCGAGATTTGTTCGATTTTTCTTAGGCACTTTTGTTCAAAAAGCTCCTTTAAATGTGGCAATGTTGTAAGTGTAATTTTAGATGCTTTTTTAATTATTTTTTCTAGACGTCGCAACAGTTTAGATGAGGCGTTGCCTTGCCAACAAGTTATTCCGTATGTTAGCAGACTCTGCATGGTCGCGCGGTAAAATGTCTCAAGGATCTTCTTGCTTAGTTTAAAGCTATTGAGTTTGTATAGAAAAAAGAGTCGCTGGGCTGCCTTCTTTGTCAGAGTTCCAATGTGGTCTTCCCATTTTCTTTTCGCTGTCTGCGTCTGTCCTCGGCAGCGAATTTTCTTTTGGTCTCAAATGTGTATCCTGTGGCCTTTGTGAGTGACCTCCAGCTGTATTGTTCTGAGGCCGCATGCAACCAGGTGCTCTCTTCTATGTCAGCTAAGGCAAGTTGGCGCCTAAGCTGGTCTTTGAAGCGTTTCTGGGGGGGGGGGGGGGCGCCTCTGTTACGTTGACCACCTTTTAGCTCACCGAAAATAGACTGCTTTTGGCATATGTTCATCTCCCATACTGGATCCAGCCTAAGCAGAATATTTTTAAAGTGATGAACATTTATATAAAATACATTACAACCTAGACCAACTTGGAATTATTCTTGGATGAACACTGGCATAAAATACATTGAAACAATTGGGGTTACAGTAATGATTTGGTGTTGAATCACACCTAGATTTGTTGCATTAGTCACTGGTTTATTTTCTTGTGTCAATACTCTTTCAGAGCTTGTTACAATGGTAAACTTGAGATAGCCAAACAGCTGGTCTCACAGACTGGACAAGACAGCCTTACAATGGAAAATATCTTTAGCGAAACACCCTTACATAGGTTAGTGGCAAGTTGAAATACTAACCACCATGAGAGCAGGTATTAACACTATAGTCAGATTGTGAAGTTATGTGAATTTCTCTTTTTTCACTTGAATGTTCAATAAAGTTACCTTTGTTAGCATTATGCCTAAAATTCTTTTTTTCCTTACTGAATTTTTATGTGTTTAAGAAAAATTTCTTAATGTTAGGGTATATATTCGAACTACTTAAATTTTATTTGAACCAGAGTGATAGATATTGCATTGCTTTCACAATTCTGTCTGTTAACAAACAAAATGTAAGCTCAAGGCGCTGTAATAACATTACAAACACAAACACGAGAGCTAAAATGACAGTTAATCTAAAAAAGTTTCAAACAGATAGGTCTTAATGTTCTTCTTAAAAGTGGTGTAGCATGTTGTCTGTCTGAGATCAATGGGGAGTGAGTTCCAAACCTTTGGTCCGTGAACTGAAAAAGCCCGCAGACCGTAGCTTTTGAGGGAGAAACGTGGCGTTGAGTCCATTGAGCGCAGGGCTCTCTGGGGGACATATGGAGTAATCAGTTCTGTAAGGTACAAGGGCATCTCGTTGTTATACATATACACTGATGACAAAGTGATATATTATGAGTACGGTATCTCATAGGTTGCAAATATAAATCTAGACTAAACTAATTAACCATATCTACTATGTCATTAAAGTAACTGTCATGTTTAATGACCTGGGTGTTGATGCATATTTTTTTCATTTGCGACTTTTAACCTTTCCTTTACAGTGCCTGTACATTTGGTAAGAATCTAGAACTAGTCAAATTTTTGCTGGCCCAGACCTCAGTGGACATAAACTACCAGGGTAAAGATGGTCACACTGCCCTACATAGTGCCTGCTACCATGGCCACATTCGCTGTGTTCAGTTCCTGCTAGAGAATCGAGCGGACATGAATCTTGTGGCTGCTGTGAGTGACCAGAGTGGGGACAGTGAGAAACGGGAGGAGCAGACTGCATTAATGTGGGCTTATGAAAAAGGTTGGACTAGGTTTTGAAAGGTCTTACAGTGTTAATCTTTCAATATGTTATTGTGGACATTTAGCTCTTCTTTTTGAGTTTGGTATACATTTCTCTGTTCTTTTTGGCCTAGTTCTTTTTTAGTTTGCTTTACATTTCTCTGTTCTTTTTGAGATTGGTATACAGTTCTCTGTTCTTTTTGAGATTGGTATACAGTTCTCTGTTCTTTTTGAGATTGGTATACAGTTCTCTGTTCTTTTTGAGTTTGGTATACAGTTCTCTGTTCTTTTTGAGTTTGGTATACAGTTCTCTGTTCTTTTTGAGATTGGTATACAGTTCTCTGTTCTTTTTGAGTTTGGTATACAGTTCTCTGTTCTTTTTGAGATTGGTATACATTTCTCTGTTCTTTTTGAGTTTGGTATACAGTTCTCTGTTCTTTTTGAGATTGGTATACAGTTCTCTGTTCTTTTTGGCCCTAGTTCTTTTTGAGTTTGGTATACATTTCTCTGTTCTTTTTGGCCCTAGTTCTTTTTGAGTTTGGTATACAGTTCTCTGTTCTTTTTGGCCCTAGTTCTTTTTGAGTTTGGTATACAGTTCTCTGTTCTTTTTGGCCCTAGTTCTTTTTGAGTTTGGTATACATTTCTCTGTTCTTTTTGGCCCTAGTTCTTTTTGAGTTTGGTATACAGTTCTCTGTTCTTTTTGGCCCTAGTTCTTTTTGAGTTTGGTATACAGTTCTCTGTTCTTTTTGGCCCTAGTTCTTTTTGAGTTTGGTATACAGTTCTCTGTTCTTTTTGGCCTAGTTCTTTTTTAGTTTGCTTTACATTTCTCTGTTCTTTTTTGCCTAATCATTGTGTTAGAGTAGTTTTGTGACTTGATAGTGTCCATATGATGTGACTGGTCTAGTAAATATCTTTAAGTTAGAATTGTTTGAATTGGAGGCTTTAACCTGCTGAAATATAATAGCTTATCCAATAAAGGTATATCATTTGGCTATGAAGTGATATTTTAGAGAACATTCTTGGCTACATATATCACAGGTAAAATTTGATTGGATTTGATATTTCAGGACCCAACATTTTTTGAGGTTATCACTGGTCATTGTTAATAGCTTGCTGTCACCTTTTCTCTTAACAGTCTATGGCTAGAGTTCCGAAAAATGTGTGTTGATTCAATAAATTCATGAATTTGATAAGTAACATCACAATTTGTTCAATGTTTATATTTCACACAGGCCATGATTCTATAGTTACTTTACTCAAGCATTATAAACGTCCAAATGATGAGTCTGCATGTGGGGACTACTCACAGCCTGGCAGTCTGGATGGCTCCTATGTGGCTGTACCATCGCCATTAGGAAAACTACGCAGTATGACCAAAGGTATAAATTTAAGAATACTGGATTGGAACAGTTTGGCTTATATAAAAATATTATTAAAATGCTGGATTAGAACAGTTTTGCTTATATAAAAATATTATTTAATTATTATTAATATAAATATTATTAACTTAAAAAAAATTTTTTATCTAGTAAGATAACAGGGTCTTTCATTGCTTGATTTTTTTGTTTCTTTCTACTTATGGAGAAGTTCTAAAAGTTTAGCCAATGATAAAGTAATTTTTGTTAAGGTCAAATGATATCCTTTGTTTGTTAGTTAGACCATGTCAATATAAATATGGCCTTGTCTTTTTATTTCCTTAGAGAAAATTGATGTCCTCCAACTAAGAGCCAACTTGTCTCACCAGTTTCATCTTCAGATCACTGACCTAGAGTTTCAGGAGACTATTGGGTCTGGCTCATTTGGGAAAGTTTATAAAGGCAAGTGTAAAGGACGCACCGTGGCTATCAAAAGGTTTGTTTCGATGAATTCCTCTTCAGTTTAGTCAATTTGTCTTCATTCATTTTCAAACATTATTTCTAGCAAGGCCTTTTTTTTTACATAACATTAGTTTTTTTTTAATTATTTTTTGTAGGTGTAAGTTGGATAATTATTAGTATTCTCAACATTCATGTGGGTTTCAATTATTAAATCTCCGTTAAACTGACCTATATATCTGTACAAATTTATCAGTTGCTTAAATTATTGCTTATACTCCTAACACATGTAACACTATTTCTTTTATTTCCTTTGTCTAGAAGTACAAACAAGTCTTAGGTACCTCTTGTCCTATTTACTTTCTGAATTTGAAGCTGTCAGGCAATGTTTGATAGCTCTTTTATTTTTCAGTTCTCTCGTGTCAGTTTCGACATTCTTTCTTCCAGGTACAGAGCAAGTTCATTTGGTGCCAAGTCAGACGTGGACATGTTCTGTCGAGAGGTTGCCATATTGGCAAAGCTGAACAGTCCTTATGTTATTAACTTTATCGGAGCATGTCTAGACGATCCAAGTGTAAGTTTGTCTGGCTAATGATTCTGTTTGATGTAAAAGTAAACATTTAGTGCATATGTCTTATTCTGTAACTAGATTTAAAAAGATCATCAAACAATCTGATATAAATGTATAACACATCAATCGGGTATAAATGTATAACATATCCATCTGGTATAATTGTATAACACATCCATCTGGTATAAATGTATAACACTTCAATCTGGTATAAATGTACAACACATCCATCTGGTATAAATGTATAACACTTCAATCTGGTATAAATGTACAACACATCCATCTAGTATAAATGTATAAAACATCCATTTGGTATAAATGTATAACACATCAATCTGGTATAAATGTATAAAACATCCATCTGGTATAAATGTATAACACCTCAATCTGGTATAAATGTATAACTATTTCCAAACCTTCTAAAACATTGTTGAAAAGCTTTAAGAATAAAAAGAAAATGAAATACTAATTTAGTTGTTGTTGTTATTTGCTTCAAAAATGGGCTTATAAAATAATCCATGATATAAAAAATGTGATGAGTCTGTTTTAAATGTTCTAAGTATTGAGTACTAAGAACACATTGGATTATTGGTATTTATTGCATTTATTAATACTAAGAACATGGTGTATTACTTGAGATTTAAGAAAATATTGATTCTAAAATCTATATTCAAATGATAGGTGCCTAGTCGATTATCCATAGAATTATCCAAATGATGATCCGGGATTAGAACTTGCCTTCTCCATCTGTCTTGCTAGAAGTTATGTCTGAAAGCTATATCATTAGCAAGACATTGGATATTATGTCTGAAAGCTATATCATTAGCAAGACATTGGATATTTTATCAAAGGGCAATAATCTGTTATATCTAATTCTGTGTCATTTAGCAAGACATTGGATATTTTATCAAAGGGCAATAATCTGTTATTTCTAATACTGTGTCATTTAGCAACCACACACTTAGGGAATTTTCTTGAAATATGATCAGTTTTTTAAAAATATGTGTTAATTATTTTATGATGAAGTATATATTTTTGTTTATTTCTGTTGTTTTGCATTTCAGCAATTTGCCATTGTCACCCATTATGTGTCTGGTGGATCATTGTTTAGTCTGCTGCATGAACAGAAAAGGTGAAGGTCACGTTTTCATTTCTCACACTTGTATTGCATTGTTTGACCTTTGTGGATGTGAACATGTTGTTGTCGCTGTTGGTTTGTATGTAGGAAATCATTCTAGAGAAAGGAAAAAAAAAAGAAATGTGATTTACTTATTGTGATACTATACTAAAAAGTCATTGCTTTTTGAAATTTATGGATTTTTAACTACCAAAAACCTAGTAAAAGTTATTGCTTTTAAGTTATGGCAGAGCTTTGGCTTCCAAACTGAGGGGTCATGGGTTTGAATCTGTGTGAAGACTGGGATTTTATATTTTATGATTTTTTTTGGATGCCCCCTGAGTATATCAACTTTTATAGGTCCCAGATTTAATTTGGGTAAAGTAAAGGCAGTTGGTCATTGTGCTAGCCACATGACACCCTTGATAACCATCAGCCATAGAAACAGGTGACCTATAGACTGAAGGGGTACTTTACTTGTTGTTTTCTTTTGTGGGAGAGCTTCAGTGCCACGGAATAGCAGGATACAGTTCACTTGGAAAGTTTTTAGTCACTATCTAATTGAAATTTTCAGTGTTAAAGCCTCTACGGTGATGATTGCTAATGAGATCAATAGAGAAGCTCCATTGTATGAAAGTCTTGAGTACTATTGTCTACTTTTTCAACTGAAATGTACATGTTTAATGAGTTTTTGCCCTGGTATTTTCATCTAGATTGATTGATGTCCAGTCTAAATTGACCATAGCCTTGGATGTGGCTAAAGGCATGGAATACCTCCACAACATGCCCCTCCCCATCATTCACAGGGACCTCAATAGCCACAACATTTTGTTGGAGGAGAATGGACACGCAGTTGTGGCTGACTTTGGAGGCAAGTCACATTGTACTGGGACTAGACTTAACAATGATGATAATATACGTTCATACTTCATGCATGTCATATTAGCAATAAAACAAGTATTTTTTAAAAGCGTAGTCAAGAGGCTAAGTATGCTTAAACTTGGCTAGCCAACGGACTCGAACAGAGTTGTGTTTACTGAGCGCCTAAAGGCAGCACTAAATTACCTTCTCCCAGATACCGCCCTCCCCATTGGACCATTGCGCTGTGAGCATGCTATAAGCATGAAAGTAGCGCTATATAAGAGCTATAATAATAATATTTTTTAAAAAGCATAAAATTTGTGTAAATGTTAGTCTAAATGTTGTGTTAAATTCCAGAGTTAAAAGAGTTGAATTCTCATTTGTCTGAACATAATTCTTTTCATACATAGAGTCAAGATTTTTGCGCTCAGCAGATGAGGACAATATGACTAAACAACCAGGAGTGAGTGTTCTTTTTTTTTTTTTTTTTTTTTGCTATTGTTCGAAGAGGTTCCTTCAATTTGAGTTAAGTTGTGTGACTTATTAAATAAATATGAAATAACCTATTCTTAATTAGTTTGATTCAAAATGTTATTCCCCTTAAAATGCTTGTATATATATATAGTTCGTCCTTCGTGGTCGAAGATGAGCACATTTCTCATATCCTATGAACTCGAAGATGACTGTTCCGGCCTGGGTAGGTTTGGTCAGTTGCAGACAAGCCTGCTTCTTCTTTCAGCTTTTTGTTGGTTTGTCGCTCTTTCAAGCTGGACACTCTCCTTGCTTCATATCTCGTGACTCTCACAGCTTAAGCCATGAGGAGCGATGGAGAGCTAGTGCTTCCCAGCCGGGAATGTCAATATCACTCTCTTTTAAGGAGTTGTTAAGGGTGTCTTTGTAACACTTGCATTAAAGCCCCCCCCCCCCCCCCCCCCCCCCCCCCCCCCCCACCGGGAGAGCGCTTTCCTGCACACAGCTCCTGTACAGAAGTCATTTGGAATAACGATTGTCTGGCATGTGGACTACATGTCCCGCCCATCTTTTTCTATTCCATGCTTTCTATCATCAGGCTCTGTGTCCTGTAGAATTGTATTTATTAGCCTCTTCTAAGCTATTGACAATGTAGCTGAGGAATACATCTAAATTGTTTGACAAAATTTTTAAAAATTTCTTTCATATAGCTCATCCTTTTTTGTGTAGGCATGTGGAGGAAGAGCTATCTGCCTTTAGGCACTCAGAAAACCAAAACTCAATTCCGCTTCAAAGTGGACATTCGGATTTGAACTAAATCGCCCTCAGTTAGTTAGCTAAGCAGTTTTCACCACTCAGTTTATGTCAGCATTTCACTTGTGCTTGTTTTAAATAAATCTAAAAAATATTTTCAAGAATGAGAATTTGTATTTTTTATTGGAGCAATTTTTGAGAACATTAGCATTTACTAGCACTTTTTTTTTACAATGTCATATCACGACGGACAAAGTATATGTAAATAAATCATTTTCAAATAATTTTATTATATGACTGTGTCAACAAGTTGCTTGATCTGCATCTAGTTTTAACATGTTTTTATCTGTTGAATGTTGTGGTTTTGTCCTGCAGAACTTACGTTGGATGGCCCCAGAAATCTTCACCCAATGCACCAAGTACAGTGTCAAGGCTGACATGTTCAGTTACTCCTTGGTGCTGTGGGAACTTCTTTCTGGAGAGCTTCCATTTGCTCATCTCAAACCTGGTGAGGAAAGAATCTTTTGGATTGGACAAATTTTTAGTGGAAATTGTTGACCAGAAGATGGGACAAAGCTTTCAATGGCTTGTTGTTCAGAATTAAAATTCCAAATTTAGATAATCCATTCATTCTGTTTTGATTGGTTAAGCACTTGATTTTAGAACTGGAGGTCTATCCCCTGCCCTATAGATTGCAAGGTCCCAAAGGGGACTGTATTTAATGTTATCAATGAACAGGGGTTACAAAAAGTAAATAAATAATTTTTTTTTCCAGCTGCTGCTGCTGCAGAGACTGCCTATCACAATACCAGACCACCAATAGCCATCACTTTCCCCAAACCTATAGTGTCACTCTTGCAGAAAGGTTGGCACACTAACCCTGATGTAAGTGCTCATTATTTCTTTATAGTCTAATAATGAAGGTAGTTTATCAGATGACTCCAATCTATCAGTCAAAGGAAACCTGGCCTGTATGTGTAATCTTTTACCTTCATAATCAATCTTGACACTATTACCTGTGTTTCAGCTCTTGCATTTGTGGTATAATGATCACTTAGATCTAGTGTCTCACTAATATTGTCCAGACCCTGCTGTAGCTTGATTAAATCTATATAAGCGTGGTCGAGAGGCTAAGTGCGCTTGAACTTAGCTTGTCTCGGCTACCCGACTCGGGCAGAGTTGCGTTTACTGAGCGCCTAAAGGCAGCACGGAAAACCAACTCCTAGATACCCCCATCCCCACCAGTCCACAAATGAGATTGGACCAAAGCGCTCTGAGCATGCTATAAGCATGAAAGTAGCGCTGTATAAAAGCTATAATAATAATATAATCACACACAGAAAAACTCTGTCCCAATAAACACACATTTTTATTTGGTCTTTGGTTTACCACAGCTTTGTAAAACTTACTTTTGGCCATTTTCTCATTCATCATCTTTTCTCTGTGTTCCTCAGTAAAAACACACCACTCTCCACGGTCTCTTGCTAGTTTTTTTATGGCTTCCCAGCTCTTTTCTGTCCTCTCGGCTTTATCTAGTACATCGCATCATTCTCTTATTCAAAGCTCTGTAAAACTTACTTTTGGTATTTCATTCATTACTTGTACCAGTAAAATTGGATTATACAAACACACTCACACACACACACACACCTTTATCTGTGACATCTAGCATTCAAGTTAGTTCTTACACTGTCTAAGGCTAGTGGAGGATGGAAAGATTATTAAATAAAAGCTTTGGAAAAAAAATATTTTTTTAGATATGTGTCTTTTTAAAATTTTTATCAGATTTTTTATTTTAATTGTTAATACAATTTAACTGTACACAATAAACACATGTATTTTAAAATTATTTTCTTCCTTTTTAAAATTTAACTCATTTTTGTTGGCTGACAATAATTGGTATTGTACAAGTGCTTGGTATTTGTTTTGGAAACAATATTTTAAATCTTATCTTTTTGTGTTAGGCCCATTTTAGGAGTAAGTTGTAAGTTCTGACCTTTGAACTATTTTCATTCAAAGGAGAGACCAGAGTTCTGTGAGATCATCCCAATCCTGGAGGAGTGTAAGCGATCTCAGGCGGTGTCCATGTTAAGTAACTGTGAATCTACTACAGTCACTTTGCCAATATCTCTGCCCATGGTCACAACCCAGGACTCTGATGGAGACGGAAGAGATACTCCACCATTGGCTGGCCATGTTTCAGCCCTACGGAATCACTGGGAAATGGAAGCTTCTAGAAACAGGTAAGTTTATTTTAATAGCATGCACATCTTCTGTTAATTGTATATTTAGTTTCAAATATGCTAATGACTATTGGACAAACGTTTTGTGACACTTTTTTTGGCTGTTTTACAAACTTTTTGTTGCATTGAGACAGTGACTGAGCTCTAATAGAAAAACAGACAAACAAAGCTTATCCCCTCCACATTTACAACTATATCAGTAATATCAAACAAAATAATCTATTACCAATAACCAATTAATTAATTTGTTTTAGATTCCTGTTTTGTTAAATAGAATAATTGTGGATAGTTTCAACTTGATCCGATAACGGGTGTGGGAGAACTCACATGTACAATTGTTTAAGGGGATGAAACCCCACGTATTTAGTCATATCTCTTAATACTGTTACAATATTTATATGTATTTGATGTTGCAGTGTATCCGGAGCTGTAAATGATGAGAAGAGACGTTATCCCTATCCTCAGCTGGATAAAAATGGTAAAGTATTTTTATATCACAGCAAGTTTTGTATATGTGTTCATTAGGGTCAGGAGCTAATAAGTGAATTAAATCAAATCTTGCTGTCAGACAGTGTCTATATCATCAAACTTTTTTTTTTCAATGTTTGAAACACATTCATGGCCTTGTTCTGATATTGCCATTGCAGGCATTTACAAAAAGCTATTATAATTAGAGGCCAATGTTTGTTTATTTGTTAGCACCTTGAAATTTAGTGGAATTAATAATGGCCTAGATACTCCTCTGAACAGTTAACCCCATTCTTTACAAAATGAAAAGTTCCGGTACTAAAGGATTATACTTGTTTATATTTGGTTAGAAAAATTTGTGTAAAATTTGAATGTCACATAATGATAATGGGATGTTTGGCCAAGAGGCTTAAACCGCTGGGACTTGGCTTGAGGTTCTTCGACATCCGACTCAAGCAGAGTTGTGTTTACTGAGACACTAAAGGTGGCACAGAAAACCTTCCCAGATCCCCCCCTTCCCCCACCCCCCACTGGTTACCAAAAGAGATTGGACCTTAGCGTTCTAAGCATTAAAAATGCACTTTATAAAAGCTATTGGAGCCAAACAAATCTTGTTTCCAAAATTTATTATTTTTTTGTGTTTCCTTTTTGTCTGCCCTTGGGTAAAATGTTTCATTGTCATTTTGTGTTTTCTGTTTGTCACACGTTACTTATCAGAAAGTTTGCTGTTGAATTTCTGGTTTTGATTTTACCCTCGAAAAGCATTTCTGTTGTTTCATAATCAAATCAAATTTTTGATTTATAGTTGGTCTAAAATAAAAAGAAATGCATACAAAATTCAGTTTATGATATGCAGTGCCAAATCCATTCTGTAACTTTGTTAATCAGAATTTACAATGATCTTCATTGTGTTCAATATATATTTAAACTATGTTATAGTTGCAATGGTTACTTAGTCTTTTGAAAGTAGTGTTTTTTTCTTTTATGTTAAATATAATTGTGCTTATTGTATGCACAAACATAAAAACCACTTAAAAAACATTAATTAAAAGTCTTTTATTCACTTGTTGCCCTAGAGCAGTGATGGTGTCGCATGCTAGATCGTGGGCCAAATCCGGCCTGCTACATGTCTCCATCCGGCCCGCCGAAACATTGACTAAATGTGTAGAAAATCCCCTTAAGCAGCTTTGTGAAATCAACCACATAAATAAGTAAGGCAGCAGTTTTGATTTCAGACTTGATTGCTAGAATTCACCTAGAAGAGAATTTTTGAGAAAAAAAACTTCCGACGGCAAATGCATAAAAAAAAGTGTTTTCTAGTAATGATGGAAGAACTGTTTTCTAAAAAAAAAGAATCCAATTGATGTTATCAACATTTCTCTTGACAATACAAGGCGAGAGAAAGATATAGGTAGATATTTCCATTGAAATATAACAGAAAAAACAGTTTTCGAAATGTTTTCTATTGCCACTGACTAGTCTATAAACATTTATGATATCGCTCAAAATCTTAGTATTTATTTGCGGTAAAAAACAACAACAACAAAAAAAAAAAACAGCAGTTTTGAAATTAGAGAAGTTAGAGCTATGAGGAGTATTCATGGGACCAAGTCATGGGCAAAGTCCTGCCAAAGAAGTTTCAACCACCACAAAGGATCTTCTTTCTCTTGCTTGGGAGAAATTAATGGGAGTGACTACTGAAGGTGCAACAAGTATAGTTGACAGCAAGAGTTATTAGAAAAGTTGTTTTGTCAAATGGAACCGGGCCTCTGTGGCTTCATTGAATTATTCACCAACAAAATCTATGTGCAAAGGTGTTTAGTCTGGATCATGTGATGATGGTTGTGTTCAGATTGAACAAAATTCGTCGTTTCAAAAATCCATCTGCGGCCATTATGTCTAGTGCCCAGACAGAGCTGCAACTGGAACTGATTGACTTTCAAAGCTAAATATCCCTGGGAGTGGATTTCTACTCTGTGTAGCTTGCAGAAACATTTCTAAATCTCTTAAAACAAGCGTTAATGATGATCACAATAATGACTTATTTGTGAGAACAAACCTTTTCAGTGATGAGTCCAAGGACACATTACATAATCCTCTCACGGACGAACATATAAAATTCTAGATTCAGGGCTCCAACTCGGCTTATCATCTATGCAGCCGGATATTTAAAAGTTGGTTTAGGATAAACTTTCATGAATTATTGTAAGTACATAAGTACTAGATTCACTGATTTTTAATAGGCCTACAAATGGTTCATTGCCTACTTCCTGTATTTTTTTTTTTTTTTTTTTTTTACTGTTTTGTTCATGTGGCCCGCAAGACGATTGTCGAAAGTTAAAGTGGCCTGCCGACCGAATAAGGTTGAGCATCACTGACCTAGAGTATTGTAGACATTTTAAAAGTAACCACCCAGAGCTATCTGGCTATCCTCTCAGATGTAATAACCAAACTTGAACCACTGGCCAGAATGCCACAGCAGCACTTGCAAAGCTTAAAACAATCTGGAAAGGCAAAGGCATAGCCTTCAACACTAAAATCAAACTTGCTCTCTCTGGTCAAGGCCATGTTCTTATATGATTTTGAATCTTAGATGCTGAGTAGAACTAGAGAGGAGGATCCTAGCAATGGAATGCATCACAAACAGAAGAAATTAGAAACAGGATTGATACAGCATTTGGACTTCATGATGCCCTGCTAACTACTGTCAAAAAACACAAAATAAAATTCTATAGCCATATCACAAGGTCCTTAGGGCTTGTAAAGACCTTCCTTCAGGGAACAGTTCCAGGAAAATGAAGAAGAGACATACAGAGAAAGTGATGGGAAGACAATATAAAAGAATGTCATTGAATAAAATACTATCCAAGGCAAAAGACAGGATTGGAGAAGGGTGGTCAACAGATCTTGTGTGGTGCCCCAGTGGTCCAACAGACTAAGGGATTAGTGAAGGTGAAGGAATTTAAGTTATGAGATCTTGTCTACCTTGTAAAGTGTGAGTACAACATAGCTGCAAGGGCCGCCTATGTTCTCTTGGTATTTTTGGTCTTTACTTGAGGACAAATATATTTCCATCTGCTTCACTTCATTCATTTCAAATTTGTTTGTTCACAGGCTATGTGTCTGACCCACTGTCCACTTTGAGAATCTCACTACCACTGACCATGTCACTATCGCCAAACATGTCAGCATCATCTCAGGACTCTCCAGAACCTTCGAGCTGACATTATGAAAAACTGTTAATGTGAATGATTGATCAATGTTACAAGATATTGTTCATGTTTGTGTTATGTGACAATGAAATAGCATTTCTTTATCCTTTAAGTGTTTTTGACTCAGTGCCACAAGAAGGATTGAATGTACATTGCTAGCTACTCACATTAGTGCCATTGGTGTATTATAGCTCAATTCTTCTTCCAGTCATAAAATCTAAAGTTTTATCTTCTTTAAGGGTGCAATATTCATGTTGTTTTTTGTATTTTAAAATATTAGGTTTGACAATTGACCATACAGCACAAATAGACATATCAAAAAACTATTTCTTAACAAAATTTCTTATTTGCAGTCTTAAATGTTTGACATTTTTTGGATGTTCCTTCAGAGTTGAAGATAATTTACTTTCCTAGTCCAAACCTCCCGCAGGATTATGGGGAATGGCAGCAGGCAGGGTATGAATCCGGGACCATCGAGACAAACATGCCAGCACACATACCACACCACCAGGCAATCTATGAGACAGATGCTGAAATGTTCATATTTTGTTTTCTGAGGCCAGTGTTAATGAAGGTGTCATTAAACCACTTTTCAACTCCCAACAATCATGTATCCTGAGAGCTGCAGGAAAACCCCAATCTAAAAGTCCCATAATTCTTTTGATCTCAGCTTGAGCTCTCTAGGATTAAAAGATAAAAATTTAACAGCTTTATGCACTCTAGGATTAGAAGGTAAACACTTAACTCTGTCACCTTGACCTCTATCTCAAACATTTCTCCAAAAATGTGTTTGTACCTTACAAAGTTGGACAGAAATGTATTTTTCTCTGTATATGCAAAATGTAAATAACCAAAATCAAAATATATTTATTACTGAACAATAAAGTAATTCACTGTGCTACCATATCATGTGTCTGTTTTTCTACAAAAACATCTAGTTGTATTTAATCTCTAATGTGGTTCTCTTATTTTGCATACAATTGGGTTAGTTAAGTTTGATGATAAGCTTCTAGTACAATGTTGTACTAAGTGGGATATAATTTGTACCTAGAGCCCCTGCTTAACTAGATCATCAATTGAAAACATAGTTTGATACAATCTAAAGCAGTAATGCCCAAACTACGGCCCGCGATGTGGCTTTATCCGGCCCGCCTAAACATGTTTACAAGCACTTCATTGAGTAGACCAACGTTTCACTAATAAAACAAATGAAACCGATCTTACACAATAGCCATACGTGTGTACGTAGGCCTAATAGTGCTACGTGTTTCTAACAAAGCTATTTTAAAATGGTTTATCCTCTTTTTTTTTTGTTATCTATTCGATGATGTGCCCCGCGACACGAGTTAAAATTTATTATTAAAACTGGCCCGCCGGCCGAAAATGGTTGGGCATCACTGATCTTAAGGATTGAGTTATAATATCATCTGCCTCCCCTCCCCTCCCCCCCCCCCTTTTTTTTTACACACACACACACACAGGCTAATCAAAACTTAGGCATTTATATTTTTAGCAGAGAACAAGAAAAGTTTTTGGGTGGGAGGGGGTATCTGGTTTTTGGGCACTCTGTAAACACAATGAGTCTACATTCCAACTCGAGCCCTCTCGTTAGGTGGTCAAGCTGTAGTCACGCATCATAGCTTTCATTTCTACTGGAAATAAGAACTTAATGCATTAAATAAATAGTGTTTTTTTTTTTTTATAACAAATGATGTAAATGTATCTGTATTTAAAGAAAAGCTATTTTGTTAGGGAATATTGAACAAAAAATCATTTTTTTGTATTAATTAAATGTAAGATGGGTAGATTGAGGCATGGTGGCTGAGTGGTGAAGCGCTTGGCTTAACTGAGGGGCCTCGGGTTCAAATCCTGGTGAAGAAACAGTTGACTTTTACATCCATCATATCTGCCCTATAGATCACAAGGTCTGAAAGGGTAATTTTCCTTTTTTTTTTTTGCTAAAGATGTGTGGATACTCAACAGTTGTGTAGTAACCATGCCATGAGATATGATGTAATCACTGAGTGTGAAAACCATCGCTCTTGGAGATAGGGAGAGAAAAATACTGAAGGATTGAATCGCCAAATACTGAAGGATTGAATCGCCAAATACTGAAGGATTGAATCGCCAAAAGGGTGTTCATTAAATATCTATTGGATAACATTCCTGTTCTGTAATAATAATAATTAATATTTAATTAATAGAACGCTGTTAATAAACAGATAGATCTTAAGTCTTTCTCTCCATAATTATTTACCACATTCTAGTGGAATCAACGTTGGTATCGTCAGTTAGGAGAGAAAGAGTTAATGTTCTTGAATACAGTGAAACATGTCTGTCTTGAGATCAATGGGCAGTGAGTTCCAAACCTTTGTTCCGTGCTGTTGTCTTCCAAGATTTATCCGATTTTTCTTAGACATTTTTGTTCAAAAAATTCTACATGAACAAAAGGAATTTGACAGTTCGTGGTAGAAAGGGAATCTGCTTTCGACTTTTGTGATGTTCTTCCGAGTGCCAATCTTAATTATTTCTGTCTTGTCTTCGTTCAGCTTGAGCTTATTCTGTAATTTTCTATGTCTTTTTTTACTATGGAATTAGATACTGGTATGAATAAACTGGCGGAGCGGATAGGGGTGACTTGGGAGACCGGCTATTCGAGATTCACTGCATACCTTTTAGAAGAGCATAGACTGGCAACATTAGGAACCAAAATTTAACGAGAGAAAATGATGAATTAAATATAGCAAAATGTGACGAGGACATGAGGCATTGAGCCTCCGATTCGACAATCAGCAGCAACACACAATCAAGTTGACAACCCACTCGACCATCCTACTGTTATTCCTACATTTAGAGACGCTTCAGGGCAGTAGTAGGGCAAAAATAAAGAATCAATAATGCATAAACCTTTGGCGATTCAATCCTTCAGTATTTGGCGATTCAATCCTTCAGTATTTGGCGATTCAATCCTTCAGTATTTGGCGATTCAATCCTTCAGTATTTGGCGATTCAATCTATCAGTATTTGGCGATTCAATCCTTCAGTATTTGGCGATTCAATCCTTCAGTATTTGGCGATTCAATCCTTCAGTATTTTTCTCTCCCTATCGCCAAGAGCGATGGTTTTCACACTCAGTGATTACATCATATCTCATGGCATGGTTACTACACAACTGTTGAGTATCCACACATCTTAAGCATAAACCTCTGTGCCATAATTTACAGATACAAAGGCGCTGAAACGATGTTCGGTCCCTCAGAGGCTCCAAGCATATCCCGATTCTGTGTCTCTATATGTCCTTAATAATAATAATAATTTAATTTATAGAGTGCTGTTAACAAACAAAATGTAGGCTCAAGGCGCATTAATAACAATACAAACATAAACAAACTAATCTAAAAAAAAGTTTTAAACAGGTTTTAATGTTCTTCTTGAATGTAGTGAAACATGTTGTCTGTCTGAGATCCATGGAGAGTGAGTTCCTTTGCACTAAAAATAAAAGCCCGCACACCGTAGCTTTCGAGGGAGAAACGTGGCACCACTAGAAGCGTTGAGTACATTGTCCATTCTTTCATAATCTTCGACCTGTGTTTACATCGTAGACTATATTTAAAAGTGTCGAAGTTTAAAGTATAGTTTATGTTTTATATCTATTTCGCATCCTAACATAGTCTACTTTACTTGCTTTTACGATATATCTCCCCCAGGCTACGCTATCTTGAATTACTAATATTTATGATAAACCTTATTTTACCATGTCTGCCACGCAGCCCTATCCATGATCTGTGACACCAGACTCGAGCTAATTTAGCCCATGATGTATAAATATAACATTGGACCTAGGTTAGGTAACAGGCAGCATAACAACCTTCGCTGCCTTCCCATCTAATGTAGTGCACGACCTAGTTTTGCAAGTTTGTCTTATGCCCTTTTCTTTTTTAAATTCATTCAATGGTAATGCCAGTGTCATGGGTACTAAAATTCACGATTTAAGGGATTGGGTCATAATTCTAAAACTTAAAAAAACAAAGGTTTCCTATAAAAATCAACATTTTATAAGCTTAAAAGTTGTCCCAATTCCTATTTATTTGTAGAGTAGGCCTATATAGCAAGCAATATATTTTGTGAATCCTTTTTAAAAAACAAAGCTTATCTAAGAGGAAGTACTCCGCACTTACAACTATATCTCTCAATAATGTCGAAGTTATTTGCTATAATCATGGGTACTAAAATTCATGGTTTAAGGGATTGGGTCATAATTCTAAAACTTGAAAAACTGAAAGGTTTCCTATAAAAATTAACATTTTATAAGCTTAAAAGTTGTCCCAATTCCTATTTATTTGTAGAGTAGGCCTATATAGCAAGCAATATATTTTGTGAATCCTTTTTAAAAAACAAAGCTTATCTAAGAGGAAGTACTCCGCACTCACAATTATATCTCTCAATAATGTCGAAGTTATTTGCTTTATCATGGGTTTTTCTTTTGTAGGGTAACTCTAGTCCGTCCGACTTGCAGAAATAAAAGAGTGCTCTTTCCCTTACTGCTTGCGTGTCCAAACTCTTAAGTCATGAAGAAAATTATATGTATAGATAAGATATGTATAGATAAATACGAGATTCATAACAAACGAATATTCACACTAGACTAGAGTAACACCTTTAGTTAAATCCCTAAATTTAGAAAGCCTTCAGGATAGAAGACTCAAAAGTAAAGAACCAATTATACATAAAGCTTTGAACCATAATCTTCAAATACAAAAACAAAATTTAATAAAATACTCTGAAAGACACAAAGATAAAGGCACATTTCCCATTCCGTATGCTAGGACAAATTTGTACAAATACTCCTTCTTCCCTAGTGCTATTAGAGCATGGAATGGGTTGCCTGAGCTAGCCAGGAAAACCAGTGACTTGGCAGAATTTAAGTCATTGGTTAATATGCATGACTAAATGCATGACGCGTAGGACATAATCATCTTCTTTTTTGAAGTAACGTCTGTATTATATAAGATAAGATAAGAGAAAAAGTATCAGGAAAAAGTAAAGGCAGACAGAGAAAGTGATGGGAAGACAAGATAGAAAAAATGGACAGGCCTGTCATTGAATGAAATTCTATCCAAAGCAAAAGACAGAGAGGAATGGATAAAAACAGTCAACAATCTTGTGTAGTGCCCTAATGTTTCAACAGACTAAGCCAGTGTTTCCCAAACTTTGTTCCCGAATAGGTGTTCCACAAATACTGGAATAATTAACCTAGTAGGCCACCATGATAATTAATCTCTCTAAAAAATTAAGCATTCCATTAAGGAAAACGTTTGAGAAACAGTCTACCAAAGGATAGGGTGAATGAAAGCACTATGTCATTAAAACTTTGTGTATGGGATTAAGAAATCAGTTCAAGTAATCAGTTTAAAACTTTTGGAAAAGCATCAATAACAGGATACTTTGACATTGTGAAGAAACAGTAAATCAGCTGCTAATATGGAGCTTAAAATTGACCTTTGAACTAACTCTGAACATCTTTCAACACCAATCCTCATAATTCACATCATTCTCTTGAAGCCGCTAATTTATCTATAGTCTACCTAAAGCATAATGATACAGATTTGTACCTCTCCTCCTCCACTTATAGACATGTAAAAATAACAATTACAGCTTTTATCTAGCGCTCCTTTATGCTTATAGCATGTTCAGAGCGCTATGGTCCATATCTCCATTGGGGGGGGGGGGGGGGGGGGGGGATCTGGGAGAAAGTTTTCCATGCTGCCTTTAGGCATTCAGTTAACACAACCCAGCCCGAGTCGGGTGTCGAACCTCGAGCCCCCTTTATAGATAGCCAAATCAAGCCAAGTTCAAGAGTTTTTAGCCTCTCTACCACGCTTCCCTTTTTGGTAGTTTCTAGTTGTAGCCCTTAAGATTACAGTATTTTTGTTTTCTTTATCCAATGGGAATGGGAAACTCCCCTCAAGGCAATAGCCATTCCTTTTTTTCCTGTTATATTCACTCTGATATGCATGCACACAGTGCAACATAATGTTGCTTTTGAAAGAATCTCTTGTTATCATTATGTGTTCAGAGAAGCAGATGACCCAAACAATATAATAAGACGAGCATTAATTACAGCTAGTAGGAACTACGACTTCATACAACAGTCTACAGTTTGTGCAATACTGTCTTTATGGCACAAATTACAGACCATTGAAGGTATTTGTTTCTTTGCCTTGTGCTAGATTGGAATGTTGCTTATTAGTGGTATTGGTTTAACATTAATCTTGTAGACTTATAAATATTTAGAATGCACATTAATATAATTTGAATTATTAGCCAAATCTAGATAGAATTTTTTTATAGAAAGTTAAGTACACTTGCTCAGAAAAGAAGGCAGATTGGCATAATATGCTGATTAAAATACTTGACCCTTTAATATTTTGATAAGAATATAATCATTTTGAATTTAAATATCTTTTTAGGTTTTCGTTGCAGCAATAACAGTTTTAGTAGCTTTCATGTTTCCTTCTACCATAAAGACTTGCTTTGTCCTATTTGCAAAATATCAGAAAGTGATAGACATCATATTCTTAATATTGTTTTGGGTTGCTTCTGACAATTAGCGTCCTCAGTCATTTGTCTGGTGAAACTTTTGATAGACCTTTGAAGAGAACACAACAAAAGGCTGTAAAGGTAAAAAAAATAATAATTTTTTTTTGATATTTTTAAAGTGTAATAAAAAAAAATTCTAGATCTATTGATATTAATCTTGTCAGATCTTAAAATGAAGAATTTAATATGAAGAATTTAACGTGGGAATAGATGGTTCAGTGATTTTATAAGTCATTGTTTTCCCATCTGAAGTAGTATTTAAAATTTAAAAATCTCAGCTACCTTCTCTTGAAAAAATATTTCATGAAAGATGCCTCTCAAAAAACATATAAAATCCTTTAAGTGCACCATGGGTGTAGCCAGGATTTTTCTCCCCCCCCCCCCCCCCGGCATGCTATATATATATATGTGTGTGTATACATAATTAATCTTTATTACATTCTGACTCTTCATTCTTTTGGAAGATATTTATTGTACCCTGGAATAAGTTCTTCCTGGAGTTAGTGAAAATTTGAGTGTGTAATTTGCTTTTTTTTTTTATAGAAGAGGTATTTTTTTCGCTTCAAACCCAGCTGATGAGGGGTTTAAACTTAAAACCCCTTTGGTTACACTCAAAGATTTTTGAGTGTGTAATTTGCTTTTTTTTTTTATATTGAAGAGGTATTTTTTTAGCATCAAACCCCGCTGAAGGGGGGTTTAAACCCAAAACTCCCTTTGGCTACACTCATAGAATTAGGAGTGTGTAATTTGCTTTTTTTTATATTGAAGAGGTATTTTTAGCTTTAAACCCGCTGAAGGGGGTTTAAACTTAAAACCCTGGCTATGCTCATAGCATTTTCAGTGTGTAATTTGCTATTTTATATTGACGAGGGGAATTTATCGTAAATTTCGGAGAGGGGTTTAAAATCAAAATCTTCCTTAGCTATGCTCTAGGAATTTGGGGATTGTCGTTTGCATTATTTTTTGTTTGTTTTGTTTTATAGAAAAGGGGAGTTTAACTGCAAAACCCCCTGGTAAGGGTTTTAAACTCAAACCCCCCCTTGGCTGCGCTGGGGCAAGTGATGGTTTTGTATTAACATCTCACCTAAAATAAACAAAATCAAAGCAAAAAATCAGTCACTTAAGCCCATCTCCCCCCCCCCCCCCCCCTCCTAAAGTGCACCCATTAATTCTTTCAGTGTGTATTGTTTTGATTAAAAAAAGGGATTTTTTTAAGGGACAAAGAAAAATGTGCATGGAGGGGTTGGGTAAAGTTAATATGACTAACATAACTTTTTTTATTTTATTATATAAACAAACATATTTGATTTTATTTTAAAGGAAAATGAAATGGCTACAAAAGAATAATAAATAAAATACATTTTTTGATAAGTTTAAACTGGGTTTGGAAAAAGAAATATTTTTCTTTAAATTTAAAAATCGATATACAGAAATAACAATCACTCTCACACCCGGAATATAAAAAAAAGTTTTACATTATAAAGAAATATTATCTACCAAATATGGCCAAATTTAATTTTAAGCTGATCATTTAAACAATCATAACAGTCCAACCAGAGTTTTCACTTAATGGCTAATTTTTCCCTCAAATTTCTAGGGAAATTGTTCCAGCCATTTAGGAATTGTTGTGTGTCCATGTTTAACCCAGCGTATGGCCTACTTTTTGTACCCACAAAGAATTGAAAGCTAAATAGAAAGAATGTGCTACAATTCTGTACAAAGGAACATTAAATCTGTTTTAAATTAACAAATTCCAATTACTCCTTATCCCCGTCTTTGTATTGGGTGTCAGGACATAGAAACTATTTATTGTAGTCATCATCATCATCAAACTCTATTTGAGTGAGGGCTTGAACGTCTTAAATTCTCTCTTGCAAAGCCCTGGACAGAAACCCTGCTGTCTTGTGTAGTGCATACATCTCACCATACAGGTCGAGAATTTTTGGTTTCCCAGACCTGTCAAGATGGAGATTGTCAGGTTTAGGATTTATTTGGGTTGTTAACTAGCCATATACTATTTAGGTCCCGGGGTTCAACCTGACAAGAACATCACTCACACGCAGTCGTATATACAGTAACCAACTAGGTGAATAGTTTAAATAACAACAAAAATAAATGAATTTAATTGTATGAAACTGATATATGTGTATGTACAATGAGGATGATAAATAGACAATATATATATATATATTAGATATATATATATTGTCACGTATTACGAATTGAATTCTACTTTTAAATGGCTTGCCTAGGGGAACGTGACAATAGAAAAAGGTAGTTGTGTCACTTATCTAAAGTCTGAATTTAATCAAAGACTTACAATGAATAACAAAAAAAAAATGACACAAGAAATCGGAAGGTAAAATATCAACTTAATGTTTAATAAAAGATAACTCGAATAGTACTTTTAACTGTATCACATAAAGCAAAAAAAAACAAACATTTACTCAATACAAATTGGAAGGGTTGACCAAAACCCTTTTACAAAAATGGCATGTAAAAATATTACAATACAAGAGTTTGAAAATATAATTACAAATACAAGCAAGGCCTTGAAAAAGAAAAATCTTAACTTACACGATAAATAGGTATACCACGCACGGTCACGCAATGTCTCCGCTATTCTGTCTCACGGCTGTCTCCGTATGTCTGTCCGTCAACGTTACGCGAGCGGTCTTTATATAATCTACCGCGCGTCGATATCTAGTAATTTCTAGAACAGAAAGGCATCAACACCCAGATCTAGAACGCTCTTCAAAGAGACAGAAGAAAAGAGAAAAAAAAAAACCCACCCTCCTTTCAACCAGAGGTACACACATAGGTCAAGGACCGGTCACTGTCTGTGTGGCTTGACTCACCGTGAAAAATAAAATAAGAAAAAAAAACTTATTACACAAGGGGCAGACAACCTACAGGTCAAGAGAAAAAAATAGTATCTAGGTAACAATGCCTAGATACGTAACACCTCCCTCCTAAAAATAAAAAGTTTACATTTCCACGAAATGGAAATCTTTTTAGAACAATTACAAAAAATGATATTTACATTACAGAATGTATTTATCATGATATATATAAAAAAAATATACATCAAAATACTTTTTACAATCTAGATAAGGCATCGGCGATAACATTTTCGCTGCCTTTTATGTGTTTAAGATCTAGGTTGTACTCTTGTAAAAATAAACTCCACCTGAGAAGTCGTTGATTCTTGCCAGACATTTTGTGGATAAATATAAGGGGATTGTGGTCAGTAAATACAACCAGTGGCCATCTGGACCCACTGATATAAAAATCAAAGTGTTGTATAGAAAGAATCAACCCAAGACATTCTTTTTCCACAGTAGAATAATTTCTTTGATGTCTATTAAATTTCTTGGAAAAGAAACAAATAGGGTGCTCTACTTGGAAATTATCTTCTTGGTAAAGGACTGACCCAACACCTGTGTCACTGGCGTCAATAGCTAACCTAAAAGGTTTTCCGAAATCAGGAGCCATCAAAATGGGGGAGCTAGATAATATCTGCTTAATTTGGTTAAAGGCTTTCTGACATTCATCCGTCCAAGTAAATCGGACGTTCTTTCTCAGGAGGTTTGTTAAAGGACTGGCAATGACAGAAAAATTTTCGCAAAATTTTCTATAATATCCAGACATTCCCAAAAATCTTCGGAGTTGTTTCCGATCAGCAGGAATAGGGAAAGCTTGGATAGCTTCTACTTTGGCCATTACAGGTTTCACCTGGCCTTATATGACCACAATATGGCCTAAGTATTGGATGGAAGCCTGGCAAAAATCACTCTTACTCAGGTTTACAGTAATTTTTGCATGTAAAAGTTTAGTAAAAAGACAATGCAGTTGTTTACAATGGCTAGAAAAATCTTGGCTAAAAATTACTACATCGTCTATGTATGCGTGGCAATTCTCCATGTCAGCAAGCAGGGCATTTATCATTCTCTGGAAAGTGGCAGGAGCATTCTTCATGCCAAATGGCATCACTTTGTATTGGTACAGACCATCAGGGGTGACAAAGGCGGAGATTTCCTTTGCCCTATCAGTCAGGGGAACCTGCCAATAACCTGAAAGTAGGTCTATTTTGGTGATGTACTTAGCGTCACCAATACGATCTATGAGATCGTCTATCCTAGGGATAGGAAACGAATCGGTCTTTGTTACAGCATTTACCTTACGGTAGTCTGTACAAAAACGATAAGTCTTGTCCTGTTTAGGTATCAAGACACATGGGGAGCTCCAGCTACTGGAACTTGGTTCAATGAGGTCATTTTCAAGCATATACTTGATTTCTGACCTAAGTATGGCAAGTTTTTCAGGGTTGACCCTGTAAGGATGCTGCTTGACTGGAGTAGCCTCGCCAACATCTACATCATGCATTATAACATTAGTCTGTTTTGGTACATCAGAAAAAATGTCATTAAATTCATTAATGAGTTTCATGATAACTGGCCTTTCTGTCGAAGACAGATGAGACAGTTTTACATCCAAATTCTGTAATACAAAAGAATTAGGTATTTTGTATTGTCCAAATTTCTCCTTTACAATATCATCATCAATAGGAGAAACATGGCTATTTGAACAACTTTTGACTGTATTTAAAACACAATTACTCTTCTCTGAGTGATCTGGCCGAGATACATAAGGCTTCAGCATGTTTATGTGACATAGCTGAGTCTTTTTCCTACGGTCAGGGGTTTTGATTGTGTAATTGAGGTCACTAATTTTGGTCTCAATTTCATAGGGACCAAAATATCTGGCTTGCAAGGGTTGACCTGGTATGGGCAAAAATACAAGCACCTTATCCCCGGGAGAAAATTCTCTAACACGGGCCTTTCTATCATACCAGCGTTTCATGCTGGATTGGGTGTTTTGTAAGTTATTTTTGGCCAGAACACAAGCATCATAAAGTCTAGTTTTAAACTTACTTACATAGTCTAAAAGTCCTTCAGTGGCTGTTGGTGACAACAAAGTCTCTTTTATACATTTCAAGGGACCGCGCACCGAATGGCCAAAGACTAAGTCAAAAGGGCTGAATCCCAACGATTCCTGGACGGATTCACGGGTTGCAAACAGCAGCATGTGGATTCCTTCGTCCCAGTCTTTTTCGTGCTCAAAGCAATAGGTTCGGATCATGTTCTTGAGAGTCTGATGGAATCGCTCAAGAGCGCCTTGCGACTCGGCATGATACGCACTCGACATGCAGTGTTTGATGCCCAACTGAGTCATGACTTGCTTGAAAAGATTGGCCGTGAAATTCGTTCCTTGGTCCGATTGGATGGACTTTGGTAGACCAAATAGAGTAAAGAACTTGATTAATGCCTTTACAATGTTTGATGCTTTTATGTTCCTTAGAGGAATAGCCTCAGGAAAACGAGTTGAAGCACACATAATGGTCAACAGGTATTGGTTGCCAGCTTTTGTCCTTGGGAGAGGACCAACACAGTCAATAAGTACTCTGCTGAAAGGTTCTTCAAAGGCTGGAATCGGCTTCAGAGGAGCAACAGGGATCTTTTGATTTGGCTTGCCAACCATCTGACAGGCATGACAGGATCGGCAGTACTGGATGACATCTTTCTTCAAACGTGGCCAGAAGAAGTGTGACATAATCTTGTGGTATGTCTTGTGGATGCCGAGATGACCTGACATTGGTGTGTCATGAGCCAGATTCATGATGTACGCTCGGTATCTCTCTGGTAACACGATTTGATGGCATATTCTCCATTCTTCTTCGTTGGATGCGTCTGGAGGTTTCCATTTCCTGAAGAGCATATCATCTTGGATGTAGTAGCACGTTGATTCTAGCTCTGCCTCTTGTGATGTCATTGCGGTTTCTCGGAGTTTGGCGAGCTCTGGATCCTTCTTTTGGTCCTCAATCAACTGTTTTCGAGTTGATGCCGGCTTTTCAGAATTTGGCGTTGGTTCTTCTTCAAGAGAAGCAAAGAATGTGGTGCTCAAGTCCACATCATCGTGGTTACTGTTGGCCTTGATGACGTTCTCTTCTTGAGATGCTTTCAACCTCATTGCCCTTGTTACTGCACACGCTGGATATAACTCTAGGTCTTCCTCGGGTGTGGCAGATAAGTCGGGTGTTTGAGTGACGATGGGTTCGGCTATCACCTTTCCACCTGCTAAGTCATTGCCTAACAGCAACGAGATGCCTTCCAATGGTAATGTTGGTCGGACACCTACAACAACCGGTCCAGTAATGAGATTTGACTTTATGTCGATTAGATGTAGAGGCACATCTATACATCCAAGCTCTACGCCTCGTAACAGGATGCTCTTCCCAGTCGATGATGATTTTGACAAGGGCAAGATACCCTCTAAAAGTAGCGATTGTGAGGCACCTGTGTCTCTCAAAATGGTGATAGGTCGTAGACTTGTAGAATCACCGGGTAGTGATACGAATCCTTCCGAAATGAAAGGCTTAAAATCCTCTAATAAAACATCAATTTTGGTTGATGCAGACTGGACTTGGGTCGAACTCTCGCTGGAGTCATTGACATCTCTAGGAGACGCAGTGGAGAAACTCTTTCTTGAGTCAGTAGAACATCTTTTGGATGTATTTGGAGAACTCTTGATGGAGTCATTGGAACATCGGGGTGATGTCTTATGGGAACTCTTGTTAGAGTCATGGGAACATCGGGATGATGTATTATGGGAACTCTGGATAGAGTCATTGGAACATCGGGGTGATGTATTATGGGAACTCTGGATAGAGTCATTGGAACATCGGGGTGATGTATTATGGGAACTCTGGATAGAGTCATTGGAACATCGGTGTGATGTACTAGGTAAACTCTTGTTTGAGTCATTGGAACATCGGCTTGATGTATTTGAAAAACTCTTGTTTGAGTCATTAGAACATCGTAAAGATGAATTTGAAGAACTCGCTGTTGAGTCATTTGAACATCGTGGAGACATTTTCGGAGAGTCTTGTACAGTCAATACATTTGAAACAGGTGGTGTCGAGGTATTCTTGATATGACTTGATGATGAGGGAGTAAACCTCGACGACCACTGTACTGTGCAAGCGCTGACTTTTGAATGAGCTTTTTCGTTTCTCTTCCTCAATTTCCAGCAATCGTCAATTTTATGGCCTTCTCGTTTGCAGTAGGAACAAGTAGCTTTACTTGTAGTAGGTTTTCTGTCATTTGTACTGCTGTTCTTGATGGAGTTGCTAGCAGTGGACTCAGGCTGTTTGACTTGTTTTGGCTTGACATCCGTCGTATACTTGGCAAATTGATGTGATATTATATAATCGTCTGCCAACACTGCAGCCTTGTGCACATCTTCCTCGCCACGATCAGCTATATGCGTACGGACGTCCAGCCGCACACAACTCTTGAACTCTTCCATCAGCATTAGGTTCTTGAATTTTGCAAAGTCGGTGCCAATTTCCCTGGAAGTGAGCCATTTCTCAAAGCGTCGCTCCTTTTCCCGCAGGAATTCTACATGGGTTTGGCCATCCGATTTGCGACAATCCCTGAACTGCTTTCGGTAAGCTTCCGGAACAAGTTCATATGCCTTAAGAATTAAGGCCTTAACAACATTATAATCTTTTTGTTGTTCAATGGTCAAAGAACAAAATACCTCTGCAGCTCTACCAGTCAAAACTGTTTGCAGCAAACTGGGCCACAAAGTTTCAGGTACATTAAAATTTTTCACAGCAAGTTCAAATTGTGGAAAATAATTGTCAATTGTGGCTTCATTAAAGCGTGGAATTATTTTCAAAAATTTTGTTGCTTCAGCAGTATGACTGGCAGGGGAAGAATCTGGTCTTACATTAGCAGCTAACTCTAATTTTTTTAACTCTATTTGTAATTTCATTTCCATTTCTTTCTGCTCTCTAGCCGCTGCAAGCTCTAATTCTTTTTGTTTAATTTCTCTCTGCTCTCTAGCCGCTGCAAGCTCTAATTCTTTTTGTTTAATTTCTCTCTGCTCTCTAGCCGCTGCAAGCTCTAATTCTTTTTGTTTAATTTCTTTCTGCTCTCTAGCCGCTGCAAGCTCTAATTCTTTTTGTTTAATTTCTTTCTGGGCTTCTATTTCCATTTGTTTTAATTTTATCTGAAGTTCTAAATCTGATTTACCCTCATCGGGTCTAAGGGTCTCTAAAAGGTCTTCAGAAAACACTTCCTCGTCTACATAATGGATTACAATGTTATCTCTGATTTCTTGTTTAAGGGCATTTGATTTTATTTTTAACCCTAACTGTTTAGAAATAAGGACCAGTTCCTTCCTAGTACAAGCATCAAGCTCTTCCACAGAGGGATTTGCAAGAAAAACCTGAATATCCATGACTAACTAACAACTATTACAAGCAAAAAAAAAAAAAATGTATACAATGTAAATATACAGTACAAAATCAGTACAACAAAAAACCTTAAGAGAGTTTGGTCAATACTATTGATACTTTACTTCCGACTCTTTGACCCAAAAAAAATTTTTTTGTTAAGGTCAACTTCGCCTTTACAAAATTACTCAAGTAAGACGAAAATAGGTTCAGAAAAATATCCCGGACGAAAGCCCTCAAACTTCTTTTGTCACGTATTACGAATTGAATTCTACTTTTAAATGGCTTGCCTAGGGGAACGTGACAATAGAAAAAGGTAGTTGTGTCACTTATCTAAAGTCTGAATTTAATCAAAGACTTACAATGAATAACAAAAAAAAAATGACACAAGAAATCGGAAGGTAAAATATCAACTTAATGTTTAATAAAAGATAACTCGAATAGTACTTTTAACTGTATCACATAAAGCAAAAAAAAATAAACATTTACTCAATACAAATTGGAAGGGTTGACCAAAACCCTTTTACAAAAATGGCATGTAAAAATATTACAATACAAGAGTTTGAAAATATAATTACAAATACAAGCAAGGCCTTGAAAAAGAAAAATCTTAACTTACACGATAAATAGGTATACCACGCACGGTCACGCAATGTCTCCGCTATTCTGTCTCACGGCTGTCTCCGTATGTCTGTCCGTCAACGTTACGCGAGCGGTCTTTATATAATCTACCGCGCGTCGATATCTAGTAATTTCTAGAACAGAAAGGCATCAACACCCAGATCTAGAACGCTCTTCAAAGAGACAGAAGAAAAGAGAAAAAAAAAAACCCACCCTCCTTTCAACCAGAGGTACACACATAGGTCAAGGACCGGTCACTGTCTGTGTGGCTTGACTCACCGTGAAAAATAAAATAAGAAAAAAAAACTTATTACACAAGGGGCAGACAACCTACAGGTCAAGAGAAAAAAATAGTATCTAGGTAACAATGCCTAGATACGTAACAATATATAATAGGTATATATAAAGATATTATTCAATAATTAATTTAAGCACCTTTGCTACGGCTATCAACTTGTCACCCTGGTTACATAGTCCACCAGACTCTGACCGACTGGCGTCACAAAACTGCCAACCTCGGTAATAGTAAAGTTAGACCCCAGATGATCGCCAATTTGACAATGACACTGAAAAACTGTAATATATATTTCTGAGACGGCAAGCGATGCCCACAACTCCAACACTGGCACCCTATAAACGAAATAAACACAAAACTCAACTTTTACTCTAAAACTAGAAATAGTGACAACCTCATACAATAAGAGATATCACAAACGAATAACTCACCCTAAACAGGGGTCCAAAAATCCTACTGAAATAAGTGAGAAACTAGAACAGACTATAGATATAATCTTTTACGGACCAACACACCGTCCGTTTCAACCAAAGTCAGCTTGCTCAGGCCTGGACAGCCTTCACCATGGGGAAGTGCGGTCAGGGCGCCTCATGCGCTCCCAGACTCCACTGGCTTTTTTGGGACTTGTTCAGAACACTCAAACCACTTTTCCATTTCTGTTTTTTAGCGACCCCCGAAAGGGGAAAAGATGCTATTAGTTTTGTAGGGCCTGTCTGTCCGTCCGTTTCATTTAGATCTCGTAAACTAGAAAAGATAGTGAAAATCCGAAATCACAATATTTTAGACCATTCAAAGTTCTGATGCAATGGCTACTTTTTTCTTTTGTGAAAGCGAAAAATCTAGTTTTTTAAAACACTTATGCAAGCAGTTTTTTTTCATAAAAATACATCACTTTTACAACTATTTACTATTAATAGTAACAAACACTTGAAGCTCTTTATTAGGGGAGACATTTATTTACCATATTTTTAATACATTTATGCAAACAGTTGTAGATTTTTATTTGAAATTTTTTTTTATATTTGTATTGTTAAGTTCTGTTATACTAAGTACTATATTTACACACAAAAAATGTTTATTTTTTTAACAGAAAAAGTCTATTTTGTATGCATATAAGTCAGACATAATTTAAAACAATTAATAAGTAGTTTTTCATATTATCACGTGAACTGCAGGGACATTGTATCACTATAGTACACTTAACCAAAGAAAAACATTTTTTTTTATTTTTTTTTATTTTTTTACTGAAATGTTTTATTCTTGAGGAATAAGAGATTGGCCCTTTACAAAACAATTAGATATTCATTATAAGACATCAAGGCCCGGTTCACATCTAACTTCACATTCACTTTCACCTATCCTTTGGTCTGCTTGACCGCTGGGGCACCACACAAGATCTGTTAACCTTTTTTTCTCCATTATTTTCTGTCATTTGTCTTTGATAGAATTTCATTCTGATTATATTGTAACCTGCCTTTTTACGTGGACCACTTTGGGGGTGGGGGCCAATTTTCAGTTTGTGTTTCCACACAAACTGTCTTTGTAACCTTGTTGAATTATAGCCAGGGCATGATGAAAACTTACATCCTGTTCAGTGGGTAGTAACAACTGATGCCCAGGGTAACATAAGTTTATTTACATGAAAATAATAAAAATATAAGAAGTATTTTATAAAATAGCAATTTGAATCAGTTCAACAGTTATGCAAAATTACACAAAAAAATATACTTGAATAGAGAACAGAATAAAAACATATATCTTTTCTACTTAACATCCAAACTTTGTCATCATCGATGTAGTAACTCAGTGCTCTTCTGGAAGTATATGTATCAACTCATCAAATGTTTCTCATGCCACAATCTCTATCTTCTTGATAGTCAATATACAGGGTTTCAAGCCACACTGACACTGGCCCTAAAACAATAATATTGTAACAATCGATATAGTCTAATTCTAACAATTTAACATCCTCTACAATTACAGCAATCCAAGATCTTGAGAAAAAAAAATACAATGAACTTACCCACTAAAAGTGGATAGAACACAAGGGGTTTCAAAACAGAATCTGATATTAGACCAAACAATCTTTAAGTCAATAACATGGCCTCCTTTTACATGTTACGGGGCTACTTCCTTTTATATACACATTACACACTGGTCATTCTTGCAAATTAAACCATTGAGGAGTCATTCACAACAGAGGTCAAATGTAGACATCCAGACAAAATTCTAAAATCAGGTTCAACTCTATCATGACCCATGTGACCATGACTTATAATCTATACAATATATTTATCTGTTTATGTTTTCTTTAATATTACAATTTTGATGTATAATTATGATAGAACCAAAATAACTATCTCCAACATATATTTATGAATCAATTTTTTAATTTAAACATATTGTTATAAACCTGGTGGTGGCACAGAGAGGGGTAGTGGTGTGAGTGTGGTCAGCCGACGCAAATCGCCCCAGGCCAGCGCTAGACGAGCGGTCAACAGTGACGAGTTACGACGGTCAGCCGAGTCGCGTGTCAACAGGACGGTTCGGGAAGGATCGCCGTCGTGAACAGAGCTCTGGAGCGTCACGAGAGTTGTAGTCATCTGGCGACCTAGAAACGTCGAGCGGCGTTCTGTCCGGTTCGAGAAGGCCAGTAGGGACCCTGTATAAGAGCGGAGGTATCGCAGTCAAGACGGTCGAGAAAAGGGGCTCAATACAGCGAGGTTCAGAGCCCGGTTCACGAGAGAAGGTTCACGACAGGGGCTCAGAACACGGTCAACTACAGCACAGTTCAACGGTGTGGTTCTGTACGGAGCATTACGATGGTTCAGTGCGAAGTACTGTCAAGTACAGTTGAGATGTCTGGCGTCTTGATCTTGGTCTGCGATCGAGTCCGACACAACGAGCCTAGTGTGTGAAGTCAGTCCTGGACTGTTGAACCCGGTGCAAGCCCGGAACGAGACGGAGAGGCCAGTGCAAGAGTTGATACGGCGGAACGGTGTTATCGGAGAGATATTTGTACAGTGTACGTGTTGCCAATTGCACAGTATTGGCTGTTATTAATTCAACTATTAAAGTGTTACGTTACTTTGGAGCCCTGAGTTGTCAAGTTTTTTAAGTTGGTGGTATATGGTGCAGTTTGCAGAGAGCCTGGATAGTGAGATTCGTAACAATATGAATACTTTTGCTGATACCGGTATATATATATTTTTTTTTCAAGGTAATTTATTTGAATGTAGTGTTGCTTGAAAAGTTAGGAAAACACTACAGGATAACCCATATTGAAAGTTTAGGCAAACACCACAAGTTTACCCATATTAAAAGTTTAAGCATACACCACAGGTTAACCCATATTGAAAGTTTAGGCAAACACCACAGGTTAACCCATATCAAGCATTACTACATTCAAATGGATAAATTAATTTTCTGTATGTTTGTACTATCTCGATTCTTAAAGATTCTCTTCACCTATTAAACCACTATTACAAAAGATCTGAACGAAGTGGTTGTCTCCTTTCCATTAGAACTAAAGCAGAAAGATTTTAAAAATCCTTCATCTCACTGTCGGTCAGAGTGTTACAAGATCATCTGTCATCATCGAGAAGTTCATAGAAGTCTATTTCATAAAGCGCTGGTTGTGAGTGTGTATGTGTATCCTGTGTGAATGTTGTTCCTATTTGCATCTATGTTATTGTTACAGAAGTTACGCTGAGGTTGTCAATTGTTGTCAACCTGAATTTCCATTTAATTGGATCAATAAAAATTATCTAATCTTTCTGTATGTTAATCTCTATCTGTACTTTGTAAACTAGTCTCTGTACAGCGAAATAGTTCTGTTTTTATTTTTTAGAACATGATAGAATTGAAGTTTGAAGAATGCTAATCATTTTCTTAGGCAGCAACTTTGTCAAGTTATTAATATATAGGTAAGTGAACATAGTAAGATTTGAATTTTGACTTATTGGCCTAGAAGTGAGTTTTTATTTCTACTCTCATCTGCGGTCACTTGCATCAATCATCTGGCTTACTTGCATGAAATGTAAATATTTTATTGTTTACTGTTGTTTTGTATTAAAGTTATTTTATCATGTTATTTTGTCATTCAATTTTTTTCTTGAAAATGTTTCATATCAAACTTGAATATTTTTTGTCATTTGATTGGCAACATGCAATATCCATGGACCAGAGTTTCCAGTCAAACTTAAATCCAAATAATGGGCAACGTTGCTGAAAATGTACACGTCAGTCAAAAGTGGTCACACATTTCCCAAATATTAAAGTTACAAAAGTAAATTAGAAGAATATGTGCATGAGATGTCATTTCACAACTCACGAAGGCTTTAAATCTAGTAAATCAGACTCCAATAAAAAAAAATTATATAATTAATGCATTTGAAGCCTATAAACCCCATTTCATTATTTTTATTTGAGAAATCTTTTCAAGAGATCAGATCTACTAGACTAGTTCTAGATAGCATTTATATATATTTTCTGTTGTAAAAGGTCTGTGATCTCTGATCTGGTTAAAACTATACTGTAATGAATAGCTAAAAATAGAAAAATACTTGAGAACAAATCAAGTTTTTGATTAAAATTAAACCCATTTGTGTATAAATGTCAACTATTCAGCTAGTGATTTACTTTGGTCTATTTATTTTTAAAATAACATTTTTGAATAGGCATTTACAAAAAAAAATAATTATAATTTAAACTACCATTCAATCAAAGTATTAATTTTAGTAATAATTTAAATTAAGTACCGGTATTAATTTTACAGTCACAAAATATGCACACAAAAAAAAAAAAAAAAAAAGCATGTCTGTTTCAATTTTCTTGCATCCTTCCCCCTTATGAATCTAGTAGTAGACCTAATTAAGTTTCAATATTATTTCATTTTAAGCTTGATACAAAATTAAAAGGACTCTAAGATAAGCTTATTATTTATGCAACTCCGCCCCTGTAAAAAAACAAAAACAAATATAGAATCATAAACTGCTTTTAATATCAACACTACATCCACCTCTTGGTATCTCATAAACTGCACATTGCCCTATGAGGTTCAACTAAACAAAAAAATAGCATGTTCATGACATAGAAATGGACTTTGAAGCTGTTAGTGCTGAAACAAATCATGAATTCACATTGCATGTATTCTATAATAGCATCAAAAGGGAAAAGGAGAGATGGAAAAACACAGATACAGCCCAAGGAGGAGGACTCAAACCAGGGACTTCCAAACAGTTTTCATCTGAACTTATCTGTGTTCGACCACCTTCTCCCAAAAACCCTTATACCTTGGTGCTGCATGGTTCCATGTTAAGTTCATTGTGATGGTAAACTCCTTGTCACTAATTATCATAGAGAAGACTCTACAAATTCTATCTCACATCTCTCAAGATATATAGAAAATGTTCCTTCCATAAATAGACCTAACAAAAAATGCATAATTAAAACAATCATGAATTTTGTACCAACTATTAGACTGCATTTTTTTCTCTTTGCCTAGACTATTACATCTCTTCAAAGCCTCAGTAACAGCAAATCTGAGTTAGTTTCCTTACATTTTTTCTCTTAATAATTCAAAGTACAATGTAACAGACAACTGTGGTGTTGAAAACTAAAGAAATGTCTAGTGGGTCAGCATAAAACTGCCAAAACTTCTGCTTTCTAATGTCTCATCATTCCTATTATCTTATGGACTGGATTAAGCCTATAGATATCAGGCTTGTTGTTTCTGCTGAACTTGTAAAATAAGAACAATGGTGGAACACATAAATCACTCAGACACAATGTCACTTGCATTTGTAAATTGATAAAGTCCCATAACGATTCCTTTTGTGCTAGGTACTTCAGATGTATCAATACAGTTCCTACATCAGTCACTTGACTTACTTACACTTGGTTGACGCTAACCTGAACATTTTTTTATAAAAATATAGGGCAAAATGGATAAAAACTCATGAAGCTGCAGGAATCAACTCTGGACCATCAAGATAACACCCTGAAGCACATATTACATGACAAGGCAGCTACATCCTATTGGCTCTAATATATATTGTATTTTATACAAATTTCATTTCTCATCAATATTTGTTTATCCCTGATATATGTTTTCTAAATCTAGTGACCTACATACATCTGCCTGTTGTTCATCATTCATCATATACTTATATAAATTATAGTTTGTTAAACTGTCAGGTTATGTCTGATGCAAAGCCTAAAACTTGTGACACTATTTCTGATACGTGCTGAGGGCATGTTTATTTATTGAAAGAACTTGAGGTATGAAATACATCCATTCCAACAATGAAAGAATCAAAACAAACTACAAAAAACAATAAGTACTCATCGTCCAAACAATGACCAATCTATTGCTATAACAGATATGTAAATATTACTAATTCTTATGTAGACAAATGGCAAGAATTATAGACTGTTACATTACTGTAAACATCAAATTACTTTATTGTGGTAAGTCCAAAGAGTTCTCATATTCTTACAAAATTGTTCATTTAGAATGTTCACATCATGAGTTTATGTTCAAAACAATATTTGAGCCTCTGGGAACTCCAAAACTTTCACACTGATTAACTCCACAACTTTCACACTGATTAACTCCACATCTTCTATACTGAGGCAATATATTCCAATGAGTCATCATAATTATACTGGTATTGATCAAATGAATTCACTATGAAATATTTCAAGTTTTAATGCTGATATTTGCTCATTAGATACTTGACCAAAAAAAAAAGAAAAAAAAAAGTATACAAATACAAAAATGTTAACAAACCAAGAATGTAAATAAAATTTAGACAAACAACCTCAGAATGTTTTAGAAATGAAAAAATATATGAAAATAAAAATAAATCTTAAATAGAAAGTTGTACATGTAAACATTTCTATTGAATTGATATTACAATAAAACAAAATCAAGTTACAAAAAATGCAACTAGCATCAAGTTTATGTGTCCAGAATAGGGCATTGGGGGGTGGCTAAATGTATGATTGGCCTCCTTCAGAAATGAAATGAAAGCCTGGGCATTAGCTATGGAATGATGTTGAGGTGGCTAAATGGCAAACCAACTTTACTTTTAAAAAAATGGCGAATACAGAGTTTAAAATTTTAAACTGTTGAATCCTTCCATTTAATAGACTGGCATTTCACAGCTTGGTTCCAAGTATTCTGTGTATAAGAACGTCTATTAAATATTTCCAATTAGCACAGATAGAGAGCTCCTGGGTGCATGCGGCCTCAGAAAGAGACAGCTGGAGGTCACTTACAAAGGCTGCAGGATACACATTTGAGACCAAAAGGAAATCCGCTGCTGAGGACAGACGCAGACAGCGAAAAGATTATCTAAATTGACCACCTGCGGACAATGGTTATGCCTGTGGCAGAGTATGTAAGTCACAGCTGGGGCTGCGCAGCCACGGGAAATACAGCATTCCTCACTAATCTTCAGACTCGAAGACAAGCCTTATTATTATTAATTAGCAGATATATTGTAAACTTTAATTCTTTAAGCACATTTTTTAACAATTAATACTTAGCAAATAAGACTAGTAAAATTATGTTCTTAAAAAATTGACCAAACTTAAGATATTTAAAGAACATAAAAATCAACATGGTTATAAACACAGCTTCAAACATAATTTATGCGTGAGAGTACTGGAGTGTATTCCAAAGAACTGTCTTAATATCAACCACCACCACAGAGTGTAACAAATCAAGTTTAGGTAAATGCATAGACATGTTCTGGCAGCGATGAATTAATCGAGTCAATGTAGACTTTAATGCTCGAGGGGCATCAAACAGAAGATAATCCTGCATGATATCACAGACGTAAGCCAAAGTGGGTCGAATTAGTTTGCCTGTGCACTGACCAGTGGTCAGTTCACAAACGGTTTGACACTGATGGGTCAAAGTGCAATCTGATGAGCTTTGGCAAGTGATGTTGGCCAACCTTTTGGCCACTTGGTTGCTGGACAGCATCATGGCTTCCTCTGATAAAGTGACTTCATAATTGGGAAGCTGATAGAGTGTCAGGCCACTGACATTACACAAATGATATCTGGGAAAAAAAAAAACAAAACTTTTAATAACTAGACAGACTGACTTTCCAACTGAATTTTAGGGACAAAAATGTGTGATTTGTTCTTTATGTAATTAGATCACAACCATAAGCCAATAACCTGAGACTAAAATAAATCAAACAATAACTAGACAAACTGACTTTCCAACTGAATTTTAGGGACAAAAATGTGTGATTTGTTCTTTATGTAATTAGATCACAACCATAAGCCAATAACCTGAGACTAAAATAAATCAAACAATAACTAGATAAACTGACTTTCCAACTGAATTTTAGGGACAAAAATGTGTGATTTGTTCTTTATGTAATTAGATCACAACCATAAGCCAATAACCTGAGACTAAAATAAATCAAACAATAACTAGATAAACTGACTTTCCAACTGAATTTTAGGGACAAAAATGTGTGATTTGTTCTTTATGTAATTAGATCACAACCATAAGCCAATAACCTGAGACTAAAATAAATCAAACAATAACTAGATAAACTGACTTTCCAACTGAATTTTAGGGACAAAAATATGTGATTTGTTCTTTATGTAATTAGATCACAACCATAAGCCAATAACCTGAGACCAAAATAAATCCAACAGTTCTGACCTGACTCCATTCTTTTCATACATTTCTTCCACTAACTCCAACAAGCTGAGCATGACCTTTGCCCTTTTGTGCCAGGCTGGCAAAGTCCAGCGGTAAGCATGACTGGAAAAGAGACTGAGTGGCCATGGCCCCTTTGAATGGTAAAGATTATCGCCAGTGGTCAAGTGGGGTCTGTGCCAAATGCTGATCCCTCCACAGGAACCATTTAAATGAGGCACAGCTGTTGAATCCTGGGGGAAAAAAAGTGTCTACATAAACCGTGGAAACAATAAATCAGCTTCTCTGACAAGGGAAAATGTATAAGAAAGCAAAAGAACAGTCTTGTACTTATTATACAATCTTGGCACTAGATAGGAAAGGCGGCCTAGTCACATGGTTTGCGCTCGGGAGCTTGATGGTACCAGCTTGAAACTCTACCTGCTAACATCACCTGCCATCTGGACTAGGATGTAATAATTTTCAATGTGAATGAACATCCAAAACATGTAAAACATGTAGTGGGAAGCGTGGTCGAGAAGCCAAGTACGCCTGAACTTAACTTGGCTACCAAGAAGGGAGCTTAAGGTTCGACACCCGACTCGGGCAGAGTTGTGTTTACTGAGCGCCTAAAACTCCTAGATACCCTCTCCCCTCCACTGGTCCACAGATGAGATTGGACCAAATGTGCTCTGAGCATGCTATAAGCATGAAAGTAGCGCTATATAAAAGCTATAATAATAAAAACAAACTTTATAGAAGAAATCACACTGGTTTCATTTTGTGTCGATAAGAAAATTACTTTTTGAACAACACACAAAAATAGATCATTTTTAAAAAAGTTTGTTAGCACTGCTAAGACAAAAGTAGGTTTATAAAGAAAATGTGTATTCAAAATTAATTAAGTCATGCTTTCAACAGCAGAAAATTAAGTAACACTTAGGAATGGATGCTGAAATAAAAAAGACAATAACTGTGAATGTGTAGTAATAAATCTAAGGGGGGCAACTCTAACAATATTTATTGCAGATGATAAAAGATGTGAGATGATCCCAATGAACATAGGTCAGTCTTGGCTGTCAAGTCTTTCCACCCATGATTACAGGTTTACAGTCGCCACCTGTTTTCACTTGCTTACAAGGCTCACAGACTGTGTCGTTTCCTAACCTTTAAATTGTCTCAAGACCAGTTGTCTTCATAAACCAACAAGGATGTCTTCCAACAGCTGCTATGACCCTTCCACAGTTTCTCTATATAAAAAAGGAAGGTCCCTCTTTCAGAACTTGTGGTCTATAGGGCAGATTATGTAAAGGTCACCTGTTTCTGTGACCTATGCTTAATGACGGTGTCATGTGGCCAGCACAACAACCAAACACCTTCACTTTACAACAAATAATGTCAGGTACCCATTAGAGCTGGGTGGACTCAGAGGCACCTGAAGATCCCGAAATTAAAAATTCCAATCTTCAAAAGGATTCGAGCCCCTGTTCGGAAGGCAAGCACTTTACCACAGTCACCATTTCTCCCAGTTTCTCTATATAACTTCTTTAAAAGGCAACACCTCACATTTCGCTACTCTAGGCAGAGCAACACAAGTTCTATTCCAAGCCATTGTATTCTTCTTTCAAGTAATATAAAATGTTTACGAAAAATAGCTAAAATATGTTTAAGTACCTGAAAAACATAAAATGCTAAGAAAAAGGGTTGCTTCAGCAAACGCCATATACTCTGAGCTTCTCCAAGATTTAGCTGGAAAAAAAAAAGGGAAAAAATTAAAGATAATACCTTTTACTAAATGCAAATGAATTATCTCCTTTGCATAACCAAGTCAAAGAGTGTATGTTTGGTATATCTAGATTAAGACTTACATTTCCATCTTTATTTAAATCAAAATCCCCAATAATCCTGCTCATCAATGCCGAGGTGTCTGTCAGCCCCAACTCGCTCTGTATATGTTTGTCTACATCAAAGACAAAGTGTTTTAGCTTTGTGCCTTCCACTATGCTGTCTATTAGCCAGGAATGAAATGGATCATTCTGAACAGAGAACATGAGGTCACCATTCTGAAAGATCTGAACAGAAAGCAAACAAAGTATTTACTAAAACAACTCAAAATATATGAACAAAATATATGAACATTAGAAACATCATGATCAAGCCAAAATTGTTCCCTAGAATCATGAAAAAGATTGAACACATATACTATTAACACAAACTTAATGTTAATAACAGAGTCACACAAATAGACTTAGCATGAAGCTTGAAACTTATTGACTGATCCGTCTTCTTATTCTCTTCCTTTGTATTTATATCATCTATGAAATTAGCTTCTTCAACAGACAGGAAAGGACCAGAACCTTCTATTGGAAAGATCCATACCCATTGTGAACTCAACTATTTTTAGCTCTATTAGAAAAATACTGTAGTTTCTTGAAATGCAAACATTTTATATTGCTTATACACTTACAGTAACCTTGACCTTCACACAAATTATAATCTTTATAATAGCATTATTGGTAGCTTAGCTTGTACAGATAGTGAAATTTGTTATTGATACTTTTTTTTTCTTCTACTTTAAGATCTTCTTGATATTGTTTAATAGAAATCATTTAAAAATTGGACTTTCTTAAAAGGAACAAAAGATAGGCAAAGTACCAAATTCCTTCTGAATTTTTATTCCACTAACATGTCAGCATATTAGAACTTTAAAACAATGGCTGCCTGGTTGTGTGGAATGCCATGATTCCAGGCTAAAAACTGCCTGCTGTCAATCCCAGCAGTCCTGCGGGTATGGACTAGAATGTAATAATTTTCAATACTGAAGAAACATCAGAAACATATCAAACAAAAAGACTTACCTGTAATATATCCGAGTAACTTGTACAAGAACCAATGTCTATTTCTTTCTCATTGCACAGACTGTCACACAGATCACCTGCTACATTCTTTTCTTTGTATTCCTGGCACTGGGAGAAACAACAAAAGTATGAAACAAAGTTCTTGGTCTTAGAAACTTTTCAGGTTCGACCAGACATTTTCCACATCTCTTCCGAGGGTTGCCGACAACTCAATGTTTAATAAGAACAAACATAAAAATGTCTCGAAACATACAGTATTATAACACATGTAACGGAAGCTCAAAATTGGAACCAGTGAAATCTGCCCTTGTGGAGTATCACCAGAGAATGCCGACCACGTCCTCCAAAACTGCTCTCTTTACCAAGAGGCCCGTATAAGACACTGGCCCCAAAACACCCCCAATAGAAAGGAAACTATATGGAGAGCTCCCTGATTTGGAAACCACTGCGCAGTTCATCTCATATATTGGTCTAGCCATCTGAACACTCCCACATAACAATGAGTACAAAGAAGAAGAAGATACAGTATTAAAAAATTGAAATGAAGTTCCAATTAAATTCTGTGGTCAAATTCCCATTAAACTCACCCCCCCCCCCCCCATCCCTCTTATTTCCACTTTTTTTTTACAAAGCTTATATCAACTTACTGTAATTATCTGTCTGAGTGTGCCGTGTCTGGTAAAATGTTTAAATACGTTTCATTCCCATTTCCCATTCTGAGATCAAGTTTAAATTTTGCATAACTATTCATAGTTGATAACAATACACGAATCAATCCAAAAATTAACAAATTAGTTAATCATTTAGTACTAAATAATTAATTTTGTTTTGTATAGCAGTAAGCAAGATAAAGACCATAATTTTCAGATAAATGGCAGTACTAAGTGGTTCCAAAGCGGATAAGCTTTTTTAAAAAAAAAGTATTCTTTTTTTCTATTGCTTGTTACTTGAAAGTAAAAACAATTGCAGAGGAAATTAAAACATGATTTTTAAACTCATTATTTAGTGATCAGACATTCTTGAAATCTTGATGTATGCTTTCTCAGGTGTTGAATAGATTGGATCATCTATGTGACAACATGCTAACCAACAACTACAGAATCTATCAGCACTCACCACATGCTCAACTAACTCATGGCCAAAACACTTCTCTCCGTCGCTGGATGCCCACCAGAGGAAACACACCACAACAGTCATGCACAGGACACAACAAATGTGACGTTGACATAATGTGAAAGCAACCTGTGTGATCAAACAAATGTGAACTGTGACATTGACTAATCAATGTAAAGCAATTACATAAGATATTAGGACTTAATAATTTATTAAAAAGTGAAACAAAAAAAATAAGTTCCCCTTTTTAGACCTTATGATCTATACGGCAGGTGATGTTAAGGTCATCTGTTTAGTTTGGCCAACGGTAAACAAGGAAGGTTCAGAGGTCAAGCGCTTAACCGCTCAGCCACCGCACCCCCTTTAAGTTATTAGTACTTTATAAACTTCCGACTACATACTTAGTTTAAAAAAAAAAAGTAAATGTACCCCTGAACCTGTTTGTATTGCAGGAGGTTAATAAAGGTTCACGTGGCCAGCACAACACCAACTACCCTTACTCCCAACCTTTGTCAGGTACTCATTATAGAGTAGGAAGCTCTCAGGGGCATCCTCAATAATCCCAAATCAATTCCCAGTCTTCACCAGAAGTTGAACTTGAGACCTTTGGTTTGGAAGCCAAGTGTTTTATCAACTGGCCACCATACTACAAATGTATATGATAACGTAAGTTATGAAATAAAAAATGCTCTTTAATAATTTTTGCTAACTTTTTTAACATAATTTTAAACATTGGCTTGAACAAATTGACAAGATGTGAAATACTTTAAGGTGACCATAGCTTAAAAAAAAAAAAGATGCTACATCCATTATTGTGGGGACTTAAAAAGAAAGACTAGGAAAGATACAAAACAAACCTCTATATCATTATGTTACATTTTAAAAGATTTGACTTTAATTTGTCTACTTTCACCCAATCTCTAGCATTAAAGTGAGTAAGATACGAAACTTTGATTATCAACTGTATAAAGTGCATAACAAGTAATTAAGAACCCATAGAAATAAACTAATTGGCAAACTTGAGTATTCCAAGCACAAGACCTAAGCACACACAAAAAAAACTTTTTAAAGATAAAAAAATGTTTCGAGCTAGATAAAGTAAATAATTTATTATTTTCTATAACAATTAAAAATGGAAACCAAATCTCACAATCATATAGATACTATATTAATAATTTATTCAATTAATATACATCTTATCCTTCCTGATAATTTGACCTTAAAATGCAAGCCAAATCATATAAACAGAATTAAAAGAAAATCAACTTACAATGATATAAGTCAAACATTTTAGAATGAATTCACCAAGTACAGAAGGACATCTTGCCCTGAAGAAAGTAAAACCAAGGCTTGTAATTAAAATTGTTAATTAAAAAGAACCAGATCAAAATTTAATGTTTAGACAAAAGACGAACAAAAATTAAAATACTAAATTTAGACTATCTTGAACCAAGATTTTAAGTTGTTCTTTTCTTTTAAACTGTATGATAAATAGGATGAATGTTCTCCTATTCAATGGTATATAAGAAGATCCTTGCATGTATACTGCTACTGCTTCATACAGAGGGAGAGAAGAGGGCAGGGAAGAGCAGGAAACACTAGCAAGACACAGTGGAGAGTAGAGTTTTTTTTTATACCGAGTCACTATGTTCCCCCCCTATGTTCCGGGAGGAACACAAAGGACTGATGATGATGTTTGTGTATTCTTTTAATAAAAGGAAAACACTAACTACCTTAGTCTCAGTCTCATCCTTCTCTCAACATAAAGGTCACGGCCTCAATGTTCAAGGCATAATCCATAGCATAAAAGAATCCAACAAAATCCTACACATGCTGCTATCCAATTATTTACCTGCAACACAAACATTTCATAAGCCAATAAAGACACTGCCATCATTAAGCAATTTATTTACTCAGATCTATAATGTATAGATACCTAGTAAAGATTGTAGTTCTAGTCATTAAAATGAAATGTTCAACAAATAAACACACCAAATGGTCCATTAAGAAGTTAAAAAAAACAAGTAAGGCTCCCCTTTCAGACCTTGTGATCTTTAGAGCAGAAGAAGTAAAGATCATGTTTCTGTGGCCCACAGTTCACGAAATGTCACGTGGCAAGCACAATGACTAACCACCTTTACTTTTCCACAACTGGGTGAACTTAGAGGCGCCCTGAATATCCCAAAATTAAAAATTCCAGTCTTTACCAGGATTCGAACTCGGGACCTTCAGTTCAGAAGCCAACCACTTTACCACTCAGCCAATGCTGTAGTAGAGTAATGTTAAGTTCCCCTTTCAGACTTTGCGATCTATAGGGCAGATGATGTTAAGGTCATCTGTTTCTTTGGCCAACGGTTAACGAGCAGGGTGTCATGTGGCTGGGTGAACTCATGAGCACCCTAAAAATCCCAAAATTCAAAATCCCAGTCTTCACACAGATTCAAACCCAGGACCCCAGGTTCAAAGCCAAGCACTTAACCACTCAGCCACTGGCACCTTTTCATAATTTATAAGGTATGATATAAAATCTAGAAGATCTGTAAAAAAAAAATCAACATGATTTCTAGATCTCCATTTTATTCCATAGAGATAGGTCTAAAATGAGAATACATTAATTAAATTTTGACTGTTTTTGGAGGGTCTCTTCTTTGGGTTTCAAATGTGTGTCTTGTGACCTTTGTGAAAGCTCTCCAACTGGGTTTGCACTCATCCTTACTCTTTGGAATCAAAGACAATGCCTTATTATTAATTCTAATTTAACAGATCAAATCTAGATCTAGAAGTAAAAGCTAGAGTCACTAAGCCTTAGGTCACTAAAGTCTAGATCTAATATAATTATAATATACAGAATGACTCTAATTTTAACATACTTTCAGTCTTTTGAGTCTAGATCTAGACTAGAATCATCTTTACTTTGAATTCTAGATCTAATGGTATTATTAGAGTTTTTAGACAATCACTATTAGTACTTGAATTATTGTAATTACAGAATTAAACTAAATTGATCATTCTTGAGTTGAAAGGATTATCATTTATGATTTAGATCTAGTCAATCTAGATCTAGTGCTTAGCCCAGAGTGCCCAGACTTAATCATGCTTAGGATAGAAAAAGAAATGCAATTTACTTACTAATTAATAACAAATCTAGATTATTCTAGATGTTTAGATATATCAATAAAGAATATCTTCAATCTTCTTATCTTATTTATATATATATTATAATTAATATATTACAGACGTTACTTCATTCCATGTGTAATGTGTCAATCTAGTCATGCAAAGGCCCCTACTTCAGTACTTGTTTCGATTTTTTTATAAACTTATAAACTAGATGATAGATCTAGATCTAAGTGATAATAATATATTAATGGAGAGTTGAAGATAATTACTTCCTAGTCCAAACCTCCCGCAGGACGACGGGGGAGGGGAGCGGGCAGGGTTTGAACCCGGGACCATCGATAAATCTGAACGACAGTCCAGTGCGCACGACCAAGCAGTAGTATTAGATCTAGCTAGAGTAGAGTAATCTAGAGACTAATTTAACTTAATTTAAGTCTAGTATAAGATCTATTTACTAGATCTATGAGTATTAATACTATTTAGAAAATTTTAGTTGAATTTAGTATTATTAGTCTTAGTAAGTTAATCTAGTTTAGCATAATATTAAATAATAATAAGTTATTAACTTATTGTAAATAGAACTAGTAACTTAGTAGTAATACTATTAGTCATAGATCTATCATATAGATTAAAAATTCTAGTCACACAAGAAGTTGCAAAGGCAAACTTCCAAATAGTCAAAAGATGAGGATTGTCTCTCAGACAGTCGAGACGTAAACTCATAAAAATGCCACTGATAGAAGAGAGAGAGAGTAGTAGTATGTACCGTATGCACTGAGGCTACTTGGAGATATGAACATTAGGTCTGTCACTGATGATTAATTATAAAATGATTATTTACATAGATTTATAACATTTACGATAATGACTAACTGATCATAATAATCAATAGATCGAGTCTAGATTGACTAGATCTTAACTTGACCCATCTGATCTAGCGGTGATAACTCTCTTATTTGGAGACACATACTGTCTACAACCTTTGAGCACTTTCTATAGCAGCATAGATGTATGGAATATATATAGGTCTGTGATTTGTTCTAGATTATAGATCAACATGCAACTAACCTAAATTTGTAGGAATCAAGAATCGAGGTATAGATCTATATAGATCTAGATTAGCTGATACCCGTGCTACGCTACGGTTGAAATATTTGGTATAAATGTTTGTTTTGCCAGAAACACTGAAGCGCGTTAGACTAGTAGCCATCACAACGCCCTCCCCCAACAAATCGTCTAGCTCTCAAATTTTGTCTTTTTTTTTTCTCTCTTTCATCTGACTATGTTATCATGGCTAGCTCAGGCAACCCATTTTATGATCTATTAGCACTATAGCGTATGGAACTAGGAATGTGCCTTTATCTTTATGCGAACCATACAAACGAAGGGCCCGCAACCCCCTATTTTAAAGTATGCACAAACACTTTTTAGGCTTTAGTTGTTATTAAAATATATTTGGTAGCAATTACAAATATATTTACCACTGTGGTTTCGATCTTGAAAATGGCATGATTGTCATAGGTTTCAGTTAAGAAAGAATAGGCCTATGTTAAATTTTTACATTTTATCTTCCACAGCTAGTGGGAGAATCCGCGACTATGAGTGAATGAGTGGTCATAGGACGAATAATTTTATATTGTAGGAGATTATTGATGTAAATCCAATGTCTAGATCTAGACAGATTTGCGATTCCAGATCTGGAACTTATAGAAATTATATCTTTTTAAATGTAGATTTATGTTTAGGCAGGGATTTAAGCATGTGGAGCCGGCTTCAGTGCAGGATTTTTGTGGAGGCCCCTACGATTTTTCGAAATCTTTAATAAAAATCCACCTACGAATGAAAATATTTACATATAAAAGCATAATATATTTTAGAAAAAAGAAATAGTTCTTGTAAATTTAATCTCACTTTCCTTTAAAAAAAAATTTAATATGCATATTTTTTGAGTTTGTGGAGGGTAAGGCCATTGGTAGACGCAAATGCGAAAAGAAAATGTTAGACACAAAAAAAAAAAAAAAAAAAAAGTAAAGTCCGAACCTGTCGAAATACAATAGCCTATATTTTCATCTCTTTGTGGAGGCCCCTTTCTTGTGGAGACTCCGGGCCCCCCTGTATATATATATATATAGGTCCAAGACTTAATTAAATCTATATTTGCCTCTCGAGACATAAAGTCACAGAGAAAGAGAGAGAGAGAGAGAGATAACATTGTATTTTATTAAAAGTAGGCCTGACATAACACTATATCCACCAAGAATTAATAGTTTCAATCACAATGTTGAAATCACATATAGATTAGATAAAATCTATAACAATAATATATAGTAATTTAATTTGATTTAGGCCTATATAGTGCTGTTAATACATTGTAGACTAAAGGCGCTACTAGAACACGGTGGCTAGATTGTTACAATAGACTATGTTAATTGTTAAACAAAAGATAAAACTACAGATACAAATCCTTTCTGGACTTGAAGCGCGTGTATTAACCACCTATCTGTGTCTTCAAGTAGTAAATCTCGTACATCGTATATCTCATATCTTAAACTTTTATCAAACATCGGCGCAGCTTTGTTGGTGTTTGTGTGGGTCAAAGTTAAAGGTACTTTATTTTGCCGCCTCTCCCCCCTCCCATAGTATTAACTCTTTCTCTCCTAACTGACGATACCAGCGTTGATTCCACCAGAATGTGGTAAATAATTACGGAGAAAAAGAGTTAAAACTCAGTTCTTTTCACTTTCTCTTCTTCCTCTTCTAACCAGCTTATTGCTTCTGAGCTGTAAGCTCTTGTGCAGACAGTGCCTAGTTAACTCTTTGTCTCCGTAATTATTTTTCAACATTTCGAAGGAATTCTTCATTTTGCTCATTACTATTTCACTACCCTGTTATGATTAGGCTTCATTAGCTTTGTTGTTTGTTATCAGAAAATGTTGTATTTGATATACAATTAAAGGCAAATGCATGCTCTTTTTATATAATTCAAAGTCAAGTTTAAAAAATTAAACATTAATTTTATTTAATGAGGTCAACATCAACGCTGATATCGTCGATTAGGAGAGAAAGTGTTAATGGCATTCTCAATATCCTAAAAGTTTGGTTCATTTTAATCTGATAGGATAACATTGTTTTATTTTATCTTGCCAATCAGATAAAATAACTAATGAGGAAGTGCTACGAAGAGCAGGGTGCCAGGACATCCGCTCTGTTATCAGCAGCAGACGCCTTGGCTGGCTTGGCCATGTTCTTAGAATGCCAGTAGGTCGACTTTCACAATACATTCTGTATGGCGATCTAATAGAATGCAAGAGAACCGCTGGTCGCCCACTTTTACGGTATACGGATGTATGCAAACGCGACATGAAGCTCTTCAAAATCGACACTAGCCGCTGGAAAAGTAGCATTGGATAGATCCACATGGAGAGAGAGCATAAAGGAAGGGTCTCGGATTGCAGATGCCATACACAATGAAGCAGAAAGAAGGATGAAAATGCAACGGCGGCTGGTGATTACATATGCCCAACTTGCGATCGAAGCTGTGTATCAAGGATTGGCCTCTTTAGTCACACAAGAAGTTGCAAAGGGAAAAGATCGTCTCTCGAGACAAAAAATGTCACAGAGAGAGAGAGAGAGAGAGAGAGAAAACATTGTTTTATTATTATTATTTTGCTTTTTAGGCTGTGAGTTTGACTACAATGTTTACAAGCCTGTTGAAAAGTAACTGAAATGTAGGGCTTGGAATTGTCATTAATAAAAGGGATAGTGCGAAACATGTTCATCTGTATACCTTGTTACTGGACTACATGTCATTGTCACTATTAATCTATCTTGTCAATTTATATTTATAGGTATAACTTATCTTATATATTACAGACGATACTTCAAAAAAAAAAAAGAAAATAATTACGTCCTACGCATTTCATGTGTCAATCTAGTCATGCTAGTTAATCAATGACCCAGGTTTTTGAGCCCAGCCACCCAGAGGTTTCCGCGAAGTTACAAATGAAAAAGAGGTATTAATACAGCATTAAAATATAATTAAATCTATTTTTAGCTTGAATCGTACGCATCTCGGTATGTTTGGGTTTGGTTACGGGAAATATATATTTATTTAACCCTTAAAGTGCTGAGCTGTTTTACAATAAGTGCATACAAAATGGAATTACAATTCTGATGTTTAGAGACTAAACTACACAGCGTTTTAAGGGTTAAACTCCTGTACATGCACTGATGTTATTGTGACGGGAATCGAGGGATATAAACATTACTTCAATAAAAAAAGATTGAACAAGATTATGGTAATTAATGAATACTTGTTTACACCTGCATAATGTACACTCATAATAAGTTTAAAGTTAGCTGCCTGGTCGTATGAAGCATAACATTTAAATCCAGGGGCGTAGCTATGAATTTGCCATCATTTGGGTGCCCGGGGAGCTTGACCTCTTTGGGGGACCCTGCATTTTGCGTAATATTCAATATTTAATGTAAAAAAAACAACACTCAATTGGGGGACCAGGGGGATATTCAAATTCTCCCCTCCTCTCCCCACCCTAGCTACGCCACTGTTTAAATCGTCTTGATGGTCGAACCCTGCCTGCAGTCTCCCTTGGTCATCCCAAAGGTTAGGGCTCACTTTCATCTTTCCCTAAGTCTGTTGGACCGATGGGGCACCACACAAGATCTGTTCACCGTCTTTTCCCATTCCTTTCTGTCTTTTGCCTTGGATAGAATCTCTTTCAATGGCAGGCCCGTCCATTCTGTTATGTTGTCTTCCTATCGCTTTCTCTGCCTCTTCTTCTTTTTCCTAGTACTGTTCCCTGAAGAAAGGTCTTTGCGAGCCCTGAAGACCTTGTGATATAGCCATGGAGTTTTAGTTTGTGTTTTTTTTTACAGTGGTGATCTTCTCAGAGGGGTCCAATCGCTGTAGTAATCCTGTTTATAATCAGTTCCCTCGTGATTAGGTCTTTCTAGGACATATTAATCCTGTTTCTAAAAATTTCAAAAACGATAAAACAAATAATCAAAGCTGTCTGATTAGTGAGTCGGTTTTTTGAGCTTTCAACTCTAGTGTTGAAGAGACTATTGGCTACAGTTTGATTTACTCATAGTGAGGCCTAGATCTCCACCTCCTCCGACGCTCTGAAAAGCACAGGTCGACCAATGTATTGATTTTATTAGCCTCCTTTAAGCGGAAATAGAAGTAGTAATCAAGTCTTCATAGCTAACAATTGTCTTTATATCCTCCCCTTTCTAAACAAGATAAATGCTAGCTGCTTTTTTTTTCCTGTATCAATTTCATTGATTTTCCAAGCTAATTTTTTTTACAAAGTTTATACCAACCGTGTCTGGTAAAACATTTCAACACTTTATTTCTCTCACACTCATTCTTGGATTAAGTTGAAACTTTGCACAATTATTGATTGGTCGCAGACAATCCATGACTTAATAAAAAAAAAAAAAACTAATTTGTCAATTAATTACTGGTTGCTAGATTAGATCTAATTATTTTGTTTGATATAAGTAAAATTTCTTTGCTTTGTTCAAGATAACATAATACATAATTATAAGGCTTGTCTTCGGGTCCGAAGATTAGTGAGGAGTGCAGTATTTCCCGTGGCTGCGGTGGTCGATTTAGATTTTCTTTTCGCTGTCTTGTTGGTCTCGGCAGCGGATTTTCTTTTGGTCTCAAATGTGTATCCCGCGGCCTTCGTGAGTGACCTCCAGCTGTCTCGTTCTGAGGCCACATGCAACCAGGTGCTCTCTTCTCTGTCAGCCAAGGAAAGTTGACGCCTAAGCTGGTCTTGGAAGCGTTTCCGTGGGGCGCCTCTGTTACGTCGACCACCTTTTACATCACCAAAAAATACTACCTTTGGCATACGTTCGTCTCCCATACTTAATAACCAAAAGTTAATTAACTGTGGTTCTTTTTTTTTTTTTTTTTTTTTTGCTTTGTAGATTTCTACTTGTATGCTTATCCGAATTATTTTAAACAAGAGGATGTTTCTATTATACAACTTTCGTGCAGTTAGCACTATTTTTTTTTACTGCTTAAACTGAAGAAAATGATGCAACTTCTTTAGCGAGGCAAACCATGGGCAAACGTCAGCGAGTATAATTTGGACCGTTGACCATCGTGTCCGCGATTCGTTACAAATACCAGGGCCATCCAGCCAACCATCCCGAAACACCAGCAATTGTTGACGCGATAAAAGTAATTGTTTACGGGTCTCGTGAGTCGCACATCGATATAGCATGACCAGCAGTAAAACATTGAGATAAAACACCCACGACTGAAACTACGTGAACCTCTCTCTCTCGTCTGCTCATTGACCCGACCCGGAAGTGAAAGATTCAGTGACCTAAATTAGTGTCAGAATATCTTGGGCTTCATGTGGTCAGTGGTTCAATAAATTGGAGAAAATATTTTTAAAAAGTGTGTGGGGGGGGGGGGGGGGAAGAAGGGGGGGGGTTTGGTGAACAATATTTAGTTGATGTGGGCCTGGTGACGAGCGTATATGAGTCTCCCTGCCTGCCCCTTAAAATTCCCTGCCTTTTGACAGCTTATTAGGCTTTATAAGATGAGTCCAATTGAGCTTGTTCGCTACCAATGACATTACTAGCAGTTTTCATGATTTAAAAAAAAAAATGTTCAGATTACTCAACCATGATGAAACTTTCAAACCCTGCTGTGAGCATGGTAAAACATTGACAAGCTTTTTTTTAAAAAGTCTTTCACAAATGAATTATAGATTGTCTCTAGCGATGTCGACTTCGTCATACAAACAATTTTTTTTTTAAAGTGTATTTAAAAAAAAACACAATACTTCAGGGATCTCAAATAAATTTTTATCCAACAAATAAAAAAGACACTTGCATCGACCGGGAATCGAACCCGGGTCACCCGCGTGGCAGGCGAGTATTCTACCACTAGACCACCGATGCCTTAAGAAATACGATACGTTTTACGTTTAGTTTCCTTTTTACAACGAGAAAATAAAGCAAGCTTTTCTACGCATTCCCTTCCCCCATCTATCGAGAGTCTAAATCTAAGTACCTAGGTAAAAGAGTAAGGGAGTGTTCAGTTTATTTAATGCAACTTATTTGATCTACTCTGTAACATTATTATTTTATTTCGATACGTCTAGTTATTTGGTAAAGATCAAGTTCAAAATAATTGCAAGACTATTGGAAAATAAATAGATCTTTTAGATCTGGTAGCGAAGAGAGTATGGACCATGAGAGGAATGCCTGGGCATTAGCTGTGGTCGGAAGGATGTAGTATACACATCGATTCCCCCCTCTCCACGCAGCTGCCTTGTTGTATCCAAATCAACGGCAAGTGCTACAATTTGGGGTCAGCGGCATCGCATTTAACTATCTAGTTTACTAGTTTATCTAAATTTATTGAAGATCTGGATTCTAGAGATTATTCTAGCTAGATCTTATCTGATAAAATTCAGACTATAATGCCAAGTCATTGGTTTTCCTGACTGGTTTAGGCAACACAATAATAGACTAAAGAAGCTTTGTAAACAGAAGGAAAACCTATATAAAAATTTAAAGAAACTAAGGCAGAAAGAGTTTACAAAAAGTATATAAAAATTAAACACCTAACCCAAAAAGTAAGCAGACAGCTGCAGAGTGAATACATAAACAATGTAATATCTAAAGATAACAACAAAAACCTATGGTCATACATTAAGTCTAAGAAAATGGAAACAACAGCCATAGCGCCATTAAAAGATGAACATAACATAATGATAATGAAACTAAAGCAAACATCCTAAACAAATACTATGCATCAGCATTCTCAGCCCCAGGAGACAAAGACATATTACTGAATTTGAACCAAGTAGACAACATAGAAGATATAATAGTACATGAAAATGGAATTCAAAAACTATTAGCGAACACCAAACCAAATAAAGCGTCTGGACATGATGGTATTCCAGCTAGATTACTCAAAGAACTAAGCAATGAGCTAGCCCCAGTGTTCAAAATACTCTTTCAGGCTTCACTTAACCAGGGCAGAGTACCAAAGGACTGGAAAGAAGCTAATGCCACCCCCCTATTTAAAAAAGGAGAAAAATCTGATCCAGGAAACTACAGACCAGTATCACTTACCAGCATCACATGTAAAATCCTAGAACACATAATATGTAGCAACATCATAAACCACTTAGACAAACATAATGTTCTCACCCCATACCAACATGGCTTTAGGAAATATAGATCATGTGAAACACAACTAATAGGACTAATTGATGATTTTTCAAAAGGTTTAGATAATAGTAAACAAATAGATGCTATCTTACTAGATTTTTCTAAGGCTTTTGACAAAGTTCACCGCCATAGTTTGCTTAAAAAATTAAAATATTTTGGCATTAATGGTCCACTGCATCAGTGGATTAAAGATTTTTTGATAGGGAGAGAACAAACTGTAATAATAAATGGCTCTAAATCAACACCTATAACAGTAAACTCAGGTGTACCTCAAGGAAATGTCTTGGGTCCACTACTATTTTTAATTTACATAAATGATTTACCAAATTGCATTACTTCAGGAACAAAAGTCAGATTATTTGCAGACGATTGCATAATATATAGAACAATAAAAACAACACAAGATACAGATATTTTACAAAGAGAATTAGATGAATTACAGAAATGGGAATCAAATTGAAGCATGTCTTTCCACCCAGAAAAATGTCAGTTGTTAAGAGTAACAAAAAAACTAAAACAAATTAATTCCACTTACCTTATTCATGGCAAACCAGTAACACAGACTAATAACGCAAAATACCTAGGTGTTATAATAAATGAAAAACTGTCATGGAATCCACATATTGATGAAACTATAAAAAAATCAAACAAAGCATTAGGATTTATTAAAAGAAATTTCTATAAATCAAATAAGAACATAAAACTAAAATGTTATTTAACCTTGGTTAGGCCATTAATAGAATATGCATCCTCCGTTTGGGACCCCTCAACTCAAGAAAACATTAAGAAACTGGAACAGACACAAAATAGAGCAGTGAGATTCATAACAAATGAATATTCACATTTGACTAGAGTAACACCTATAGTAAAATCACTAAATTTAGAAAGCCTTCAGGACAGAAGACTCAAAAGTAAAGTAGCAATTATACATAAAACACTGAACCATAATCTTCAAATACAAAACAAAATTTAATAAAATACTCTGAAAGACACAAAGATAAAGGCACATTCTTCGCCCCATATGCTAGGACAAATTTGTACAAATACTCCTTCTTCCCTAGTGCTATTAGAGCATGGAAAAGTTGCCTGAGCTAGCTAGGAAAACCAGTGACTTGGCAGAATTTAAGTCATTGGTTAATATGCATGACTATATGCATGACGCGTAGGACGTAATCATCTTCTTTTTTGAAGTAACGTCTGTATTATATAAGATAAGAAGATAAGACACATTCCATGCTCTAATGGCACTAGGGAAGAAGAAGCACTTGTAGACTACAATTTTGTCCTAGCATATGGAACGAGGATATATACATAAATATGTTCCTCGAATGGCCTCGAACCTTGATTTACACTCTGAGAAATGGCTGTGGCATATTGTTCTAGGCCTATGATCGAATAAATATAGCCAATATTGATGGTTTTGACATGGTCGTCAATATTATCTGGTCTAATAATTCATGCTGCGTTAACTAATTAATAATCTTCTAGATCTAGTTTATGTCCTACAATGGCATATCATAGTGATAGGGGGTAGATGTGCAGGAATGAATAATCTAGTCGTGCATGTTTTACTCCACAATTTAATGTTACTGTTATGGTCTCTCTCTACGTGACTAACAGTCCAGGATCCGCGGAACGTGTTGAGACAGACTTGTGCTTTAATCTCTGACATGTGTCAAAGTAGCTCGAAACAACAGCTATCCGCCCGGCCCCCTCCTCCCCCCGATATCTACTCAAACTGCATAGGCCGCACTAATCTACATTTCCGAAGGATAGCTTGAAGCTTACAATTAAGTCCAATATTGAAAACAAAAGTCAATGGCTTAAGGTAAATTATAGGCCGTACAAAATTTGATGTAAAAATGATAAGGAGGTAGAAGGCATCGTCTTGACCAAGTGTAATATATGAACTGGATAAGTAGACTCAGCTGAGACCTAGATATTTTGTCACATTCGACTCAGACAAAGCTGATGAACGCCGGGTGTTTTATTTTTTTAATTTTTTTTTTTACTATGATTCTCTTTTCATATAAAGGCGTGCTAAAAGATGAAATGAAACAGCGATTTAAATAAGGTCATGGTCAGGGTCATGGTATTAATCAGTAATAGTTGAATAACTAATAGGTAAATTTTTGGATTGTCTGCTGCATTGTCTTCGACTATGAATAATTATGCAAATTTTTCAACTTGATTCAAGAATGAGAAGTGGAAGAAACAACGTATCAAAACGTACTAAGGGGATTTAATCCATAGACTTACATATCAAAATCTCTCATTAAGTGGTATTAATTTCTTTTATTTCGATATCAAATAAAGTAATTAATCCCCCAAAAATATTTAGCTGATTGTTTAATTATTTTTTTTATTGATTCATGTCTTGACAGGGAACACAGTTTTAACTTGATTAGAGAATTGGAAAAATGGGAGAAATACATGTTTAAACTCTTTACCAGACAGACAGTGTGAATGAATATAATCATTTTAAATATTGGAACCCACAGGTGACGTTAGTGACGTGATGTAAGAATAAGAGCTAAATTATTTACACTTACCTGTAGCTCTATTTCCAGTGTGTCACTTCGATGTTAAAATTGGTTTAACATACACACACACACACACAGACACACATGTTCACTGACCCTAAAGACTAACATATAATGCACTATCTATCGGCTGAACTTAAATTAACGCAAATACTACCTCGACAAAGTAGTCGTAAATTCACACAGCCCTATTGTCCGATAAAAAATTATAAACCATTTTACGTCATCTAACGTCAACAGTACAGAAGCCTGCTTGCAGGGGAGATCATTCAATAAACATATCACTGTATCAGGCCACTACGAAAAATGACATTAAAATAATACCTTGCAGACATGACCCTGTTTCTCTCCTAACACAGTGACTCTCAATTTTTTTTAGCGTTTCATAAATTGTACACTATGAATTATCAATTTACATTATGAATTATCAACTTACACTATGAATTATCAACTTACACTATGAATTATCAACTTACATTATGAATTATCAACTTACATTATAAATTATCAGATTACACTATGAATTATCAACTTACACTATGAATTATCAACTTACATTATGAATTATCAACTTACACTATAAATCATCAACTTACACTATGAATCATCAAATTACATTATGAATTATCAACTTACACTATAAATCATCAACTTACATTATGAATTATCAACTTACACTATGAATTATCAACTTACACTATGAATTATCAACTTACACTATGAATTATCAACTTACACTATGAATTATCAACTTACACTATGAATTATCAACTTACACTATGAATTATCATCTTACACTATGAATTATCAACTTACATTATGAATTATCAACTTACACTATGAATTATCAACTTACACTATGAATTATCAACTTACTTTATGATTTATCAACTTACACTATGAATTATCAACTTACACTATGAATTATCAACTTACATTATGAATTATCAACTTACACTATGAATTATCAACTTACACTATGAATTATCAACTTACACTATGAATTATCAACTTACACTATGAATTATCAACTTACACTATGAATTATCAACTTACACTATGAATTATCAACGTACAGAGAAAGAGCAGGAGGCGCAGTGGTTGAGGGTAGAGCCTTGGCTTCAGAGTTGGGGTGGCTCCTGGGTTCGGATCCTGGTGGAGACTGGGATGATGAAAAGGTCATCTGATTCTGTTGTCAACGGTTGACGAGAGTGGCATGTAGCCAGCACAATTGACAAACGCCTTAACTTTTCCCCCAAATAATTAGAGCTTGGTGGACTAAAGACCTTGAAATAACAAAAGAAAAACAGTCTTCAGAATTCGAACCCTGGACTCCCGGTTCGGTAGGCAAGCGCTTTACAACTCAACCCTCAAAGTTACCCTTTCAGACCATGGGGCAGATAGGGCAGATAATGTTATGGTCATCTGTTTCTGTTGCTAACGGTTAACGAGCAGGGTGTCATGTGGCCAGCACAACGTCCAACAGCCTTTACTTTCCCCAACTAAAGTCAGGTTAGAGTGAGTGGACTCATAGGCGCCCTAAAATCACCGAGATTTGAAACTCAGGACCACAGGGCTTAACCACTCAGCCACAGCGCCCATTTAATAACTTGAAATAAAACATTTAAAGTCGCTCTTTAAAACAAGTTTAATGTATTTTTGTTAACAATATACACAGATACAACTTGAAATGATATATACATTTAGTAATAATAATATGGAATGATATTTTAAATAAAATCAAAACTCACTACAAAGAGAGCACGCCTTTATTCTCTAACATCTCTGGGTCGTCTCCCGTTCTCGGTGTATTCCTATTCAGTTGCAGAGCCTGTCGTGATTTCATCATTTCCAAGACCAAAAATTAATGCTCCCTTTTTTCGTCGTTACCTTGGAAACACACACACACACACACACAAACACACACACACACTCCATAACACTACACAGGAATGACTTTTTAAAAACATTTACTAAAGCATACTTGATGTCAAGTTTTTTTGTTATTCTTTATTAAATTAAAGGGGGGAGGGGGTGCCATCATATTCTTGAACCCGTGACACTGCTAATAAGCAACACGGATCAAAGATTATTAGTTATGAAGTAGACATTTTAAAATTTCAGCTTTTTATCAATTATTGCAAATTAAAAAAAAAAAACTTCTCAAAACAGGGATTTACACAGGTCTGCAAGTGGGTTGCAGCATTGTCTTCCAAGAATTACAAAAATTAATCCTTAATTTAGCAAATTTCATTAAAGCAACTTCAGACAGCAACTTCAAAAGATAAAAAACAAAATTGAAAGAAATCTTCATAAATATTTACCGATACTTATCCAAATTTTTGGGACAAACCGGTAATGTTTATTTTTTTTAATAGTTATCTTTCTCTGCCAGTAGAGAGCCCCGCGAAATTTAGGCCTACCACATCAAATTTAGGCCTACCTCGCCCACATCAAATTTATGCCTACCTCGCCCTCATCAAATTTAGGCCTACCTGGCCCACATCAATTTTAGGCCTACCTGGCCCACATCAAATTTAGGCCTACCTCGCCCTCATCAAATTTAGGCCCTACCTGGCCCACATCAAATTTAAACCTACTTCGCCCACATCAAATTTAGGCCTTGCCATTTCGCTGTCAATGATGTTGCCTGAGTCAGTTAGGAAAACCAACGACCTAGCAGAGTTTTAAGTCATTGATTAATATGCATGACTAGATTGACACGTGACATGCCTAGGACGTAGTTCTCTTCTTTTGTAAAATGTTTTACATGTTTCGGATGTTCCTTCAGAGTTGAAGATAGTTTACTTCCTAGTCCAAACCTCCCGCAGGACGACGGGGGATGGGAGCGGGCAGGGTTTGAACCCCCGACCGTCGATAAATCCGAACGACAGTCCAGCGCGCAAACCGCACGACCAGGCAGCCATCCATTTCTTTTTTGAAATAACGTCTGAAATGAATAAGATAAAAAGATTTGTTGGTAATCCAGCTCCTCACAGTTCTTGAAACTTGATATTTTTTTTATTTTACACCCAAATGATTTTTGTCAGCGAAGGCCACCAACCTTGCTACCAAAAGGTGCAGATGGTGTTGTGGTACCGAATTGTTGAGTTGATGGAGGGTCAAATTAGGGTTAGTTAGTGTCGGTGACAGGGCAAGCCCTAACCTGGAACCCCCAAGGAAAGAGAAAGAGGAGACGGCCCTGGAATACCTGGCGCCGAGATTTGGAAGCAGATGGGCAAGACATGGGGACAGTTGGAGAGACTCGCCCAGAACCGAGACGCCTGGAGGAAGCTGGTTGGTGGTCCTATGCACAATCAATCAATGCTACGTTACTGTATGAACACAAATCCAGTTATCACTTTTCTAAGCCGATGTAATGTTGGAGCTCATACATCCAGTGCTTTTTTTTTTGTGACGGCACCTTTTTCTATGTAGGGAAAACATTATTACTTTTCTTGTAGTTCAACGTTTATTATTCCGTCCATCACTGAGTACCGGCACCTTTTTTTTACAAAAAAAAAAAAAGCACTGGATACATCTATAAGTATCCCCAAATCATCTGAAAACTGGAGTCGTGCACGAAGCTAATGGATACTCAACCCATTAGCGGGAGTTGAAGTGGACTTGGTCATCATTATCACTGAATTATTCTGGCCCCAATCTCTGTCGTGTTCTTTAAGTCTATAGTTGTCTACATCAAAAAGCCTAGATCTACTTGACTACCAAAGGCGTAGCCAGGATTTTTTTTCGGGGGAGGGGGGGTTGGGTTTTTTTTTTCTCCCAAACCCGGACCCCTCCCCTCGCGAAAAAAAAATTATATGTATTTTTGTGTTTGTGTGTGTGTACATTATCTTTATTACATTCTGACCCTCAGACGTTTATTGTGCCCTAAAATAGTTTCTTCCATGAGTTAGTGGAAAAATTGTAGATTCCCCGCCATTACTAGCAACGGGGTCTGGGGGAGCGCTAGGAGCTCCCCAAGCGCGGGGCAAAGCCCCGCCGCCAAGCACTTTTTCTGGAATTGAAAGCCAACAAAATGCATATTTTGAGGTATCTACACTGCATTTTCCTGCTATTAAAAAGTTTTATTTCAAAAACCAAATGTGCTATTCTTACTGACTTAGACCCTCCCGCGCCGTTTGGAGCATTTGACGTCAAGCTGTTTCCATAAAAATCTGTCACTGGTAATGTCTGAAGCCTCTTCCCACCTGCTCTGAGGACCTCCATGAATGTGTGGCGTCAAGTTGTACTAGGATGTCATTGCAGCTCTTCTTATGCTTAATTCATTTTGTCAGAGAACATGTCGCGCAAACCTCATGTGTCGCTCTCTCACAATCTTACTAATGGGTCAACTCCCACTTCGGCATAGGTTTTCCTTGTTTAGATACGATCTCTATAACTGACTCCTAAAATCTGTCTTAGCCATCTTTGTTGAGCCACAATTAGTGTTTTTCAGTTTCGGCAGATGACTATTCATTGCAGTTTATTAATTTTGCCCTGTCACTGGTAAAAATGTGTAACCTCTCTTGAATACGCTCTTTGAATTAAGTAACTGTAGTTTGCTTTCGATTTTAAATCGAAAAGAAAGGTTTTATCGTCAAAATCATCTGTTGGGGGTTTTCCACCTCAAAATGCTCTGTAGGAGATCTTAAACTCAAAACCATCTGGAGGGGTTTTAAACTTTAAAAAAAAAGCCATCTGTAGAAGAGGGGTTTAAACTCAAAACCCCCGATTGGATTGGCTACGCTCAAAAAATTTTAGTGTGTAATTTGCTTTTTTTTATATTGAAGAGGTATTTTTAGCATCAAACCCCTCTGAATGGGGGTTTAAACTCAAAACCCCTTTTGGCAACGCTCATAGCATTTTGAGTGCGTAATTTGCTTTTTTTCTTACACTGAAGATGTATTTTTTAAACTCAAAACCCACTTTGGCTACGCTCATAGATTTTAGAGTGAGTAATTTGCTTTTATTTATATTGAAGAGGTACTTTTAAGCTTCAAACTCCACTGGAGGGGAGTTTAAACTCAAAACCCCTTTGACTACACTCATAACACTTTGAGTGTATAATTTGCTTTGTTTTTATTATTAAAGAGGTATTTTTTACCTTCAAACCCCGCTGAAGTGGGGTTTAAACTCAAAACTGAATCAAAACCCATTTAGCTACGCTCATAACATTTTGAGTGCGTAATTAGCTTTTTTTTTAATATTGAAGATTGGGTTTATCGTAAATTTTAGAGGGGGTTTTAAAATCAAAATCTTTCTTAACTGTGCTGTTGGAATTAGGGGATTTTCTTTTGCATTTTTGTTTGTTTTGTTTTATAGAAGAGGAGGAGTTAACTGCAAAAACCCCAGGTAGGGGGTTTCAAACTCAAAACCCTTGGTATGGGGTTTTAAACTCAAAACTGCTGGTAGGGGTTTTTAAACTCGAACCCCCCCCCCCTGGTAGGGGGTTTTAAACTCAAAACCCCTTTGGTTGTGCTGGGGCAAGTGATGGTTTAGTATTAAAATCTCACCTAAAGTAAACAAAATCAAAGCAAAAAATCAGTCACTAAATTCCGATCCCCCCCCCCCCCTGGCTACGCCCATGTTGACCACAATGCTTTAAATTTGGACTTCAAATATTCTGTTAATATTTGGATTTTAATCTCGAATGGTCTAGATACCGGGTAGTATAATTAATTATAATTCTTTTGTATTTAGCCCTCTACTAGTTTATAACAGACGGCCAATCGGTAATCGCTTTTGCTAAGTGATCTTGGGTAGGCCTACTCAATCGTACTGAATGGAGTCGTAGATTTCCTTTGAAATACGGTCTAGCGGTGTGCCCCGAGCTATTGAGACCAAACATTTAGCCCAGATTAGGTAGTGCTTAACCCTCGGATTCACTATCTTTGTATTGGAATCGTCCAAGGCTTTAGAATCTCATCCCATCTATAGATTAGCATGGTAAAGATGGATGAGGTCCAGATGAATTGTTCATTGCAGCTGACTCCGCTTGGGAAATAAAGTCTTCACATAGGTCAGTGATGTTCTGTAACAAATTATTGACTGAGATGTTTACCATATTCAAGAATTGTAAATGCTTAATATAAATGACGAAACTTTTGATGTGGCTCGGCCATTACATAACATAAAAAAGTAGTCATAAATATTATAGTATTGTTAATATCAAGACCCGACCTATACACAAGATCAGATAGACAAAATATATCCCCATACAACAAAGCAGCAAAAACTCACAAGATGTGAATACCCGTGTCCATCAACTACATGCTTAAAGTTGAACAGGGTTGGTATTAACAGACATAACGGCAGGTTTGAACTTTCCAAATTTACATATTGCTAATGCCAAACAAGAAAATGGTGCATAAAGTATTGTAGTGCTCTATAGGATCCGAAAGTAAAATAGATGTGTGAAGCAGCCCGTGTGCCTGTAAACATTATCGCATCATGCTCAAAAAGGGCATGACTCAATCTAAAAAAAAATTTACAAAATTTGCATACAAAATATAATAGAAGGAAAAATCTAAAAATACTTTTAGATCTTATATATATCTTATCTTATATAATACAGACGTTACTTCAAAAAAGAAGATGATTACGTCCTAAGATCTAAGGGATAAGATAAGAAATAATTTTTATTGGTCTAATCAACAGAAATTCAGTTTGACTACAATTGACCACCGAACTATAAATAGGCCCAATTAACACAATAGTAATTTAGTAAATTTATTTCAATTTAACTCTTTAAAAAAATGGCTAGGGTCCTCACTTTCTTAGATACGGCAAAACTAAAGAATATGTTGTTTGTTTCTGAAATTAAATATCTAAAGGAAGAAATAGTAGCATTCTTCTTTTCCCCCATAACCTCTGTTTTATTTACATGAACATATAGATGTATTGTAGATCCATGCAACTTCTAGATCTAGATCTTGAAGTAAATATAGTTGCTGTTTTCTCGTATATTTCTTAACTAGATTCTAAAATCTAATGCATGCGATGTGGTGTAGCCTATCAACTCGACTTTTTAAATGCCATCACTTTACTCTTCAAATCTGCTATTGGTGGGATTACAAAGGCTGGTCAATGCATTGTCCCCATACCAGATCAAGCAGCGAAGGTCAAGTACCTTACGGAAAAAAATGGCCTAAAATATTTTTTCCCCCCATTTAAAATGTCCATTATTCTTTTATTAGACGTTTTTGTTCCTTGACCTAAAAAAAAAAAAAAAAAAAAGAGTGAAAGAGTCGTGACGTCACTCCTTGGCGGTCCATACAAATTGACCAAGCGAAAAGCGGAAGTGTGGTTTCGTCTGCTAAACAACGAACCGACTTCTTTGTGTACCTGCCTTGTTTGTTGACAATTTTTAAATAATTCAATTCGACTCTATTGGAATACTATTAAGGTTATGAAAGTTAATAATGTGGTACTATTTCTAGACTTGAACTAGTCTAAAGAACAACCGTACTTTTCTTTATTTCGTTACTTTGCGAGGCGCAGGTGAGTGTTCTTTCCCCCAATTTCTTGGTGTGTTATTCATTATTTGTTCATAGCCATTGATTGAAAAGAGAGGCAGTAGTACGGGAGGGGGCGGGGTGGAAGGGGCGTTATCTTGCTGTGCTGGTCATCGCTAGGCCTGATAGACACATTGGCGTCATTGGGCAATGTGTTTCGTAAATTAGGTTGTCATCTAGACTAGTAACTGCTAGTTGCCAGTAGGCTAGAATCTAGATCAGTAGATCTAAGGTTCTAACAGTTACACTCAACACTGACTTTGACTTAGGACTTAGATTTAGATCTAGCTAGACTGTAGACAGTCATACTGTTGTAGTCACTTTTTCATTGTACTGTCCACTTATCCACTAGTAGATCTAGAATCTAGTAGATCTAGTAAGAGAGTAATACAGTGTAAAGTGTGTTACTGTTACTGTACACTCACAGTGAGTTAGTCTTGAGTTAGTGTTGCAATAAAATACTTAGAGACACTAGTACTTTAAAACCTTACCTTATAAAACTCTACAAATCTGTTCATCTAGAATTCAACTCTAATAATATTATAGATTCTAAATTTAGACTTATGAAACTGTACAGTGTAACTGTTAGATCTACTAGACTATATCTAGATATTGCTAGATTTATCATTTAGCACTGCCTAGCCTCTAGATAGATAGCATAATATAAAAATATATAAATCTAGGTCTAGAAAGTCTAGATTCTAGATCTATGGATTCTATCACAATATAGGATTACCTAGAATTCAATATAATAGATATCTTGTAAATAATTAGGTTGAATAATCCCACTTCTAGGATTAGGCTCATTGAAACCATCTGATTCTTGTTGTTAAACAGCACTCAAGGATAAACATTTAATATTTATTGTTTGAGAAGTCTTAATTATTTACTGTCTTTGCATGTTTTGGATGTATTTAGAATTTAAGATTATATTCACCGTAATCCAAACGTACCTGATGTCACTTCAGATAGGAAGATAATTAGGCCATATGTCCATGAGCCTATCTACAATCTAGTCATGCAGGTTAATCCGCTATATAAAATCTGTCAAGTTGTTGGTTTTTCTGTCTGATTCAGGCAACCCATTCCGTGCTCTTATGGCACTAGGGAAGAATGCGCACTTGTACAAATTTGTCCTAGCATATGCAATAAGAAATACATGTGCCATTTTTTTTGTTTAGACCAGATCATTATTAACTTAATAAATCTACCAACATGTACAGAAAAAAACATTTTTATTTAACATTTTGGTTTGCTATAGAAATATATATATATGTGTATATATATTGAGACCCAAAGAAAAGCCAGGAGTCTGAGTGGTAAAGGGCTTGGCTTCAAAAGGGGAACTTTACTTTTAAAGAAAAGCCCTTGTTGAATTTAGGCTCAGAAAACGAAAAGAAAATTTAAATAAACCCCCAGCAGAAAATGGCTTTACTTGCGTCATATGTGGAAAAATATGCATGTTGCTACTTAGTTTGCAACACTCAATTGATAAATATAATGTATATATATATATATATATGTGTGTATATATATATATATGTATATATATAAAACTAAAACCAGATTTAAAAAAAAGACTTATTTTAGTATTTCATCTGCATGGTTGACAGTTCCTGCCAATTTTTCCCAGAATGCTGAGTACTTCGTGGTCAGAATGTCCATTCTTCCATTATGTACCATCACATCAGTGGCTTGAAAAAGTTCAACAAGGAATGGGATTTGTACTAGCTAGTCTTTCTGTTCATTCCTCTCCTTGGCAATGGCCTCCATATAAATGCTAGCCCTCTTGGAGAAGCCTTTTTATGAGGGTGCCAACTTGGATGGAGGAAAATATTCCTAATTTAAGAGCATTAGAATGGAAATAGCTTCTCTTTTTGAAGTAACGTGTCTGTAATTTATAAGATTGTTAAAGGCTTAAAATAAGTTATATATATACATATATATTTCTTCTTTACAAAAATTCTATTCAATAGCGCTTGAAAATAAAAAAAAAGAGATTACGGAATTTTTGTGTAAACTGTATTTACAGTGCATAACACAGATCATATTGTTGTGGATAATTTGGATTCCTCTCCACTGTTAAATAACTGAACTGCCTTTAAAACCATTTTAAAATTGTTTATATGCAAACAATAATGATACATCTGCTTCTTATGTAATGCATAATTATACAAGATAGGACTTTTTACTAAATATTCATTTAATATAATAAAATGTGTACCTTAACTTATATAATTAATATATATATAAAGATTTTGTACCAGTGTAAAAATAGTTAATATGTATGCATATACGTTTTCAGAAAACCAAATGTTACCATTACACTTAGATCTATATCCATAATAATAATGATAATCATATAAATCTTTATTATCTGTGAAGAAATTTGTTTTACAATTGTGCATTACAAAAAAAAACATACTTAGAGAAAACAATTTGTATGATAGCACACAAGATATACATTCATACCCCAGTTTCTTGTTAACATTACGTGCGAAATTCACAACAGTAAGTTACAGTTTGTACAACGGAACAAATAATTTTTTGTGCCTATTTGTTTTTGTGACTGTGATGTTAAACTCATTAATAGTAGTTTACGTTTTTGTGACTTTTAGAGCACCAAAAACAAAAGCAGCAACTCTAAATTTAAGGATGTACAATTTGTGGGGGAAATGAATATAAATACATTTTGATCTCATGTTTGATTTATGCTGACCCTATAATGAAACAAACTCCCTAACGTTTGACCAACATTCACCAGAGGAGAGCAGACTCGGTTTCTCTGTAGTTTTTCCTTTTCAAATAATACAAGGTCAGCCCTTGGAAAAAGAGGTCATCAGATAATTTAATTTAGTAGTTGTGTAGAAATAATACTTTTGTTTTAGCTGTCTGGTCTAGTGTTATGTGCGCTGGACTGTTGTGTCATGGTCCAAACCTGTATTATCTTGCAGTAATAGCAAACTTATAAATTCACAATAACAATCAATTGAATAGCACATAATAAATTCCTTCATAAAAAACACTGATTGAGAACTGTTACCATTTTGGGGGTCACCAATGCACAATTTCAAATTGTCATTACTATGCATTATTTCGACCATTGTGGAGTCTGCAACTATATAATCTAGTCCCATGAGCAGTTTTTTATTTTGTCTATTTTTGGTGTTGATCCATACAAGCACAGTGTTTTCTTTTTTTATTCCAGTTCTGAATTTTAACAAATTCACATTAATGAATTAATAACTACTACTGGCCTGTACTATTTAATACAATACAAAATGTATAATTAAAAAATGCTGACAATTTATTTAATAAACTTAACTAATTATTAAATATACATGTAATATTTTTAGGAACTAGCGGTAGCTTTTTTTTTTTTCATTTTATGACAGCCTGAAAAGAAATGTATGGTTCAATTGTCAAAAAAACTTAAGCCAAATAGAAAGAAATTCAAAACTATTTGGTTAAAAAGAAAATTTGCTTATTAAAAATTATCCGTAAAAAGAAAGAAAAAAAAGGAACCACAAAGATTATTTTTGGAATTGTTGCTGCTAAAAATGTGTCCATACTGGACAGTGACAATCTAGACATTCATATAGGACTTATTATTAAGGAGGATCACTGTGTATTAAATTTAAAAAAAAAAAATTATCTGTATAAACCTACCAGTCTTGGGCTACATTGGATTATCTCAAACTTTTTTTTTCATTCTTCTGAAATTTAAGGTTTTTTTTAGTATTGCATAACATATATTTTAATAAGTCTCTACTGTATGTTTGTTCGTATCACGACTACGGAGGATTCAAGAATAATATAAGTGTATAACAATGTTTCTGAAATTTTTCACAGGGCTGTTTTTCTTTTAATTTAACCAGCAAAAATCATACATCTCATCATTTACCAGTATTTGCTATCTAATGATACCTGTGTATTCAAGTTTTTATTGTATAATATTCACATATGTTAAAATAAATAATTTGAATTCATATTCATTTTATTTGAAGTAGGTGTAGGTAATTCAGGAATTGTGTCCCTTGGAAAATAAAACGCATGGATTAAGGGGGAAGAAATCTGGTTAAAAGGGAATGCATTTTTTTGTGCCACTATGTTATGTTATATTTATAAAATGACTCCCATTATTTTTGCTAAATTTATAAATTAAAAAAAACAAACAAACATAAGACTAAAAACTAATTCACTTTCAAATTGGATGAAGAGTTGGCATTTACATTTTGGTATCTCATGTTCCCCTACTGGATGTCTGGGCCACAATTTCTAACAATGAAAAATAAAAAGCCACAATTGGACATTGGAATATACAACACATTAAAGATTGAAAATACAAAACACTGTGAAGTCAATACAAATACGGTATTTGAAATAGGCATTTGGACAAATCATTGAAGCGTACACAAATTATAAGAACCACAAAACTAACCAATGTGTTAGTAAGTTAAAAAAAAAAACTTTTTTTTTTTTTTACATATCATTCGGAAATAATACTAGGGTAACAGGGATGGATATACTAAAAGAGAGGCAGCATAGCATACATGCGGATAGACAGCTTACGCACACACACACACACGCACTTTCTTCCCATTTCTCTATTTGTCAACGTTTTAAAAAGACGACCAAAGGGATGCAACTCATCTTTTACTTTAACAAAATGACAATCCAGAGAAAATTAAAATATATGTGTGTGTTTGTGTAGGTGACGTGGGTGTAGAGTTTTATTTCATTGACTGTCCTACTCTCCTTCATAACTGTAGATTATAACATCTCAGTACAAACCTCCTTCAGTGGACGACAGCGGTCAAGGCTCGAACTCGGGTCATCGAGACGACAGTACGGAGCGCATACCACATGACCAACCATCCAATAATTTCCTCCTGTTTTTTTGTTTTGTTTTGTTAGTTTTATTATTAAAATGTTAATGTTTCCATGTTCAGGCCGCATAGAAGTGTTGAGATCTAACAACTGTATCTAGTCTACTTGGTCTGTCTAGTTTCCATGTTCAGGCCAGAGTGTTGAGATCTAACAACTGTATCTAGTCTACTTGGTCTGTCTAGTTTCCATGTTACCCACCACAGCCGGTGTCAACACAAAACAATTTAAAATTTAAACCCTGGGATCTTTATCTTGACCCCGTGAACTTTGCACCACTTAGCGGCTCAATGCACGTGCGCGTGCACTTGGCGGAAGAAAGAACAACGGAAATGCAAATATGGGGGGGGGGGGGGGATAAAGAAGCACCGGAGATTAGAACGAAGATAGGGAGTGTGAGTTTTAAACATTCCGCCTCGCGCGACTAGTGCGTGCTCTCCTTTTGTTACCTCCCCTGCGTTGAAAAGGCAGCAGCAGTATGCGGGGTATTTGTTTGGGAGCCAGCTTGTATACCGCGTCGTCTTTATCTTTTGTTGTCATTTGGTAAATAGACATTGACAGATATTTAATATGGAATTTAATTTTACTCTAGTCGAGATGGTGTTGTTTTTTAAATTTATTGGATGTTCACCCCAGTCACTGCTGATTTACTGGTGCCCATTATTACAAAGTTGAAATTTATAATTTTAAATATGATGATCTATATTACTTTTAAGCATTAAAGTACGAGAAAACGAATTTGTAAACCTGACCTATATTTACAAGCAAAAAAAGTTTTAAAAATTCAATGTGAACATTGTTTTATACAACTACCAATAGCTTTGGCTGCCTGGTCGTGTGTTATGCGCTCTGGACTGTCGTCTCGATGGTCTCCGGTTCAGACTTCACCTCTGTCATCCCCCGTCGTCCTGAGAGGTTTGGGCTAGGGTGTAATAATCTTCAGTTCTGAAGGAACACCAGAAGCTTCTACTAGTGTATGAAAAGAATGATGGGTTAAATAATGTTAACTGCAATCGATTTGTGTACGAATAATGTCGTATTATTAAACTTTAACTGTAGAAGATAACAGAAAGAAAGTTTATGTTGGATTATCTTTCTTAGCTTATTATATTCGGAATACTGATATTTTATTTGATGCTTGGATATTGTCAGACACATTCGCTGGAGAATTACGACACACGGTGTCGCCATTGCATGGAGGACGATGAAACAATAGACCACATTCTTTTCGAATGCAGAGTTCTGCACGAAGGACGATTGGTACAAGGCTTAGACAGAGAGATAACTGGTTCATGGCCGACACAAAGGCTGTCCTTGTACGGGGACAAGGCGACCTTAAAACTCACTGCTCGCTTCCTCATACGTGCACTAAGAGAGTAATTCCCAGCATGCTGTTAGCTGTCAATGGGGTTTCTGAATCGGTGTGCAGTCACAGCGACAAACTTGTTTTAAGTTATATCTATAATTATTCTTATGTATTTTTTGAATTTCAATTAGTTTATTCAATAGGACTGGTATATCGTTAAGAAATAAATAGGCCTATAATTTATGATATTCATCTTGACTTTTTAACAAAGCCTATTAAATTGGGAACCAGGTTTGTTTCGTAGAATAATCCACTTTTTTTTCCGACTCGATTCCTTGATCCAAACACGAATCTCTTATGGTATCGTTGGTTATTTTATACTTCGTCGTTATGGGTCAAGCTCACTGACCTACACCTTACCTTAAATTTTATTCAACGTGTAGCCCAGCCTCTTGGAGGTTTTGTCCAGGCGAAATTCAGAGTCCGTCATTCAAACTGCCCCGTCAAGTGTTTAACTCTTTGCTAACTTGGAAAATCAACGTTTTAACAGTTCTAGCTGTCCACTTTCTATTCATTCATCCCCTAGCTGACTTGGGGGGACGTCAGTCTTTGCCCATTATACAAGTGGACCCGTCATTACTCTGACATTTTGATGCCCGCACCCCACCCCCCTTTCTTCCCGTCTGAAGGCTATGGGACACACTTGAAGTTGGTCAACTTTTTAACTGACCAGGGACTTCAAGGAAGGTAGGTAACTGTTGTGTCGCGTGCCACTGTGGGGAACATCGACCGAATTCAAAAAGCATTGACCTTTCAGGTAAAGATTTTGAAACCATTGAATAATATCCAGTGTCCACTTGGGTTTATTAAACTCAGACAAATCTGGATTTAACATCGTTGAGAAAAGTAAACATTTTAGTCACTTCTTAGTGTGTCACTTTAAAGTTATTCCCAGGGGGCGTAACTGATTCATTTTTTAAAAATATTACCCCCCCCCCCCTCCCACTTAATTCATTAGAAATGTTACCAAAAAAAAAAGATTTTTCTTTCGGATCCCATACTCTCCCTTTAGCCAGCTACGGACATGCATCTATTGATATCCTAATTTACTCACTTTTCTCGTTCACTAGTGGCCGAGAGGTTAGAGAGGGCTCTCGTGGGACCAAAAATCCCAAATCCGCGTCTTGCTCTTTGTTGTTGCCATGTTGCAGAAACAGGAGTCAATAGTTTGAGACTTTGCAAACCCTGGAGTTTCTAATTTGTATTTTTTTAAAAAATAAACTTCCACACGTCCAACCAGCCTAAACAGTTGACATTGGTTAAAAAAAATAAAAAATACGGCAGTCCACGTGAGACATTCTAATCTAAGAGGCATCTATATATCAAAAGAGAACCTTACCAATGTTCTCTCTTTTTTTTTAAATTTCCGCCAGGCTTTGACACGATGTTTATACTGACCTTGAGTGTCATTACATATAAATTAATAATTGTGCCTCAAGCATCGAAATAAATGTAACAATTAACTAGACAATTAGTCCAAAAAAAAGTTTTATAAAAATAAAATCTATTAAAACTCATGATGTTTGGCACTCCAGCTGCCCTCTATATCACTGACGTCATGCATCTGTTTACGTCATCAAGCTCACGAACTCTTAGGCACTGAATTGCAAGATTTAATTGAAGAAAATGCACGTGAAAGTGTGTAACTTAAGGTAAAACCCATGCCATTGCGTCACAGTCTGGCACGGAAGTGTTATTTGCAACAATTATCTAGGATCTTCATATCTTTGTATTTCATAGTTGAATTGCACCAAAAGCAACACGTGATGAATTGACATCGAACTGTGTTTAATTGCTATTACTATGTAATGCAATACGATTTGATTGTTTTTATGATTTTTGAACCTTTACAAAATATTTTTGTTTCCCTTTGCCTGCCATTAATCTTTGCCTAATTAACATTTTCTGGGCACGTTTTCACTTGACTAGGTCGTTCATCTAAATAACCTTACATGGGTACTAGTGGCTTATGCTAATAAGCTTTATTTTTAGTATCTTTAACCTTGGATACATGCTATCAGCATGAGTGTGTGCCTGTATTCTTTGCAAGCAAAGGATTAATACAAATGTAAAACAAGACTCTAATATTTGAGTAATAGATGCTTCTATGATTACATTAAATACACGACTCAATATGTGCATCTATATTAATTATGAATACGATGCAGAGAGCTCAACAGTTTAATCCTCCACCTTGAGAGATTTATTTTTTTATTTCTCGTCTTCCGAAGTCCGAGGGGCCATTACTGCATGTTTAAACTGGACCTTTCGTCTTCTGATGTGGGGGGACAATGTTTTAATTTATGACTTGGTGGTCTCGGGTTTTGATGACATGGCGAGAGTTTTCACACGATCTTCTTGTCTCTCCAGAACAAGACCCGAGAGTTTTTTTTTACAAAGCATCTACCCTTACATACTTTATGTGTCTTAAAAGCGTTTATCAATGAATGTATTGGGGATTCTCAAACATGGAGGCAAATCCATTTATAGCAATATTTTTGGTGTATCTTCTGTACAATATACGGAAGTGTGGATAAGCTAAGAATTTTAATTACATTAAAAGATATAAAGTAGGCATACTCCTTTTAGACATTACGATCTATAGGACAAATGATTTAAAGGTCATTTGTATCTATGGCCTATGGTCAACTAGTGTGTCATGACCAATCGCATCTACTTTCCCCATTATTAGCATTGGGTGGACTCAGGGATATCCTAATCTCGAAATCCAACCAAGTCCCAGTCTTCGCCAAGATTCGAACCCGAATCAAATAATTATCGTGCATCCGAACCATATAATTATTTGTGTGTCTTTTTTCAGCTCCGTAGAATCAGATCTCTGAGCTCTTTTGGTTGTAGCACAAAGTAATGTTTAGTCTTTTAGTTGGCATCGTTCAATATCGAGTCCTTGGCATTGTCCGTTGTAGAGATGCACTTTAGGTGACTGTTAGTGAACGCGCAAATGTGACGACATTAATTCAAAGCAAGGCTGCAGCTTAGATCTAGATAAACAGACAGATGAGGCCAGGCTTTCATAGGAGCAACTTTTTTTGTTATAGTGACTTGAGACAAGACTGTTGCCGTTCTCAGTTAAATATTTTTGAAATAACGTCTGTATAATATAAGATAAGAAAAATTGTCATAGAATCCACATATTGTTCAAGCTAAAAAAATAAATAAATCAAACAAAGCATTAGGGCTTATTAAAAGAAATTTCTATAAATCAAATAAGAACATAAAACTAAAATGTTATTTAACCTTGGTTAGGCCAATAATAGAATATACATCCTCTGTTTGGGATCCCTCAACTCAAGAAAACATTAAGAAACTGGAACAGACACAAAAAAGAGCAGTGAGATTCATAACAAACGAATATTCACATTTGACTAGAGTAACACCTTTAGTAAAATCACTAAATTTAGAAAGCCTTCAGGACAAACTCAAAAGTAAAGTAGCAATTATACATAAAACACTGAACCATAATCTTTAAATACAAAAACAAAATTTAATAAAATACTCTGAAAGACACAAAGATAAAGGAACATTCCTCGTCCCATATGCTAGGACAAATTTGTACAAATGCTCCTTCTTCCCTAGTGCTATTAGAGCATGGAATGGGTTGCCTTAGCCAGCCAGGAAAACCAGTGACTTGGCAGAATTTAAGTCATTGGTTAATATGCATGACTAGATGCATGACGCGTAGGACGTAATCATCTTCTTTATTGAAGTAACGTCTGTATTATATAAGATAAGATAACGTCTGTATTATATAAGATAAGATAACGTCTGTATTATATAAGATAAGATAACGTCTGTATTATATAAGATAAGATAACGTCTGTATTATATAAGATAAGAAAAAAATCTTCTCATCATTTCTTACGTTTTTCTTTATTTTCCATTATGTCTCCACCAGATTACTTCATATAGCTTTCTGTTCTTTTTCTCTCTTACTGTATTTAATTCAAGTAGCTGTAGAACGTAAACAGGATTTTACATAGCAACATATTAACAAAGAGTAGATTACTCTGATTAACTTTTACTGTGAAACTCTCCATTTACAAAGCAGTATATGTACTTATTAACTAGACCAGGTTTACCAAACTGTGTTCTGTGGAACCATAGTGTTCCGCGAGGCCTGAATGGGTGTTCCACGAACTACTGGACAGTACTGAAGTAATTAGCTAGTAGGCCACCACCAGAATTAATCTATCTATAAAAAAAAACAGCAAAGTATTCCGCTAAGTTATGAGTGAGTCTAAAGTGAATGTACATTTTGGTTTCTTATAGTTATAATGTTTTTTGTTTGGTGTAATGCACAAATTGTAAGACAAATTTCCATACGGACACTAAAGATAATTATTATTAAATACTCAGAATGAGAAAAGTGTTCCGTTGAGGATATAATTTAGGAACCACTGAACTGGACATATGTAGTTAAAAAATATTTTTTTTGTTTAATCTACAAAGACCTATGACGTTTAACATTCAAGCTATCTCAGTGACGCCATGCATCTGTTTACGTCATCAAGGCTGTGAACGTTTGGGCACCGCGCTGCAACGTTTAATTTAGAAAATGCGCGTCAAGTGCAGACTGGCGGAAATTCTGTTACAGTGTAATAGTCTTGGTGATGTCATTATTTTTAGCACATATTCGAATCTTGATTGTCCATCACATTTTTTTAAAAACTTTATGAACTTGTTATCTCGCCACCTTTCTAGACGTGTTGCGTTCAGAATATCTTACCCATTTCTTACCGAGACCCAGTTCTTATGACTCCAGTGACACTATTTCTTCATTCTAAATGGCAGTCTTGCGATAGAGAATGCCAGACACCATGCCCAATTGTACAGTTGTTTGTCATTGTTGGTGTAGCATAATCCTAATGTACAGTCTCTTTCTTCTTACCAGCTTGTGGAGGACCACACTTAATTGTTGGGTTAGATTTAAATGTATTGTATCAGACTATCTCTGGTCTAAACATTCCCCTTCGCTGTCCCACCTTTCTTACAATCATCCGCCATTTTTTGTTGGGTTTTTTTTTTAAAGGGAGATAATCGTGTATTCAGTATGTTCCAGCAGTGAAGACACTGTGATAACCTAAGTTCACTGCCCCTTTCTTGGTGGTTGTGTAAGATTAGGAAATGATTAACCCTTTGGTTTCAATCGCCTGGCCCGGTGAACAGTGAGTGTCACAGCTCGTAGGACGTGCACCTTTGTGGGTCTCATTCTTCAGACCTCCCTTAAAACAGTTCATTCACTGGCTGATTAAGGAACGGTCCTGCAATTTCCCTTTCAAGACCCTGGTCCCTGACGCAAACGGTAGATGATAAGAGCGCTCAATGTTGGAGGTGTGTCCGATTGAGCGAGGGTAATTTTCTAATGGAGGCTTAGAGGGGAGATCACTGCCTGCCACTTTCACGCCTGTCACACCGATGTGAATAAGGGGATGTAATTTATAACACCTTTAGTCTACCGTTTAAAAAAAAGTGTAACTTAAAGAATTTTAGTCTTCAAGGAACTGATACAATAAAATAAAGTTGTATTTTTAAAAAAAAAACAAATTCTTTTTCTGAATTTAAGATAATCAATTATACAGCTGTGGATTTTTTACTTAGAAGTGTGTGTCCTAATCGACATTAGCACCAACTGACTCTTCATTATCTGTAGATAATAATTACATCATACTGCTATCTATATCATTCTCCATTATAACAACTCTCTTTAATTCTAAGTATTCGTCACTAGATGGCGGTGTAAGCGTTTCATTAATTATTTATGAGGTGTAGGAAAACATAAGCGTAGAGCAGGAACTACTTTCAGTCGTTCATTCAGTTCCAATTCAACAAACTCAGTTGATCAGTTGTCTCTAGGACACTTTAAAAAAAAGTAGCATTCTCCCTTTCAGACTTTGCGCTCTACGGGGGCGGATCTGTTTCTGTGCCCGACGGTTATCTAGGTCTTGATGTGGCCAGCACCACGACTATGGGCTTTAATGCCCCAACTTATGTCCGGTACAAATCGAGACCCCCCCCTCGGTTCGGAAGCAAAGTGTTTGGCCGTTCGACAACCTTTCTATGACATACATACTTGATACTTCATTAGAAAAAAAAATTCTTTGTACATCATCATAACGTCGTCTAAAAATTCACAATACAAAATACAATGAACCTAATCCAAAGTAGCAGTGCTTATCCATTCACCTTCACCCATCCCTTAGTCCGTTGGACCGTTGGGGGCACCACCCTTGATCTGTAGACAGTCTTTCTCCACTCCTTTCTTTTTGCCTTTCTCTTTTAATGCCAGGCCCTTCCATTCTTTTATCAATGTAGTCGTCCCATCGCGTTCCTCTGTCTGCCTCATCTTCTTTTTCCTTGTAGTATCAATAACTACAGTCTTTTCTTTACATTGAAATTAGACAGCCTTCACGACAGAAGACTCAAAAGTAAAGTAGCAATTATACATAAAACACTGAACCATAATCTTCAAATACAAAAACAAACTTAATAAAATACTCTGAAAGACACAAAGATAAAGGCACATTCCTCGTCCCATAAGCTAGGACAAATGTGTACAAATACTCCTTCTTCCCTAGTGCTATTAGAGCATGGAATGGGTTGTCTGAGCTAGCCAGGAAAACCATTGACTTGGCAGAATTTAAGTCATTGGATAATATGCATGACTGAATGCATGACGCGTAAGACGTAATCATCTTCTTTTTTGAAGTAACGTCTATATTATATAAGATAAGATTCTGACAGTAATGGATCCTGACATGATCAAATATCTAAAAAAAACAACATTTCACTGATTTCATGGTTTAATTTATAATTGAATGATTTTCAATACCACTAAAGACTGTGTAACATCGTTTTTTTTCTCTTCAATTTCATGATTTTAAAACGCCTCTGAGTTTACCAGACTCTAGTAAGTACCTGACATTAGTTGGGGAAAAGTAAAAGCGGTTGGTCGTTGTGCTAGCCACATGACACCCTCGTTGACAGAAATGGATGACCTTCATATCATCTGCCCGATAGATCGCAAGGCCTGAAAGGGGAATTTCACTTTTCACGAATTGATGTTGTTAATTGCTTGTCATTCTGTTTGGTCATGCACTTTCGGCATTCTTAGGGAGTGTATAACTTTATTCTGGTCACAGGTCTTGTTTTTATACAGTATCACTTTTTGCTAAAAACAAACATTAACAAAAGTAACATCTCTGGATCAACGTACGTACATAGCATCATGGATGTCTGCGTATCTCATTCTGATATTGAAGCCTCCATTTTATCCGGTGTTATTTACCTGTTTTTTTTTCTTTTTTTTTTTACGCATTCTTCCTTATTACTGTGGCAATAGATGTGGCAGGTATGCTTCCAATTGACGATGCTAACTTTGATTTGAACTCATTAAACTTAATTGATTTTTGATTTAGGCAAAATGGATAATGTTATCGAAATAGGTAAAATAATTAGGGAGAGAAAGAGTTAATTGTATCACTCTGAGTTTGTACATGGTATATTTCAAAATGACAATTAATAAATATGCTTCACACATATAGATGACACATAAAAACATTCTTGACAATTCATCTTTCCGTTTATATGCTCACAAATTATATTCCCTCCCCTGCTCTATTAATAGAGTATCAGTTCTCTCCCCGTTTATTGCGTCTCATAACATCACTGGCCTACACTGTAACTGAACTCGGACACGTAGTTAACTCCGCCATTAAGTGCCTGACGTAAGGGTGCCACTTGTGGCCCCGAACAAGCCTTCCCTTGTTGCAGGCTCGTCTCCTGCCATATTGTGTCTGCCCGACCCCGGGAGATGCTCATCGTTATACTGTCTGGAGTGCTAGGCTCGCATCGAAATCTGAGACTCACGGTTGGGCCCCGGTCGTGACTGGGGTCCTACTCGCGGTTGGGGACCCCTCCAACCCAGACAACAATGGCCCATTTATAACACATGAAGACCTAGACGAGATTTGCATCAAGTGTTTTTAGAATCGAATTTTAAGTACATTTGCTCTCCAGTATTTTATAAGCCTAAGTAATATTACATAATGAAGGACATATTTGTTGACCTGACCTGTGGAGTGAACTTAAATCTTCGACTCAACACTGGAACTAAAGCTCTGTTACGATCTCACACAAAAAAATAAAAAACTTTGTTTCAACAATCTCCATCCTATATGGCATATCAGTGCTAATTTTGTTCACTAACCTATATAATCTAAACCAGGGGTGGGCAAATTACGACCCGCGGGCCACATCAGGTGTTCCCTCACATTACACATATAAAAATGCGAATATATTTATATAAATAATTGTAAATATCTATAGATCTAGAAATAATTGAAACTTCTGATTCTTATCACTTATCATGAAGAGGCTAAATAAACATTGTCTTTAAACGTCATTCTAAAAAGTTTATATTAAACGAAGATTATTCTTACTGGCAATATTTCGGAACATTCAGTCAAAGACAAACACAAGCCAGTATTTATTCAATACTATCAAAAACTGTGTTGAAAGAGTTGGGTTGGCTTGTACAAGATGGCAAGTGTAACAACTAATAGCGCTCGTGCTTTGACTAAGAAAAACAGGCTTTTTAATAAAATAAAGCATTGAATATCAAATATATTGTTGGAATCGATTTCTCAATGATCTTATTATTGGGACAGGTACAACCTTAGGCATAGACAAAGTGCTTAGGGTCACCAATTGGTGAGGGCCTTGCACTGACTACGTTCCTATTATTTTAGAGAAGAAATAGCGAAACTTGTCCCCAATGTTATTGTTGAAGTACAATAGGTTTTTAATAAATTGAATAATTTTACTGTTGTCGCTTTTTTATTTTATTTTATTTGAGGCCACCTAATTCACTTTGCCAAGGGCCTCCAATTATCTGCCGGCCATGACTGGCAGTTCCGAGAAGTACTTGAAGATTTGGAAACAAAAATTCCGATGTTCGGTAACACAGTAGTAACCGCTGGCCTAGAAGAATATGGAATCTCAAGGAAGAAATAGGTTGATTGAAGGACATTGACTGTGACTTTGTTACTAATATTTCTGATGAAGAGTTGAAGACAGACTTCATGTTTATCATTGGAGACATTGCAATGTTTTGTTTTGCAAATGACGTGTATCTGCATCTTAAATCTTTTCAAACAAAGTTATTCCACTTCTTGAGGCAGCGAGTGAAATCGGGTCTAATCATTTTCCTTAGCTGAAAGGTGAAACTATTTCTAGTGAAATGGATGAAATTATAAGACTTATTTGGATTTCTTGATTGTGGAATTTGAAAGCAAATTTTAAGACGTCAAGATCTTAGAACTAGTTTTCAATACCATCAGCTCACCATTTAATGCAGAAGCTGATTTAGCTCCAGATGACATACTCCAAGCAAATTATGACCCGAAAGAGAAATTCCAGTGAGTTCTTCCACATAAGTTTCATGACTGCCAGAAGCTGTAATCCCATACTTGAGAAAACTTTGCTGCGAAGCTTTCACATTATTCGGAACCTAATTCATCTGTGAACACGCTTTATTTCGTTTGTTTGAAAATTATGAAGTCTTAGAACAGGTCGATGCTCACTGACTGTAATTTGACAGCAGTCGCAAGAACAAAACAACTAGTAAGCTAGTTCTATAGTTACAGAACATTATGCACGGATATAAACAGTTACATTCTTCACATGAAGTACAATAGTAGATTTGTGGTGAAATGTTGTGATGTAAAAAGACAATAACAAAATTAAAAAAATTATTCGTAAAATTAATTCAAGAAATTGCTAACTGTTGTTGTAATTCCTCAATTGGGAGTAAAAAAAAAAATAATAATTTATGCGGCCCGCCAGTCCCCAAATTTTTTTCATGTGGCCCTCGGTAGAAAAAGGTTGCCCACCCCTGATCTAAGCGTAACAATTAGAATGGTATTTTATTGCCAGTTTAAAAATAAAACTTTAAATTATATTTAAAAAATTACGATCAGTGGTGTAGATTAGTTATTTCTTTTTTAATTCACTCTCCGGTGTCTCTCGGTATAAAAGCGTTATTTATTTTTAAAAGTAACATTTAAAACTATACTGTTCATTTATCTTATAGTGATAAATTACAGACGTTCCTTCTTAGCAAGAGATAATTGCGTCCCACGCGTATCTATATGTCAATCTAGTCGTGCATGGTAAGTCATTGTTTTTCCTGCCTGATTCAGGCAACCCATTTTATGCTCTAATGGCAGCAGGGAAGTTCTTGAACACAATTTATTTAAACCTTTATATTTAACCCAGATTTGGAAGTTTTTTCTTCTTAGCGCATTAACTTTCTCAACGTTCCATCGAGTTGTTCCCCTTTGTCTATGTCCATCTTTATCATTATCTTGTTTGTATTCTTTACGTTTGTGAATTTTTCTGTTAAAGATTTGATTTCATCGAAGGAGCATGTTTAACTGAAACACAATTCAAATTTTTATGAAGAGTTATAAATTACACCCCAGTGGTCTGTGTGGATATAACAAGGTCACATACAGTGGTTCTATAGTACTAAGATTACACATGAGTAGTTCTATAGTACTAAGACTACACATACAGTGGTTCTATGGCACCAGTACTACACATACGGTGGTTCTATAGTACTAAGACTACACATACAGTGGTTCTATAGCACTAAGACTACACATATAGTGGTTCAATAGCACTAAGACTACACATACAGTGGTTCTATAGCACCAAGACTACACATACAGTGGTTCAATAGCACTAAGACTACTCATACAGTGGTTCTATAGCACTAAGACTACTCATACAGTGGTTCTATAGTACTAAGACTACACATACAGTGGTTCTATAGCACTAAGACTACGCATACAGTGGTTCTACAGTACTAAGACTACGCATACAGTGATTCTATAGTACTAAGACTACACAAACAGTGGTTCTACAGTACCAAGACTAAGATTGCTTTATTGATCTTAATTGGAACATATGATCACGTGGACTCTTTTTCAGTTTAAAACAACGTGACATATATAACCTCTAAAGAGTTGAAACGAAGTATACACCACGGGAATATAAGATGGTACGGCGCTTAGTCAATGGCTCAACAGTCATAGCTTTAGTTCTCCGCACCTCCGCTGGAGATGATAAAATAGCCAAGAGCCCTCCCTGTCCCCCATCCAGAACTGATAATGTCCTGTAGACTTTTTAGTAATAGAGTCGTGGAGGCCGTGGGCTTAGAGGACTGGAGTGTTGGAGATTCTAGATAGATCCACTGGATGGGCTACTCGGGTTGACGGGAAACGTCCACTTGCTTAGTTTCTGAAACATAGACCTTGGGTGAAAAGAGAGTGTGTGTGTGTAGATATATGTGTAAGGAAGGGGAGACCACTGCCAGGCCAGATAGGGCGAAACACAAAATTTGAAGTGGAAAAAAAAAGGTTATAGGGCAAAGAAATATGCTAAGAATTATCAGACTAACCGCATACACACACACACACACAAAAAGATAAAAACTTTTTTTTTCCTCGGCCCCACTTCTTCACCTGTGTTTTAACCTCCCCCGCCCCCCCCCCCCCTCTTTTTTTATGCTCCTACACGGCATGCTTAGGTCTGGCGGTTTTCTGCCTTACATTCAAAACTTAAGCGAGAAATTCTTTTTCTTCTTCTTTTCTATATTGCTAAAATATGAGCAGTCCTGCCGCTAAGCATTTTAATTTTTTTATTTATTTCTGTTGTGTTTAACTCTTTGTGTTCTGAAGTTATTTTCTGGGTGGAGGATTTACTTGTGTGTAGACTTGGATGTAAAAACGAAAAAAAAATAACTGGTTCATTTCTGAAGTAGTTTGTTAGAAACGGTAAAAGCAAGGAATGTGATGTCAGTTCGAAGTAAAAACATTCTAGTCATTGTTTCAATGTGGGCAGACGATAATGGAAGATACACTTTGATATTCGCAGCATGGAGTCTTCCTTTTTCACTGATGTAATCATGTAAGTTGTTCACTAGAGAGGAAAGAGTATGTCTTAAGCTCAGTGGATTTACCAGTATCACTAACTTGTATAAGAGATGTAAAGCGCTTGGCTTCAACGAAGGCTGGAAATTAGAATATGTTTTTTTAATTTAAAGGACGACCCAGAGTCTTAAACACATAAAGGTACCTGACGTTGGTTGGGATAAGTAAAGGCGGATGGTCGTTGCTCTGACCGCATGACAACCTCGTTAACTGTCGGCCAAAAGAAACCTTCACGTCATCTTTCACATATAAACATGTAAAACATTTTACAAAACATAGATCGCATGGTTTTAAAATGATTTGTTTGTTTGTTGTTGGTTTTTTTTTTTTCATGTTTCGGATGTTCCTACAGAGTTGGAGATAATTACTTCCTAGTCCAAACCTCCCATCAGGACGACGTGGGATGGGAGCGGGCAGGGTTTGAACCCTGGACCATCGATAAATCTGAACGACACTCCAGCGAGCAAACCGCACGACCAGGCAGCCATCCATTTTCGGGACGTACTAGAATCAACACAGCTTTCATTGGTACCTGACATTAGTTGGGAAAAATTGTGTAACCCTATTGTCGTGACGCAATGCAAAGACTGGCCGAATAACAAAAAAAGTTTCATTTCAGTTTCCTGTAAAATAAACTAAGACTCTAGTAATATAATTACTATGGGTGCATCCAGTCGACACAAGTAAAATGGTACAAAACCTGGAAACAATAATTAATCTCTCTCGTTTTTTTTTTAATTCAGAGACTTATTCCTGTACCTACCTCCAAGTAAATGACCATTCAAGGTGTGTCTAATAATGTTTAACCTGGTCTATTTTCAACAGCCGTGAACGTATAAGGGATGTGTGTTTGGGGGGGGGGGGGTGACTTTGAACCTTTAGCATTGAACTTAAAGTCAACTCACATGAAAGGACAACATGGGAAAGAGGGTAATTAGGGACACTAATGATAGTTTAAGGCCCCAAGATTGTAATATAGAGACCCGATATTCACCCTTCCTCAACCTACATCTGTTGGATGTGTTCAATTCCTTTTGTCAAAATGGTTCTAGGGTTACACATTATTTTGTCATGGTCTTCAATTTTTTTATATATATAACTTTCATTTAGGATTGTATATAGACAGAACGTCTTTAGCGTTGAAATATAATACCGGTACTAAGTTTATATAGGCTTCGATACAAGGTACATTCTATTTATCGTAGTTTCTTGCGCGGTGATAACAGTAAGCTCTGACAGAAGATTTATAGTAGAAAAAAACTATATCAAACAAAAATAGCTGCAACCTGCTTCCACTTCCACTCACCGCGTAAGGCTGGTACTTCGATCCTGCATATTGTTTTGTATCATTTTCTCTCACTCATCTGACTATTTATGAGTCTATTTGAGAATTTCATCTATGTAAATAACAAAATATAAATACCTAGCATTTTGGTGTATCCGGTGTACATAATAAAGGAAATATTGATATACTAGGTTATTATTTTTTTAAAAGTTACATGGTTATTTTGTGTTTGCAGTGTGTGTGTGCACTTCGAAGCACTTCAAACCTGCATGTTTCTGGGCTCTTACGTTCGTAGCTAGATATTTGTAACATTTGAGTTGGCAACACTGAAGCTTATTTTTAGCGTCCTTGACATTTGTTAGTTGATCGTGACAATCTCCAGTAATGATGCCAACAAATTTTTATTTTGTTAAAAATAGCATCTTAAACGTGACCATAAGTTTACCTTTACTTACCCCTTAGTCTGTGGGACCGTTGGGGCACCACTCAAGATTTGTCAACCGTCTTTCTCCATTCCTCTCTGTCTTTTGTCTTGGATAGAACCTCTTTCATTGGCATTGTTTTATGCTGTCTTCCCATCGCTTTCTCTGTCTGCCTCTTCTTCTTTTTCTGGTAACCATAACTACACAGCGTATATCAAATCACTCCGTCTGGTTGGAATGTTGTACACATTATTTCCCCTACTTTCCATTAAACTTATCACAATTATTGGGCATTATTGCCGCTGACAAGACACGAATCGATGAAAAAATAAATCAGTTGATTAGTAGTAATTAATTACAGTTGTTTTATAGAGAGACAAATAAAAGGGGGGGGGGGGCGCTTAGGTAAGGGGAGATAACTCTTATGTAGAGAATTCTATCGTTTGCTAAAATTTAGTTGTTTTTTTTTTAAACTCTTACTTTGATAGGTCAGTGGATAGCTTAGTGGCTAACATGTCGGCCTTATACCGTGGAGGCTCGAGCTTGAATTGAGACTCTCGAGCGTATGTAAACAAAAATATTGTTTTTGAAAAGGCAGCATAGAAACCTTCTCCCATATACCCCCATCCCGCCCCAGATGCCTACTCCCCCAAGTATAAAAGTGGCGTTGAACAAGAATGATTCATAGAAATATTTCAAATCGCAAAAATGTATTATTCTTATTCTAGATCTACTAAAAAAAATTAACGACATGATTGATTCCAAAAAATTCATCCCATTTCACTCAATATACGATTTATTGTTTAAAAAAATTTTTTTTTAAAAATATTTTACTTGTTTTAAATATAGATCTAAAAGTCTGTGGTTATAAAGATGAACAAACGACAGGCCGTCTTTCTTCTTTCTTTCTTTTTCCCTCAATGTCCCCATTCTTTCTGTACGCATTCTAGTAACCAAAATAAAATGGTGTAAAGTTCTTGACATTTGACCCGGAACCAGTCACCTGTAAATGTTGATGGACTCCCGCTGTGCTCTCTGAATTGAACAATTAGTAGCTCCAACAGCAGTGTGAGTGTGTGTGTGTGGGTAAGTAAGTGTGCGGGCTTGTTTTGACAGCGGCCTCAAAGTTGATGTTTTGGCTTTGATCCTTAATATTTGCACAAAAAGTTAAATTGATTTTTTTTTTTATTTATTAGACATGCTTCACATAAATAGGCCTTTAAAATGTGCACAAATAGTTTCATGGCACGGCGCGAACTAGGATGCGGGAGGGGATATTTTGATACAATAGGACACTTTGTGCTGTGGTACGCTTGCAAACACTTCATTTTGGGGTGTCCCGAGGGATGTTTTTGTTCTGTCTGGGTATCAATTCTATTTCGACATTTTCTGTTTATAATTATATTCACACTTCTTGTTAAAAATGCGATGTCTGTTTAAAAAGAGCACAGAGCCCTGTCTATTATATATTGCAGTACTTTACATAAACTGAATCACTTGTTTTTTTTAAACATTAGAGAATAAAAAGGATTGTAGACATAATTTTTTTTTAAACACTATTGCTCCTTTATGAAGCTGAAAAATCCTGGTTAAGCGCATGATGATGATAAATGTACTCAGAGTGTATGGCAACATTATAAAAAAAACTACACTAGAATACTGGATCTAGATAGGCTATATGGTACAGAAGATCCTACTTTGGTGATATATAGATTCAGACGGTGCGCAAATTGTTCCTAAACGTCTATTTGTTTCATTAACTTTGTGTTGAATGTATGCGGGAATACCCGCTGACGTATGTATATTTAAGATAGAGACTGTCTAGACCTCCTGACCAAATACGGTTTAAAGAAGATTATATTTTAAAAAAAAAGTATGACAGTCAAAGCAGAGTTTACCACGTGTGGCCAGTCTGCTAGTAATTCCTTTCCCAAAACTGATAGGAAGATCGTTGGAGCCGTTTTTGAGATTCGCTTCTAGGTTGTTGTTTTTTTTTGGTCCCATGAAGAATTTGTAAGCTGATAAGAGGAAACTTTTATTATTTTATTTTTTTACTGCTAGTCTGTTTTGATGATGTTCCATTATTAACAAAATACAATGTTGTGTTTATTTGTTGACGAAGTCGTTCTGACTTTAAAATTAATTTATAATCTTGAAGGAATTTTTTTTTCAAATGATCAAAAGAAAAAAAATAGTAAAAGTTTGGCATTTTTTTCTACTTGAGGCAAATCAAAAACAGGAGAAATAAAAAAAAATATTTATCTTTAAAAAAAAAAAACAACAACAATAAGAGAATCAACTGCTCAATTACTGCAATTTCTCGCAATACTGTTAGATTTATTTCCCCTTTTCTATTTAAAGCAAAATTAATTAATTAGCTACAATTCTCCACTTCCCATTCTCGGATCGAGCTGAAACTTTGCTCAATTAATCACTGTTACTTACAAAGTATCAGTCAATCAAAAATTAATAAAATAATTAATTAGCACCGGTGGCTGAGTACTAAAGCGTTTTGCTTTCGAACTGTGGATCCTGGGGTTGAATCCTGGTGAAGACTGGGATTATTACTTTGGGATCTTTAGGGTACCTCTGAATCCACCTAGATCCAATGAGCACCTGACATTAGTTGGGGAGAAGTGAAGGCCGTTTTGGTCGTTGCGCTGGCCACACGACACCCTCGTTAACCGTGGGCCACAGAAAGAGATGACCTTTACATCATCTGCCCCAAGATCACAAGGTCTGAAAAGGGAACTTAACATTTTTAAAAAAATTAGGTAAATCGTACAATACTGATAGATAGTGTTATAAATATACAGTTCTTCCCCTTAGATAGGCTTTGTTAATTTTTTAAAATATTTAACTTGTTTTAAATTTATAATATAATTTAATCTTCTCACCAGTTTTTCTATTCTGAAACCTAATCTTTCGTTTTTCACTCAATCTTTAGCTCACACTTTTTAACTTCAGTCTCCAGCCGTCTATTCCTATCCCAGCCTAAACACTCATAGATCATACACTAACCAGCAGAGCGCGGCAAATTAAAAATCTCTGTGGATTTTTCAATGTCAGCAACAGCTTGTAGGGAGCATTCTTTATTCAGCGCCCCCGCCGTGGTGAGCCAATAAAACCTGATGTTAAACCCGGAATGGCTCATTAGAACAATGACTTATCTGATGTTTGTGGGTGACTCAAGAGACTGCGCTCATCAGTCACTTTGACCGCCGATCACTTGACCTCTCCCCCCGCACTCGTCATGTTCAATCTTCTTGAGTTCTCTCTTATAAGTGGAGCTTTCGTCCCCTCCCTCGGGTAAAGACAAATCACTCGTGGCCATCTCGGTGAGAAGTGTACCCTCTAAGGAGTTGTAGGCCACCTACTTTATTCTTATGAATCATTGGCTGAGCTTTTAATGTTTGATAATTTTTTTCAGCGCCATTTTTTCGGGTGCATCAATTAATGGGGCACTCGCTGATTCAAGGAATTATGTCTTTGCGTTATTTTTACCTTTACCTATCCCTTAGTCTGTTGGACCGTTGGGGCACCAGGCAAGATTTGTCGACCGTCTTTCTCCATTCCTTCCTTTTTTTTTGCCTTGTTTAGAACCTCTCTCACTGGCAGGCCCGTCCATTCTTTAATGTTGTCCTCCCATCGCTTTTTCTGTCTGCCTCTTCTTCTTTTTACCTGGCACTGTTCCCTGAAGGAAGGTCTTTGCGAGCCCCGTAGATCTGTAATGTGGCCAAAAGTTTTACGCTTTCGTCTTTTTACAATAGTTAGCAGGTCGTCATGGGCTCCGATCGCTACAGTAACCCTGTCTCTGATTTCTTGGTTTGTGATGCGGTCTTTGAATGTGATGCCTAGGATCCTTCTTTGCGTTATACGTCCAGATAAATTTTGGATTGTCACTTTGTTTACATTTTGAATGTTAAAATCCTGTTTAAAATTAAAATACAGCTAGAGAGGAAACGACGAGAAAGCGATATGACGAAACGGAGTGACGATATAATGGGACCTAAAGAAAAACGGAAGAAAATAAAAAGGCGAATAATGAGAGAGATTTAGAAATACCGAAACAAAATTAACAATTTCATAGACGCCATTTTGAAAGATTATTGTTGACCATTAAATAAAAAAAAGTATAATTATAATACAAGATAAGAGAAAGAGATTAAAAGTTTGATTCTACGGCGCTGTAAAGTGGACACAAATTATTAGATCTAAAATACTTCTCTTAATACTTTTCTGTACACCGGGTACACCAAAAAGGCTTGCTATTTAGGGGTATACCTCCATATATGAAAATCTCCAATAGAAGCTTGCTACATGTAAAATAATCCTTTGGCCTGTAATCGTTTTTACAAAGCTTATATCAACTCACTCTGTCCGCGTCTGTCATGTAAAAAGTTTGAACACGTTGTTTCTCCCACAATCATTCTCGGATCAAGTTAAAAATTTGCACAATTTGTTTTGGGCGGAGAAAATACATGAATCAATTAAAAAAACAAACAAACTAATTAGTTAATTATTGTTTTTTTTTGTTTTAATACCAACAAGGGAGATTACTCCTTCAGTATTCACATGTAGGCTAAATACGTAAGGTTTTGTCCCCTTAGATAATTGTACGCGTTATTTCTACCTCACCCGTTCTCGGATCAAGTTGAAACTTTAAACAATTAATTATTGTACCTTACAAAACGTAAATCAATTTTTTTTTTAAATTAACCAATTAGTCAATTAATTAATGGTAATTATATTTTTTGTTTTGTATTGAAAAAAAGGAAATAACTTCTTTATTCTTGAGAGACGTAGTTATAAGTGAGGAGTTCTTTCCCTTAGAAAAGTTTTTTTTTTCCGTAGCTTGCTACTGCTCTTTAAGTACGAACGTAATTTCCTTCGGAAACTCTCAGCTCTCCACTGTTCATTGGTTTCCAGTTGTTCTCTTCTGTCTGATTACCACTCCTCCTCGTTTGTCTATGATAGTCTGACTTTATGACGGTATCACCATCTTGAGGATTTCCTCCTCGGCAACTACAAAAGACACACGCGGAGACATCCATCAGACTTGCATCACGTGATCACGTGCAGCGGTCACTCGCCGGACATCGGGCTGGAACTATTAGCGGTCTAGCGAGACTAAATATGTCATAGATCGTTGATGGATGCAGAGAACAGATATTCCCAAACGGCGCAATATCAAAAGCATACGGCCGAACGTGCAATATTGATGGTAAATTTAATTGGATCCGTTTAGACCGAAGCTAGTCTTAATAGCCTTACAGAGAGTTCATGAGAAATTCCGACTAATTTTGAAATTAAGCTTCGTAATGGCTCGTACATGTATAAATAGACTTGCTCCATTTTTTGTTGGTATTTGTATCTTGAAAAAAAATGGAATAAAACAGCTTAATGCATTTGTGAATTTAAAAAATGTAATTAAAAAAAACACACACACAAAAGTTGAACACTGATGGATGGAGAAGTGTATGTGTGCTGGTCATTCAATGGCTACATTATCTGTCTTAGCTCGTCCTCTTGTCCCCCGTCGCCGTTTTTGTTGTCCCCACTTTTCTGATTCTTGCTCCCCCTCCCCCTTAACGTGAATTCTGTATGAAACAATAAAACACGATCTGACCGCTGGCTACAAGAGAATCATTAATGAATCTCTTGACATCCATAATCTCAGAAGGACTCTTGTCATTTCTGGCCGTAGCTGGACAAACGCCGCTGCCTGTCAGCTGTCAGTGAGTAGATGGCCAGCGGCCAGTTTACGAATAGTTGACTCGGGAGACTGCTTGGAGTGGTCCTTGTGACATCAGGTTAAGAGTAAAGTATGAGATGGAGAAAGTAACTGGCCTGAGACAGGCGATAAGCTTGACCACACCACCCATTTGATAATTAAACAAACTATATATTTTCAGATCAGTTTATACGTAAAATCTGTATACCATTTCATTTGGATCTCCCCTCCCCAGAGTTAGTTTGGGACTATTTAAAGAGAGTCCAAACTCATTTATCTAACATTTATGTTCAAAGACATACAAAGAAACACACACACACGCTAGCTTTTAATTTAGTTATATGTCTATGTTTGTGTGTGCGTGTTTAAACATTATGATCAGCCAATGAATTTAAAGTATTTTTGTGTGAATCTAACCAACATTTGGACTTAAGCATCGCACATCAGGACTATTGTAGGTGAAATGGTCACCAGTGAACTTATGCTAGTGGGCTATTTACGAGTTTTAGCTACGTTTAGTTATCTAGTCATTAATCTTCGGACTCGAAGACAAGATTTATTATATAGTCTCATTTTCTTCTTTAATTAGATGCCATGCAGTATAAACAGACCTTTATACATAAACTATGCCTAGACTTTACTCTTTATTTTCAACAACTAAATTCAGGAGCGCCCTAAGAATCCCGAAATTCAAAATCACGAGATTCGAAACCAGGACCCCAGGTTCGGAAGCCAAGTGCCTAACCACTCAGCCACCGTTCCCCCCTTAACCGTAACATCATCTGCCCTATAGATCGCAAGGTCTTCTGAAGCTATGAATCTTTCTGAAGCTGTTTCTTCCTCTCTATCTCTTATACAATGAATGTGTTTAATATCGGTCGCCGCGTGTTTGCATATTATGCACACAGTTTTTGTGTCGGCATGGCGCGGAAATGAATCCATCGATTATTGCACGATTATTGCAGATTTTATTTTTTAAAATCTGCTCCCAATTTCCTGTCTTCACACAAAGCCAAGTAATAAATATCTGTCTGCGATGTTAACTCTCCAGCTGCACTCAGTTCCTTCGATGTGAAATTATCAGCTTATAATCGTGCGCTGCAGTAAACCCTTTATTTTGTACGCGTGGGGAGTCCGGCCCAGGGTGTAGCTTTCATCCCTAATACCTAGTGGCTCTCAACAAATTTCTCAGCGGGAGTACCATTGATATTCTTTTATGGGGTATTAAAACAAATTGGACAGAGTAGTGAGTCTTGAAACGAGTTGAATTCAGTTGTCATGGCGACATAGTGTCGGCCATTGCTCATTAGGGTTGATAGAAGCATGTACTTCCTGATACCACAGTCTATAAATAAATATACACTGGCATACACATACTTGTAAAATGCTTTACATATTTCGTATTTTCCTTCAAATTTGAAAATAATCTACTTCCTAGTCCAAGCCTCCCGTAGGACGACGGGGATGGCAGCGGGTAGGATATGAACCCTGGACCATCGAGACAACCGAGCGACAGCCCAGCGCGCATAACACACGACAAGGCATCCATACTACATCATTTTCGCCTTCAACTTTTAATTATTATTGTTATAACTTTTATATAGCGCTACTTTCATGCTTATATATATATATATATATATGCTCATAGCGCCTTTAATCCAATCTCATTTGTGGACCAGTTGGGTGGGGGGGGGGTTTCCGTGCTGCCTTTAGGCGCTCAGTAAACACAACTCTGCCCGAGTCGGGTGTCGAACCTCGAGCCCCCTTCTAGGTAGCCAAGCCAAATCAAGTTCTCGGCCACTCTTCCCACCAATTATCCAATAAAAGATAGAATATACTCAATAAGGCTTGGGTAGGGCATGTTTGTTCTACAAAGCCCATTATTTTTTACCGAAGTATTTTATTTTTTTGTAGTAAGCTTCGTGCTTTTAAGTACCCGATTCTCCAACCCACTTGACTTTCCTAGTATCTACACCACCAAATTAGTCTTCAGCTATTGAGCAATAATTTATCAGTCTACCTCTCTAACCCCCCCCCCCCCCTCCCCAATCTCTCAAATATTCAGTTTATTTGAAAGGCGAATTTTCTAGCTGCGTACTGAAAGTACTCTTATACAAACTAGCTATGGTCTATAATGATACGTAATAGCAGCATATAAATACAAACAGAAGTACTCTTGATGAAAGCTAACAGCACACTGATACAAACTTGGGAACAACGTCTCGAAGTGTCGAAATAGTGCCGATGTGTCAAATAAAGAAATAACCCGAAAAATAAAATTTTTATTTATAATGACTAATCTCATATGTTAACTAGTAGTTTCTAGTACGATCCAAAGACATAGTATATAATCTGTGTTTTTATTCGAATAGCTGCATTCGTATGTCGACAGAGGAAAAAACCGGAATGTCCCAGTGCACGCTGTCTCTAGTGAAGGAGATACTAATGAGTGATGATGACCTTGTTGTCAGACTGACCTGCTCCTTGGTTTATCAATCTTCATTTATCTCCGGCTCTCTGGGCTCAAGTCATAACACCTTGGCCGGTAGCATCGCGTACAATTCTTTTCAGATGTCACTGCGCTGTTTGATGTTATCTGGTGTGGGTACCTGTGTTGAGGGTGCTCTAGGCGTGCGATAACTTGGCCAGATAACACACAGAAACACGGTCTAGATTAAAATTTAATTTACGGAAAACAGTTATAAATACATTTTCCCCCCATCAGGATTTGGCTCAAATGACGGGAGGCAGTATAGACGTCTTCTTCAAGCACACATAATAGCGAAAACGTCACAGTTATTGTTACATTATGCATGCCATAGAATTGCGTCATCGGGTCATGATAGCTAGGAAAGTGTGAATTCTCAGATGAAAAGAATGCACTGTTAGATTTAGTAATAACGTTAGAGTGAATATGCAGAATGCGTCTTTAGAGTGTTTTGTTAGTAGCATTGGGAATATCAATAATAGACACAGTAGTTGTTGCCTAGCGTATACACACAATCAAGTTGTATAGAAATAGCTGCCTGGTTGGGGGTGGTGTGTGCTTTGGACTGTCATCACGATAGCCCCCGTGCTCAAACTCAGCTCGCTTCCATTCCCTGCCGCTGTACAAGAGTTTTGTGTTAGAACAGGGGTTCTCAACGCCTTTGAGAGGGGGGGGGGGGTCGATTGACGATTTGCCAGGGGTCGCCTTAGACCATCGAAAACATGGATTGTTTTTTGTCTATTCTTCTATTGCTGTATGTGTGTGTGTGGAGGGGGGGGGGTTGCGGCAGAGTGGGGATCGTAAAAAGGGGTCGCCGAGCTTAAAAGGTTGAAAACCGCTGAGCTAGAACGTTATATATCCTCTTTTCTGAAGAGCGTTCGAAACGTATAAAGCAATCAAATACAAATATGTATACAATCAACACTATAGTAACCTTTGATACAGGTGAAGAGTGAGACCGAGAGGGGAGGTTACTTTGATAACTTGATTGAAAACTTTTTTTTTATTGCCTATAATTATTAAAAAGTCTGATATCGAGAAAATGTTTAAATATATATTTATTGCCTAGTCGACACTCTGACTCTTTGAACCGAATTCAGAACAATTGACGCCTTGAATGATTGGTAGATGATGATCATGTTATGTTTTATTTCTCACCCCAGACTCGTCAATGTTGTTATTTAGCGCAAAGTCAATGGCTTGAAGTACAAAGCGCCATCTTCTGGCTTGATTGGCTGTGCATAGAGTATGACGTAGCGTCCATTCCTGGAATTCTCAAGTCAACATCAATATTTAAGACCGACTCAAACAGACCCGAGAACTTTGTCAAAATGAAGTCAACAGAGTCAACTTTAAAGTCAACATTCTCCGTTATCTCATTTTCAGGGCGACACTTCTCGAGAAGACCAAGGGGAAGATAATCTGTGCTCTCAGTGGCCAGGGGGGACAACCGTTGACACCTAAAATTGTTTGGAAAGGGGACATAACAGACATAAGGTCTGATATTGTTAATAGGCTTCAGCGGTTTTGAAACGGGACTACAAAAGCGTTTTGTTCTCGTCTCAAGTCTTGTAAGACACCTAAGTGGATTTAGTTCGCTCCTGGAAGTGCGGCAATGGCGTGACCAAAGTAAACAACGAAGGGGATGATTTTGGCGCCCCAGCTAACGGGAAATAACCCTACTCAATGTAAACATTCGTCATGGGGGATACAGCGAGGTTGTCGGTAGATCTAGGTTTTAAATAAACACCATTCTTGTGCTATGATGAGCATGCAATACAGATGTTATATATAGGACTAGCATTAACTTTAAGACTAAGACTAAGACTGCTTTATTGATCCTTACGGAAATTTGTTGTGATTACAAGGACTCTTTTCTCATATAAAGACAACGCAACAGAAAAATACACATAAATACAACAGACAACATAAAGAGTTCATTCAGCGACTACACACAGGTATCTTGGTGCATTTCATGTTCCCTGATCAATGGAATAGATGCATAGTAACATAGGCATGTAATCATAATGTTGGTCCAACTTATCTGATTGTCAGTAAGAAAAAAATATTGCTATTATATATAACAGTAAAGAAGGGGAAAGCCATGGCATCATTTTGTCACCAAGTAGTTTAGAATATAAAAACTCTCTATACCTCACTGAAATGCGAGAGTAGCATTGTAATATCGTATCTGATAAGAAACATTATTAAGTCAACTCAAGCCTATGGAACTTAAAAAAAACTCATCACAACTGTTTCATTCACCCCTGTTGATATCTCAGATCAGGAATACTAACGGATGTTTTATTTAACCTTATCCTTCATCCCCTCCCCCTAAAAAATGTATATTATACTGACATCAGGCACAATATCTCATCCCTTCTCAAACATACAATTTAGAGATTGTGTTTACTTTAAATGTCATTCCATTTGGTCTCAATGGTCGAGATATTCCATGAGTCCACGGAATAGAAGAATTCCAATTCACCCTTCTTGTATGGTTAGGGTGTGGTGGCCAAGTGGTAGAGCGCTTGGTTTTCAAATCTTGCTGGAGACTAGGATTCTTAATTTTTTTTATTTTTTTTTAAGGGCGCCCCAAGTCCATCCAACTCTAATGGGTACGTGACATTAGTTGGGGAAAGTAAAGCGGTTGGTCGTTGTGCTGGTCGTTAACCGTCGGCCATAGAAACAGATAACCTGCCCTAGAGACCCTAAGTTCTGAAAAGGTTAATTTTACTTTTATTCTTGTATGAAACTGTCAGACTTTTCACGTTCATATTTTGTTTTAACTTTCCCATTTCTTTCCTGTGTTTCAGTTCTGTCATGGAGAATTGTTTAAAACGCCGAGACCTGGACAGTGGCAGTGAGTTGGAGGACACTGAAGGCAGCGAATTGGACAATGACATGGATTCCGGAGAGCGAAAGGATCTCTTAGTATCTCCATCAGAGGAGAGCGGCCAGTACCATGAGTACGATAGCGGTCTGATAAGTCCTTACAAGCGTTTGAGAGTAGAGGATCTCGCCCACACGTCAGCAGAGTCTCACATTGGTGAGGAAGAGGCACACAGTTTGTTGAGATCCATCGACGGTTGTGACATCTCCTGGTCAAAATTCACGGAAGCGAAGTCAATGGAAGACTTTGGTCAGAGTACAAACAGTAATTCAAACTCACCTACTAAAATATCCTCCCTTGAAACCCGGAAGGACACAACGCCGAGACGTCAGCTTGTCAAAAGAGGCACCAGCATTGATGAAGCTTTACTGGCTGATTCTCGAGAACGTGAGTTTCCTTTTCCTCCAGCCATAGACAAAAGACAAACTTCCACACACACTAGAGAACTGGACTCTCTTCTGTTAGCTTCCTATCATCCGGACTTCCAGACTCTAGAGTCCAGACATATCTCTTACCAATCACGATGTAACAGTCCTGTGGTCTCAACTCAGACTCTCTCAGTCTCCAGACAAAACAGTGGCTCCAAAACTCAAGATTCATTTGACTTGTTGGAGATATACGCTGAGGAAGAGCCCACTGATGGTCCCAGTGATGTCATCTATGAAGAAATGCCAGAGAAAGAAGCATCTGATCCAACTGCAGTAAAAACTGAGGCATCCAGTGCATTCTCATTGGCATGCACCAAGTTAACACAGTTGGAAAACTCAAAGTCGGTGGGAATCAGCACTCAGGGTCTTCCCATCAGAGTCTCTCCTCTTCCTGTAGCAAGCAGTCTTGCCTCAACATTGTCATCCAGCTCCCAAAGGGAGACTCTCAGTGACGGTGTATCCGCTGTGTATGACACCGTGGACTCTGAGCCAGAAGGAACAGCCTGGCCAAAACTAATGCTGGATGGAGGTTTAAGCTCAGGTCTTCCTAAGTCCGCAACATCTTCAGGTGTTAGTACCAAGGATATGCAAGAACTCAAACCCATTCCAAACTCAGGATCCCAATTGTTTTTAAGGTGAGATACAATGGACACCTATGAAGTACACAATGATAAGATATTCTATCTCTTGTATTGTCTCTTCTTGTTCAGCTTGATTTCTTAAAAGTGTACATACATTTTAGCATAAAACAACAAAACAGTATTATATATTTTTGTTTTGCCTATTCTTTATTGCAGAAATAGCTGATTGCCTTGTTAAACTATATATTTAATTAGGTACTTTAAATAAGGCATTTTTGAATTCATTTAATAGTAGGAACTTAATAGACTATTGAAAGCACAGCCTTATATCTAATTATTTGTACCTATAAAGCGTATTTTCTATTTTTAGTTTGAGATCGTTATCAGGAGATGGACATGCTAATAGAGAAATGAATTTGGAGTTGAACCAGTTCTCCCAGGCCCATGGGACCAAGTCTCTATCCTGGGATGACATCTGCCAACAGTACCAGCAGCATCTGCAGTATCAGTTTACCACAGAGAGCCAGCCCTACACCACGTCACAGGACTACCAGCTACCACAACATTATATTATGCCCGTTCCACCAGCAGGTCCAACTTCCGTGGACATGGCCCAGTCTGCAGGCACCAGGGAGATGCTTAGCTATTTGGGCTATCACTCTAAGAACAGGCACAGCTCCCAGAGATCTCTAAAGAGCTGCAGCTCCCAGGAGAGTGGCCGTCATCAGAAATCCACCAACTCCAGGTCCTCCCAGGAAAGTATTGAACGCACTGAGAAATCCTACCCCAGTAGCCTGGTCATCTCGGACCACACATCCAAGAAAGCTTTTCTTCAAAGTCCAGGTAATGACCAGATAATGTTATGATGTGAGAATGTAGACATCACTGTGATTTGAATGTAACAATAATACCGTTATATGACTCATTGTGCCGTTATATGACTCATTGTGCCAAGAAACTATTTGACAGATCACAGGTCTGTACGACGTGGCAACAGGCTATTGGTCTAAACTGCCCACATGCTGTAACATTGCAGGTCAGTGTTCGGGCCTTCTATAACGATTGGGACTGTACCGTTGGGGCACCACACATGATCTGTCGACCGTTCTCCATTCCTCTCTGTCTTTCGACTTGACTAGAATCGCTTTCAATGACAGGCCCGTCAATTTTTTTAAATGTTGTCTTCCCATTGCTTTCTCTGTCTGCATCTTCTTCTTTTTCCTGGTACCGTTCCCTGCAGGAAGAACCTCGTGACATATCCATACAGTTTAAGTTTGCGATTTCTGATTGAGGTCTATAAGTTTTATGTTTAATATATTCAGAAAGATACTTTAAAAAAACACTTTCTGAACAATAAAAGTGGCTGTTGTGTTTCTAGAGAGAAAGAATGAATCAATTATTTACTTTCTGTAGAGGAAAGAGATGAAGTGAAAGTCATGCTATGACATAATCCACATTTGCGCTCTTTGTAATATTGGCAAGTCTGGTCAAAAGTCCCGAGTTCCACTCGAGTTTCTCCTCACCAAGAAGTTTTGGTTCGTGTGCACCTTCCGTCAATTATTTCTCTTTGGAATTCAATGTTACTGTAGTGCCAGATGTCATTGCGTGTAAAATGTCACACTTTGGTTATCTGACATTTAAAATGGCGGCTACCTTTACAAGGTCAATGACGCCACAGGTTGAAATGGTACATGGCAGGAATCCTCACCTAGAGCCCAAGCGGGAACTATTGGGTCCTAGTCAATTAAATTAAAATCGGTATAACATGGTCGAATTGCGGTCAGTTAAACATGGTGCGAGGCTTTTGTTTTCAGTTGCCATGGTTACACTTCTTGTTCCTCTTCTATTCATTGAACGCCGGGAGCCTGCAGCGTTACAGCTAGTATTGTTTTGTGCACCGTAGTTGTTTCCCCTGACTGACTGCGACCTTACGAGATATCTGGTCAGGATGGCTTGTGACGTTTCTAAAATGAAAAAAAACACCAAAAAAAAACGAGGTGTTTTATAGATGCTAAGCGGACAGGGGAAGGGGCAGTAGCTAAAGCAGTATATTATGGAAACTGAAATATGTCCCCGATCACCTGAGTCAGATCTAGCCCCTGGGCTGACTACATTCAGAGCCTGTCAGAGCTGTGATGGGGTGGCGTATCGTTGAGCTGATCTATGTTCATGACACGAGGCGTGTGGTTATTGCAGGGTGTATCTGATAAATAAGACATTTATAATGGCATCACTGAGGTGTGCACGTCAATTAAGACGTCATGGACGTATTTAGCTTCAAAAGTCAATTTGATTTCATGTTTGCAAAGTTATCCTCCTACATGCCATCATTGTCTGAACTTTAAAACAACACAGGATTTCACTTACAAAGCTAGAAGTAGCAAACATTAAGTGATCGTTTAGTCAATTCATTGGATTGTGGAATTACTAGCTATATTTTTTTTACCCGGCTTTGCTTTTTTTTCCGTTATGTTTTCATATATTGTAAATCTATGTCATTTTAATAAAATCTGTGTCAAGACACCTCATTGACCTAAATCTAGTAAACTCTCATGTAGTTTTAATAGTTTAAATGACACCTCATTGACCTAGGTCTAGTAAACTCTCTTTTATTAGAGTAACTTTACATATCGTAAGATCACCGCTATAATCTTAGAAACATTCATGCCAAGTTTCAACAAGATTGGTCTAACTGTTTTGATTTCTATAAAGAACATACATACACCTTACATTCTACTTTATATATTAGTTGAAAAAACTTTATAATTGTTGACTATTGAGTACACCCCCTTTCTTTGCCGTAATCGATACATTGCATTTTTTTTTTCATCTATCAGTTTTCCATGACCTAACAAAGGAAATAATGTATAGCACGGACAAAACAGACCACTAAATCTAACTACTAAAACCCAACTGTCAAATTTCTGGGAAAATCTTGAGATCCTCTTTCCTCCCACAAGCCACACATGAAGAGAATTAAAGCAAAGAGTTGGAATTGTAATATAACTTTATCCTAAACCCAACGGATAGCCAGTACATTACAACATAACATTATCCTACATCCTTATCTTATCTTATCTTAAAAATTAAGCACCTAACCCAAAAAGTAAGCAGATAGCTGCAGAGTTAATACATAAACAATGTAATATCTAAAGATAACAACAAAAACCTATGGTCATACATTAAGTCTAAGAAAATGGAAACGACAGGCATAGCGCCATTAAAAGATGAACATAACATAATACATAATGATAATGAAACTAAAGCAAACATCCTAAACAAATACTTTGCATCAGCATTCTCAGCCCCAGGAGACAAAGACATATTACTGAATTTGAACCAAGTAGACAACATAGAAGATATAGTAGTACAAGAAAATGGAATTCAAAAACTATTAGCCAACACCAAACCAAATAAAGCGTCTGGACCTGATGGTATTCCAGCTAAATTACTCAAAGAACTAAGCAATGAGCTAGCCCCAGTGTTCTAAATACTCTTTCAGGCTTCACTTAACCAGGGCAGAATACCAAAGGACTGGAAAGAAGCTAATGTCACCCCCCTATTTAAAAAAGGAGAAAAATCTGACCCAGGAAACTACAGACCAGTATCACTTACCAGCATCACATGTAAAATCCTAGAACACATAATATGTAGCAACATCATAAACCACTTAGACAAACAAAATGTTCTCACACCATACCAACATGGCTTTAGGAAATATAGATCCTGTGAAACACAACTAATAGGACTAATTGATGATTTTTCTAAAGGTTTAGATAATAGTGAACAAATTGATGCTATCTTACTAGATTTTTCCAAGGCTTTTGACAAAGTTCACCACCATAGTTTGCTTAAAAAAAAATTAAAATATTTTGGCATTAATGGTCCACTGCATCAGTGGATTAAAGATTTTCTGATAGGGAGAGAACAAACTGTAATAATAAATGGCTCTAAATCAACACCTATAACAGTAAACTCAGGTGTACCTCAAGGAACAGTCTTGGGTCCACTACTATTTTTAATTTACATAAATGATTTACCAAATTGCATTACTTCAGGAACAAAAGTCAGATTATTTGCAGACGATTGCATAATATATAGAACAAAAAAAAACAACACAAGACACAGATATTTTACAAAGAGAATTAGATGAATTACAGAAATGGGAATCAAATTGGAGCATGTCTTTCCACCCAGAAAAATGTCAGTTGTAAAGAGTAACAAAAAAACTAAAGCAAATTAATTCCACTTATCTTATTCATGGCAAACCAGTAACACAGACTAAAAACGCAAAATACCTAGGTGTTATAATAAATGAAAAACTGTCATGGAATCCACATATTGATGAAACTATAAAAAAATCAAACAAAGCATTAGGATTTATTAAAAGAAATTTCTATAAATCAAATAAGAACATAAAACTAAAATGTTATTTAACCTTGGTTAGGCCAATAATAGAATATGCATCCACCGTTTGGGACCCCTCAACTCAAGAAAACATTAAGAAAGTGGAACAGACACAAAATAGAGCAGTGAGATTCATAACAAACGAATATTCACATTAGACTAGAGTAACACCTTTAGTAAAATCACTAAATTAAGAAAGCCTTCAGGATAGAAGACTCAAAAGTAAAGTAGCAATTATACATAAAACACTGAACCACAATCTTCAAATACAAAAACAAAATTTAATAAAATACTCTGAAAGACACAAAGATAAAGGCACATTCTTCGGTTGAACATTGTGTTGTTGTTTTTTTCTAGATCTTTTGAAAGTCTTTCTGAAAAATGTTTGTTTTTTTTCTTCACATCCAACATGCTTGGCCTTCTTTTGTTGTGTTTATTAAGTCTGCCCGTCTCACGTTTGTCAAAGTTTGCCTCATCTTTTGAATTTCATGATGACTTGTTCTCCGTTATTCTTATTTAAATTAGAATATATACTAAATGGTTTAACATGGTCACGACATTCAATTTATAGTGAATGGTTTGTTACGCTTTTTAAAAAATATTCTTTTGTTTCTTTTGCCCATTTCTCTTTTTTAAATATTCTATCTAATAATCCCAAGGTGAAAGTAACCTATTGACATAATTGGTAGGAGTCTACTCCAGTCTAGTGCTGTACAATTGGGTCTCAAGTGAGATGTATTTTGTGACCAGTTGGACAGCGGGATTAGCGGGAGAGCTTTACTGGCCATCACTGTGACCAAACAACATGGTCATAAAACTGTCATTTTTCTGTCCGTCTCTATTGTCCGATGTCCAGTCAACACCTCGATAGTTTTACGGATCAGGCTAGAGTCCCAGTGGTTCTCAACCTGTGGGTCGCGACCCCCTTGTGGGTCGATTGACGAATTGCCAGGGGTCGCCTAAGACCATCGAAATATGGATTGTTATTGTCTATTCTTCTATTGCTATGTGTGTGTGTGTGTGAAGGGGGGTCGCGTCAGAGTGGGGGATTGTAAAAAGGGGTCGCCGAGCTTAAAAGGTTGAGAACCGCTGGGTCACTAGACTGTGAGAAAATGAGGGCCAGTGACCCGGCATGGAGTTAAGCTCCTACTCCTAAGTTTAGTGACTTACTCACAGGTTATAAACCTGTCAAGAAGGTACGCTGGAGAGGGAGGGGATAGTTAATATGTCTGTTATGATAGTGATTCTCAGCTCAGGGGGCCTCTAACTATGGTCAGCTAGGGTGGACAGTTACCCCGTGCGTGCATCCGCCTGGACTGACTTACACCCAACATGTTAATCTAGCTAGAAAGTGTATAACGTCAACGTCACATCTTATCGATGTGAGACATAGCGACGGGGCGGTAACTGACATACTGTCACATACATACATACATGTTCCATACGTGCCCTGTTTAACTATGCATGGTTGTATAGGATAATGTTATGTATTATTACTAAATCGACTGCGAGCATGCAACTGGTTTTCACATCTACCACTATAACTAGATACTTATGTATGTATTTTAATCTATCTTTTAATATTACAAACATATACAGTAGTAGTATATATTTGCTTATATTGCAATCATACTATTTAACTAAATGAATGTAAGATTTTAATTAGTCAAACAATTCTAACGCCGAGGCGCATGGGTCTGGCTTGGGAAGGTTGGGGAAGCGAACGTCTGAAGGCTGTAGTAAAGTATAATGCACACTTTGATCCCTAGCCTATAAGTTATATGAACATCTGAAGGCTGTAGTAAAGTATAATGCACACTTTGATCCCTAGCCTATAAGTTATATGAACATCTGAAGGCTGTAGTAAAGTATAATGCACACTTTGATCCCTAGCCTATACGTTATATGAATATCTGAAGGCTTAGCTTAGCTTACCTTAGTATAAAGCACACTTTGATCCTTAGCCTATGAACATGATTTAAGGATTGATTGAATGGGGAAGAAGGGTTAATTTTTTTGTTCTCTAATATTTGAAATAAGTCAATACATCTTGATATAATATCTGTGTCTATATATTTGATCTATACAACTTCCTCTTAGATGCCTTATATAATATATTTGATGCGTGGAACTAACAGGTCACTACGTTGTCTACGGTGTCTGATGGTGCTATAAAATGTTCGCACCTCGCGTCCACTCCTACTGTCAGCACAAGACTGGTACTGACCACAATCACGTGCCGTACAGTTTGAACAAGTCGAGTACTGGGAGCCAGTAGTTCACACTGACACCTGGATGATGGCACGTGCTGGCTCATTCGTCTGACTTCCAAACAACCGCTTGTTGTCTCTGTTACATGTTCCTCTGTTGGCTCTTCTTTATGTTTCGATATGTTTTATAATCACAGGAAATGTCTTTTTTTTTTTCAAATTCTACGTTTGACAGAAATGATGTAGACGCATATCAACAGGAAAGCATGACCAAAACTAAAGTCTGTTTCGTTTTGCTTGATATTTACTCAATTTTAAAACTTCGGTTTGGGTAAATTTTTAAAAAACTTTCATTATAAGACTAGGGCCAGGGTATTTACTCTACGCATTTATATAGAAGCTTTGAATGCCTTGAATGTACACTTGGATAAATATTTACTTAAGCTGTAAGAACGTGAGTGCGTGGGTATGAAAAGGAAACAAATTCAACATAAATTCAACATAATACAGAACTTAGGAAACGAAAGTAAACTCATTATGGTAAACAAAAGGTTTTTTAACAGATCGGTGACCTAAATAAATGAAATTATAAACAATCGACAGCCAGAGTTGACCAACACATCGGCGTATCCAGCAAATGACTTTGATGTAGGTCTGTTTGCATGTTACTTAGAGCCGTGAATTACTCGTCGATTGACTGAACGCAAGGGGAGGCTATTATTCTAATTGAAAACTTTTTGTTGTCAACTTACTGTTAGTATCAACATCATTGCTAGTAGTTGAACAAATTTTGTTCCTCAGTCCAGGGAAACTAACTTTTGTCCCTAGAAAATAAAGACTTGGTATTGCAGGCTGTATTTGTGTTGGTATGAGAAATCTAACGTGGACTGACTACTCTAACCGTTGTAGAGCTAGACCTGTAATTGAACCTGCCACAGAAAGAAGAAGTGGCTATACATAAACCAAGGATACCTTTATAGGCCTCTTCGACCTCCTCCCTCACACATTTTCTCAGACGCGAATGGTGTGGGTTCGAGCCTAATACTGGCTGATTAATGTTTCAGTGACTACTAAAGTGCTAATGATCAGTTGACTTTATTATTTGAACATAGACCTGGAATTTGTAGTTTTTTTACGAAGCTTATACCAACTCTTTGTCTGGTAAAAAGTTTGTACACGTTAATTCTCGACACCCAATCTCAGATCAAGCAGACATTTTGCACTATTATTTCTTTCACCTGACAACACAAGAATCAATTTAAAAAAATAATTAAATAGTTAATTAGCTATCAGTCTCGAACTTGGGAGATATTTTACTGGACTGAAGTTGTTTTTTTTTTATAAACTGAATTAGTCCCCTTTATAGGTCGTCGTCTGAGGCAATTGAATACAAGCATGAAACGTGTTCATACGCTCTTCGCTATCAGAGTGGTTACCTCGTTGGCTTGAGAAGCCTTAGAATACTTTAGCCCACGAGTTTGAATTCAGATCGTTCACTTAAAAAAAAATACATTTTAAAAAGCGATCACCCATATACCCCGTTCTTTCTCACCCCCACCCCTTTCCAACTGGTCCAGACAAGTGATAGGATCATAGCGTATTTAGAAAGGTAAAAGCATGAAATTGCGCTAAACAAAAACAATTGATAAAATTATTTCTATACACACATATTTATTATTGTTAGTCTAGATCTATTTCAAATTTAATCCCATGACTGATCCAAACTGAGAGTCCAAGAGAGTCTAACAAATGTAGAGACAGACGCCGTCTTGTTTCTTCTTCGTTGGAAGAGTAACAAGAAAAGAGTTGAAGTTCTCGTCTTTAATGAAGCAGAAACACAAAAAATAAAGCACGGAGCTAACCGTTGAATTTGATACACTCCGTGAAAATAGCATTTTGAAAAAACTGAAGCGTAGAGCCATCGTGCCAATGGACAGGTTGAAAAAAACAACAAAAAACAGAAGTGATTGTGAACTTGCTACTCACGACGGGAGGTCACCAAGGCACGTTCTGAAGCTGTCATATCACCCAGCCTACGCTGCTCATTGTTCTATTGTTGACCGTGAGCTCCTTGTCACGTGTAGAATTGGATGAGTGAGCAATTTTGTTATTAAGGGGGGAGCGCCAAGAAGGCTATTTCTGTGGCAATCCCGAGTCTGTCTTCTTCCAAGATGGTATTGGAACAAAATGAAAAAATATTTGATATGATCTGAGAGGGGTGGCGGGCCGTAAGGTGGACAAATGAGTGACCGTCACATCTGGCCAAACAATGAAACAATGGAAATGAATGTCAGCCTCATTCCTGCGTGTCCATTTGAATTATTTTTTTTTCAAGCCATCTTCTCATGCAGTTGTAGTGACATTTAAGTAGTCGATCTGGTGCTAGGAAATACTTATGGTTAAAAAATTAATTAAAGCCAGTTTTAATAGTGTCTTCCGTCCTTAAGCACACAGCACTAGTTTAGATATCTTATGAACATTTGAGAAATTATTTTTACTCGTTTAAGAAAGGTCTGTTTTCTTTCACTTTGTCGAGAATAGAATTGCGCTTGTTTTTGGGTGTCGTTATACAGGATAGCTTTATAGAAGTCTTTTTATCCCATAGAAGTCTATTGGTTATGTTGCATACAAAAGCAGGTGTATGGACATATACAATGCCGATAGAAGCCTGATAGTTATGTTCTATTTGATGTACAGGAATGTGCTTATATACAATGCCGATAGAAGCCTGGTAGTTATGTTCTATTTGATGTACAGGAATGTGCTTATATACAATGCCGATAGAAGCCTGGTAGTTATGTTCTATTTGATGTACAGGAATATGCTTATATACAAAACTGATAGAAGCCTGGTAGTTATTTTCTATTTGATGTACAGGAATATGCTTATATACAATGCCGATAGAAGCCTGGTAGTTATGTTCTATTTGATGTACAGGAATGTGCTTATATACAATGCCGATAGAAGCCTGGTAGTTATGTTCTATTTGATGTACAGGAATGTGCTTATATACAATGCCGATAGAAGCCTGGTAGTTATGTTCTATTTGATGTACAGGAATGTGCTTATATACAATGCCGATAGAAGCCTGGTAGTTATGTTCTATTTGATGTACAGGAATATGCTTATATACAATGCTGATAGAAGCCTGGTAGTTATGTTCTATTTGGAGGAGGGGTGGGGGTGGAACTGACCATCAACGTATCTAGTCCTCCATTGTGTTTGCTTTTTAAATTGACACAGTCTTGTTCCACGGTGTCCATTGCTCCGTTCGTCTCTCCACACTACAGAATGTGGGCGCCAAATTAGTTATCATAAACACATTAGAGGCTAATAGTGGACAACAAACTGACCCCCCGCTGTTTCACTTTGTGTGTGTGTGTTCCAAACAACAAAACGTGCACATTAAAAAATCATCAGTTATTAATGTCCATTTTGTTTTTTAGAGACTTTCTTTTTAAATACAAATCTTCACTGGAGACATGCTCTTTATTATTCCACATTATCTGCTTTCTAACCTTCTACCAGGACATGGGACCTTTACAGTTTCAGCACTCCTCTACCCGCCCACCAGGATATAGGACCGTTACAGTTTCAGCACTCCTCTACCCGCCCACCAGGATATAGGACCGTTACAGTTTCAGCACTCCTCTACCCGCCCACCAGGACATAGGAGCTTTACAGTTTCAGCACTCCTCTACCCGCCCACCAGGACATAGGACATTTACAGTTTTAACACTCCTCTACCCGCCTACCATAACATAGGACCTTTACAGTTTCAGCACTCCTCTACCCGCCCTCCAGGATATAGGACCGTTACAGTTTCAGCACTCCTCTACCCTCCCACCAGGACTTAGGACCTTTCCAGTTTTAACACTCCTCTACCCAACTACCATAACATAGGACCTTTACAGTTTCAGCACTCCTCTACCCGCCCACAAGGATATAGGACCGTTACAGTTTCAGCACTCCTCTACCCGCCCACCAGGACATAGGGGCTTTACAGTTTCAGCACTCCTCTACCCGCCCACCAGGACATAGGACATTTACAGTTTTAACACTCCTCTACCCGCCTACCATAACATAGGACCTTTACAGTTTCAGCACTCCTCTACCCGCCCACCAGGATATAGGAGCTTTACAGTTTCAGCACTCCTCTACCCGCCCACCAGGACATAGGAGCTTTACAGTTTCAGCACTCCTCTACCCGCCCACCAGGACATAGGACCTTTACAGTTTCAGCACTCCTCTACCCTCCCACCAGGACATAGGACATTTACAGTTTTAACACTCCTCTACCCGCCTACCATAACATAGGACCTTTACAGTTTCAGCACTCCTCTACCCGCCCACCAGGATATAGGACCGTTACAGTTTCAGCACTCCTCTACCCGCCCACCAGGACATAGGAGCTTTACAGTTTCAGCACTCCTCTACCCGCCCACCAGGACATAGGACATTTACAGTTTCAGCACTCATCTTCCCGCCCACCAGAACATAGGACCATTACAGTTTCAACACTCCTCTACCCGCCCACCAGGACATAGGACCTTTAAAGTTTCAGCATTCCTCTACCCTCTCACCAGGATATAGGAGCTTTACAGTTTCAGCACTCCTCTACCCGCCCACCATAACATAGGACCTTTACAGTTTCAGCACTCCTCTACCCGCCCACCAGGATATAGGACCGTTACAGTTTCAGCACTCCTCTACCCGCCCACCAGGACATAGGGGCTTTACAGTTTCAGCACTCCTCTACCCGCCCACCAGGACATAGGACATTTACAGTTTTAACACTCCTCTACCCGCCTACCATAACATAGGACCTTTACAGTTTCAGCACTCCTCTACCCGCCCACCAGGATATAGGAGCTTTACAGTTTCAGCACTCCTCTACCCGCCCACCAGGACATAGGAGCTTTACAGTTTCAGCACTCCTCTACCCGCCCACCAGGACATAGGACCTTTACAGTTTCAGCACTCCTCTACCCTCCCACCAGGACATAGGACATTTACAGTTTTAACACTCCTCTACCCGCCTACCATAACATAGGACCTTTACAGTTTCAGCACTCCTCTACCCGCCCACCAGGATATAGGACCGTTACAGTTTCAGCACTCCTCTACCCGCCCACCAGGACATAGGAGCTTTACAGTTTCAGCACTCCTCTACCCGCCCACCAGGACATAGGACATTTACAGTTTCAGCACTCATCTTCCCGCCCACCAGAACATAGGACCATTACAGTTTCAACACTCCTCTACCCGCCCACCAGGACATAGGACCTTTAAAGTTTCAGCATTCCTCTACCCTCTCACCAGGATATAGGAGCTTTACAGTTTCAGCACTCCTCTACCCGCCCACCAGGACATAGGACCTTTACAGTTTCAGCACTCCTCTACCCGCCCACCAGGACATAGGACATTTACAGTTTTAACACTCCTCTACCCGCCTACCATAACATAGGACCTTTACAGTTTCAGCACTCCTCTACCCGCCCACCAGGATATAGGACCTTTACAGTTTCAGCACTCCTCTATCCGCTCACCAGGACATAGGAGCTTTACAGTTTCAGCACTCCTCTACCCGCTTACCAGGACATGGGACCTTTACAGTTTTAACCTCTACCCGCCCACCAGGACATAGGACATCAACAATTTCAGCACTCTAACACCTCCAGAAGCGCTATCAAATATTCAACAAAATAAATTCTCACTCTTGTATCGTTTCCTTGCCTCTTAGTGAAGAGTCTGATCAAACATTTTAAAGGCATTCCTGTCAACAAAATTCTATCAAACGATAATTATTAGATAAAAAGTTTGAGATACTTTACAGGACCGAACATATACACCTCTGGACTGCCTATAAAGGGGGGTTTGTGTTCGAAACTCGACTCGAGCAGAGTCTAAAAAGCCGAACGGAAACCTCCTCCTAGATACCACCATCCTCTGGTCTACAAAAGAGGTTTACACCATATCGCATGAAAAAAGCGCTGTAGAAAATAAATTTAATTTAAAAAAAATTGTAACGGTAAAGTCTACACATGACAAGACAAAACGGCATGAAATAATAATGAATTACAATAGTAATGTTATTAAGGCTTTTCTTCCAGTTTGAAGATAAAGGGACATTACAATATGTGGATATGCATATGCGTAAGCCCCCATCTGGATGATTTAAATTCCCTTCACATCGTCTTCGGCAGTAGTTTCTCTTTTGGTAATAAACTATTTGAATAAATAATCGATCTCATCTATTAGAGAGTAAAAGAGTCAGTAAAAGTCCTGACCATATATGTTCAAAATTTGGACCAGACAGACAGACAGCGTGACTTGATAAAAGCTTCTCTGAAAATACATCTAAACTCTTCTGTTTTGAAATAACGTAAGCTGAAATAGATTAAAAATACATTTGAAAATAGTGTCAAAGAAATAGACACAAATAGCAAATTGTCCGTGCACCTACCAACACAGTTTATCTACTTAATACCACTTTAAAAAAAAGTGCGCTAAAGGTTAAGAAAAGCGTTGGTGGTGAATTATCTTGGAGGGGATTATTGGTGAATTAAAGGCGTGTCCGAATGTTGGACTACCCTATTATGCCTCTTTCGATCGCCCGCTGACCATAGCATCACTGACTCCCTGCGGTGAGATCGCCACGGTTCCTCGGTGACCAAGACAATAGTGAAAACTAAGTCGCGTGCTAACTGCCAGCGAGAGATGGACACAAATCTATGATGACAGTGGTCAAGCGCTGACATGTCCAGTGGCCATAATCATCATACTTTGTTGTAGTGGTCAGCGCACCTGCTTCAAACCTTACATTAGCGCGTGGAGTTTCTGTTACAACTGTGCTCGTACAGTGTCTTAGTTTGTTCCAGTGAACTGGACGAGTTGACCACTACATGACATCAGAGTATTTCTATTTGAGCAGGGGCCTTAACACGCGTAGACATTAACATCTGGACACATTATGAGTGCTTAATTATTTCAATCTCTCACCACTGGACGCAAGTTGACATGTCCTGTCAATAAATCTATTTGACTACATTGAACATCTCGTCAATCATTGAACTTGTAGTTGAGACATACCAGCAAATATTACATAAATCAAATTTCACACTGAACCCCAATTATTCATATGAAAAAAAAAAGGCAAGATATAGAAATATTATAATGACTTTTTAGCGATGAATTGCTATTGGTTAACACGAGAACTTGGCGCCATTACTTTGTTGTTTATATATAAACTCTTGATTGTAATTCATTCTAAAGAACTCGGCCTTTGTGAAACTTTTAAATTTGAATCTCTACGTAATCGTAAGGAAGCATTGTCACATTGTCTATTTCCACGAAGATTTTTTGTGGAGCAAGAGATGTTTTAAATCTTTATTTCATTGTGTTGGGCTCGTACTGGTTTTTTTTTAATTTATTTCTAATAATAACAATAAGGCTTGTCTTCATATCTGAAGATAGTGTGACATATGGAACCATATGTAGCTACGCAGTGCTAGCACAATAAATGCTCTTTACCTTCAGGTTTTGAAATCGGTGATATATTACTTGCATAAAATTCATATTTAATGTTTGAAACTATGGTACGTAGGAATGTGCATTTATTTTGCTGTCATTTGAATATTTTGTTGTGTACTGCACAACAATAAGATTCATTCTCTCAAAGATCTTTTTTTTTTTCTAATTAGTATGTATATTTTATCTTTTCTATTATAATTTTAGTGTGAAAGTTATCTATTTAAACAAAAAATCTGTTAAGGCCCTAAAACTTTGTACACTCTTTCAATTCCTTCGTGGCATCAGTCCAAGACTGTCCAGCGTTACCTCGGCAGATGGTCAGCACGTGTCAAACCTGAATCGTTAGCTGAACGAAGCGATACTTTTTGTCCACTTCTTCAAACATAGTTTTTGGCACGGCTGTGACCAGGAAATGGTCAGTTTATTTTTATTCAAACCGTACGGGGCTAAGCTATCATATTGATGACGAGTCTCTATTTGCCCCTGAGGACTAGTAAATGTTGTTTGTTAAGGAGTTATTGTTTAAATAATTATTTTTAATGGTTGCCTTCCAAATGTCACGTGATGGAATGGGGTAAAGCAGTTATTATAGCATTGTTTCTTTATTACCTTTTTGTTGTGGAGATCCCTGGCTAAAGCATTGATTGGTCTTAGGATATGACACAAAAGTTGGACCATTTCAGCTCACTCCCATATTTTTTTTGTGTAGTCATTTCCCCCTTTCTCTAAGAAGAGAAAAAAAAATCAACGTTATGATCACGTGACGCTCTCACTAAAAGGAGGTAAAAAAGGAATATGCTATCCATTTCAAAGCGTTATTAATCTTTTGGCCTCCAATATTAGGCCAGGCTGTGTCCCCGTGTCACGTGATGCCATTGTGTCCAGCTAAACGTTTAATCTTCCCTGCCATCCCTCACCCCACGTCCAGCTTTCACCTTCCTTTCCACTCACACACACAGACACACACACACAGAGACACACAAATCAGACTCACACACACAGAAAGACTGACAGACTCACACTTTTTGAGGGCTCTACCTTTTTGTTTTCTCCTGTCATATTTTCTTCTGGTGTCTAATGTGTGTGTGTGTGTGTGTGCGCGCGAGTGTTTGTGTGCGAGTGTGCTCACGGGGCTCCAGCGTCTCATTCACATTTCATCATCCTGGTCCAGAAATTCTAGATGGTGTTAAATCCCCATGACCTTCCCCCCCCCCCCGTCCCCCCCCCCCCCCCCCCGTTTTGTCAGATACGTAGAGGAGATGAAACGTGATGGAACTCGATACGGCCCCAATTCAAATATGGCGTCTCTTCGTGTAGACTTGTGACTGCTGTACATCTGTTGCTAGGAAGTTAGATCTGTTTCTACATCAGTCCTTGAAATGGTGAACTTATTCGTGGGGCGGATTCAAGTCACGAGTTTATTGAGGCCGCTACCCTCTTTTGAATTCTTAAATGAAAAAAGCACTTGAATCATTGGCCTCCTTCAGTCGTAGAACGACTATGGTTCATCTCAGAGCACACTTCCTCATGTGGCTGTGGAGCATAATTTTGGAGAGACACTCCCGTCCACAGATAGCGCAGGTTAAGGTGGCTTTTGCTTCGGTGGTAGAGGAGCTGGCCGTTTTTCGGATTGTACGTTTTTCTTCCTGAGCTGAGACCCATGTACTTTCACTGTCCATAGCTTTCTTGATCACTGTCTCTCTCCATCTGTTGCGGTCTAGAGCTATGTCTTCTCAATTGTCAGTATTGATGTTCACTGATTTGACATATTCTATATAGTGGTGCCTGAGTGGTGAAGCGATTAGCTTTCGAACCGAGGTGTCTCGGGTTCAAATATCGGTGAATAGGCCGACTGGGATTTTGAATTTCGGAATTTTTCAGTACCCCCTACTCTGGTTGGATCGTTGTGCCGTTGTGTTTTCCACGTGACACCTTCGCGAACCGTTGACCACCTTTACATCGTCTGCCTCAAAGATCGCAAGGTCTGAAAGGAGCAATTTACATTTTTTTTAAAAACTATATATTGTATGCATACTTTTTTAAAAAGTTAGTTTTAAAGTACTTTCTTAGTGGCCCCCTCTCCCCTTGAAGGTGAGTTCCTCTTGGCCGCACTTGACCCTGGTCAAAATCTGTCTTGAATGATCGAAATTATGATCAACTTATCTACAGATTGTGTATAAATCTGCTACTTTAATGTCGTACAATGACGACACAGTGTTGTCGTAAAAAATGTTCATAAGCAGTTCTCATTTTGTCTCCTCAGATCTCTTCGTTCCTCGGTTATCTTATCTTATAAAATACAGACGTTACTTCCAAAAAAAGAAAATGATTACGTCCTACGCGTGTTCCTATGTCAATCTACTCATGCATGTTAATCAATGACTTAAATGGACCTCATTCACCAATCGTAAACAAACAACATTTAGTCACGTGATAATATTGATAAAACAACGGGGGAAAACTGTCACGTGATAGCCATTGTGTATTAAAATTAGATCGTAATTTGTATAGAAGAGATAGAGAATCACGTGGCTAAATGTTGTTTGTTTACGATTGGTAAATGAGGCCCATTCTGCCAAGTCACAGGTTTTCCTGGCTGTCTCAGGCAACCCATTCCATACTGTAATAGCACTAGGGAAGAAGGAGTATTTGTACAAATTTGTCCTAGCATATAGAAGGAGGAATGTGCATTTATCTTTGTGTCTTTCAGAGTATTTGATTAGGTTTTTGTTTTTGTATTTGAAGATTATAGTTCAGTGTTTTAGGCATAATTGCTACTTTACTTTTCAGTCTTCTGTCCTGAAGGCTTGGTGTGTGGGTGGGTGGGGGTGGGGGAGATTGTGTTCACGTAGACACAAAGTTTATTGTAAATAAATGCGGATCAAATTAGTTCTCTAGCTCAGTCAAGAAAATGTACACACGAGCCTCCTGTATTGTCGTGTGTTAACATGTTTGACTTGTTTGTTTTATGTGTCAAGTGCTGATCTCTCTTGTTTATTTTGATAGATGTTTGTTGACTTTAGGATAACTGACCCCTCTCTGGTGTGAACTACAGGCCACCAAATCTCTTACCGTAACACTGCTATCTCCGCCGCACACATGTGCCACTGGTCAGTTTTTATCAAGCCAGACCACTGCACGGACCCATTGGTTTCTGAAGAACCAAAAAAAAAAAAGCCTTTTAGTTAACTCAAGAGATGGAAGAAACGACGCCTAATCATAGGCGGCGACACTATTTGTTACTTGGCCACTGTTTGACCGGGGGTTCTAACTTACTGAAGTTTTGGTCTGGTCCTCTCGTAGTTTCCCTTGAACAAATTAGAATCTTTCCAATTAAGCCCGCAGTTTGTGTTAGAAGTTGTTTTGGCGTCTCGGAGATAAGTGCCCGGATAAGCGGACATTGTTGTCACTGGTTGTTGTGGTACAAACCTGAAGATAACTGGACGTGTCAGCAGCCACTGGTGTCACGGGATCCCTGGGATCACGTTGAGTCACGGCAACGAAAAAGTAAATGTCACAATTTAAAACGTGACGCAATGTCACAATTCAAAACGTGACGCAAAACACAGGTCTCATGTTTCCGACCCACTATAACACACTCACACTTACAAAGAGAGTTCGAGATTTTTAAAAATAGTTCCTTAAAGTTTCCATAAATAGTGCCTTAAATAGTTCCTTAAATAATTCCTTTGTTGGGAAAAACTGGTACAGGCCCATTTTGTTATTTCAAAAAAAAAAGATTGCTGTCAAATGGAAAGTGTACCATATTTCCCAAGTAACCAACAAATAGGAAAAGAGTGTAGTGCATTTTATTGTGCCATTTAAACAAGTTGTTTGAGTCGTAAAAATTGTTGTGTTTTGAAAATTAAGTCTTAAAAATTGTTGTGTATTAACTCTTTCTCTCCTAACTGACGATACCAGCGTTGATTCCACCAGAATGTGGTAAATAATTACGGTGAGAAAGAGTTAAATCGTGCGTCTTGCCATCTTTTTAAGACGTTATTTGCGTCTCTGCTGTGTACTGCGCCCTGCTATCTTTGTGATGTACACCTTACGTCAGGCATGTTATTGTAGAGGCAGCGTGCTGTCCAGCAAGTGACAGGCTTATCCTAGTGCCAGATCGCTGGGTGTTTGTTTTAAGGTTTCTCTCTTGTTCCACTGTTCCAGACCCCCCACCTCACGGGCACACGCCTTAGATAAGTGGCGTGCGAGTTGAATAACTTAAATCCTAAGGTACACATAAAGGGCTTCTCGATTGAACACCGGGGGCAATTTCTTCCTTCTGAAACATGGCGTCTCAAAGTTGTTAGCTGTCGAAATGGAATTGGGGGAATCATAGTTGCCAGAAACTAGTGCAGTAATTGTATGTAGCTTGCGTATGCAAGATTTAGATGACATGGTAAGACCAGTTTAATGTAGGAGTTTTGGTTTTTACAGCAAGACATTGATATTGTCTTAGAAACTATAATGTAACGTTATGTTACTTTGTCATTTACTGCCAAGAAGTCCTCGTTCTGAATGTTTCACGGCCAGTTTTCTACTTTGTGTTTCACGTCAGAGTGTCCGATGGGTCAAAGATAATAGTGTACTAACTTAAGTGAGGCAACTCAACGAGGCACATATATGTTTATTGACACGACATCACAGGTACACAAAACAACATCTATCTTAGGCACAGTCTTTTAACTTCGGCTCTCAACTTGGGCGGAAATCGTTCTCTCGTCTCTTCCTAATGTTGACATCCTTCTCAGTCGAGTTTATCACAGTGCGCACTCTCTAGCTTAGATGGCGGTGCGCATGGCAGGGTTATAACGATAGTATCGAGTTACTGGAGTAGAAACAAGTGTGAAATTTAACGAAGCACCGAGTCTCTTCTTCAATTTTTTGTGTCATCCTTCTATACTAGCCACTTTTAAATAGATGGAGTGATTGCAAGCGGTACCTGGCACGTGATTTTTGTCAGTGTTACCTCACAGGTTAGGGTTAGGTCATAGGTTTATGCTGTCAGTCCTACTCCCCCTTCCATTCATCCCTCCTCTTAGCCGAACTTTGAAACTTGTAAAAAAAAAATCGTATTCTTTGTGACGTAAACTGACTTATAGGAGTTGATCTACTTTCATTTTTTATGCCCGCCCCTTTTCTCTCTCTCTCTCTCCTTCTCTCTCTCCCTCTCTCCTTCTCTCTCTCTCATTCTCTCTCTCTCCTTCTCTCTCTCTCCTTCTCTTTCTCTCTCTTTCTCTCTCCCTCTCCTTCTCTCTCTCCTTCTCTTTCTCTCTCCTCTCTCTCTCTCTCTCCCTCTCCTTCTCTCTCTCTCCTCTCTCTTTCCCTCCCTCTCTCTCTCTGCACACACATGCAGTCAATGACACAAATCGTCTGTACAAGTATATCCTCTGTGCACTGCAGTTCATAACATGACGATATCCTTTGTTGGGTAACCGCCTTAATATGTGGCAGTGTTTTCATTTGTCTGTAGGGGGAGAGAACACAAAATACTAATACGAAGTATGAAAGGTGGTCCTCTTTTTTTTTTTTTTGGTTGGTGGGATTGGGGGGGGGGGGGGGGGGGGGAAGAAACACCTGTCTTCTTGTGTTTAGTTTTCCTGGCTTCTCATTGGCTGCTCAGATTTGAATTGAATGCCTTCCCTCCCCTGCTATCTTTTGTATTCCCTCTTGCCCACCCCCCTTTTTATTTAATTCCTTGTTCATTTTTTTCCTACCTGTGTAAAAGTTACCTATACAAATGTAATCGGATGAACTCAAAGTGAATAGAATTTTTTGTTTGGAAGTGGTACAATGAACATGGGAATGTGTAGAAGACCAATCGATGGTCACTTCTTGTATGATCTGTCATTTATAGATTTATCTCTTCCTCTTTCACTCTGTTTATATCTTGCTCTTTTATTCTTTCTTTCTTTCTTTCCATTTCAACCCCTCTCTCTCTCTCTCTCTCTGTATGTCTCTCGTTCTGTCTCATTTTTTTTTCTCTTTATCTTTCTTTCCTTCTTTCTGTTTTTGTTTTTTTAGCTTTCCTTTTTTCCACTCCCCCCACCCACCCTTCTCTCTCTCTCTCGGTTTTTGGCTGATACATACAGTTGAAATCAAAATAAATGGTTTCAATTGTTCCAGTTGAAAAGAACACTTCATAAGAATTGTCACGAAATACTTCCCTTTTTCTTCCTTTCCAACGACATTTCTGTGTCGCTCTTCTCTTGCTCGGAATTCTGTTTTCCCACTTGGAAACTTTTCACAAAATCTTTTTCTTTGCAGCTCACAATAACACTTGTATATTGTTGCAATCTTATTACAAAATCTTGTCCACCGAACACACCAAGTCCCCTGTATATTATATTATAACTGAGTTATCTTATATAATACAGACGTTACTTCAAAAAAGAAGATGATTACGTCCTACGCGTCATGCATTTAGTCATGCATGTTGACCTATGACTTTTAATCCTTGAATAACTTGCTGTCAGAACAAAATGAAAGTATTAACTCTTTCTCTCCTAACTGACGATACCAGCGTTGATTCCACCAGAATGTGGTAAATAATTACGGAGAGAAGGAGTTAAACCTTCTAAACATCTACTTCAGTGTCAACCGTGGGGCAATCTTTGCTCTTATTTGGGTTAAATTAGATGTAGTGGTCAGTTTAAACAATTTCTATTTAAAACACTAAGTTACTTAACTCTGGACAACTGAGTTATAATCCTATAATAAACTTGTGTGCGAATATAAAATGAAGGATCAGATCAATAAAGTACCTACTCCAGTGTTTCACGTATGCATTGTTTCACTCAGGGGATTGGTATACAAAAGCTTCAGATTTAATGGTCGGCTTATAGAAATCCCTTTCTATTCTATTCGTAGTTTTACCATCCACCACCCTTCTCCCTTTTCTCGTGTCCATAATAGAATATCGCGTGATACACATGGGTAGATTTGTCGTAAGTTACAGCGTACCATCTGTGGGCATTGAGAGTAGCGAGGAGGGGGGAAGAGTGGTAGATGATATCTCTCTGTCATAACCACCTAACATGGAGTAGCCTTGATCTGAATTGTAGTGGTGGGGCCTGCACCAGATGTAGCTGATAGCACTTGAGTCCATTCTTTTTTAGGTACAGTTCTTACTGTCATTCATCACGATATGCGGCCCTCGTCCTCTCTTCGTAGTCTATTCACAGCACGCTTTAACGTCCACTCGTGTCCTTCAATACGCATGGCCATTGTCCGAGAACTTGAAAAATCAAAATTAGGTGATAAAAAGTTAACAAGTTGTGTGCGTTTGTGTGTGTGAGAGAGAGAGAAAGAGAGAGAGTTAATGTTCTTGTGAGGGAGCAGTACAAGGTACTAACTAGATCGGTAAAGCCCCTTGCATTTGTCTCACCGCCGCTTTCTCCCCCTGCTCACCTTAGATCACAGGTCCGAGTTGAGTGACCAGTGCATCCCTCACATTGTTACCTCCGCAACTCATAAATAATTCATGCGAGTGACTACTGGTCAATAAATCTGGGGAGATAGCACGGGGATGCTGGACACCTCAAACCCCTTGTGGCCGAATAGGAAGAGCCACCGGTCAGTAGATCAATAGTTCAAACGGCCAGAGCAGTGTCCCTCTCATTCACGTTTCAATGTTTTATTGTCCTGGTCAGTGGACGCTCTCCAATAGATCAGCGCTCTAACAAGACGGATCCAAATGTGATATAATAAACTGTATTTCTGTTTGATGAAACATACGAAGACAATTTTTTTGGAAAATTAAACACAAATAAATAGCCACTAGATCTATATAGTACATTAATAAAAATAACAATGTTTTTTTGTTTTTTTACAGTTAATTAGGATTATACTTATACTTTTATATATACATACAATACAAGCATATTAACGGATCCACGTCCAGACCATAAGATACTGTTGAACGGTCAAGTCAAGGGATTATATGTAGTACATGATTATGTTCACTTTAATCTACCCGCCACAGTTCAAATATAAATTCATCTTCGCAATATGGGGGAGACTGCGAAATTGTCAGAACACCAGAACACGATCAGTTTGTTAATCACATAGAACTGGGATCTTAGAATATTTTTTTCTCAGTTTTTTTTTGTATTTACATCAATATCTTCTACGAATTATATATGTGCACAGCGCTAACGTAACGTCTGTTAAATCATTAACTATGCTAGGATGTGTATCTCGTAATTGGTGAAGATCAGATTGAATAAAAGAAACAGGGAAGGAATTAGCTGAACTTAACGTTATGTAATTCAAAAAGAAAAACTGATACTTACATTGGTATTAGGTCACTAGTGTGGGTCGGTGCATTCTCTGTACTGATATTTACATTGGTATCAGGTCACTAGTGTGGGTCGGTGCATTTTTTTGTACTGATACTTACATTGGTATTATGTCACTAGTGTGTCATTCTCTATACTGATACTTACAATGGTATTATGTCACTAGTGTGTCATTCTCTGTACTGATACTTACGCAGGTATTATGTCACTAGTGTGTCATTCTCTGTACTGATACTTACGCAGGTATTATGTCACTAGTGTGTCATTCTCTGTACTGATACTTACATTGGTATTATGTCACTAGTGTGTCATTCTCTGTACTGATACTTACATTGGTATTATGTCACTAGTGTGTCATTCTCTGTACTGATACTTACATTGGTATCATGTCACTAGTGTGTCATTCTCTGTACTGATACTTACATTGGTATCATGTCACTAGTGTGTCATTCTCTGTACTGATACTTACATTGGTATTATGTCACTAGTGTGTCATTCTCTGTACTGATACATTGGTATTATGTCACTAGTGTGTCATTCTCTGTACTAATACTTACATTGGTATTATGTCACTAGTGTGTCATTCTCTGTACTGATACTTACATTGGTATTATGTCACTAGTGTGTCTTTCTCTGTACTGATACATTGGTATTATGTCACTAGTGTGTCATTCTCTGTACTAATACTTACATTGGTATTATGTCACTAGTGTGTCATTCTCTGTACTGATACTTACATTGGTATTATGTCACATTGTGTTATTGGAAGAGGGGGGGGGGGGGCATCTTGTCCATTCTATAGAATAATGTAGGACACTTTCTTTTTAAACCCAGTACATTTTACTTTCTTTAAAAAATATTGTCCTATATGGTACTTTAAAATAATATTTCGGCATTACCCCCCCTTCCCCGCCAACAACGCCCCTGTTTTTGAAGTAATTAAACGTTTATTTCGATCAAAGTTTTATACTTTTTAAAAAATAAGCCTTTTAAAATATCTACAAAATATTTGAAAGAAAATTACACAATAATAAAAAAAAAACACCATCTAATACAATTGGTTAACTATATTTTCAATGCTTTCCCATTTTGTTTGCAGGCCATTTGAAGTTATCAGCATATTGGAATGTTGGCCTCCTGACTGTCCATGGTAAGTTATATATCGAATCAAAGACAGTGATATGTTGAAATGTATTGGGAAAGAAACACACACACACACACAAACAAAAAAGAGAGATTGTATTCTCGCTATACGTAGACATCTCTAATTGGTACATTCTTCTATAATTAAATTATGGCATTATTTTGTCCATTAATATCTCTTCATGTTCTGCCATTAATGCTTGTCGCCTGCTCTCTGTCCCCAGTCATACAGGCCAGGTGTCTGTCCTCAGCCTGGGCTTCCCATTGTGACTCTTACGTCAAGGTGAGTACCTAGCTTGACCCTCAAGCACGCACGCACATGCGCACATCTCTCTCTCTCTCTCTCACACACACACACGCTAAATCTGAAAGCGTCCCTTGGTTATCAGTCTCATTAAATATCCAGCTTGTAGCCTTATCCCGTCCTGTCATCACGCTTAGCTGACTACTACATCACCCGGAAGTCGGGGGACCCTTTGATTGTACCTGGACCATTCTCAAACTGTGTGGGACCCAGTCACTGGTGCACTACGTCGTTATCTGGAGCAACACTGATAGAACAAAACTAGAACTCCGTAGCAACTCTATAAAAAAAAAAGGGATTGGGGGGGGGGAGTTACAGCGGGGTGTTGTAGAACTGAGAATCCTTTTAAAAAATCTATAACACCATAAACCCTTCACCACTGAACTATATAATACAAGAAACATTATGTACTGTTTAAACCTTGTCATAACCAGCGTCCTTTCTCCCTCCGGCCATTAGTTTGTATTTTAAAAAAGCTTTCGTTTAAATAAATATTGACACACTTTGATTTAAAACACCAAGTTACTTAACTCTGGACAACTGAGTTATAATCCTATAATAAACTTGTGTGTGAATACAAACTTGAAGGATCAGATCAATGAAGTACCTACTCCAGTGTTTCACGTTTGCATTGTTTCACTCAGGGGATGGGATACAAGAGCTTCAGATTTAATGGTCAGCTTATAGAAATCTCTATTCTACTGGTCGTTTTACCGCCCACCACGCTTCCTCCTTCTCTCGTGTCCATAATAGAATATCACGTGATACATTACAGCGTACCATCTGTGGTCATTGAGAAGAGATGGGGTGGGAGAAAGATCAGTATATAGATTAGTGATATTTTATTCACATACTTGCTTCTCTAATGGCATCAAAGAGCTTTCTCTTATCAAACGTTAACTCTTAGTATGACACATAACAATTGTATCTCTTCCATCTTGAGTATACGTTTTTATTAGGATTATAAGAGTTAAATAACATAGTCCGTTTGAGTTCATTCGCAACGAAACAAGAAAAAACTAGATAAACAATGAATGGAATTCCCTGTAGTCCTATGTTATAGATCTAGTGTATTGTATGAAATCTATGTAGTCCTATGCTATAGATCTAATCACGCTAGTGTATTGTAAACTGTCTGTATATGTGTTTGTTTGACCACCAGATGTCTCTAGTACCCGATGAAAGCAGACGTACACGCTGCAAGACCCAAGTCCAACTCACCAGCAACAACCCGGTGTACGATGAGAAATTCTCTATGTAAGTTAACAGTGGGGTATTTTTAAAATGGTGGAAAAGGGTGGGGGGGATAAGGGGGATCAACAAATCAATTTACTCCTACAAGTGTACGTTTTTTTTTATGTAACTATACATATTATCTATTAGCAATTTCATCCAACTCTGCATACAGAGAGAATAACAATTTCTAAATGGGAAATAAAATGAGACCACTATTGATTGAATAGTCTGGAATCAGGTGTGTGGAGGACAAGTAGCTCCCGAGTTTGAATCCTGAATTCCATTAGTTAATCTGATGTAAAAATGTAAAAGCATTATGGCAATGTGATGGCCATATAATATCATAGTTAAATAAATAGAGGGTCGTCCTTTCAAAAGACAGATCGGTGTCTAAATTAAATTGGACAATTAGTTGAAAACAAAAAGTTATATAGTAATAGAGGAACAAGGGGAACACTGACATAGGAAGGAGAACATGATAAGATATTCACAAAGTTAGACACCTAAAGTATAACAATTTGAAATATTTAAGACGTGTTCATCGTAAGCCTCCACCACATATACATACAATTCATTCTTTAATTTCAAAAGGGAGATATTGGAAGAAGACCGTCGCAAGAGATTATTGATATCAGTCTGGCACAAAGATCCATCCAATGGGTAAGTACTAAACATGTGTATATAGTGCAACATTGCAGAGAAGTTAGTGTGTAATTTTCTCAAAGTTTTAATATATGTAGTTTTATACTTTCTGTAAGGTTAGCCTTTAAAATGTGTGTCATGTTTAAAGTATCTGTCATCAGACCTCTGTGGCTTTCTATCACATTAAGTCACACACACACACACACATGCCTACACACACCACATATATAACAGAATGATTGTTAATAATATAACAGTGATGACCTGCAACTCTGTGGTCAGTCATCCGGCTGACATGTCTAGACAGAGATTTACTCTGGCCCATGCTAACAGAACTGATGGTGACCATTCTACAATTGTCAGTAACAGTGCTGGGGAGGAACAAGTCAAACATACCTACATGTGACACGTCTAGACAGAGGATGCTAACCGGACTCGGCAGCGGAGTTGGACGTCACTGACCGACTTGACCAAGTTGACCAACAGATATATTTAGTTTTACAGCTGGACTTTCAGGACATCGCGGTATGGACATGGGACAGTGGAAGGGGACGTGATGGTTGTGGCCAATGTGCCAGACAGTGTCTGGTCATGTCACCTCAGTTCGCGATGAGATAATAAATGTCAAAATGTGAGGTTCTTCTGTTGTGTTTGTAGAATTTACTGCTAGCTCTGTCCTCTATACACATTCCGCCCTGTCCTCTATTTGCAATCCGGTCACATACTGTTTGTATATTTGTAACATTGCTTTTATTTAGCAGTTATGAAAGAGTATCAAGCTTACTAATAACTCTTTGTTTCGCTTAATTAAAATAGTAAATATTGCACAGACGAAACTACAAGAATGTATGCAAGACAGATAGACTTCTCTGAGATAACTCTTTTTTACATAAAGTGTTTGAAAGTTGTATTTCTACAAAGCTTTTATCAACTCACTCTGTCTGACTGTCTGTCTGGTACAAATAGTGAACACGTTATTTCTCTCACTTCCCATTCTCGGATAAAGTTGAAATTTAGCACAATTATTCATTGTTCCTAACAAACACATGAGTCAATCAAAAAATATTTTACTAATTAAGGGGAAATACATCTTACAGTATTGAGAGTTATTGCTGTTAATGTGGAGTTTTTCCTACTTTCTCTTTAAGGATTTTAAAAATATTTGCTAGTTTTTTTTTTTCAATCTAGTCGAGCTGGGGCTTGTGTGAGTTCTGACGATTTATGTAACTTTTTTTTTTGTTACAAATGTACTTAGACGTAGTAATAACCCTTGCCTTCGAGTCCGAAGATTAATGATTAGTTTAGTTTAGGACTATGAACTAACTATAAAAAAATAATTGAACGTTTCTTCTGAAAATGTTTATTTCTTATCCAGAAAGAACTTTGGGTCACGAGGTCATTCGCTTAGTAGTGTTTCCCAAAGTGGGGGTACGCGTACCCCCATGGTCCGAGAAGAGTTTGAAGGGGGCACGCATTAACTCTCCTTCTAACAAATTTGTATTTTTCGTTTAGTATTTTCGATATTTTTTTTTTATTGGGGGGGGGGGGGGGCGAGAGGGTACTCAGAATTACCAAAGTTATTGAAGGGGTATGCATATGTTGAAAGTTTGGGAAACACTGGCTTAGTAGAAAGAGTAGTGTTGAAAGCGGGGGAGAGGCTATTTTGTTTTATTGTTAAGGTTTGATCTCGGCGTCAAAGTGAAACAGTTTCGTTCTCTTTCTTCTCGCTTGATTGACATGTTTAAACAGTTTAGGGTTCCGCTTTGTGTCCCGACTCCGAATGTTTTCATTTATGAACAAACTCCGTAGAGACGCTGTCTATCTAGTTTACTGCCTCATTGTCCCGGGGTCCATGAGCGGCTAGCGCCTCACAACTGGACAATGTCCTGGTAATCTGATAACCAGCAGTAGCACGGGGAAGATATTGTGTCATGGATGACCACTGTGTAGGCTGTTTCATGGGAATGGTAGTTCCATGGTTTTCCCCACACAGCATCAAATCCTCAGTTCGATTATAGTGTAATGTCTCTTCTCTTTGTCAACACGATAATCAGCTATACGATCTGTAGTGAATCATACAATGACCTTTTATGCATTACGTACTAAGTCATGTATAAATAAGAGTAGTCTTGTTTATACGAAACTTTCAATATTTGTAAGTCAGGTCACAAAGGAACGAAACAATCCTAGCTGTAGTCTTTTTAGTATACCAATTATCTTTCATGTATCCGCCATGTTGCCCTATTTCTAAACGGCACGTGATCACCGCCATGTTGTTTTTGTCTTTCATCTTACGTAATACGTAGATCTTATCCTGGAACAAAGTTTTGTAAACTCGTTCAAATTTAACTTGTAAAGAAACAAAGGAAATGAACACTTATTGATTGATGGATTTCAGACACGGTATAACATTTCTTAAAAAAACAAAAACAAAGAAAGAAGGTTTTCATTGACATTTAAAAGCAGTGGTGTCTGACTAGTATTGTGGAAGAATGTCAGTTAATTGTATTTAGGTCTACGTGAGTGTTGGTCTGAACTGTCAATTGTTTGACGTGTCAAGTATAATGACAGCTGACTGGGTTACTTCTCCCATGCCGTGACTATGCTGTACGTGCGTTGTAGACACTGTGGTTAAATTTAATTTTTAAAAGTCTAGGGGTGGGGGGAATTTGAAGTTGAGATTAAAACATTTGCTATATTTAGATTTAAAATTGTAATGCAATTTTCCCTTAACTTTGGAGTCATTCCCCTTTATGAGCCAACGCGCGAATCATTTATATTGTTTCGGTGTAGTCATCTCTGCATAACATTTTGCTGAGTTATTGAACCTCGATCTTTTGTCTTGTTTTGATGCCATCAGACTATCGATCATCTTTATTGATTGATTGGAAACACCAGAAGAACTCATGGTTCTCACCCTCTCGACCACTTACATGTCACGGCTCCTGTCAGCGACTTGACGTCACGCGGGGCAGTGAGCGGGTGGGGGGGGGGGTCATACGCCACGGTGGTGAGTTTAGGTAACTCGTGGAATCTCGGGTGTCGGGCGCCTAGTAACAGGAAGACTTTGTGGAGTTATGTAGCACCGGGATATTCCTGACTCCCCCCCACCACTAGCCGCGGCCAAGTAAAACTACTCACTAAAGAAACAATCGGACTAGCCAGTGGGTGGTTATTATCTTGCCTAATGCAATTATAGCTGACATTCGTGGAACCATAATACAGTTAGCACTGACAAGTTGGGGATTTCTGGGTTTACTGGGAAGACAAAACTCTTTCCTTTTTTTCGTAATAAGTCTGCTGACATTACAGGGTATCATGGGAAGCAACTTATACAAGTTCCATGCGTTATTGTCCTTGTTAGTTTTTTGAGATGCGCATGCATGAGATTGCAACATTTGTTCAGGCACCAGCCAAAAATCTCTTCTAAAAGTCTTTGCCTACTTGAGTTTCTATATTTCAACTGTATTTCACTTTTACTAAGTAAGATTTTGTAGGATGTTAGCTCGAAGCTCCACGCACTGTTTTAATTTCTGGTATTCAAAAATGACAAATTAAAAGACAAATCACGAACACAATAAAACTTATCGGCCATGTAACCTGGCAACAACAAAGACAAAATTATTAGAATTTCCTTCTGCTATCCCTTCGTGAAAATGTCAGCTGGCAGGTTACTGGAGAGACTTCTCTAAAAGTATGACAAATGGCCACACTCTATAGATTTGACATCATAATACATGCGTTCTTGATACACGTTTGATTCTGTACTGTACTGATTCTACTAACTGTCCTCTAGTTCATAATATTTCCAAGAATTTTCTACATATCGATAGTTTCGGTATTTTATTTCACACTCTATTATTTTTAAAAGCACTGACTGCCCAGTTTACAGTAGTTGATAATGAATTTAATTAGGGATTCCATCGTCTTGAAGTGACATCCTCCAGCCTTTTCCCTCCCCCTGTGGTGTCCAGTTGGATGGGAAGACTGTGACTGTATGGAAACATGGTGTCACTGGTCAATACTTGTTATTGGACTCGCTGGTCAATATTTGGTCAGATCCTAGTCCGAGTGGACTCACTGGATGACCTTGTTGGTGTTAGCATGTACAATACTTTCCATTCAGGGCCTTGTACTCCTGTCAACACCAGATCTTATACACACTCTACATAGCCAACATACGTGGCTTGGGATCAAGACTTATAGACTATCAAACGCTGGCAGTAAACCAGTGAAGGGAAAAACAATTTCAAAGTTTATGGTTGAGAATGTTGATGTTCGGTCTACGGTGTCTTGTGCGTGGTAGGGGAGAGAAGTAATGAAGATAGTTTTGTCTAGTCTGAAATAAAATGAAAGCTATTATATATTTATGTTGATTTGATTTTATTGCACTACAAAATGTGGCCCATCTTATGTCCTTGTCCCATGAGTAATTGTATTTCCTCGTCATCAGCATGTCTTTTTGTATATTGCGTGATGTCCCATGTGTTTAGTTCTTACCCTGTATTGTGGTATGGGCGTATCTAGCTAAAGTTTGAGGCGGACACTGCCCATGACACGTCCGTGTTTTAGTTTGTATCGACTGACATTTTGGTCATTTCTCGAAATGTTTGTAAAACATGAGCCGTGCAAGTCATAAACTTGTCAAACACAAAACGTTATGCAGAGTTCGACTAGAGAGACAAGAATTCCATGACACGTCCGTGTTTTGCTAGGGTCACTATGTTGCACTGACGGATAGTTACACAACTAAACTTACAGTCTGAATATTGCCTACGTCATATGGGCCTAGCTTACATCTGACCTTAGTGTTCTAGTTCTGGTTCATATTTGACACGCAACTTTATTGACCAGCGTCGAAAAACATTTCACGTTTTTAATGGACTAGGGTTAGTGTCATCTGTAATAGAGCTATTAATATCATGTCAGTGACACTGTATCAACACGGCGACACGAATGTCCATATAAAAACAACACAGAAGTTTATGCTTTGTACCACTCTGTGTCATGCTTTAGTGCGCACTCGAGCTTTCCTCAAGTTGTTCTTTTATTGTAGTCATTGTATATCGAACATCTAAACTTTATTAAAGAAGAGTTACATGTTCAAACCACTGCGGAGAAAAATAATAATTTTTTTTTCTGAAAAAATCGATATAAATGTTGGATCATAGACTTTTTTATAGATCTACTATATCTAGACTGGACATGGAGACTTTTTAACACTACAAAAAATGTGAACATTTTGTAGAAAGTAGAAGAAGTAGAGGCTTTTTTTTTCAACCCTAACCTATGTAACATATAATTTATTTTTAATTCTAGATCTAGTAATTGAACATCACTAATAAGAGTACTCTCGTCTCATAATTATTATTTTGCAATTTTTAGATACATAATCTTTTTTATCAAAACACTGAATTGTGATTTTTTTGTTTGTATTTTTGATAATCAATTACTAGACCTAGATCTAAAAAATAAAATTATATGTTACATAGGTTAGGGTTGAAAAAACCAACAACTTAGGCCTAACTTCTTTTAACTACTTTACAAAACAACGCCTTGATCCAACTTTCTACAAAATGTTCACGATCGATCAGTCGCGGATAAGAATTTATTTCCGGTTTCCAGTCTAGAGTATATAAAAGTCTATGTGTTGGATAGTGTTTGTGGAACTCTTTTTATTGCAGTTTGTATGTCAAGTCATTGCACTATCTAGCAAACCATTAGGGTTTACTTTAGTTACAAAAAATATTCACAAATAAAAAGAACCAAAAACTAAAATCATACTAATACTTAGTGGCTTATACCAGTAGATATATATGCGTTGTCTGTAAATCTATATGCGTTCTCCGTAGATCTATATGCGTTCTCTGTAGATCTATATGCGTCTTCTGTAGATCTATATGCGCCCTCTGTAGATCTATATGCGCCCTCTGCTTGAGACTCCTCGACTCAAGAGGACATTAACTAAAACAGACGCAAGATAGAGTCTTGAGATTTATAAAACATGAAAATTCACATTGGACTATGATTTGACTAGACTAACCCGATAAGTAAAGTCACGCAATTTAGAGACACTTCAGGGCACAAGACTCAAAAATAAAGTAGCTATAATACATAAAACACTGAACCATAACTTACAAAAACATAACTTGATAAAATAGTTTGAAAGATTAAGCCACATTTTTATATTCCATATGATGGGACTCATATAAGTACATTTATAAGTGCCATTAGAGAATGGAACGGGTTGCCTAAATCAGCCACGAAAACCAGTTACTTAATAGAGTTTACATTTTTAATTGACATGCACAACATGCACGCGTGTAGGACGTAATGTACGTCCTTTGGAAGGGACGTCTCTCACTTATAAAACAAGATCTTAACCTTAAGAGTTTTTAGCTGAACATGTTGTGTACAGATTTACAATTAAATATTATTAAACTCTTTGAAACATTTGGATCCAGCAAGTTTTTTGAAAACACAGTCGAAATGCTCATCTAGCCACCAAGCTTGCGTTAGAACACGAGTACACGTTGGTCATTAACCCCCCCCCCCCCTCCCCCCCCCCCCAAAAAGTCCATGTTCTGTAATATTAAATTGAATCACGTTTGTAAGGCCCAGGCCTAACTTTACCAACTTGGCTCTGTTTAGAATGTCACCCTTTTATAGAACTTAGTACAAAGTAGGGCTGTGGATCTTTGTCTTTTAGGTTATAATTTCTGGTGCTAAATGGTGTGTCTTCATCGTTAAAACTAGAAGTTAAATACATTTGCACTTGAAATGTCCAAAGAATACAATAATCTCAGAAGAAAGAAAAGACACAAATAAGAACCTCGTTTCAACCTCTCTCTCTCTCTCCCCCGGGTCACGTGTTCAAGTTTAGTACAAAATAAAATGTTCTTATGTTTAGTTCATGTCATTATAATATTTCATTGAATTTACCTTCTTTTATATTTCCTTCATATTATTATTATTTTTTTAAAGTTCTCTTCAAATGTGAATCTCCTCTATCTTTATGTTCAGCCCCCCACATTCACGGCTTCGAGTTAGTCTCGCGTGAGCACGTCTATAGTCGGGCTCTTGCCTCGCCCTAATTAATTCACAGCTCTCGAGCAGTTCGCGTGCCGTAGTCTACCTCATTAGCATAGCTATTGCTCCGCCCCTCCGAAGACTGTGTTAGCTTAATGCATTCTTTCTTATTACGCAATCTCAGGTGTCAGTCACTTATAGCTCCTCCCCCTGTCACATCAGATATCCTCTCCTCTCTCCCCGCTTCTTTCCTGGGACGCGAATTATCCGAGTGGAGATTTCGACGCGATTTCCGCCTTGGGCAGTGACCAGTTCCCTGGTATTAAAACGGGCATCGCATGGTCAGTGGTCAGTTGAATTCTGTGTCTTCGTGCGCGGACATCAGTTGATTTGCAAAGTTGTTCAATATTCTTGTTTATTTCATTTATTTTATTGGATTCATTGGACTTGGTCTACAATCATCTAGTTCATTTTGTCTTCTTTTGCATCGGCTTTGTTCAAGTCAATCAAGTTATCCTAAAGTGTAGGATAGTTCATGTTATCATAGTCATAGAGAGTGTAGGATAGTTCAAGTTATCATATAATAGTCTATATGATACACATAAACACGCATAGGATTAGTCGAGATTTATTCATCAACTGCTACACCATCTGTAAGTATGTGAAACTTTCTACATTATAAACGTCATCTTATATCTTTATTGTTATTGATTTGAACTAAACATACTATGACTATAATGCTTCTAAATCGTAAAAAAAAGAAAAAGAAAAAAAAAAGAATCTTAGTTGAATAGCATTCTAGAAGTTCCTTTAATAATTGTTTAGAGTAGCCTACACCAGTATTAGAATATCAGACTTTGGTTTACTTTTATTTATTTTTTAAGCATTTCCATTTCAGACCATTGGGTCTGTTGTATGTCATTTATGCCAATTTATGGCTACTGATGACAATGTCATATGGATGTTGATTTCTTGTCTCGAATTTAGGATGTTTGAATAATAAGATGCATGCATGTAATAAATACATTGAATTGTTGACGCACACAATCTTCTGATGGCATTCGTACAAAACCATTTTTAAGTCGAACAGAATTCTGTGTTTGACTATTTAGCTTGCCCCTGCCAACCCTGCTCCATACAGAAATATCACGATAGTCTCACCGTGCAACCCCCCTCCCCCGCGAGGGTATTCATTTCTAAATAATAACAAAACAAACTCTTGTTTAATTATACATTTATTTGAAGTCATTTACTATTGTAGAGAAATCTTGATGCCTTGCAATTGTTGATTTATTTTTGCTGAAATCTTAATTCTTAACAAAATTAATTAGAAACAAGACTAGAGCATACGTGATACTATCTTACAGTAAAGTAGATGAATCTAGTCGCTAGACCAAGTCTCGGCTCTCATATCTTTAACTACGTTTAGGCCTTCTTCCCTCTAGCTTATTTACTGTTGATCTCTCTACCTGACAATACACTTTTGACCTGGTCTGTTTACTTTTAGTCAGTCTGTCGCCTCCCGTATTTTTTTTCTCTTTTACGTTTGGTTTAGTGTTTTTGTTTTGCGCCCCATCTCCCAGCCAGTATCGCCCCCCTTCCTTTTACACACTTCTCACCTTCACACACTATTCTTGGCGTGACCTATTGACCTCTCTGGCCACCGCCCCTCCCGCTCCCCTTCTCTGCCATCTATTCATACTGTGGCACGCTCCTTGACAGTCCGTGAGACAAAGTGGTCACTCTGTTGTACCATTTATTTATTTTGTATCTCTTCCCTCGGTACCTGTCAGCTCTAGTTGGCCTAACTAGCCCCTTGACTGACCAATATGGCTACCTAATTCGTCCAACAAGACCACAGCGAGAAGCCCCCGTACGGACAATGCCTAAATCGCTCTGACTAAGCCGTAGACCTAAATATTCATTACTTCATATTTTGTCTTGGCTAACAAGGATGTTGAAATGTATCTTTATAGAAACCAATTTTGTTCCTCTCGTGTCAAGAGCTATTACGATTATAATCCTCAAGTCGACTCCATGCGATCCATTGGTTCGGGGGGTATTGTTTGGACTTATTCGATTTGCGTCGCATTGTTCTCTGGTTACAGTGATAATAGGGCCCAGGGAAACCAGGAGAGCTCTTCAGTTTTGTACGCTCAATTCAAACTATGGCTACACCTACTTTGTATTACTCAAGGCACTAGCTGACCATATTGGTCATTCAACTAGTAGCGTTAAGTCCTACTACAAGGTTGTAGGTTCTTCCCCCCCCCCCTTTCGCTCTTAGTACTCTATCGCTGACCAGATGTTGTTTGCAGTTGGCTCTTATGTTCCATGCATCCATCCAGCTAATGGTCCTCAGTCAGCTCATTAATTGATAAGAATAAATCACAGACTTTTCTCCCAACGATGACTTGTTGTATCAATTACATTTGGTCAAACGTTGGCTCTACTCTTGACCATCAGGTGAAAATAGGTAAACAGAAGGAACATGATCTTAAATCAAAGTTGGACCCACTTTCTAGGCAGAGCATCACTCACCCGTGTTTTTACTTTGACTGTTGCCACGTAACTCAAACCACTCTAAAACTGATTGCCCCAATTTAATTTATTGCCTCCATCCATTTTTCTCACTAATTGTCCACTGCCCGTGTTGCTAGGTAACTTAAAATGACCCGGAAGTGGTATGTAACTACTAGCCCCGATCTCTCATTTCGCCATGTTCTCACAGCAAAGTTTTTATGATAGGCTCCCGACTTTATTGCACTGTGTGTTTTTATAATGGGCTGTATAATTTGTTTACACCGGTCTGTTTTTTGAAAGGGTTCTCAATGACTGCGGGGAGAAAGTCTTGAAACAAGTTATCCGTATATGGATAGCTTTAATGAGGAACCCAGAGCGTGGGTTAGTTTATGGTGGGTAGATCGCTGAACTAGTTTCCCTGTGCACCACCCCCACATCTCGGGGTTTATCCTTCCCATTAACGTTGGCTTTAGTCTAAAGCATCTGTTTTATTATGAGTTTCGACACTGCTCTGGGTGACACTAGACAATGGGGTTAACTTGACACGAGTAAGGAGGATTATGTACACAGTGTCCATAGTGCCGACCTGCTGGTATATTGTTTCGCATAGATTATTAGCTAGTATTGACTTTAATAGCACATTTTTGTTTAAAAAAGTTAGAACAAATGATCTCTGTAGGCCATTAATGATCGGACGTTTTGTTTGCTTTTTTTCCCTCATTATGTATACAAATATCAGCATCTAATTATTTATCAGATGTAAAAGTCATTGAAACATATCAAACTAGTAGCTTCCTTGTCAAATAATTCTCTTGCTTGATATTTCCCTGTAGGATTTGACTTGAGTTAGTTTCACAATGTTAATTATGTAATGTCCACATTGGTCTGTCTAACAGGTTGATATAATTTTGTATTGAACAAGTGTAATGTTGATTTGAATTGCATTATAACTAGCTTCTTACTGAATCTAAGAGTTCACTTGATGTTCAATCACTTCAGTTCCGGACAAATCTTGCATTGTAGTTCTTTTTTTCTCAAACATTTTGTTTGAAGTCTTTGGGCGCCCTCGGTTGTTACACCCTCATCCCCTAACTAAGTAGGCTTTTTATTCCGCACCGGGCTCTTGTGATCCTCTCGTGAGCTAAGTTTGACGTCACCATTCACAGCAGCGAACTAGTTCAAGTATTAAGCACGCGTGAGTTGGTCCAATCATCTCTGGAGCCATCTGTTGAGTGCTGAGTCTTTGATTTATGACGGGATCAATGCTTGTTATGTGGACTAGAAAATATTCCACTGACCTAAGATTTGATATTGATGGTGTAGCTCTTGAGTGAAGTCTCCTGGTAGGGGGTGGGCCGACTCACTCGTTGCTTTGATCATTAACACGTTTTAGAGCACAGTGCCCTCGTTGTATCTTGTCTTTGATTACACCATGTTATGTGCCTTCAGCGAAAGAGATTGAAAGTATAGTGAAATATCAAACTTGGTCTTTTCATATGCAAATAGACACATAGCCGAGTAATTGTCTGTATGTCTTATAGGCTTCAGTTCATTTTAACTTTGTCCCGGCTTTCGGTTTTGATTATTACAGATTGAATACTTACGTGTAGGATTTTAAATTCCGATAAAAAAAAACTCTGTCTTTGGTTATTAAAAGTTTTAATAAGGCAGAATGTATCCCACGTATAGGGCTAAGTAGGCCTTCGCGAATCACATTTGTAACAATGTACTTTTTCTGCATAGCGTGTTGAATGCAAAATCTATTGAAACATTGCTCCGTTTCCTTTCAAAGCTTTTGATGACTACGATCTAGTTATTGGATACTCTCCCCTTTCTTTCCCACACTGTCTATTTATAGTAGTCGTTCACCATCTCTCCATTATAACACTTCCTGACTATTGTAGACATGAACATAGTATTAGCAGCCAGGTATCCAGGTAATTGAGCAACACCTCTGTAGTACTGAACCAAGTTATCACTATTGTCAAGTGTTTATTTGGGTCTCAAGACGTTGGAACATCTGCCCCTGGCTGAAACTGGGTCACGGTTCAAGGCAGCGCCCCTCTTTTTTGTTAGTAAATAGACGCTGTTCTCTTTAGCGAGCATGATCCCTCCGCACGGCACCTGTTGACATCACGTGACGCCATGTTCACCTGGGCGTAGCTTTAATTTTCTTTTACAATAATAAGCGCAGGACTTTGTGAAAGAAATTTTCAAAATTTTTGTTACTTTAACTTTGCGTGCATCTTTCTTGAAACTTTTTAATTTGGAAAAAAAAGGAAAGAAACATAGAAAGGGGGTTTACGTATATGGCAGGTGGTTGCTGTGTTTAAAAAAATTTTAATTAATGTTGCGCTGGTTGTACGATTATACGGGAAGGGGGCGCTTGTTGGTAACTTACCAGGTAAGGTTTCAATACTTAAATACATCGAAGGGGATAGTTACCATTTGAAACACTTTATTATAGATCAATGACATCTTGATAATGTCCAAATCTATTTCAATCTATTTCAGTGAACAGTTCTGTACTTGTAAGATTCTCTGATTTTACAAGTATTTACTTCTTTCTTTCAAACTTTCTTAACTCTGCTCACCTGACCTTCAAAACAAGGTCTTCTCCTAGGGATTAACTTCTGTCTTCAGTCAACGAGTTGTCTTCAAGTCGGACACACGACCAGTTGTCTGTAGTGGACAAGACCAAAGGCTCATCTTCCCCCCTCCTCCTATAGAATTTCGAAGCTATTGCCAGCATTAACCAAGCCAAAGGACTTGTATCAAGTGCTTGTCATCTCTTTAAATCAAGCGGCTAATGTCCGTTATATGGACAATTGTGCTGCCCCTTGTCCCGGACAATGTTCTGCGGACCCAGGGCTACGACCCCGTGAGTTCAGTGTCAGGTCAAACCTTCAGCAACAGATGTGGTGTGTACCCGCTCCCTCGGGCTCCCTGACGCAATGCTCCCCATTTCATTTACCCTAACCCGATTTCTTAGTTCTATTTGATTAATTCTCTCCCGTGCCGTAAACTTACACAGACTGTTTTATCTAGTGATTATGTCCCGTGTTACATACAACCTGTCGCTCATGGTAGGTTGTCTCCCCTTCTTGGGCTTACTGCCACCTGCCTATATATTGTCTCGCTTTGTGAGTACTTCTTTTTGTTGTCTTACAAATTCAATGAATGAAAATCTATACACACAGAAGTAATAATTAAAAGTGAATGTACCCTTACAAAGCCTATTGTAAAAGCAACGACCTTCCCCACCCCTAACCCCTTTCTCGAAATGGCACCGCACTGATGGCCAAGAAAGTCCTTACATTTATTTCTTTTAAAATAATAATTTAGCACCGAGCAACCTACTATTAAAGTTGCTCTTGTACTTTCATTTGAAACTGCACTGAAATGATCCAGGTCTGGAAAGATGTGGAACGCGGGTTTAAAGCTCGCGCGCGGATTTAGGGCGAGCACCTGTTGTACGCGAGCACAGGACACGGGGTGGGGTGGGAACCAAGTAGTCCATTGTCGCGTCCCTCGCTACACGACTCGGTTTTTGTGAGCGGCTTTTCTAGATTCAAACACTTAGCCAATCAGAAGGTTGTGTCTGCGTATATAACTTCCTGTAGTCAAACAGTGATTGATTTGTATTGTGGTTCTTCTTCTTCAGGACTATTACAGCAGGCTAGGTAACCTATGACATAATTGTAGACAGTAGCGTCACTCGATAAGTATGTGCTCCTGGAAATATTGACTCTTGTTCTGTGTGTGTGTGTGTCTTCAAGTAACTCTTCAAAATGAAAGTTTTCACTTGTTTATCTCGTAACAACTCCATCGTGTATGAAAACACAAAGTCCAACAGTCTCATCTCAAAGTTCAACTTCAAGCACAAGAAGAGGCGTTCGGGGCCTTACTTTAAGCGCCCTAGCTCTCCTCCAGGACTGAAAAAGGGCTGCGCCTCAGACAAGGAGAATATAGCACCAAGCGGCGCCAATTTTCAGACATACCGAGAAATTTGCAGCGACACGCCCCCGAGACAGGGTAAAAAAAACAGCAAGAGAGGCTACCCACTTCCGCCTATTCCAACCAAAGCCAGCCAGCATGAATGTGATTCAGATTATCTCCCATTGTCTCATGTATGTTCTCCATTAAGAGAAGATAACTCTCAGGACACTACCATTATTTCTGTGGGTGTTTACGACTACCTGAACCCAGTATGTGACACCACAGAGTCCACCATGAACAGCTGTGATTTCAAAGTTAGTGCTGTCACCATCACTAGCAGCACCGCGGTCACTCAGGTCCACGACCAGGCCTTCGTTCAGAGCACTGGCAGCCTTCCCCATAGGACATATAGCAATGTAGCCGTCAGTACTGACTCTCTCATGTTCCACAATACGGACTCGTTGGTCAGCGATGTTTGCCAATCAGTGGACGCCTCATCACATTACACAGTTTCACAATACACCGACACATCCTCTCACTACACATCACAGAACACTGACACATCCTCACACTACACATCACAGAACACTGACACATCCTCACACTACACATCACAGAACACCGACACATCCTCGCACTACACATCACAGAACACCGACACCACGCAATGCACAGTCAACACAGCATCCAGCACACAGTACGATCACGACACATCCCTTGACCAGTACAGTCTCAACACATTAGCCATAACAGAGAGCGAGGACACGGACGAGTACAGCCACCACGACTACTATAACTTGCCCCAGAGGTTCTCACACAATGTGATAGAAAGCTCAGAGTCCTATGACACTTTAGTAGAAGGTGAAACTGAGATTGATGTTGAAAACGTTTCTTCCAGTGCTTCCGAGTTCCTGGGATGTATGTCTTTCGGTGTCCAGAGCCTGTTAGAGAAGGTAGGTCTAGCTCTTTATATACGTAACCAAGCAGACTCACTAATGCAGTCTTTTAGTCAGACCTTAGCTTTGTATTGTTAATACGTGATGCTGGCCTACATGGTTACCTGCCAATGTTAACACATGATGATTTAGTCATTTTGTGTATTTTTTTTTCTAGGATCTGGATGGCTGGTACTATCTTCTAACGGAAGAAGTTGGCAGGAAGAAGCACTTACAAGCTCACACACAGCCTAAGCCTGTTCTCACAGCGAGAAGTAAGTCCACATCTTGGTTGAGCTCACTGCTAGTACATTGATAGTAGACTTGATCACTGTGACTAGCCATTGTCAGTACATTGACAGTAGACTTGATCACTGTGACTAACCATTGTCAGTACATTGACAGTAGACTTGGTCACTGTGACTAACCATTGTCAGTACATTGACAGTAGACTTGATCACTGTGACTAACCATTGTTAGTACATTGACAGTAGACTTGATCACTGTGACTAACCATTGTTAGTACATTGACAGTAGACTTGATCACTGTGACTAACCATTGTTAGTACATTGACAGTAGACTTGGTCACTGTGACTAACCATTGTTAGTACATTGACTGTAGACTTCATCACGTGACTAACCATTGCTAGTACATTGACAGTAGACTTGATCACGTGACTAACCATTGTGTTTCTATCTTCAGATCACCAGAACATTCCTCAAATCAACAAAGCTGTTGAAGGACTGGAGAGAATAGTGGTAAGTTCAGGTTTTAGTGTCACAAACATAATCAACACTACAGAAGTCTTTATGTCTTTATGAAGTTTTAGCATATTTTTACTAATCTTATTGAGGTTTGACTTTGTGTTTCAGATAACTGTTCAACGTGGTAAAAATGGATTTGGTTTCTCATTTGTGGATGAGTTTCCACCGAAAGTTGGCCGTGTCGATAGAGGTTAGTAATTTAGGAAATTATCACCATTATGCATTGTTCGATTCATTCTTTAGTCCCCCTTTACCGTTCCTTTACCGAGGTCTAATTTTAAACGTTTGCTTTTGTGTGTGCAGCATCTCCTGCAGAGCAAGCTGGGGTCAAGAAGGGTGACATGGTGATTCGTATCAATGGTCAGAATGTCTCAAGGTCAACTTGCGAAGGAGTGGCTCATTTGGTCAAGTAAGTAACCTATTCGATGAGTAGTAAGCAATTTTTATATTTATTATAATTTATGAGTTAATTTATTTGTAAGAACAATTCATGAAGCTTATTTGACGACCCGATATATAAAGATTTAATTCATGACCTGCCAATGTAAAAGTTGAAACTTCAGTATTGTTAGGTAACATTTGACAAGGAGATTACGCAGCCTCATCATATTTCAACTATATCATTATCTCCAATTGTTCTTCTAGGAAATTGAATGCCCACTCCATTACATTGGAGCTACAGAGAGAGCATGTCATTAAGAACACTGTGGAGATCTCAACTTCAGCTTCCAGCAACCCTCACCACCCCTCGCCCTACAACAAACGAGGCATGGGTACATCCACTGACCACCTCTACGAGAGCATCACAGACAGGTCTGACCACCACAAGGAGAACTGGGTCAATGGCTCACAGGATGAGTTCTTGACCGATGACGACACAGCTTATTACCATCAGAATGACCAGCAGAAAGCCATTACCAGCACTCCTCGGCCATTTATTAAACCAACTCACAGGGTAAGCTGATCAGAAAACATTTTGAAATAATGCTTTGCTCAATGTTTAAGAATTCTCTGGCCAATAAAATATTTTCCCTTTGATTTTTTTGTTAGCTTTAGTAATGTTCTGTATGGTACTATAATGTCTAATATATATTTTACTCTAATATATTAACTACTGATTATCTATTTTGTGTTCAGACTGTGAGTACAGCAAGTCTTCCTACCACCAACAAACACGAGTCAATTCATCGTCTGATGTCACTGGAGCTGGATTACATTGACTTCATGCACTATGGGATTGAGAGATATTCCAGACCACTGCGTCACTGTATTGTGTCTGCCCAGCAACACATGGCCCTCTTCCAAAATGTAGAGAAGGTATAAGCTTAGATATATTAATAGCCTTAGATATATACATTAAAACTGTGGCTACTCCACTTCTTCAAATGTACAATGACAACCTAAGTTCTGCCCATGACACAAATGTCTGTAAGTCTGATGACTTGGTTTTCATGTTTCCTCCAGCTGGTGACTATCTCAGAGTATCACATCAAACAAATGCAAGACAATACATCATCAGTTGATTCGGACACGGAGGATTCTCAATCCAGTGAAAGCAGTATGTTTCCCAACTCTGTGGCATTGATCTACCAGTCCAAGGTACTTTTCATTTTCTGTTATTAAAAGCAACAGTTTGAGAATCACTAGCTCTCAACAAGACAATGTTTAAATGACTACTGCGCTGTGCATAATTGCATCACTCACCTTAACCTGGCTTAATATTTTTCCAAATTTATGTTGTACGGTACATTAGGTGTTTATTAATATGTATATATATTTTTTTTAAAGCATTTCCTAAACATCTTAAAATTCAATAGTCTTTAACTAAATGTTCTCTCTGCCTATTTCAGGTCCACATGTTGTGCCAGGCTTATGAGTCCTATGCCAATGGGCTTGCCAGCTCCAACACCCTGCTAAAAGAGTTAAGAAAGAACAGAGACTTCATGAGCTTTGTGAAAGACACACCCAGTGAAGATGGACAGAGCTTTGGACAACCAACTATCAGTGCTTTCATCAACAGACCAGTTCAGGTAAACTCATACATGTTCTTCTTTGTGGGACCACTTCTTACTACTTTTGTTCACACACAGTAAGAAGTTATTGCCCCTTACCCATAATCCTTCAAAGCTACCTCCTTTTAATTATTAGTTAAATAATAAGCTATTTGAAAAACGTATTTCTAAACAGTGGTTGAGTCAAATCTGCATCTTGTGTTTTCAGCACATCCAAGAACTCTGTATGGTGCTGAGTGAGATCTTCGCTGCGACTCCTCTGCACAGCCCAGACTTCGCCACCCTGCAGCAGATTGTCATCAAGTTGTCCCAGTGTGTCACCGCCATCACTGGTCTCAGCTCAGCTGGACGTGTGCAGAGTTTGGACTCTTTGGCCTCTTCGCAGGGTCAAGCCAGTAGCAAGGCAGCCAGCAGCAGTAAGTCATTTATCGCATTCTAAAATTGCAAATCTGGGTGCAAGCAATTAAAATTGTATCTTCTGATGTATAATGTCAGAGTCGATAAGAAACATTTTAACCTATGCACTGTTAGCCGTTTGAATTATTGAATTTTAATCTACTGAGGAAGATAAACATCACACCAAGTATTAAATGGACTAGGTATACGGATTGAATGAATATATATATTTAAATATATATTAGACTTATATTTGTAATGACTAATTTGTATAATCTTGTTGGGTTTACATTTCATAATCCTTGTGTAATAATTTGTAATGGATCATTTCAGTTTTGTTTCAATTCTCAAGCCATAATGTCATCTACTCTTCAGGTAAAGGAAGCATGGCATCTCTCTCATCCTGCTCTTCAGCTGAAGCTGATGCCCGATGCCCTCTGATGCCTTCCAGCACTGCCTCAGTGAGATCATTAGATAGAGATGTTCTCCGTGTTCAAGAAAGACTAGTCCTGGCACCCTCAGTACCTGTAAGTTTTCTGGCTGGGACACACTTGAGATTTAGTTTTGATCATTGGCTAATATTTTATTTGTTTATTTATCAATGTGTGAGATACAACTACCATTTTTTTTTTTTGCAAAGGGATATAACTCAAAAAATATATTTATAAAAATTATATGTAATAAAAACTGCATTGGTAATGTCAAATATTGTAAACTATGTAGTGCACTAAAAATCTATCATAACAAGTTACTAAGGAATATTTCGGTTGCTTGCAGTAGAGAATGCTGTCTGTTTGAGACTTGAGATTTCATTGGCTAATAAGTTTTTTGGTTTTGTTTCACTCCAGGCTTTCCAGCTTTGCCAAGAATCCAGACACTTGATCTACCAAGGCAACATCTACAGGTGTGACAGAGGATCCTGGTTCAAATCTCAGCTGCTCTTGTTCTCAGACCTCCTCCTGGTTGTTGATGAAGAGCCTGACGGTGCTCTCTTGGTGACTTCTAGTCCTACCCTCATACAAGACATCAGCGGCATTGAAATCAACAGGAAATATGGTAAGCTTTGATTCACTTCTTATGACATACTGCATTCACTGTTATTCCTAGCACTATTTTTTGTTTAATTACTTGTAGATGGGCTTTGGGAGTTGATTGAATCAAAAATAAAACTGTTTCTATGTATTATATAATCCTAAAATTCTATTTCATTTCAGCCTCTGAATTTGTTCTTCACCTCCAACCTGCCACAGCCTCCATGCTCCCGCGCAGACAACCTTTGACCTCATCATCAAGCAAAGCTAAGGCCATCGTCCTGAGAGCTCCATCTGCCCAGGAGAAATTTGTTTGGCAATCCCTGTTAGAGCAGAGGGTGGCTGCTGTTAATGGAAGCAAGTTAAAGCATTATGGTTCTATGAGGGACATCTCAAATGCCAAAACCAGCATCATCTTGTAGTTGTATCAGATAGATGGGCTACATCACACACACACTTTGATGCTTCACAGCACTAGAGATCTCTCCAAGGCTATAACAACACTAGAGGCTCTTTATCACAACTTACTGCTACCAGAATCTTCTGATTCATCTCTGAAGTTGTGGGTATTTTGTTGGTTACTTCCCTTGACAGCCATTGTCTGGTAAAGTAATCTTTAACTGAACTGTTCTTCATCTGATAAAATTTCTGTGCTGTAGTCTAAGCAGAGTCTGATGGACTAGGCCAAATGATGCAGCTATTCACTAGGACACAAGGTATCCCTTATTGACTGTGTGACTAGTGCTGTCTTCACAAAACTGTTTTCTCAAGTGTAATCTAGTTTCTAGAAAACATCTTGCTATAATTGTGCCAGTAGAACATGGGCCCTGCCTTATGTTTTATGGATATGTTTTGTATACTTTCTAGTGTATCAACAGACCAAATGGAAACAAAAATTCAACATTTGATTAATGGCCTACACAGTGAACTTTGTAAATAGGCCAGTGAAAAAACTAGTCAGAATATTTTATTTGTCTGGTCAATATAACTGGGCATGATAATATATCAATTAATTTCTTGTCTTTCTTTGTAAGTTGAGATTTGGTTCTGTTTGGTAGTGCAAATTGTATTTGTATAATTTATGTATGGGTCATTCTGTGTCCTATATTCTACTGTCACTGCCTACGTTTAGCTATAGACTGCAACTCATAGATCCTCTAAACACTCTAGATGGACCTTGCTTTTCATTGAGTTTAGGATGTGCATACACTATTAATTTTCTAATTAGTACCTTACATTAGAAAAGTATTTGCTTATATATATGTATATATGATGGGTTTGAACTAAGTCTACCTCAATTTTATTTGAAACACTAGTTAGTATAACCTATACTTTGTGCATGGTAAGCTTTAGTATGAGCTATCTACTGCTGAATAAATCAGCAAGTATTGAGAGCCTGTATCGATTATTCATGGTGTAAATGTCCTATGTCTTTGTAGCTTTTTTGGAACTGCCACACTTGATTGATTGAAATATGCAAAATATCATATGTAATATTGTTATTATGACTACTGAATGATATCTTGACATGTAAATAGCCCCAGTTGTTGTTTTTTTTTTTTTGATGTGCTGCTAGTGATGAAACTAGTGGTCACCATTCCAATGTATCTGTCAAATGTTTTAGTGTTCTATTTGACTTTCTTTGGTATACAAATTATATTTATTTTAAATTGTCTATCCACTACATTGCTTGTCCAAACTTGCCATTTGACTGGAACTAAACTGTCTATCTTGCTACATCTTCTGTATCTAGTTTGTTTTTGTCTGTCCTCTGTCCCCCAGTGGAACAATCTGTACATAGATTCTTATACAACTCTAGTCTGGTGTATAACTGTACATAGATTCTAATTCCACTCTTCTAAATGTGTCAGTAATATATGTACAATATGAAATTGATTCGTCCAATAAATTATTTGAAATAATTCTGGTTTGTTTGTGTCCTTTTTTTGTAATTAGGCTAATCAAATTCAAATTAATTCCAAGTTAATGTTTAAGGTTTATGAAATACAAATGTCAATAAAGTTTGAAAACTACAGGAGAGTTCTTCTACTAGTCATTAGGTCTTTGAAGTTAAAATCAAGACCTGTTGAATGAGATTCTATCCTAGGTAAAAGACAGAGGAATGGACAAAGACGGTCATAGATCTTGTGTGATACCCCAACGGTCCAACAGACTAAGAATAGTTGATGACTCTGAAATTGTCCTTAGTGTCTTTTTACTATGGTAAATTTATTTGAATTCAACTCGTAACTAGCCAAGTTTTACAATATTTTGTGCTAGCATAAAATATAAACAAATGAATGTTTAAAGTACCAGATAAAAAAAAAACCAAGAAAATAAAAACATACTTTAAAAAAAAAAAGAAAAAATTAAAGCTTATGTGAAGTGTTATTGTATCAGTTAATTTGGATCATTCATGTCATTAAAATAGATCTAGACCAACAATAATAAATTTGTAGGATTAAAATATTTTTACCAATTGTTTTTTGTTTACCGCTTTTTCATTCTTTCTTAGCTTTTATTATCACTTACTATACCAGTTGGTAAAAAGGGGGGGGGGGGGGAAAGAAAGAAGAGATGACTTTTGCGTTTAAACTCATTCTAACCACTCCACTGATTAGTTGCTTATGATTACAGAAGATAGTATAGTTATGTATTGTTCATCTGAAACTTACTTTAAGTCGGCAAACTATAGAGGGGACTAATTCAGCTTATACCACCACTTTAGTCAAGTACAATTTCTATCACTTGTTTGAGGTATCAAACAAAATAATTAATTACAATTGGTTAATTAACTAATTGGTTAATTTTGTTATTGATTCTTGTGTTGTCAGGTATAAGAGATAATTGTGCAAAATTTCAGCTTGATCCAAATTTGGGTGTGAGAGTAATTTAAATTTACAAACTTTTTACCAGACAGAGTAAATTGATATAAGCTTTGTAACAATTCAGGCTATTCATGAAAATTTGTCCTGGCTTTCTGCTGTTGATCAATTCTTTGTTTTTTCAAGTTTTTCTTTTTGATGCTAATGATTCTTATCTTATCTTATATAATACAGACGTTACTTCAACTATCTGTTATTAGTTTTTTTTCTTTTACTCAATGAAATAAGTTTTTAGTGTCCAGTGAAACTGTAAACTATCAAAAACTGATAGGATGCCACTAGATCCATTACTGAATGGCAAAACAGCTACTTCTCAGCTCGTAACAGTTTGTAGCATACCAAGTTCTTATTTTTGGGGCATCTCTGCCAAACGAGGGAATGAAATGATTTATTGGCATTTTGAGTTCCCATTTCAGCAGTTGTTTGGGACAGTTTAGTGTTTTAACTTTTAACTCTAGGAATAGGAGTATTCCTCTGATGTGATGGTCTAGTTGTGTTTTTTTGTGAGGCTGCTTCAGTGTCTCTGATAGCTTGAAGTGACATCAAGATGTAGTGTCATCAGGACACAACCTCTGAGCTCCAGGTCAGAACTCATCATATGAAACCTTGGTTAGGCAAATAATAGAATATGCATCCTCCGTTTGAGATCCCTCAACTCAAGAAAACATTAAGAAACTGGGACACAAAATAGAGCAGTGACATTCATAACAATCGAATATTCACATTTGACTAGAGTAACACCTTTAGTAAAATTACTAAATTTAGAAAGCCTTCAGGACAGAAGACTCAAAGGTAAATTAGCAATTATACATAAAACACTGAACCATAATCTTGAAATACAAAAACAAAATTTAATACAATACTCTGAAAGACACAAAGATAGAGGCACATTCCTCATCCCATATGCTAGGACAAATTTGTACAAATACTCCTTCTTTCCTTATCTTATCTTATATAATACAGACGTTACTTCAAAAAAGAAGATGATTACGTCCTACGCGTCATGCATCTAGTCATGCATATTAACCAATGACTTAAATTCTGCCAAGTCACTGGTTTTTCTGGCTAGCTCAGGCAACCCATTCCATGCTCTAATAGCACTAGGGAAGAAGGAGTATTTGTACAAATTTGTCCTAGCATATGGGACGAGGAATGTGCCTTTATTTTTGTGTCTTTCAGAGTATTTTATTAAATTTTGTTTTTGTATTTGAAGATTATGGTTCAGTGTTTTATGTATAATTGCTACTTTACTTTTGAGTCTTCTGTCCTGAAGGCTTTCTAAATTTAGTGATTTTACTAATGGTGTTACCCTAGTCAAATGTGAATATTCGTTTGTTATGAATCTCACTGCTCTATTTTGTGTTTGTTCCAGTTTCTTAATGTTTTCTTGAGTTGAGGGGTCCCACACGGTGGATGCATATTCTATTATTGGCCTAACCAAGGTTAAATAACATTTTAGTTTTATGTTCTTATTTGATTTATACAAATTTCTTTTAATAAACCCTAATGCTTTGTTGGATTTTTTTATAGTTTCATCAATATGTGGATTCCATGACAGTTTTTCATTTATTATAACACCTAGGTATTTTGAGTTTTTAGTCTGTGTTACTGGTTTGCCATGAATAAGATAAGTGGAATTAATTTGTTTTAGTTTTTTTGTTACTCTTAACAACTGACATTTTTCTGGGTGGAAAGACATGCTCCAATTTGATTCCCATTTCTGTAATTCATCTAATTCTCTTTGTAAAATATCTGTGTCTTGTTTTGTTTTTATTGTTCTATATATTATGCAATCGTCTGCAAATAATCTGATTTTTGTTCCTGAACTAATGCAATTTGGTAAATCATTTATGTAAATTAAAAATAGTAGTGGACCCAAAACTGTTCCTTGAGGTACACCTGAGTTTACTGTTATTGGTGTTGATTTAGAGCCATTTATTATTACAGTTTGTTCTCTCCCTATCAGAAAATCTTTAATCCACTGATGCAGTGGACCATTAATGCCAAAATATTTTAATTTTTTTTTAAGCAAACTATGGTGGTGAACTTTGTCAAAAGCCTTGGAAAAATCTAGTAAGATAGCATCTATTTGTTCACTATTATCTAAACCTTTTGAAAAATCATCAATTAGTCCTATTAGTTGTGTTTCACATGATCTATATTTCCTAAAGCCATGTTGGTATGGGGTGAGGACATTATGTTTGTCTAAGTGGTTTATGATATTGCTACATATTATGTGTTCTAGTATTTTACATGTGATGCTGGTAAGTGATACTGGTCTGTAGTTTCCTGGATCAGATTTTTCTCCTTTTTTAAATAGGGGGGTGACATTAGCTTCTTTCCAGTCCTTTGGTACTCTGCCCTGGTTAAGCGATGCTTGAAAGAGTATTTTGAACACTGGGGCTAGCTCATTGCTTAGTTCTTTGAGTAATCTAGCTGGAATACCATCAGGTCCAGACGCTTTATTTGGTTTGGTGTTGGCTAATAGTTTTTGAATTCCATTTTCTTGTACTACTAAATCTTCTATGTTGTCTACTTGGTTCAAATTAAGAAATATGTTTTTGTCTCCTGGGGCTGAGAATGCTGATGCAAAGTATTTGTTTAGGATGTTTGCTTTAGTTTCATTATCATTATGTATTATGTTATGTTCATCTTTTAATGGCGCTATGTCTGTTGTTTCCATTTTCTTAGACTTAATGTATGACCATAGGTTTTGGTTGTTATCTTTAGATATTACATTGTTTATGTATTCACTCTGCCGCTGTCTGCTTACTTTTTGGGTTAGGTGTTTAATTTTTATATACTTTTTGTAAACTCTTTCTGCCTTGGTTGCTTTAAATTTTCTATATAGGTTTTCCTTCTGTTTACAAAGCTTCTTTAGTCTATTATTAAACCAGCATTTATTTATTTTGTTTAATGTGTATTTAGTTGGTATATGATTTTCTATAATGCTTTTAAGATGGTTTTTAATGAAATTCCAGAGGTCATCGACTGGTTGGTTAATGTCTTTTTCTAATAAGAATGTTTGTTGAAAGTTTAATGCAGCTTGGTGTAGTTGTGTTAGGTTACATTTATTCCAGAGTAAGACTTTTCTTTTGGTTTTTGTATTGGCTACTGCTTTTATCTGACTGTGTATTTTTATGATCTCATGGTCTGATAGACCAGGGATAATATCATAATCAACTACTAATCCAGGTCTGTTGGTTAAGAAGAGATCTAATGCGTTGTTTAATCTAGTTGGCTTTTTAATGATTTGATCTAAACTTAGGTTGTGTAAAGTTTCTATGAAAAGCTCATTTATGTCCTTAAGGTTTTGGTGTTTATCTATGGTTAGTGTTTTCCAATTTATATCAGGTAGATTGAAGTCACCCATAATCCAAAAAACTGCATTTTTATTTGTCTCTTTAAGTGTAGTAATCTGATTACATAGTTCCTGCATGTATTCTAAACTAGAATTTGGTGGTCTGTAAATGCTGCCTATTATAAGGGATGTTGAGGTGGTATTAATTTTACAAAATGTAGATTCTATGTTTTTTGAGTTAGGTAAGGTAATTTCTTCTGCTATAAGAGTGTTTTTTATTGCTAAAAGAACTCCTCCATGATTATCAGCCCCAGTGCTATTAGAGCATGGAAAGGGTTGCCTGAGCTAGCCAGGAAAACCAGTGACTTGGCAGAATTTAAGTCATTGGTTAATATGCATGACGCGTAGGACGTAATCATCTTCTTTTTTGAAGTAACGTCTGTATTATATAAAATAAGATATGAAAATATGAGCTCATTAATGAGCTCATTAATAGCCTACTTATTATTTTAAATGTCAGGAGCATTTTTAAGGTAGAGCTTTTAAATAATAGTAATTTTTTCCAATTTTTGGCTTTGTATGTCTAGAATTTAGATATTTGAGCTTTTGAAATTTTTTAATGCTTAAAACATTGAACATTCTTTTAGAGATGTGGTTAAATTGAATTTGAAACGATAACTTAATTACATTTCATCGATAGTTCTAAAATGTTTCAGAAGTTCCACAGGTCAGAAAATGGGCGTACTAAGCTATCATTATTTTTTTTTCAATTAATAAAACAAGACTAAAGAACAGTCAATGTGTAAACAGAATTTTTTTACCCAAATTTTAACCCTGGCATGCTGATTTTGCCAGCTTTCTATTTTTTATTTGTCATTCATATTTTTTTTAGAAATTATTTTTTTTAAAGGAAAGATGATTTTCCTCTGGTTTCACTGAATTTTATGGTCGAAATTTTTAACATTCCAAGTTTTTCCTAAAATCAAAGGAACCATTTTTGAAGTGTTGTATGCCATGAGAAGTTCAAAATATCTTGAATACATTTTGTTTGCATCCAGGGATAGATTTATAATTGTATCTATAGTAGGAAAAAAATGCACAGATAGTCACTGAATGATAGTAGCGATACGGGAAACAAAAAAGAATACATGAATAATATGTCTTCATGTTGTTGAGGCAGTCATTGTAAAGAAAAGCACCTTTAATCACTGAAATATCTTAATAGTGATATTCTATTGGATTGGAAATATGAAAATTAATTTATAAAACCTTAAATGCTGAGATCACTGGTAACAAACAGACCTTCCACTTGGAAACATACATGAGAAAAATGTGATACCAGTAGCTAAAAAGATTTGAACAGCAAAAAAACCAGGAGCAAGATTTTAATATTTTAGAGTTTGTAATGATGGATGGTGCTGATCACAATAACAGACATAAGAACAAATAAATTATTGAATAAAAGCCAACTTTCTGATGTTATGAATGTGTTATTTTTTATTTACTATCATTATAATGTTTTGTTATAACGATTGTTGTGACGAGCTATTTCTTCAAAAATGATTATTATATTTTATCATAACATCCAGTACCAAACAATATCTGAAATAAAAGAGAATACAAAGGAAAGTTAACTCTATGAAAATAAGCAAAATTATACATTAAAATGATATAATTCTTGTATTGGAACACCAAGTGTATTAAATTATTAATGAAAACATCCACAAAGACTGTCCCACCAAAAATTTGAAATCCCTGGATCTTTTGTGTGAAATGACAAATCAAAAAAAAGTCTATGTTAAAAATAAAGAAACAAGAGTTTGTTGACATTTCTTTTGTCATAGAAACATTTCAGGAATAAAAACATTTCAAGAATAAAAACATTTCAGGAATAGAAACATTTCAAGAATAAAAACATTAATCTTCATAATCTTATGTAATACAGACATTACTTCAAAAAAAAAAAAGGATGGTTACGTCCTACGCGTCATGCATTCAGTCATGCAAATTAACCAATGACTTAAATTCTGCCAAATCATTTTAGGAATAGAAACATTTCAGGAAGTAAATCTCTCAGTTTTCATTAAACCCTTTAAAAAAAAGTCAAATCCAGTGTCTCAGTACAGATACAGGCTAACCAGAATCTGAACATTTTATTTTAACACAGAGTTTAATGAATATAATGTAGGAACTACTCAAAAACCATTTAGGTCTATAAAAAAATTAGGATATTATCATTTATAAGCAATTTCGATAACTTAGTTCAAAAGAAAGAGATGTATTAGCAATGTTAAATTATCTATAATCTATATATCAGGTTTGCTAGGTCAAACCATTCAACGTTACTTTTCCATTCTAACCACCATACATTTTGTGAAATGAAGATGTATTTTATATTTGAACTTTTCAAACCTGAGTACCATTAATAAAAATAAATATTTAAACATTCCATAACCATTACACCTAAAACAATTGACAAAATTAAACTAAATCTCTTCATTGAATTATTAATAAACTGTAAATGCCCTACATATCTTTGCTCAACAATAAAACCTAGAAGTAGGCCTATATCTTTGAACTAGTTAGACTAGAAAAATACTTGTCTAGAAGACTAGAGTTAGGTCTGAAACCATGTACAAAAAAGTATACATTATTGCTATGGGAACCAAAAGAGAAAAAAAAAATCATTCACAGAATACAAAATTTTACTTACAATATTTACAAGGATGACATTTCAAGTGTGATTATACATCAAACTTATGAATGTTTTTAAAATGTTTTACATAATTCGGATGTTCCTTCAGAGTTGAAGATATTTTACTTCCTAGTCCAATCCTCCCGCAGGACGACGGGGGATGGGAGCGGGCAGGGTTTGAACCCTCAACCGTCGATAAATCCGAACGACAGTCCAGCGCGCAAACCGCACGACCAGGCAGCCATGACAACATAAGAATGACCGCTGGATATTATGATGTGCTTGAACATTGGATCCAGGGATTTATGCTGGAGTTAATAGCAAAAAGCACTTGATGAAAATGATGATATACAGGTAATTATAGGTTCATATAAACCCAAAGTGATTGTTGATCAGATAACTTACAAGTAATTGTTGGTTTATGTAAAGCCAAAGTGATTGCTGAATCAGTAATTGTTGGCTCAGAGGATACAAAAGTGCTTGTTTGATAGGATGCTATACAGTTATTGGTTCAGATAAAGTCAAAGTGATTGGGAATCAGATGACTTCAAAGTGATCGTTGGTTTAGGTGAAGCACAAGTGATTAATGAATCAAATGATATACAAATGATTGTTGAGATGATGTACAAATGATTGTCGAGATGTACAAATGATTGTTGAGATGATGTACAAATGATTGTTGAGATGATGTACAAATGATTGTTGAGATGTACAAATGATTGTTGAGATGATGTACAAATGATTGTTGGACAAGTTGAAATCAAAGGTCTGAAACTGATATCCCATACAATAAATAAAAAACTTAACTCTTCACACTAAATAAGGACAACAACAAAACAAAAATAAAAGAAAATAATTATGAAAAATGACTAATAAGAAGATATCTAATTAATGAAAGTCAAAAAGTAAATGGAAATAGAATTACAGAAATAAGTTACAAATTGATACAGGATGAAGTATACACATAACTTGTATCACTAGTTGTTCTGTTAGCTCATATTTCTCGCGGCTATGGCCAAATTTTGATTCACGGTGCCCCCGTTGCGTGGAAGAAGAGGAAACCGTGCCTCATATTCTGTTTGACTGCCCCAGGTATGCATCTGAAAGATCTCCGTCTCGACAGGTCTGGGAAACCCAAAATTCTCGACCTGCATGGCGACATTTATGCACTACGCAAGACAGCAGTGTTTCTGTCCAGGGCTTTTGCAAGAGAGGATTTGAGCCTCTGAAGCCCTCACTCAAATGGAGTTTGATGATGATGATGATGTATCACTAGAGTTTGTTGATCAATGTAACTTGACCTTCTAATTCTTTAATTTTGTTTTCAAGCAGTAGTTTGTCCAGTTGAAGAGTCTGTATGGCAAGATCTTTATCTGAAAGACCTTTCATTAATTTTTTTAGATGCCATTGGGCTCTTTTCTTTTGTTCTGAATATGAACATTTCATTTGTAAACACTGTTCTCTGCCAGATACACTACACAATTCATTTAATCTATTTTTTAACATTCTAATCATTATATTTTTACGAACTACAGTTTGCTTTAAATTTTCTATTAATGTCGTCTGTGATTTAAATCTTGTTTTAAATTCTGTTTCTGTTCTGTGTTTAAATTCTTCTTCACTTTTAGACTGTGACAGTAAATAGGCATGTCTTTCTAATGTTTCTTCACTTTTAGACTGTGAATGTAAAGAGACACGTAGTTCTGATGTTTCTTCTCTTGGTCTCAAAGCATCACTTGCTGGTCGATTTTGCGCAGGTAAAGTTGAGGTGTTCAAAGTACTGCTAGAACTATAGAAACTTGCAGTGGTTGTGGATTGACTTTCTGAGTAATTAAGCTGGAGATGTCCTCCAAGTGCATATGTTTTATTGGTAGGTGCATCATCAGATTCAGGTGGGAACAAATCACTATAATTGTCAATAAGATACTAGAATAGTTTAGAGTCCTTTGTTTTAATTGGTACAACCCTCTTGGTTTTATTGGGCATAATTTGAACTACAGAAAATATTAGTTCTTTACTGAATTGACAAGACCCACTTTCTAACACTGGTGTTGGACTGGGATTGGAACCAGGGACAGTAGCCGAGGATAATGAATAAAAAACCTGTGAGCAAACAGTTTGTATCTCTTCTAACTTTGTGTTCAATTGAGTTCTATATTTTTTAAGTGTGCTTGGACCAAACCAGTTCATTTATTCATAGCTTGTGAACAAGACAAGCCAAAGGAAGAAGAAATTCTTTATGATGCAGTTACGTAGGATGAATCATTTTGAATGAAAATGTAGAGAGCATGGCCTTTCAAGCAGAGTTAAGTAGTATCCCCAGATCCAGGCTTTGGTAAATCACTGTAGTGTTCAGTCAGAAACTTAAACAGGTTTGAGTCTTTAAGTGTAGCACCTGGTGGCGTCTTCTTTGGATTTGGCATGATATCTGAAAATGATATTGATTAAGAAAATTATAAATTTAATTTTTTTCTATGTCTATGCATATACAGAGCAAAAAACAAGAAAATAATAATGTACTCAAATTAATATATAGATAACTTTAGATCTAAATTTATGGTATCAGATGATGTCCAAGTGATTGTTGGATCAGATGATGTCCAAGTGATTGTTGGATCAGATGATGTCCAAGTGATTGTTGGATCAGATGATGTCCAAGTGATTGTTGGATCAGATGATGTCCAAGTGATTGTTGGATCAGATGATGTCCAAGTGATTGTTGGATCAGATGATGTCCAAGTGATTGTTGGATCAGATGATGTCCAAGTGATTGTTGGATCAGATGATGTCCAAGTGATTGTTGGATCAGATTATGTCAGATGAGGAAAAAAGATTTTTTGATATGGTCTAGTGAAGTGTTGCAACCAGGATGACTATAAATGAGAGTATTGAGAGTGTGGCAGAATAGATTGCTCAGCAATAATAAGTGTCTACCAAGCAATGGTTCTATCAGCCCTTCTGTATGGCTCTGACAGCTGGGTAGGCCTATATATATATATATATATATATATATATATATATATATATATATATAGAGAGAGAGAGAGAGAGAGAGAGAGAGCTACCATGTATTATTATATATGTGACATGTCAATTAGTAAGCAATCTGTAGTAGTTTTTGTGGGATGGTGTACTAGATCTAGATCTATGGAAATCATAAGTCTGATAAAGACGGAGATGGAAATGCCATATGGCAGTAACTTCAGAATTATAAATACAATCCATCAAAATTCTGTAATGTCTGTGATCTAGATTTAGACTATAAGTTATAAGATAACTGATGCATTCTAAATTAGATTTTGTACAATAAGCGGGACATTGTTAGATAAATGTGCATGAATAGTTTTGAATAGACTAGTTTAATAGAGACAAGACTGTTGACTGCCTGGTAAGACTTTACAGTATCGGATGTATCCCCCTTAAACTAATCTAGATCTATTTAGCCTATTATCAGTAGCCTAGAACTCTAGAAGTGGGATATCAGTCTGACTGGTTCAACTTAAACCCTAACCCTTAAAGAGACTAGTCACTAGTAAGTTATTTAAGTAAGTATAAGTACTAAGTTGTCGTATAAATGTATCTTATAATAAATAAAATTGTTATAAAATAAAGTTTTATACAGATATGTCATTGCGTCAAGAAAAAAAGTTCATATCTAGACTCTAGACCTAGACAAGATTTAACTCTAACTACTCTAAGTATAATATAATAAGATGGTTATCATGATGAGGATTAGATCTAAAATTATAGATAGAGGATTCAAGTAGATTCTAGATGACTAAACCTAGAATCAGACCCCTAGAACTAGATTGTCTAGAGTCTAGATCTAGTAGTACTAGTAGTAGCAGTGGCGTCACTACGATGGCTGTCACTCGGTGCGGCCGGTGACACTGGCCAAGAAGAAAAAGCCCATAAAATATTTAAGTAAATTAATCGACTGACACATTGTAACATTTCCTTCATCTTTTTTTAATGAAAGCATTCTTCATATACATACATGCAGCTGGTTTTCCTTGTGATATTAAGAATGATATAAAATTTTGAACATTTGATAGAATTTCATAAAAAATGTAAATATGTTTAGTCGAAGTGACAAAAAAAGCATATTGATCTATTGATTGATTGTGAATAATATGTTCCAATATTTATCCACTGTCTTTTTTTTTTTAAATTGTCAGTTATTCCCAAAGTGCGTTTTTTTACTTGGGTGTTACCGGTGCGGACCGCACCCCCCTTGTGACGCCACTGAGTAGATCTAGTAGTACATTAAAATGTGTCTCTCACCAATGGAAACCAAACTGCTCTTCCAGTTTAGAATTCTTGGGCATAGATAGTTTTGGACCTATAGACCTTTACTCAGTTATTAAATCTAATGGGAAGTTGTTTTACCGGCTATAAACAGTATTGGTCAACAACATTGGTCCCTGGTGCTGTTATTTATTTATGTTTAATATATGTTTGTATTATTTGTTTCAGCACTTAGCTTCAACTCTATGTTTACGTTTACAGCATTATTGCTCGTTACCCACTGAAGCTTCTATATGTAATGTGTTTATGTTGTCCACTTGTCTTTGTGAGAGATATACAATTAGATAGAGCCATCGTTTGTCTAATACATGCCTAACGGCTGTCTGTGTCGGCTCTATCGAAGTTGTTAGTGAACGTATGCTGCGAAGGTGGGGGAGGGGCCGGCTGGGGCTTGTGACCTTTGACCACTGGGGGTGGTAATTTGCATACGGGCGAAATGACTCTGGATCAGAAGAATGTTTTTTTGGACATTCCGATGGTCTAGAGGCTAGTTTCGCTTGGTGCGTTATCGCTAGGCGGTGGTGTCGAATCCGGAGTCACAGGTTCAAGCCTCGGTCGTAGCATTTTAATTCACTACTTTCTCTCTTTAAAAAACTTGGTCCCTGGTGCTGTTATTTATTTATGTTTAATATATGTATGTACCTCTGTAAAAGTAGTAAAAAAAAAGGCTCTTTCAACCTTTGCGGTTTATACGCAAATTTCTAAGACCAAGTAGTACAAGATTAGTAGATGTATATTATTGTATATAAATCTAGATATCTATAGATCTATACTATGTCATATGTCTATGATAGACCTAGAATAGATCTAGAATCTATACCTAGAATTAGATATACTCATATAGACCTACTAGTATATCTAGTAGATTAGATCTACAGTCACAGTCTAGAATCTAAATCATAAACCAAAACGGATATTACCGGGAGTTGTTTTTAGTTTCTTAAAACCGAAGATAATAAGTTTTATTTATCTTTCTAGATAAAGAGTGAATTCAAAATACCTACTAGTAAGGCTTGTCTTCGAGTCCGAAGATTTGTGAGGAGTGCAGTATTTCCCGTGGATGCGCAGCCCCAGCTGTGACCTACATAATTTGCAACATCCAGGGCAAGTATAACCATTGTCCGCAGGTGGTCGATTAAGATTTTCTTTTCGCCGTCTGCGTCTGTCCTCGGCAGCGGATTTTCATTGCCAATGACTCGGTGACTTGGCAGAATTTAAGTCATTGGTTTACATGCATAAATAGACGCATAACGCGTAGGACGTAATCATCATCTTATTTTGAAGTAACGTTTGTAATTTATAAGCTAAGATAAGACCTCTCTATGACCTCCTTCAGTCGCGAAACGACTATGGAGAAGATAAATGCTTGTGCATTAGCTATGGTCGAGCGATGTCACACAAGCAGCAGCTCCCTCTTTCCCTACACGAGGCTGATGTGTTAAAAGCAAACGGCAAGTGCCGATACTGTTTGAAATTAGCGGCGTCGCAGGCGCTTCCAGTGTGTAGCACTGTGTGATTTAAGCTACTTAATGGTTCCCCGGTTCCTGATTTTTCCCCAGGTTGATCCCGAAGCCTTTCCTTTCTAGGTTAGCATTTACTGGTATAATAATCATAATAATTAGGTTTGTCTTCCAGTCCGAAGATTAACGAGGAGTGCAATATTTCCCATGGCTACGCAGCCCCAGCTGTGACCTACATATTTTACCACATCCACGGCAAGCATAACCATTGTCCGCCGGTGGTCGATTAAGATTTTCTTTTCTCCGTCTGCGTCTGTCATCGGCTGCGGATTTTCATTTGGTCTAAAATGTGTATCCCGTGACCTTTATGAGTGACCGCCAGCTGTTTCGATCTGAAGCCGCATGCAACCAGGTGCTCTCTTCTATGTCAGCTAAAGCAAGTTGGCGCCTACGCTGATCTTTAGAGCGTTTCCGTGGGGCGCCTCTGTTACACCGACCACTTTTAGCTCACCAAAAAAAGAAGACTGCTTTTATTTGTTAGTTTCTTGTATCTATGAGAATATCTGGTTCCGTGATTGGTACAAGTCTGGTGCTGAAATTTCAACAGTCTTGATAATGTTGTTTTTTTCCCTCTACATATGGACCTCAATATTGACACCATACTGTAGGCCTACAATGGAGCAAAAACTAACGAAGTCAAAAAAATATACTAAACGGTTATTGTAATGACAAATGTAATTTTTTGTTTATTAATTTTCTTTGCTTCCAATGTTTAATTGCATAATAATTTTTTCAAAAAAGCGATGTTCTTGCAAAAGCCGCTATGGGCAAGATGGTGAGACTGCTTAGAGCTCGACAGCTAGTTTCAATGATTCGTCTGGTGTAATCAAGTGTACTGCACAAATTGTAAGGCACATTTCCTAATGGATAATAAAGATTATTATTTTTATTAAATTCAAGGCGAACTTAAAATGTGTTTTTGTGTGTGTGCGCTAAACAATAGATGTTTATTTCTACCGCAGCAAAACAACCACCTACGCAGTATTTAAAAAAGCTAATAGATCTAGCATTCAAATAATGACGCAACCACCTCCGCAGTCTGCATTTCGCAAGCTGCGACTAAATGCAGCAAATTTAAAATGCATAACGCCCTAGGCGGTAGAACAATTTGATAAGGGCATGGAGCATTACTCTAACTCACTAGATGAAATTCACTTGAATGTTAAGCGAAAAAGAAGCTATCTTAAACTGTTGGTAATGAAGTCATTTTTATTCAATCCAATCGTGAAAAAAATATAAATTTAAATATTTTTCAAGTCAAAGCCGTATCAATCACGGCGCAAATGGATCCGTTCTGCCTTGACCAATAGGTAACAATGGGGCGTTGAAAATAAGCTTTCATTACTTTTAATAAACTGAAATGTCATTGAGTGTCATGACACTATTACTTGTCGTTACTGAATATATATATTTGCCCTTTCTCCCGTTCAATAATAGTTCCGGCGGACCCAAAATCTGAGCCACACGAGAAAGTCATGAGTTAAGCGAGACCAACTGTAAGCCTGAACACTGATTTGTAACGTCGCAACATGTGGGCGGTGGAGACCAATAGCTTGTCTCCACGTCACAAGTCTTATCTTCGTATCTTATAAAATATAAACGTTAATTAAAAAAAAAAAGAAGATGATTACGTCCTACGCGTGACCCTAGGTCAATCTAGTCATGCATGTTAATCCATTACTTTAATCGTGCCAACTCATTGGTTTTCCTGGCTGACTCAGGCAACCCATTCCATGCTTTAATAGCACTAGGGAAGAAGGAGCATTTGTACAAATGCCTCCACTGTCCACAGGTTGTGACGTCGCAGGTCAGTGTTGAGGCCTTCTAAAGCGATTGGTTTCGATTAAGGGCGCGTGCCACTGAAAGAATTTTAAATGTAGTGGAGTGCTTATATCTATTACCACTTCCGGCATAAACAACCTTACAGAGTTATTCATTATACATACTTTTATATGAAGGCGCGGTGGTTGACTGATATCGATATGAACCCGATGCCGTAAGAGAGGCCGCCACATGTAAGGCAAGACTACGTAAATATGGTCCTGAATATTTTTTCAATTCGGATTTCTACAGCCACAATGTGTCATATTTCAAAGCGTTATCATCGAACGAAAGTTTGAAACCTGCTAAACTGAAGCATCCTCTTGTGACAAGTCTTAATAAACTTCTTTAAATGAATGGACAGTGTATGAAAATATTAGCAGTACGAAAACAGTGAATGAAAAAGGCTTCATAGATTATTGCATTGCGAACAGCACAGAGCAAAAAAAAAAAGCACACAAGGTTGCAGAGAGTTTGATTATGCCAGCGGCTTTAGAAATAGGTGATTTGGGCAGACAAATCAGGCTGTGTCGGAGTCGGCTAACATCACATGACTTGTAAAAGGGGTCACTGGACTGATAAAGTTTAAGAACCTCTGCTCTAAGCCAACGAAAGCTCGCTTCCATCCAGTGGTGTAGCTAGGGATTTAATCTTTTTAAGGGCCCCTGCATTTTGACATTCGATATCATGACATGAATTCCAATTGGTACAGTATATAAAAAATATTTTAAAAAATAATTATTAAGACTCTTGTAATGAATAATATCGTTGTTTATTTGCGAGATAATGTACAAGTGACTAATCTCAATTCATTTAGCTTCACGTTGTTCTTTCTGTGCAGCAAAGACATCTACAACATCTACAACATACACACTATCTAGAACATCATCTACAACATCATCTACAACATCATCTACAACATCATCTACAACATCTACAACATCATCTGCAACATCTACACCATCTACAACATCATCTACACCATCTACACATTATCTACAACATCTACAACATCATCTACAACATCTACAACATCATCTACAACATCTACACAATCTACAACATCATCTACAACATCATCTACAACATCTACAACATCATCTACAACATCTACACCATCTACAACATCATCTACAACATCTACAACATCATCTACAACATCATCTACAACATCATCTACATCATCTACAACATCTACAACATCATCTACAACATCTACAACATCATCTACACAATCTACAACATCATCTACAACATCATCTACAACATCTACAACATCATCTACAACATCTACACCATCTACAACATCATCTACAACATCTACAACATCATCTACAACATCTACAACATCATCTACAACATCATCTACAACATCATCTACAACATCATCTACAACATCATCTACAACATCATCTACAACATCATCTACAACATCTACAACATTATCTACAACATTATCTACAACATCATCTACAACATCATCTACAACATCATCTACAACATCTACACCATCTAGAACATCTACAACATCATCTACAACATCATCTACAACATCTACAACATCGTCTACAACATCATCTACATCATCTACAACATCTACAACATCTACAACATCATCTACAACATTTACAACATCATCTACAACATCTACACCATCATCTACAACGTCAATAGCAAGATTACATGGCAGTGGCTTAAAATTTAATACTTAATGTAAAAAAAAAAGGAAATTCATTTGGGTGACCCCCTTCAATTGGAACCGGGGGGGGGGGGGGAAGGGACTTTCGATTTGGACCTTAAGCTCTTCTCGCACCCTAGCTACGCCTCCTTCTCCATCTGCCTATCTGAACAACTGTTAAGTCTAGAAACTCCAGGCATATGTAAATTAAAAAAAAAAATTAAATCCCTAATACCGATGGCTCGTATCCCACTCCCATATTCGTTCTCTGTATCGCATCAGCCGAGCAGAGGTCCGCCATTTAAAAAAAGCCTCTGTAAGGATAGTGTGTGGATAGTAAAATGTTTGTTGGAGGTCTATTCTATCACCGCAACTAGCCTATATAAAATATAGCGCATTGAGGAGATCTACGACAGATAAAGACAATGTAAAACAGAAGTAAAAAAAAAAACAATAGAGAGGTAAATTTTTTGAAAGTTTATACCAATGTGATGTTGCATTCAGCTTTGCCGGTAATAGAAACAGATGACCTTTACATCATCTGCCTCTTGACTTATCTTATATAATACAGACGTTACTTCAAAAAAGAAGATGATTACGTCCTACGCGTTATGCGTGATCTATTCATGCATGTAAACCAATGACTTAAATTCTGCCAAGTTACTGGTTTTCCTGGCTAGCTAGGCAACCCATTCCATGCTGTAATGGCGCTATGGAAGAAGGAGCATTTGTACAAATTTGTCCTAGCATATTGAACGATCGGTGGACCTTTACTGTACTTTTCATACAATGAAAAAAAAAAAAAAGAAATCCAGAGAAATCTAGAAAAAATACAAAAACTTAATTCTTGTTGAACTAATTTTTCTGTCGGTGAAGTAATCATCTTTTTTTTTGAAGTAACGTCTGTATTTTATAAGATAAGATCAGATTTATATATATATGCTACATATGGAGTTTGTAAATAAAAATAAAAAACCAAGGCAGTTTAGTTTAAATTGCAGCATCTACAGTTCAGTGTTCTAACCATCGTGTTGTGTTAGGAAGGGATTAACGAGTTGAGCCATAGGCGTTCTACGACGGAAGGAGGGCAACTCTCTTGTCAACCTACGGCCAGGGGCGGACTGGCTATATGGGCAATCAGGCCAATGCCGCATGTATGCGGCGCCTTCACGGAGGTCACGATGTATGCCACTATGGTACATATCAAATTGTTAAAGGTTTTATACTAATCTCTTATAAAAAGG